>CM042154.1:44288440-44503388 GCA_023376005.1 Doryteuthis pealeii | reverse complement strand
GCCCAGCATATCTTGTTGTCTTACTTAGATTGTTTGTGTAATAGCATCAGTGATTGTTCTTAAAGTGTGCTGCTTTCCAAATTGTTCAAAACAACAGCAGCAACTATTATAATAGTATATATATATATATATATATATATATATATATACTAGCAAATATGTATGCACCTCCGGGTGCAAGTATTTAAGTTTTTAATATAATAAAATATCATATTAAATTAGAAAAGCTTAATGAAACTGAATAAGGAATTGCAGATAAAAAAGATTTGGAACAGAGGGGGTATGATTGAAAAATAGAACAACTTTGAACCAACTTTTCCATTCATTTCCATTACTCCCGTCTTTTCATTTGGTAAATTTTCCTAATTTAACTATTTAGTTAAAATAGGAAGTAAAGAATAATATTACAGTTATTTCTTACTTGTTAATGGATTTTTTCTTTAAAAGATTTATCCCAATTTTTGCTTATATTCATTAAATACAAACCAGAACAATTAGAAAATTCATCAATAACTAAGCATACATTTATTAAAAACACATTTTTAACATCAATATGCAAATTAGCCTTCCAATTTCACACTTAAACCGCTTATTTCTTGTATATATAAAATACAATTGCATGTTATTTAGTATGTAGATATGGTCAACAGTCTTAATGATGGTAAAAACAATTTACTAATAATTGAGGTTTTAAAAAAAATAAAATCATGGCAGAATGTGATGGTAAATAACAAAGGGAATTTGACTTTGAATAGTAATATAGTTTTGGCTTACAGATATACAAACCCACAATCTCATTATAATAAGCATATATATAGTATATATATATGAGAGAGAAGAGAGGTACCCATCCTAGTGTTACAATTTATGGTGTCATAAATTTGTTGGCGAACCCTGTAACGAGAATAAGTGCTGTTAATTTTGAATTCAAGGCGGCAATGGAAAAATTATGTGATTTATTGGTAACCCTGACCCCTAGAGCACAAATCTCACCGCACCATGAGAAACACAGGATTAGTTTAGAGGAATTAGATTTGACCAGACTTTTAGGGCAGGACAGCACGTGTCGCTGCTTTGAGGTCGATATTCTCATTCTGCGCTGGAAAAACACGGGGCTAAATAAAGAAGCTTGAATCAGCAACAAAAATGTCTTTAGTTTCATTTGATTAAACACAAAGCAAAGCCCCAACCAGAAGCCCTTAGAAGAACGTCCTTAGTTAGAAGTTCAATCAAGTCAACTAGACGAAATGTTGGCAGAGAAGAAGAGGAAGCAGTAAGCAGAAATTAAGTAAGCAAAGTAAGACTTTGTCTCTGTCTCTCTCTAATATCTTTCTCTCTGTCTGTCTTGCCTCCTCTTTTCTATCACTGAAGAACTCTCTCAGAACTAATATTCTCTCACTCACTGTTTTATATTACTCGATGTGCGCATGTTCAATGTGGGTATACAACACTAGAAGACCGGAAAAACAGTTACTCATTGATCGAATTAAGCATTCTGGCTTATGGGTATAAAGGATGTAAACCTGACACCATTTGAAATTAGCTGGTTGTAACACAGGAAGTGCTGAAGAAACACTGATGTTGGATGCAGGCTAGAGACATGATAAATCACAACCGGGTTAGTGGAGGGACTATGATGTTGAAAAGAACGAAACCCCACAGATGAACTAGACATCCAAGCACATCCTAGAGAGGTATTTTGCAATAATATATATATTATATATATATACTCAACTGTTGCCTGGTTTACAGATTTGATTCTCTGCGTGATTGTAAAACATACCCCCGTAAGTATGTATCAATTAGTTGTTTCCCCAACTGACAGCTGCTGATGGCCGCCAATGGTAAGGGAGCTTGGCCAGACGCAAAATTCTGTCGGGGTTTCGATTCTTTGGCTAGAGCGTAGTGTTAAAAAGTCGAGCCCAACTAATGGAAGTAAACTTCGAAACACGTGTCTGTGGATGACTGATAATATATAATGCTTTCCTCTCCCATGGCTAGAGCACTGTTGGGGGACATTAATGAAATTTCACCGTTTGGGCATAAGCTTTTATCGCCTATCGCTGTTTAACAGATTCTGAGTTCTCTGGTGATTTGTAAAAAACATAAACCCCCGTAAGTATGTTAATCAATTAAGTTTGTTCATTCCCAGACTTGACAGCCGCTGATGGCTGCAAAGGTAAGGACTTGGGCAGACGAAAATTCTGTCAGGTTTCGATCACGGCTAAACGTAGCTGTTAAAAGTCGAGCAGCACTGATGAGAAAAGTAACTTCGAAACACGTGGTCTATTGATGACTATATATATATATATATATATACTAGACAAAAAGTGACCCATTGGGTCACCCATTAAGCTCTCTAGATGATTGGGATTAGGAGAAAGAGTAGGATCTGCCTAAATATCGTCTGCTTTTCATTTTAAAAACGAATTAAAATTTATCAAACCGATTATTTAAGGTCAAATTTTTGTTTAAGTCAAAAAAGTAACATAATGACCATCAGTAAAAAACAAAATAATATTACACATGTAATTTATTTTTGATACATTTAAAACGATGTTTTCGGTCAATTTCGAACAAGATGCCTGTCAAGACGCTACTTAAAATCCGTTTTTACAACATAAATTGTAACTTTTGCGATTGAAAAAAATTCACACTGGATTGTCCAATTAGACACATAACCTAGTAGATAAAGGAGATAGGTTAAGACAGTTCTAAATGACAGTTATCTCTAGACTGCAAGTTCAATCCTGGTCAGGGGCAGCAGTAACATAGAATAATAATTAACACAGTTTAACACCTGTACCCCAGCTATGGTTAGTGGAATGAGAACAGGATACCCTGTGGGCTAAATAAAGGGTTAGGTTCAAAGTTCCGTGATGGCTCGCTATTACAAGAAAGTTCCTGAGTCCGACAAGAAATACCTGAAGAAGGCCGAAGGGCACATCGGCCGAAACGTTGTACAGATAACAATAAGATGGGACAATAGTCTGAATAATACAAATAATGGTAATCTTTGCAGAGTTCCATCCTGGCCTCCAGTCTCAAAAACTGCTAGCTGCAGACTGCTGAAAAAACAACACCAGCTACGATTGAAGTCCGTAGCCGAAGCGGTATCACTTGAAAAAAAAAAAAAAAAAAAACAACTTAGGGCGTTTTTCCCGAAAACCCGAACCCTAACCCCCCCCCTAGTTAAAATTAAGTTTTATTACAAAATTTGTGATTCTTTTTCCTGGGTCACCCAAATTATTTATTTATTTTCCATTAAACTAACCCTAAACCCTAACCCATAACCCTAGTTTTTTTACACCGCTTCGGCCACGGACTTCAATCGCAGCTGGTGTTTTTTTTCAGCAGTCACTGGCTAGCAGTTTTTCAGGCCAGGACAGAACTCACAAAGATTACCCAAATAATACTCCAAAAATTATTTTTAGTTTTTATTTTCATTTTATTTTTCGATTTTCGGTACTTGTTTACTACTCGAGCAGATTCTTAAAAAAAAAGTACTCTTCGAGGAGAACCGTCCCGCCTCCTGCCTCAATAAACGCTAGCCGGTGGCTGCTGAAAAAAAATACCAGCTACGATTGAAGTCCGTAGAAAGCGGTGTCACTTGCAAAAAAAAAAAAAAAAAACAACTTAGGCGTTTTTCCTGAAACCCCAACCCGAAACCCAACCCTACCCCACCCCTAGATAAAATTAACAGTTTTATTACAAAATTTCTGGGTTCTGTTTTTTCTGGGTTAAAAAACAAAGCCCAAATTATTTATTTTCCCATTAAACTAACCCTAAACACCAACCCAACCCAAACCCAAACCATAACCCAAGTTTTTTTTATTCAAGTAACACCGCTTCGGCTACGGACTTCAATCGTAGCTGGGTTTTTTTTCTGCAGCCACTGGCAAGCATTTTTTTAGGCAGGGGCCGGGACAGTTCTCCGAGAAGAGTACCAAAAAAACTTTTTTCATCTGTTCACACCTTCTGTCTTTAGTATTTTTTATCTATGCAGAAAATAGTATCAATTCCATATTTTGCACCCCAAAAACAGGGAGGTCAAGTTAAGTGACCTGAAAAAAATCAGAAAGTTTTAAAATAAAATAAAATTCATTCATTGCTAAATCAACATTGAAAATTTAATTAAAATCGGATATTTCCCTGAGTTTTGGTGAAAAAAATTTGTTGGGGTCAGAATTGTATTTTAAAAAAAACACGGATTTTTCAACGAATTGACCTACTTTGAATCGAAATGGAGATTAGAATTTTATTGCAAGCGGATGTTAAGGGTGTCTCTGTTAATCACACTCATCTCCACTTCAGTCGCATATAGAGAGGAAAAGAGAGTTATGTATAATATAAAGACAGAGATGGGTCAGTTTTTGACTTAATTGCAAATTACGACTAATTAGAACCAAATAAAGTGGATTTTTTTTTTAGTAATACTAAAACTAAGGTATAATATAGTATAAATTTCGTGTCAGTAAGGTCACCAGCAAAAACCCTTTAGGGATCAAAATGAAAATCTCAGCTAATATAATAATATATAATATATATATATATATATATATATATATTATATATTACTAGACCAAAACGTGACCGTTTTGGTTAGCATTGAGCTCTGGACATAATTGGATTTTGGAAAAGTGAGTTTGCCAAAGTGAATTAAATTTTATGAAATAATACAGCCGCGAGAATGAATAAAACAAACAAACAAAAAAAACAAACAAAACATTAAAACCACTTGGTTTAAGATGTCTAAGAAAGTGGAACTTTTGACCTATTTAAATTTATAAGATATTGAAATTCTAAAAATCAATTAATTTGTCAAATTTCACGAAAATTCGATACTTATTCACCTGTGGATGATTTATGTTTAAAATAGTTTTTCCTAAAATGTATTAGGGGAAATATTTTTTATAGGTCGGGCCTACTCCCCTTATTTAATATTTATGAAATCCGAACAAAATATATTTTTACTCGTACCAATTTTTCAATTTTTCTATACAGATAAGAAAGTCTGAATGATTAAATCAGAATTTTTTAGAAAGTTTTTGGAGGTCTCTACTGTGTAAAACAAAACAAATATCTCAGTGGAGTGAGTGAATAAGTTTTTTTAAGTAAGCCAATTTAATTTTTTTTTGAAAAATATTAAACGTTTATTTTATTTATTTTCAATTTCCCACCCACCAGGCAATATATTTGAAAAAATAATTCTATTTACACCGCCCGGGAGGTGTTTAGGGCCGGTATTAGACCAGTCGTAGAGCTGCCCGGATTAAGAATAACACGGTTCCTTGGTTCAATACGGCTTCTCGCCACTCACGTATGAGTAGCACAGGATCTGTTTGGTAAAGTGAAGAAGCCTGATGGTTAAGTGTGCGTTCCACATGCTGAGCCTAAAAAAAAAACAATCTCCTTTGTCTAGCGCTAGTGAAAAGGGAATAGGAGTCCCTCGCCTGTCTGGCTGATACCGACTTTAGGCCACCCCGACACTTTACTTTTTACTTTGTAATGGCAAAAAGACAGCGAGTCATATATAAACAGTTATCATGACCTCTAAGTCAAGTATTAACAAAACTAATTAATTTTCACAAGGACAACTTCCTTTGGCCGGATATCTCGGTCTAATGTTGCTTTATTGGACATTTAATTAATTTATCGGTGTTGTTATTCAGATTCTTAATTCATATTTAATTCATTTAATTGATATCCAATTAAATTTCCTGATTATTTTTAGGTTTTATTTATTTTTTTTCTTTTTTTTTTTTTTTTTTTATTTATTTTTTTTTTCTTATTTTTTTTTTTTTTTTTTTTTTTTTTTTTTTTTTTTTTTTTATTTTTTTTTTTATTTTTTTTTGTGCTCTTAACCTTCAAGTAGGTATTACCCAACTCGTTTGCCTCGGGTGGGGATATGATTCAAGGTCGTAATATGGTCCTCCAGCGAGGATCGAGCTCGATATCAGTTAGTATCGTATCTGCGAAACTAGCTTGCAAAAATTATACCCGATGAAACCCATTTTTTATACAAAAACCCGTCACCTCAGGTTAGATGTGGTACAAGGTAGGCAAGTAATGGGTCGAAACTCGCTATTTGATTAGTAATGGATCTGCTGGCCTTGCTTGCTAACCCATTACACTTAGGATTTTTACCGTTCGACACATGACGATGTACACAAGGTCACAAAGTATGGGGCATCCAGCGATGATCGAGCTCGCTATTCTGTAGTAACATATCTGCGAGACTAGCTTGCTAAAACCATACACCCGAGGGACGACCTGTTTTACAGCAACCCGTTCGCCTTAGGTTAGGATGTGGCACAAGTTTATAAAGTTTGGGCATCCAGCGAAGTTTCGAACTCGCTGCTTTAATAGTTGACGGATCTGCCAAGACGAGTTGTAACGCATTACAACCACATTACGCCTTCTTCAATTTTTAAGTAACGCGCAGTTTATTTTCTTGGCTGAACCGTAGCAACAAGATACAACACTTTCGGCCAAATTGTTCCACAATGTCCCCCAACCCCCGGAGATAAAAGCTGGATTTGCGCAGTCTTAGGAACTTTGATGCAGGTTTCTATTGATATGCCACTTCTAACCGGATCTGGAGAAAAAAATCTTCCAATCAGAACCAGATTAGAAAGCTGCGATTTGATCCTTTAACTTTACACCAACCCGTTCGCCTCGGGTAGGATGTGGACACAAGGTCGCTAAGTATGGCATCGAGCAAGGATCGAACTCGCTATTTCAGTCGTGAACATGTCTGTTGAGACTAGCTTGCTAACCATTACAACCACGAGTGGTTTCCTTTTTATATTTCCAACCCCGTTTCGCATCGGGAGGATGTGACTTTGAAGGTCGTGTTTATGTGGCATCCTGCGAGAACGAGCTCGTTATTCAGTAGAAAATTATCATCTGCCCAGACGAGTTGCAACGATTACACCCATGATAAGACGTCTTTTTTATACCCAACCCATTCACCTCGGGTAGATGTGACTGAGGTCGCATGTATGGGGGCACGAGCGAGGATGTAACCGCTATTGATATTAATGGATCTGCGAGACAAGCTGTAACCATTACACCACAATGGATGTGCTTTTATACCAGCCATTCACCTGGGTAGGATGTGACAGGAATTTCGCCAAGTATGAGGCATTTTGCCCTATTTCCTCAATGTCTGTGATCGAAGTCATTTAGGATCCGTTAGACAGTCGGTAACAACACCCGTCTAGGAATCGCAAGGTCCTAGTTCGATACCGCCCTCCAACTCAGGCATATCAGTAGATAACAGATTGGCGTATCTGATCTGTCCGGTAAACTGGGAGCTGGTTGTAAGTGTAGCCGCTCCACCACAGCACAAAAACAATCTCCCCTGGTTTATTGCTGGCAAAAAAGGGATAGACTGCTTCGCTTCCCGGTGATACCGACCATAGGCCCAATCCGACAACTTTAACTTACTTAGTTATTATCTATTAAGGAATTTATCCTTGTTTCCACAGTTTTTCCAGTAGGCGCTAGTTGGCGTAGCGCAGTGTACATAATATAAGTGACCTATTGATTATGTACGATAGTGTGAATTCAAAAGTTAATTTAACAATTCTGTTAGAAGAAAGTCATGGAAAATAACCAATAAGAACCAATGCAGGCAGTTCATACAGTATGAAAGACAGGCTTCACTGGTAGATGACCCTCTTAAGACTGTTCTCTGATTTGGCAGTTATGGATTATTGTTAAAATTAGACAATAACCCAAAAAATTTGAACTTCATTTTAAAAAAGAATTTTGTCGGGTGGGACTATGTTAAAAGTTAGACAACCCCCAAATTTGAGTTATGTAAATTTAGCCTCCAAATTTGGGGTGGTAGGTCGCCGAACCTAATGCACGACCTTTTTGTAATCTATTTTGCCTGTTAAATGAATTCTAAAGCTTCCCTATTGTTAAAATTGGTTGTATAAAAGTCATTTTGCTCAATCGAATCAAAAATATATTAAAAAATGTTCTTAAAGTTAACCAATGGTTAAGTTATTAATAAATTTCTTATTTGCAAAAGTTAACTGACTTGTAGCTTCGGTTCTGAGCAAATACCCAAACTACGTTTTTTGGTACAAATAACGTTCAATATATATGAAATAATAAAATATTTTTTTTTGCATAGATGCATGCCACACGGGATATGATCTTGCTATGAAAAATAAAAAATCAATAATAATCTAAAAAATTTGGTTAGCTTAATATAATAAAAATAGAAATCGATTACAACCCTATCCACCCCATCGTTCATGTCGCGCAATTAGCACGGATATCCATGACAATCTCTCGCCCAACCTTCCCTATCATTCATGCCCTGGGAGCGTCTTCTGCCGCAGCCAACAGCATCCTTCGCATAGTTGGTCAATGTAGCTCCTTAGTGGGCGGCCCACATTAGCACACCCATGTGTTGGCTTCCACAGGAGAACGTCGCTCATGAGATCATCCTTGCTCTCAGCAGTGTCCTTGCATGCCTAGGTCCGTCTCACTCGGGATGGTTTGTGAGATGGTGGCAGGTGACCATTACAGCTGCTTCCTTGTGGGGTGCTGTTTCCACCTCTTGTTCAGACT
Organism: Doryteuthis pealeii; assembly: GCA_023376005.1. Taxonomy (NCBI): domain Eukaryota; kingdom Metazoa; phylum Mollusca; class Cephalopoda; order Myopsida; family Loliginidae; genus Doryteuthis; species Doryteuthis pealeii. Next base: position 44,494,796 of record CM042154.1, on the reverse strand, counting down.
GCGCGCAGCATTCTTGTGCAGCTCCCATCCAGCTTATCTTCAAGACGGCTTCGTTAGGGCCCAAGTGGGCAGCCATACGCAGTACAGATATGGACCACGGCCTGGAAGAATTGTCGCTTTAATTGTCAGTGAGATCGGATTTTTCCATATGACTGATAATTTTTTTGTGGCCAACCAACCTTCCTATTCGTGTATTAACATCGCTTTCTGTTGATGAGATATTACTACTAGGTATGTGAAGTGTTCAACTGGCCTTAAAGCTTACCGTGAGTGTTGGAGATGTCTCCTTTCTTTGGCAAACTCATGAACTCTCAGTTTATCGATTTCACATAGAGGCGATATTCTTTGCTGCCTCTCCAAGCTATTGTAGTAGTGACTCAGCCTGTGCCGGTTATCTGCCAAGAAGTGCGAGGTCATCAGCGTAGTCTGCATCTGAACTGTTTGTGCGAATATCGCCTGCTTCTTGCCTTTTTAGCTGTGAAACCTTTTCTTTTATTGTATCTAAATGATGTTCGGAGTGCATAGTCTAGGCTTCCATATATATGGTGCTTATGTATCTCCTTGTAGGACTCCAGCGGGAGTCAAAGAAATCTGTGTCACCGTCAGGTGAGCTTACCATTGCTTTAGTGTCTTTGTAGAGCATCGATATAGCGGCTAAACGTTTTCTTTTGGCGGAGGCCGTATGCTAGATTAATAGTATTTGTTCCATTTCTCTGTGTATGGAATCAAATGCCTTGGAGGAAATTCTACGAATAGGCAGCGTTGCCTCTAGATTCTTTCTCGAACCCCTTCTATGATCCATCGAATCGTCAGGATTCTGAGATGGTGTGGATCGATTTCTATGAAAATCCGTTTTGGTTTTTCCTAAGGATTTTTCTATTTCAGTCGATGCGATTAGGAAGAAGGGCATATATATCTTGGCTGCAATGGCAGTAAGAGTTTATGCCTCTGTTAGTTTTAGGCGGATTTCTGATGTCTTCCTTTTTTGGGAATGGGGATGCAGCCTTTCGTCCATTTTATCTATTCTGTTTTGTCATATACTGCATGCAATAGCCTAAGCAGTATTGATGACTTCTCCCATTTTCCATAAACCTCGAGGGCGTATTTTTGTCAAGACCTGCAGCTTTTCTACCTTTTAGTTTTTCTTTAGACTTTCGTTGAGTTCTTCTGGTGTGAAATCCCCATTGATGTCAGTTGTATATCTACAACTTTGTGTATTATTTTCTATGATTGTAGGGGGTTCCGCAGGAGTTTCTGCGAAATGGTCTTTCCATTTTCTGAAGTCAGTCTTTTTTGGCTGGTTGCCTTTAGCTGTGATCTAGAGGTACTTTTCCACACTAATTTCATTTACTGTTTGCTATGCTATCGGACTGTCTGTCTTACTACCGATTGTCTTGATATTATTTATCTGTACTGGATGTATTCTATTTGTCTTTTTTTGTATGTTTTTGGTTAGGGTCTATCTGTACTTCTTAAGGTTGTGTTAGATTGGTGTTTAGTTTAGGTTTTGTTTATACGATGGGCTGCCTTTTTTTATATTTGTCTCTTTTCTCTTAGCCGATTAAAAATATAGACATTAATCTGCGTACAGAGCAGAGATTTTATCATAGGGAATTAGAAATAACAATATTCACGAAACAGGTAATGATGGACGTTTGTGTGGCAATCGCGTTGGAAAAACTCACAAATGCCACCATAGAAGTGGTAGGAGATGCCTCCTCAGCCTTCAGAGCCTTAAGAGCACTAAAACAGGTGTAGAAAAAATCCCAACCAAGAATTATATGCGCTACATTTGAAATTGAAATCCCTGCATGACAGTAGTCTTCATGCTATAGCCCCACTAATGTCAAGCGAAAGAAACGGGACATCGCAAAGTTCTATAATGATTATCCTCCGTATGCAGACAAAATTCCCAAACACAAACTTTCTTGGTCATTTGGGGGCCGACATGAATGCGCATATAGGCAAAAACGAGAACAATAGATACTGTCTACATAACCATCCCAAATAGAAACGGTGAACTACTAGTTGAGTTCTCTCTTGAGAACAAAGGCTAGTATGCTTAAATACAAAATACATAAAAGAAAAAGGCAACTAATGCGACCACACATACCCAAACAATACAAAAGCCCAATTAGGGACTATATCCTAATAAATAAAAAATGGATAAAAGTGCAATGAACCTGCTAAGCATATTCCCCTTTTGAAGGAGATCCTCCGATCACAGAATGCCAACAGCAAAAATTACGACTAAGCCTATGTAGAAAACAAAAGGTAACCAGTAATCTGCTACGCATTACAAACTGGTCGACCCTTTGCAACAGTGATATATGAAATCGCTACGCTGGCAGTAAGAAATAAAGTTCGATATCCTCCAGGAGCATCTGAAAGCTATTCCACCAGTTGGGGTCTAAAACTGATCACATGGTGAAAGAAAGGAAAAACTAAAGCGGTTGTTTCATCTAATTGATAGGGTTTACGAGTGTATTCTGGAATTAGTCTTTGTCCTTTCTTTTTTTCTTTTTTTTCTCTCTCTCTTTTTTTCCTTCGTGTCTGACTCGTGGCTTACACAGTTTCGACCAAGACCCGCTTCCGACTAAGTTTTTTTTAACAACAAACACAACGTAGGATTTAGGTCGTTACGGCTCGAAAAGGCGAGCGCAGACGATTACTACCTCCAAGTTTAATCCTCATTAGATGTTTCAATAATTTTGACATCAAGGTCATACCACCACCCGTGTCCGTTAATCGTCGCTAGTGGCGTGATCAAAATATGCACAAGGGCGCGCCAAAAGTCAAATCACGGTAAATAGCGGATTAGTCCGTCCGGCCTAGACCCTAAAAAAACGCTAAGCTGTGCCTGCCTTCAAAAATGTGACCCGTTGCAATTATGAATCCCTAGCTGTTTGAAGGCGTTTTTTCTGAAAGTAATGCCGATATGAAAGCGATATTTTATTCCCCAGTCTTTTCTCGACAAGGTAAATGTAAATTATTTTAACCCCCCAACCTCTTTGAATATTAGAAAACCTGGGAGTCGCTTTTCTTATCGCAAATTGTTGAATTTAATGCTTCAAAAATATTTTGCATGACTTCTGTATGTTGTTACCCGGCAAACAGTATGCTTGCAAAAAGAAAATTTCCCAGAGACGCAAAAAAAGAGGACCAGATTCAACCAATAAGAGCCTCAATGCATTGGACATGGTTGGACCAAAAGAATGTTCGTGAACTTTAAAAGTTTAAAGCCTTAAATATTATGCCAATACTTAAATTGCAGCGATCAATTTTGACTCTCTGTAGTTTATTATTGCCTATCGCATATAAGGGCCAGCTGTATCCTCACAAAAAGAAATCTCCACAAGAAAGAGGAATCAGATTGCATTGCAGATATCTGTTACAGACAAGAAAACACAAAAGAATCCCGGACACACCAATACTGAATAATTTTAGATAATTACTACGATTGTTTTTCGTCGATTTTGGCACGATTTTTTGTACGATAAAAATTTTTATAATTTGGAAATAAATCTAGAAATATTCGAAATTAATTAGAAATCCAGAGAAAGTCACCCATGAAATAGAAATTGATTGTTTGTACGAAAAAGTAAAGGACCGACGTACTCAAATTGTCATCTTTAAAATTGATTGTCAGCAGAAGAACTCAAAATTGATCGCTGAATTCAAGTATTGCAATAAAGATTTTAAAGGTTACCTTTTAAAAGTTCAACGATAATTCTTCTGCTGACAATTCAATTTAAAGACAATTTGAATAGTACGTCGGTCCTTACTTTTTCCGTACAAACAATCATGTTCTATTCATGGTTGACTTTCTCTTGAATTTTCTCAATTAATATTCGATTATTTCTAGATTTATTCCAAAATTTATAAAAAAATTTTTATATCGTACAAAAATCGTCGCCAAAAATCGACGAAAACAATCGTAGTAATTATCTAAAATTTCAAGTATTGTGTGTCCGGATTTCTTTGTGTTTTCTGTTCTGTAACAGATATCTGCAAATGCAATCTGATCCTCTTTTTGTGAATTTCTTTTTGTTGAGGCCATTACAGCTGCTTATATGCGATAGGCAATAATAAAACTACAGAAGAAGTCAAAATTGATCGCTGCATTTAAGTTATTGCATTAATATTTAAGCTTAACCTTTAAAAGTTCAACGATAATTCTTTTGTCCAACAATGTCTCATGCATTGAGGGCTCTTTTGGTTGCAATCGGTCCTCTTCTTTTGACCATCTGGAATTTCTTTTTGCAAGCATACTGTTGGCCGGTACAAATACAGAAGTCAATGCAAATATTTTTTGAAGGCATTAAAATCAAACAAGTTAATGCGATAAGAAAGCGACTCCAGGTTTCTAAATATTTTCAAAGAGGTTGGGGTTAAAATATTTACATTTACTTGTCGAGAAAAGACTTGGGGGATAAAATATCGCTTTTCATATCGCATTAACTTTTCAGAAAAAACGCCTTCAAACAGCTAGGGAGTTCATAACTTGCACGGGTCACATTTTTGAGCAGGCACCGCTTAGCGTTTTTTTAGGTCTAAGGCCAGGACGGACTAATCCGCTATTTACCGTGATTTGACTTTGGCGCGCCCTTGTGCTATTTTATCACGCCACCTAGCGACCATTAACGGACACGGGTGGTGGTAATGACCTTTTGATGTCAAATTATTGAACATCTAATGAGGATTTAAACTTGAGGTAGTATCGTCTGCGGCTCGCCCATTTTCGACCGCTAACACGACCTTTTTTGTGTTTGTTGTTAAAAAAAACATTAGTCGGAAGCGGGTCTTGTCGAAACTGTGTAAGCCCACGAGTCAGACACGAAGGAAAAAAAGAGAGAGAAAAAAAAAGAAAAAAAGAAAGGACAAAGACTAATTCCAGAATACACTCGTAAACCCTTATGCAAATTAGATGAAACAACGCTTTAGTTTCCTTCTTTCACCATGTGATCAGTTTTAGACCCACTGGGGTGATAGCTTTCAGATGCCTCCTGGAGGATATCGAATTATTTCTTACGCCACAGCGTAGCGATTGCATATATCACTGTTGGCAAGGGTCGACCAGTTGTATCGTACAGATTTACTGGTTTACCTTTTGTTTCTACATAGGCTTAGTTCGTAATTTTGCTGTGACTATTTCTGTGATCGGAGGATTCTCCTTCAAAAGGGATATGCTTCGCAGTTCATTGCACTATTTATCCATTTTTTATTTATTAGGATATAGTCTAATTGGGCTTTGTTTGTTTGGGTATGTGTAGGGTCCATAGTTTGCCTTTCTTTTTTGGTATTTTGTATTTAAGCATACTAGCCTGTTCTCAAGAGAGAACTCAACTAGGAGTTCACCGTTTCTATTTGGGATGTTATGTAGACAGTATCTATTGTTCTCGTTTTTGCCTATATGCGCATTCATGTCGCCCCCAATGACCAGAAGTTGTGTTTGGGAATTTGTCTGCATACGGAGGATAACTCATTATAGAACTTTGCGATGTCCGTTTCTTCGCTGACATTAGGGGCTATAGCATGAGACTACTGTCATGCAGGGATTTCATTCAATGTAGCGCATATTAATTCTTGGTTGGATTTTTTCTACACTGTTTAGTGCTCTTAAGGCTCTGAGGCTGAAGGAGCATTCCTACACTTCCTATTTGGCATTTGTGAGTTTTTCCACGCAGATGCCAACACAAACGTCCATCCATTACCTGTTTCGTGATATTTTATTTCTAATTCCCTGTGATAAAATCTATGCTCTTGTACGCAGATTATGTCTATATTTTATCGGCTAAGAGAAAAGAGACACAATATAAAAAAAGGCAGCCCATCGTAATAAAACAAACCTAACTAACACCAATCTACACAACCTTAAGAAAGTACAGATAGACCTAACCAAAACATACAAAAAGAACAAATAGAATACATCCAAGTACAGATAAATAATATCAGAACAATCGGTTAGAAGACAGACAGTCGCGATTAGCATAGCAAACAGTAAAATTGAAATTAGTGGTAGGAAAAGTACCTCTAGATCAAAGCTAAAGGCAACCAGCCAAAAAGACTGACTTCAGAAATGGAAAAGACCACTTCCAGAAACTCCTGCGGAACCCCCTAAAATCATAGAAATAATACACAAAAGATTGTAGATATACAACTAGACATCAAAATGGGGATTTCACAACAGAAGAACTCAACGAAGTCTTAAAGAAAACTAAAAGGTAGAAAAGCTGCAGGTCTTGACAAAATACCCCTCGAGGTATGGAAAATGGGAAAGTTCAATGACATACTGCTTTAGGCTTATGCAATGCAGTATATAGACAAAACAGAATAGATAAATGGACGAAAGGCTGCATCCTCCCATTCCCCAAAAAAGGAGACATCAGAATCGCTAAAAACTACAGAGGCATAACTCTTACTGCCATTGCAGCCAAGATATATAATGCCCTTCTTCTTAATCGCATCCGACTTGAAATAGAAAATCCTTAGGAAAAACCAAAACGGATTTCATAGAAATCGATCCACAACCTCTCAGATCCTGACGATTCGATGGATCATAGAAGGGGTTCGAGAAAAGAATCTAGAGGCAACGCTGCTATTCGTAGATTTCTCCAAGGCATTTGATTCCATACACAGAGGAAAAATGGAACAAATACTACTAGCATACGCCTCCCCAAAGAAACGTTGCCGCTATAATGATGCTCTACAAAGACACTAAAGCAATGGGACGCTCACCTGACGGTGACACAGATTCTTTTGACATCACCGCTGGAGTCCTACAAGGAGATACATAAGCACCATATATATGATATGCCTAGACTATGCACTCCGAACATCATTAGATACAATAAAAGAAAAAGGTTTCACACTAAAAAGGGCAAGAAGCAGGCGATATTCCGCACAAACAGTTACAGATGCAGACTACGCTGATGACCTCGCACTTCTTGCAGATACACCGGCACAGGCTGAGTCACTACTACATAGCTTGGAGGAGGCAGCAAAGAATATCGGCCTCTATGTGAAATCCGATAAAACTGAGTTCATGAGTTTCGAAAAGAAAGGAGACATCTCAACACTCGACGGTAAGCCTCTTAAGCCAGTTGAACACTTCACATACCTAGGTAGTAATATCTCATCAACAGAAGCGATGTTAATACACGAATAGGAAAGGTATGGTTGGCCACAAACAAATTATCAGTCATATGGAAATCCGATCTCACTGACAAGTTAAAGCGACAATTCTTCCAGGCCGTGGTCATATCTGTACTGCTGTATGGCTGCACCACTTGGGCCCTAACGAAGCGTCTTGAGAATAAGCTGGATGGGAGCTGCCACAAAATGCTGCGCGCAGTCTTGAACAAGAGGTGGAAACAGCACCCCACAAGGAAGCAGCTGTATGGTCACCTGCCCACCATCTCACAAACCATCCGAGTGAGACGGACTAGGCATGCAGGACACTGCTGGAGAAGCAAGGATGATCTCATAAGCGACGTTCTCCTGTGGAAGCCAACACATGGATGTGCTAATGTGGGCCGCCCACTAAGGACCTACATTGACCAACTATGCGAGGATGCTGGTTGCTGCGCAGAAGACCTCCCAGGGGCAATGAATGATAGGGAAGGTTGGCGAGAGATTGTCATGGATATCCGTGCTAAATTGCGCGACATGACGATGGGGTGATAGGGTTGTAATCGATTTCTATTTTTTATTATATTAGCTAACCAATTTTAGATTATTAATGATTTTTTATTTTTCATAGCAAGATCAATATCCCGATGTGGCATGCATCTATGACAAAAAAAAATATTTTATTATTTCATATATATTGAACGTTATTTGTACCAAAAACGTAGTTTGGTATTTGCTCAGACCGAAGCTACAACGTCAGTTAACATTTTGCAAATAAGAAATTTATTAACAACTTAAAATTGGTTAACTTTAAGACATTTTTATAGTATTTTTGGATTCCTTGAGCCCAAAATGCTTTTATAAACCAATTTTAACAATAGGGAAGCTTTAGAATTCATTTAACAGGCAAAAATAGATTACAAAAAAGTCGTCATTGTTCGCGACCTACCACCCAAATTTGGAGGGCTAAAATTTACATAACTCAAATTTGGGGATTGTCTAACTTTAACATAGTCCACACCCGGACAAAATTTTTTTTAAATTGAAGTTCAAATTTTTGGGATTGTCTAATTTTAACATAATCCATAACTGACCAATCAGAGAACAGCTTAAGAGGTCATCTAAAAGTGAAGCCTTGTCTTTCATACTGATATGAACCCTGCATTGGTTCTTATTGGTTATTTTCCATGACTCTTCTTCTAACAGAATTGTTAATTAACTTTTGAATTCACACTATCGTACATAATCAATAGGTCACTTATCAATTATGTAACACTCGCTACGCCAACTAGCGCCTACTGGAAAAACTGTGGAAAGCAAGGAATAAATTCCTTAATAGATAAATAACTAAGTAAGTAAAGTTGTCGGATTGGCCTATTGTCGGTATCAGCCGGAAAGCGAAGCAGTCTATCCATTTTTCGCCAGCAATAAACCAGGGAGATTGTTTGTGCTGAGGTGGAGCGCTACACTTACCACCAGCTCCCCAGTTTACCGCAGAGATCAGATTACCCAATCTGTACTACTGATATGCTGAGTTGGAGGGGCCGGTATCGAACTAGGAACCTTGCGATTCCTAGACGGGTGTTTTACCGACTGGTCTAAAACGGATCCTAAAAAATAGATAAATACGATCACAGAAATTTGAGGAAATAGGGCAAGATGCCTCATACTTGCGAAATTCTGTCACATCCCACCCAAGGTGAATGGGCTGGGTATAAAAAGCACATATCATTGTGGTGTAATGGTTAACAAGCTTGTCTCGCAGATCCATTAATATCAAATAGCGAGTTACATCCTCGCTCGATGCCCCATACATGCGACCTTCAGTCACATCCTACCCGAGGTGAACGGGTTGGGTATAAAAAGAACGTCTTATCATGGTGTAATCGTTAGCAAACTAGTCTCGCAGATACATTTCTACTGAATAACGAGATCGTTCCTCGCAGGATGCCACATACACACGACCTTCAGTCACATCCTACCCGATGCGAACGGGTTGGATATAAAAAGGACACCACTCGTGGTGTAATGGTTAGCAAGCTAGTCTCACAGACATGTTACGACTGAATAGCGAGTTCGATCCTTGCTCGATGCCCCATACTTGCGACCTTGTGTCACATCCTACCCGAGGCGAACGGTTGGTGTAAGTTAAAGGATCAAATCGCAGCTTTCTAATCTGGTTCTGATTGGATAGATTTTTTTCCAAGATCCGGTTAGAAGTGGCATATCAATATGAACCTGCATCAAAGTTCCTAGACTGCGCAAAATCCAGCTTTTTATCTCCGGGGGTGGGGGACATTGTGGACCATTTTGGCGAAAGTGTTGTATCTTGTGCTACGGTTCAACCAAAGAAAATAACTGCGCGTTACTTAAAAATTGAGAAGGCGTAATGTGGTGTAATGGTTAACAAGCTCGTCTTGCAGATCCGTTACTATTAAACAGCGAGTTCGAACTTCGCTGGATGCCCCAAACTTATAAACTTGTGCCATCCTAACCAAGGCGAACGGGTTGGCTGTAAAAAGGTCGTCCCATCGGGGTGTAATGGTTAGCAAGCTAGTCTCGCAGATATGTTACTACAGAATAGCGAGCTCGATCATCGCTGGATGCCCCATACTTGTGACCTTGTGTCACATCGTACATGTGTCGAACGGTAAAAATCCTAGTGTAATGGTTAGCAAGCAAGGCCAGCAGATCCATTACTATCAAATAGCGAGTTCGACCCATACTTGCTACCTTGTACCACATCCTACCTGAGGTGAACGGGTTGGGTATAAAAAAAATGGGTGTCTCATCGGGGTATAATTGTTTGCAAGCTAGTTTCGCAGATACGATACTACTGAATATCGAGCTCGATCCTCGCTGGAGGACCCATACTTACGACCTTGAATCATATCCCACCCGAGGCAAACGAGTTGGGTAAATACCTACTTGAAGGTTAAGAGCACTATATCATGATTTAATTGGATATCAATTAAATGACATTAAATATGAATTAAGAATCTGAATAACACACGCGATAAATTATTAATGTCCAATAAAGCAACATTAGACGAGATATCCCAAGGAGTTGTCCTTGTGAAAATTAATTAGTTGTTAATACTTGACTTAGAGGTCATGACTAACTGTTATATATCGACTCGCTGTCTTTTTGCATTACAAAGTAAAAGTAAAGTCGTCGGGGTGGCCTAAAGTCGGTATCAGCCAGACAGCGAGGGACTCTATTCCCTTTTCACTAGCGCTAGACAAAGGAGATTGTTTTTTTTTTAGCGTCAGATGTGGAACGCCACACTTACCATCAGCTCTTCACTTTACCACACAGATCCCTGTGCTACTCATACGCTGAGTTGGCGAGAGCCGGTATTGAACCAGGAACCGTGTTATTCTTAATCGGGCACTCTACCGACTGGTCTATACCGGCCCTAAACACCTCCCGGGCGGTGTAATAGATTATTTTTTCAAATATATTGCCTGGTGGGTGGGAAAATTGAATAAATAAAATAAAACGTTTAATATTTTTCAAAAATTAATTGCTTACTTAAAAAAAACTTATTCACTCCACTCCACTGAGATATTTGTTTTGTTTTACGACAGTAGAGACCTCCAAAACTTTTCTAAAAAATTCTGATTTAATCATTCAGACTCTTATCTGTATAGAAAAATTAAAAAATTGTACGAGTAAAATATATTTTGTTCGGATTTCATAATATTAAATAAGGGAGTAGGCCGACCTAGTAAAAAAAATATTTCCCCTAATACATTTTAGGAAAAAACTATTTTAAACATAAATTCATCCACAGGTGAATAAGTATCGAAATTTTCGTGAAAATTTGACAATTAATTGATTTTTAGAATTTCAATATTCTTATAAATTTAAATTAGGTCAAAAGTTCCCTTTCTTAGAAATCTTACAAAGTGGTTTTAATGTTTTTTGTTTGTTTTTTTGTTTGTTTGTTTTATTCATTCTCCGGCTGTATTTATTTCATAAAATTTAATTCACTTTGCAAACTCACTTTTCCAAAATCCCAATTATGTACCCAGAGCTCAATGGCTAACCAAACGGGTCACGTTTTGTCTAGTATATATATATATATATATATATATATATATATATATTATTATTATTATTATTATTATTATTATTCTAAAGCTGAGAGTTTCAACTTTTGATCCCTAAAGGCGTTTTTGCTGGTGACCTTACTGACACGAAATTTTTACTATATTGTACCTTAATTTTAGTATTACTAAATGTTTGAAAAAAATTCCACTTTAATTGGTTCTAATTAGTCGTAATTTGCAATTAAGACAAAAACTGACCCATCCCTGTCTTTACATTATACATAACTCTCTTTTCCTCTCTATATGAGACTGAAGGGGAGATGAGCGTGATTAACAGAGACACTCTTAACACCCGCCCGTAATAAAATTCTAATGTCCATTTAATTTAAAGTAGGTCAATTCGTTGAAAAATCCGTGTTTTTTTAAAATACAATTCACACCCACACGTTTGAAATTTTTTTTAACCAAAACTCAGGGAAATATCCGATTTTAATTAAATTTTCAGTGTTGATTTAGCAATGAATTAATTTTATTTTATTTTTAAAACTTTCTGATTTTTTTCAGGTAACTTAACTTTGACCTCCCTGTTTTTGGGGTGCAAAATATCGGTGTGTATATATGTGATTGATACTATTTTCTGCATAAATAAAAAGACTAAAGACAGAAGGTGTGAATAGAAGAAAAAAGTTTTTTTTGTACTCTTCGTGGAGAATCGTCCCGGCCCCCTGCCTCAAAAAATGCTTGCCGGTGGCTGCTGAAAAAACAAAAAAAAACACCAGCTACGATTGAAGTCCGTAGCCGAAGTGGTGTTACTTGAATAATAAAAAAACTCGGGTTAGGGTTTGGGTTTAGGGTTTACGGTTGGTGTTTAGGGTTAGTTTAATGGGAAAATAAATAATTTTGGCTGTTTTTTCTAACCCAGAAAAAACAGAACCCAGAAATTTTGTAATAAAACTGTTAATTTCAACTAGGGGTGGGGTTAGGGTTAGGGTTGGGTTGGGGTTGGGTTTTCGGGGAAAACGCCCTAAGTTAGTTGTTTTTTTTGGGGGTTTTTTTTTGCAAGTTACACCGCTTCGTCTACGGACTTCAATCGTAGCTGGTGTCGTTTTGTTTTTTCAGCAGCCACCGGCTAGCGTTTTTTGAAGCAGGAGGCGGAACGGTTCTCTGCGAAGAGTATCGTTTTTTTTACAGGATCTGCTCGAGTAGTAAATAAGTACCGAAAATCGAAAAATAAAATGAAAATAAAAACTAAAAAATATTTTTGGAGTATTATTTGGGTAATCTTTGTGGAGTTCTGTCCTGGAATCCTGCCTCAAAAACTGCTAGCCAGTGACTGCTGAAAAAAAAACACCAGCTACGATTGAAGTCCGTAGCCGAAGCGGTGTAAAAAAAAAAAACTAGGGTTAGGGTTTAGGGTTAGGGTTGGGGTTTAGTTTAATGGAAAATAAATAAATAATTTGGGTGACCCAGGAAAAACAGAACCACAAATTTTGTAATAAATCTTAATTTTAACTAGGGGGGTTAGGGTTCGGGTTTAGGGTTCAGGTGGGTTTTCGGGAAAAACGTCCTAAGTTGTTTTTTTGTTTTTTTCTTTCTTTTTTTTTCAAGTGATACCGCTACGGCTACGGACTTCAATCGTAGCTGGTGTTGTTTTTTCAGCAGTCTGCGGCTAGCAGTTTTTGAGGCAGGAGGGCAGGACGGAACTCTGCAAAGATTACCATTATTTGTATTATTCAGACTATTGTCCTCATCTTCATTGTTATCTGTACAACGTTTCGGCTGATGTGCCCTCTGGCCTTCTTCAGGTATTTCTTGACGGATTCAGGAACCTTCTTGTAATAGGGAGCCATCACGGAACTTTGAACCTAACCCTTTATTCAGGCCACGGGGGTATCCTGTTCTCATTCCACAAACCATAGCTGGGGTACAGGTGTTAAGCTGTGTTAATTATTATTCTATGTTACTGCTACCCCTGACCAGGATTGAACCTGCAGTCTAGAGATAACTGTCATTTAGAACTGTCTTAACCTAACTCCCTTATCTACTAGGTTATGTGTCTAATTGGACAATCCAGTGTGAATTTTTTTTCAATTGCAAAAGTTACAATTTATTTTGTAAAAACAGATTTTAAGTAGCATCTTGGCAGGCATCTTGATCGAAATTGACCGAAAACATCGTTTTAAATGTCTCAAAAATAAATTACATGTGTAATATTATTTTGCTTTTTTGCTGATGCTCATTATGTTACTTTTTTGATTTAGACAAAAATTTTACCTTAAATAATCGGTTTAATAAATTTTAATTCGTTTTTAAAATGAAAAGCAGACAATATTTTGGCAGATCCTACTCTTTTTCCCAATCCCAATCATCTAGCAAGAGCTTAATGGGTGACCCAACACGTCACTTTTTGTCTAGTATATATATATATATATATCAGTCATCCATAGACACGTGTTTCGAAGTTTACTTCTCATCAGTGCTGCTCGACTTTTTAACAGCTACGTCTAGCCGTGATCGAAACCTGACAGAATTTTCGTCTGCCAAGTTCCTTACCTTTGCAGCCATCAGCGGCTGTCAGTCTGGGATGAACAACTAATTGATACATACTTACGGGGGTATGTTTTTACAATCACCAGAGAACTCAAATCTGTAAACAGCGATAGGCGAGTAACAGCTTATGCCAAACGGTGAAATTTCAATTAATGTCCCCCCACAGTGCTCTACCATGGGAGAGGAAAGCATATATATATATCAGTCATCCACAGACACGTGTTTCGAAGTTTACTTCTCATTAGTGCGGCTCGACTTTTTAACAACTACCTCTAGCCAAGATCGAAACCCGACAGAATTTTCGTCTGCCAAGCTCCTTACCATTGCGGCCATCAGCAGCTGTCAGTCTGGGGGGAACAACTAATTGATACATACTTACGGGGGTATGTTTTTACAATCACCAGAGAACTCAAATCTGTAAACAGCAACAGTTGAGTATATATATATATATATATATATATTGCAAAATACCTCTCTAGGATGTGCTTGGATGTCTAGTTCATTGTGGGGTTTCGGGTCTTTTCAACATCATATCCCTCCACTAACCCGGTTGTGATTTATCATGTCTCAGCCTGCATCCAACATCAGTGTTTCTTCAGCACTTCCTGTGTTACAACCAGCTAATTTCAAATGGTGTCAGGTTACATCCTTTATACATGAAGCCAGAATGTTATTCGATCAATGAGTAACTGTTTCCGGTCTTCTAGTGTTGTATACCCACATTGACATCGCACATCGAGTATATAAACAGTGAGTGAGAGAATATTAGTTCTGAGAGAGTTCTTCAGTGATAGAAAGAGAGGCAGACAGACAGAGAGAAAGATATTAGAGAGAGACAGAGACAAAGTCTTACTTGCTTACTTAATTTCTGCTTACTGCTTCCTCTTCTTCTCTGGCCAACATTTCGTCTAGTTGACTTGACTTGACTTCTAACTAAGGGAGTTCTTCTAAGGGCTTCTGTTGGGCTTTGCTTGTGTTTAATCAAATGAACTACAAGACATTTTTGTTGCCTGATCAAGCTTCTTTATTTAGCCCGTGTTTTTCCACGCAGATGAGATATCGACCTCAGCAGCGACACGTCTGTCCTGCCTAAAAGTCTGGTCAAATCTAATCCTCTAAACTAATCCTGTGTTTCTCATGGTGCGTGAGATTTGTGCCTCTAGGGGTCAGGGTTACCAATAATCACATATTTTTCCATTGGCCCCCTTGAATTCAAAATTAACAGCACTTATTCTCGTTACAGGGTTCGCCAACAATTTATGACACCATAAATTGTAACACTAGGATGGTAACTCTCTCTCTCTCATATATATATATATATATATCTTATTATAATGGAGATTGTGGGTTTGTATATCTGTAACCAAAACTATATTACTATTCAAGTCACAATTCCCTTTGTTATTTACATCACATTCTCCATGATTTTATTTTTATTTAAACCTCAATTATTAGTAAAATTGTTTTACATCATTAAGACTGTTGACCATATCTACATACTAATAACATGCAATTGTATTTATATATACAAGAAAATAGCGGTTTAAAGTGTGAATTGGAAGGCTAATTTGCATATTGATATTAAAAATGTGATTTTAATAAATGTATGCTTAGTATTATTGATTTCTAATTGTTTGGTTTTATTTAATGAATATAAGCAAAAATCTCGGGGATAAATCTTTAAAGAAATCCATTAACAAGAAGAAATAACTGTAATATTATTCTTTACTTCCTATTTTAACTAAATAGTTAAATTAGGAAAATTTACCAATGAAAGACGGGAGTAATGGAAAATGATGGAAAAGTTGGTTTCAAAGTTGTTCTATTTTTCAATCATACCCCCTCTGTTCCAAATCTTTTTATCTGCATTCTTATTCAGTTTCATTAGCCTTTCTAATTTAATATGATATTTTATTATATTAAAACTTAAATACTTGCACCCGGAGGGTGCATATATTTGCTAGTATATATATATATATATATATATATATATATATATATATATATAGTTGCTGCATGTTGTTTTGAACAAATTTTGGAAGCAGCACACTTTAAGAACAATCACTTGATGCCTATTACACAAACAATCCAAGTAAGACAAACAAGATATGCTGGACACTGCTTGAGAAGCAAAGAGGAACTCATGTTACATAATTCATAGGTAGCTTATGAATTAACGTACTGTAGTTAGATACATTTTTGAATTAGAGTTTGTTAGATTCAAAATAACGGGAGTTAAGTGGGAAAATTACCATAGAGGCGTGCGAGACAATTTTAAGAGTTTAGTTTAGTTGAGACCAGTTACTAGCTGAGAGGAGACACTGTCGAGATGTCGCTCTCTAAAAAACTAATATCAATCAGCTCTGGGTGACGTGCAGAAGACCTGCCAGGTCACTATCCCCCTGACTAATAAGGAAGATTGGTGAGAGAGTTGTGGGTATCCATGTTGTCAGTGTGATCTGATGGTGATGATGATTTGCAAATCATCCTTTTTAGTCAGTTAATCTTGGAAGTGAAGATAACATATAGTGAAAAAGGGGACAGGGGCAAAAAAAAGGCTGATCTACAATCTACATGGGATAGTCAAAAAGTAATGCAATTTTCTTTATTTCATGTGATGTTTTTCTATAAATTTAAGGCCTACAGTGAGACCCTAACGAGGCTCAGAGCAAGAATCCGACGAGTAAGAACCAACTTGCCAATTATCAATGTCCTCCTTCTGCATGACAATGCTCGACCACACACAAGCATCAGGACAAAGGAGAAAAATCGCCTCATTCGGGTTGACAACTTTACCACATCCTCCATACTCATCAGATTTATCGTCTTCAGACTATCATCTCTTTGGCCTCATGAAAGAGGATTTGAGAGGCAAATATCATTCCAGTGACAAGGAAGCGAAATCAGTAGTGAAGAAGTGACTCAAAGAACAGTCAACAGAATTTTACAGGGCAGGGGTACATGCTCTCATTCAAAGGTGGAACATTACTATTGAGAGAAATGATGACTATGTAGAGAAGTAGGGATGTGATCCACAGAGGACCAGTTACATTTTGATGTATGATACATGTTCCTGTGTTGGTAATTATACCTGTTCTAAACAAAATGGCATTACTTTTTGACTCATCCTAGTATTTATGAAATACCAATCTGTTCACAAAATACATCACTGAAACGTATCTTCAAGGACACTATCCCCCTGAGGCGTGTGGTTTAATGGATATCATCGTAGGAAATTGACACAAGTTCAAATCCAGGACAAGGTTGTTTGCATTTCACTAATACCTTTGGGAAAGGTATGCAAACAAATTCTCCCTCAAGCTATAGGACGGACTGGCCTCTTTCACCTTGGTTAGGCAACACCAGTCTAGAAGGAAAACTCTGAATTTAAACCTGTTAAACTCCACTTAAGAAATTGACCAGGAGTCAGAGTGAGATATATATATATATATATATATATATATATATATATATATATATATATTACAGCCTTGAGGTCATTGAGAGGGGGTGAGTCTTGCAAAATCAGACCCCAAACCAGTGTTGGACAAAAACTAGCAGCTACTACTAAAAAATTTATGAAATTAGCAAACTTAGAAGATATTCACTTACTTTTTTTTCTTTTTTTTTTCAATTATTTAGTATTAAATAAACAATATTTTCCTCTGCATGGCTTGGAAAAAATTATATCATTAAATTTAAGTAGGGTAGACAGTTCTTTAACCTTGGTATGGCAACTGGTCTAGGAAATGTTAATTCAAACCTGAGCTTAGCATAACAGTTATTGATGTAGAAAATTGAATTAGCAGAGTTCAAATTCTAGACAAACCTTTTTGTGTTTCACTTTGCTCGAATGGGAAAGACAGGAATCCATCTGTTTCCCTTTTATCTATGCATAAGTAGAAGGGTAGATTGGGTTCTTTAGCCTTGCTATGGCAACTGATTTATAAGAAAAACTGTTTCAAACCAATTGTACTCCCACTGACTATGGATAAATAGTAGGGTAGGATGTGTTCTTTAGCTTTGGTAAGGCAAACAGTCTAAAAGGAAAACTCTGAATTAAAACTTGTTAAACTCTGCAAAAAAATTGACCATGCATCACATCCTATGGCACGTTTGGGTAAATACATACATTGTGAAGCAAATTTCAAAACAAATAAATAAAAACAGGAAAGACTTTTGTTCGCAAAGATCTACTTTTTTTTTTTTTTGCTTTAATTTTACAATTTTTTTTCTTTAGAAAAGCATAAAAATTATTTATACAGATTTAATAAATGAATAAGGAAAAACAAACAAATCTCATTTTCCTCTCGTCATAATAACAACAGCCAAAAGGGACAGAATTGGGGAAAAAAATTTTTTGGTCAGACGGAGAGGTTAACAAGAAATTCACATCAATATTGTACAGGAAAAAAAAAGTTCACTGCTTGCTTCCAATGCCACATACCAAATATAATTATTTTAAGTTATTAAAAAAAAAAAAAAAAAAAAAAAAAAAAAAGTCACCACCATAATCACCTTTAGCCCAGGTTAAAATCACGGTAAGTGTAACCCAAAGCCTATTTCAACACCTACATATAAGTATATGAAAAAAAAAGAGGGGCAGGGCTGGGTTTATTACCCAGTGCTTGAGGTGTCCCTATCCAGGGGGAATGCCGAGGGCATCCACGCAATTTTTGTGCATGCCATGCCATGAGCTTCAGTTCGTGGGTGGTCCCACATTAATAGGACCTTGTGCCTGACCTGCATAAGTGGGATGTGTGGTAATTACCTAAAAGGGTTTATTGCCCAGTGCCTGAGGCACCTCAAAAGAGAAATGCTGAGGGGATATATGCAATTTTCACACTGGCCACAGCATGAGCAGTTGTTTATGCAAAGCTTCCCACAATTATCGGACTTTATGTTCATCTGCCATGGTGGAAGGTCAGATAAAAAGTAAATTTTCTTCTAAATTCAAGATAGAAGGAATATTAAAAAAAAAATAAATAAATAAAAAAAAAAAAAAAAAAATTCTAGCAGAACTTTATACAATTGTTACATAATTTGTGGGTATCTTACGAATTATGTATGTAAGTGTAGTTAAAATTCAAATTACAGTTTGCTAAATGGAAAATAACCATTAACCGTTGAAAAAAAGTTATTGACAAGGCAGTTCATTTTCGCTGACCTATACGCCAACTTCTGATTGGCTGAAGGGAAGGGGTGAGAACGGAAATCATAGTCAGTTAGCAGATTTCGGTTAGTCAATGGGAGCAGATGTAAGGATCAATGCTCTCAAGATTCTGGCTTCTCACCGCAGTAAAAAAAAAAAAAAACCTTTTGGGCTTGGGGTTTTTTTGTAATAAAAAAATAGACGTCTTAAAAAAAATAAAAATAAAAAAATCTTGCTTGTTTATTACAAACAAAAAATGAACACAGACAACCCAGCCCAACAAAAGAAGAAAGAAATCAGTCCAACAGAGGAAAGAACAAGCCAGAAAAATAAGAACCCATCTCATTTACATCTCTCCCATTTATATACCCAATATATAAAAGGGGTATATAACACAATCAAAACAGATAATATTATGGATTGAAGCTTCGGGTTATTCTTACCATTATTTTTAACCTGGACTACTTAGGGCTCCAAGGCACTACATATATTGGATTTTGCCCCGAGAGAGAGCATTTGCTTTTCCAGAAGTGCATTGCTTGAAGCTAACACATGTCTCTTTCATTCGTTCTAATGGTCTCATACAAACGCATTTCCATACACAATGATATTTTTATTTTTTTTATTAAGCAGAGATCTAAATGCTGCCATGATTTCAACAAGAGTTCGTCAATTTCATGTATGTCTTTATGATTAAGAAGGATTGGTTGCTTTAATGATTAAAAAGTAAAAAATAAATACTGAAATAAAACATCCAAGAATCTACAGATTCGGAAGCAACAATGATGATTAAATTTGAAGGCAGACAAACCGCAGGATCCCAAGAGAAAGAGAGAGGGGAAAAAAAAAAAAAAAAAAAAAAAAAAAAATGGGTAGATTTCTAATTCAAATTGTAAAAATTCAAAGTACAGAATATTCCAGTTCCAGTGATGCTGATAGCTTTTTAATTTAGTGCGTCCCGGGACGCACGGATTTGATTTGAATGAGTCCCCAGGAAATTTTATGGGTCCCAACTAAATTTTTTTTTAGTAAATTATAGTTTTTATCTGCTCTGAGTTGGTGAGGGCCAGTAGCAAACCTGGAACTTTGTGGTTCCTCGGTGGATGCTCTACTAGCTGAGCTAAAACCAACCCCTCATGATATAATAATAAAAATGCATATTTATAGCGACCTTTATTTTTGCTATATAATAAGCTTTGCTTAATTGCGGCACAAGCCCAGATGTATCTTCTATGTATTACTAAAATTCTCATTTTGTATGTATTTAACCAAACCCCTTTGCAAGAGCAGAATGTGATATAAGGTCAATTTTTAAGTGAAATTTAGCAGGTTTGAATTCCGAGTATTTGTTTCCCCTAGACTGGTTTCCGTGCCATGGTTAAAGAGCCTAGTCTGCCATACTATTTACCCCTAGATAGAGTGAGAATAGTTGGATTCATACCTTTCCTAAGGGTATTAGCACTATGTGAAATGCAATAGAGCCTCATTCATGATTTGAACTCGGTTCGCAGTGTTCATTTCCTACAACACTAACAATTATACCACGGGTGCCCTCTCACCCAAAAATAGTTTATGTAAGCAGATTCTGCAAGTAAATTAACCCTTTAACCACAGAAGGAGCAGAGAATAGATTTGTCAATGCAGCAGATTGTAAACGAATCAAGAATTGATGACCCATGATGACCGAGAGAGGAGGGGAGGAGTGGATCCTTCTAAAAGCGGATGATCTTTAGACAGACAAGAACTAAAATGGTGCAAATGATGCTTACTATCAATTGGATGATTTATTTCAGTAATTTTTTTTTTTTGTTGGATTTTATTTCCAAATATAGATAATTTCATTTTGGTTCGCTTTTCAATTTTTTTTTAGTTTCTTTTCTTTAAAATCTTTCCTTCCAATTTTTATTACCCCATATTTATTTTGCATATTTTTTTTTTTTTTTAAACAATAATAAAAAGATACAAGCTAAACAAAAAGCTTGTTTTTTTTTCTTCTTCTTTTTGAATCCTTTTCTTTTTTTATTTTTGAATTAAAAAAATACAAAAATAGGGGGAAAAAAAACAGGAATCAGTACTTTCTATCAAAAAGGAAAGGAAAAAAAAAAAAAAAAAAAAAAAAAAGAAAAGAAAAAAGACAATGCAGAGGTATTGAAGCAACAGATGTGTCCACATGCAATACTATAGAGTGGTCTGAAAGTCTTGTCACCCCAATATTATATATATAAGTAAGCCTAATGAGTCAGAGACTATCTACCCAGGTAGATAGTCTCTGACTCATTAGGCTTACTTTATCATTATTTATTGGCTCTACTAAGTATATTAAGCACTTTAGTATATTTAACTTAGGCAACTCTTACAGTATTTTTTTTCTTTTGGCCATTATAATAGTGCCAACTGATTATTTTCAGGTGGCACATACAATTTGGTCTTTTCTATTCTTTTTATGTATCTTTTTTTTTTCTCCAGGTGAAAATTTGTATTCTGTAATTACAAATTATAGTGCCGAGAGTTTTTTTTAATACTGTCAGAGTTTAGAAATAAAATTGTTTATATATATATATATATATATATATATATTTATATTTATCTATTCATTTATATTCATTACATAATACCATCCGAAATTCTAGAAAATAATTAAAGAATTTTTTAGAGGTAAAATAAGTCCATAAATTATATCCTATATCATTCAAACAAAAAACAATGAAAGATAAAACAATATGTAGGGCTGACAAGACTTCCGGACCACCCTATACATAATATTGCTCAAAACATGCTGAAAATAATATTGCACAGCAATATTGCAGAGATAACATCATATGATAATACACTTAGCAGAATTAACAATGCCTACAAAACAGTGAATTTATCATTCGGTATCTCATAACCTCCAGTATTCCAGAGACAATATCAACTAGTAATGTTCCTTATAATAAAGCAGGAACAATATTGTAAAACAATAAACATGATAATGTTGTTAAAACTGTCACAGAGGCAACATTGCATATTATAAATACCTGCAATATTGGACAGACAATATTGTTTTAATAACGCAGCATGTAGTAATTGCACAGGCAATATTATATGATAACACTGCTTGTAACAATTTTCACACGCAATATTACAGTTATATTGCAGACGTGTCACACCCACCCTTGTTCCCCTGACTGTTTATTCCTCTCCCCCTGCTTCTTCAAAGAGAGGCTCAAATTGCTCGTAGGTTTGTTGGTTGTCTTGATGTTTGTCGGTTGTCGGCTGTGATTTGTTTAGTTCTGTGATTTTTTCTTCTTCTGGTTCTTTGTCTGCTAGCTCAATTTGGATAATGCCAATTGCAAACGCGTAGCCGACCATTGCTGTGATGGCAAAGATTCCGGCCAGGATCATGTTCTTCATTTTATTTGGATTCTCCTCCACCAAACCGCTCATTTGTTTCTTGGCATTTTCCTTCTTCTTTCTCTCGTTCTCTGGAGAAATGGAAAAAAAAAAAAAAAAAAAAAATGAATTAAGTTTTCTAAAGTTTCCAGATATAAAAAAATTTACCTAAATATTTCCCAGTTCAACAAAAAATGAAAATGTCCTTAAATTTTTCAGAAAATAGTCAAGCCGTTTTAACTATTTAAAAAATGGATAGAACACTCCATAGTGGCCTAGTATGTTTATAACCGTAAAATTCCATTTCTAAAAAGTGGGGGTTAAGATGTCTGACTGATGACAATTCGATCAGGTTTTGAACCCAGCCTGAAGCAGCCTGGCTTGTCTAGTCACACTGATGAGCCATGAATGGCAAAACAGGACTATGTGAATGATAATACATATGCTCTCCACCCCTAGTGGGTTGAGCTCTCTGGAAATGGAATTTTCTGGTAACCACAAATCAAGCAAAAATTGCATAGCTCACCTTAAAACGGATAGAGCACTCCCTAGTGGCCTAGTATGTTTATAATTGTAAAATTTAATTTCTAAAATATGGGTGTATAGATGTGTATCTGACTGATAAAAATTTGGTCAGGTTCAAAACCCAGCCTGAAGCAGCCTACCTTGTCTAGTCACACTTATGAGCTGTGAAACATCAAAACAGGACTGTATGTGAATGACTATATCTAAATATATAAAAGTAAGTTTTTGGTATGTACGTGTCGACCTATAACACAGAAAAGAGGAGTCACTCAGATTTGAAATCTTGCATATAGACTAATATCCTTCTAACTAAGAAACACTCCAAATTTGCTTATTGATTTTTACTAATTAAGGGATATAATTAAGCCAAAATCACCCATTTTACGGAACTGTCCGTAGAGCAGCACCTGCTGATAATAAAATATTGTCCGCTGGCTGACTTTTTGTAACAGCGATTTATAGCGATTTACAGCAGTGAAGTGTAATTTTAGTGAATAAATTTCACAGCCTAAGCCGTTCCGCTAGGAATTTATCACCTATTCTTGGTCCAATCTTTAAAATATTTATAAATAAAGAAAATAATATAATCTTTCTGAATATGTAATTTTTAAGCGTTTTTATCAATTGAATTATTTTATACAGCGAGTTAAAAAAAAACAATATTAGCTTCGGTGAGCTGATAAGTGTGATTTTTTTTTCATTCTAAATTTTAAGAAAAAAACAAATTCTTTTTTCTCGCCTATTTACGGTTCAATCTTCTTTAAGATATCTATATTAGGCTACAGTTCCAGACGTCAAAAAGGGCTTAGTTTTCGAATTACGTTGCTCAACAATTAGCGGTAATAATTTTAGCGTAATTATTAATTAAAAATCAAAAAAAGGCTAATAAAAAGTTTTCGCAATCGGTGGCATATCTTGATATTATGCGAAAAGTAAAATTTAAACGGACTACTTTGTAAAAAAATACGAAGCAAAATGGAGTAGCTCCGAAAACGGAATAAGCGAATGAAAATCGTGTGTTCGAAATATGAATAAGTAAAAATGGCCACCTCCAGCGAAGATGAAGCAACAGTTGTTAGCGACAAAAAATGTTTTATGTGCATTTTACCTTCCAAAAAGCATAAAATTTTCTAAGAAAACGTGGACTCATCATGTGACAACAAATCACGTAAATAAAATGAGTAATAAGCGAATTTGCTTTTTAGAAAAAATTAAAAAAATAATAGTATTTCGCATCATGTGACAACAAGTCACGTAAATAAAATGAGTAATAAGCGAATTTGCTTTTTAGAAAAAAGAAAAAAATAATAGTATTTCGCATATCGCGTAAATTTTTGTTGTTTCTATTCATAAGTTCGGTCTTTTATCTCTTTATTTATACTGTAATTAGTATCGAAAATGACCAAAACAATTTACACCCCAACATAAGGTGGGGTCAAAATTAAGTGACCTGAAAAAAATGAGAAAGTTTTGAAATAAAATAAATAATGCATTATAAAGATCGTTCATTGATAAATAAACGCTGAAAGTTTCATTAAAATCCGATAATTCCCTGATTTTTGGTAAATTATTTTCTGTAGGGGGGCTAAAGTCATACGCATTTTAGGTTCATTAAAAAAAAAAATTTTTTTCTAAAAAGCTAGTTCTTTAATTGAAAATTATATTTTGAAATTTTTCCTGAAGAAAAAAAATTGTTTACTTTAGTTACTAAAGCATTATTATTGTTTGCTTTAGTTACTAAAGCATATTATTAGGAATTTTTTGGGGGTGTTTTGAGGGTCATTCTAAATTAATATTTTTTTATTTTATAAACACAGAACACCAGCTGATGTTTACATTCCAGATAAAATCTGTAATCTCATTGGCTAATTGAATTCGGAGCTATTTTCGTTCTATACGTATTTTAATCACTTAAAACTTATTTTATTAATTCTTGCGGCAATAAACTTATGCGCGAAAAAAAATTGGAATTTTGGGGTGATATCATTTTAATAATAAAGGACAATTTATTCGGCCACTTTTTACATCCGACACAACTGAACGATAATCGGCTTGCGACTGTAGCCTATATGGTTTGAAAGAGAATGAACTAATCTCTCTAAATATGTAATTTGATTGAGTTTTTATCTATGGAATTATTTTTTACAGAAGGTTAAAAAAATTATATATATCAGCCTAGAATTCGTAGTATATTTTTTTCATACTAAAATTTTAACATAAAATCAAATCCTATTTATTGCATATTTCTGTTTCTATCTTAAAAATATTCATTTGGTAAGAAAAAAAATATTTCTAAATTTGTATGTCTTTTCATACATTGAATTTTAAATAACATAACAAATCAAACGAAAACATTTAACGACAACTCAACTTTGTTTTATAAATTCCTGTTGTTCGTCAATTGTAAACAAAACCTTTTTTTCATTTTTCATAATCGCGTTAATTTATTTATTTTAATATTAGAAATACAAATAAAATCATGATACTAATGTAGAATAGTGCGCAAGAGATAATACCATTAGATTACCTAATACATTTCACGGAAATACCTGAAAACTCAAATTGTTATCAAATTTAGGATATAGTAACTTTACTATAATTATTATAGTAAAGTATACTATATTCGATCGGCTACGTTTTGAATTAATAATGTTATTTTTTTAAAGATTATTTATCATTTTACATAAATTTTTTTACTTTATTTAATTCTTTTTTTCTTTTTCAAATATTAATTTGAAGTTTAGCAAATCGCGTCATTTATATTTTATCTAAAAAATAGTTAATCATTGAATTAAAATTTCTTACTATATCATTATGTGATGGACTAAACTTGCAAATTGGTCGGAAAATTACGGTGACCCAGAAAAAACAGAACCCATAAATTTTGTAATAAAACTGTTAATTTTAACTTGGGGGGTTGAGGGTTAGGTGTATGCAGGGTGACCCAGAAAAAAAAAACAGAACCCACAAATTTTGTAATAAAGCTTAATTTTAGCTAGGGGTTAGGGGTGAGGTTTAGGGTTAGTTTAATGGGAAAATAAATAAATAATTTGGGTTCTGTTTTTTCTAGGTCACCTGTAATATGTTTTAATTTTCCAACTGATTCGCAAGTTTAGCCATATGATGTCATCCCCTCAAATCTGACGAAAAGAAAATTCCCTGACCTCCCACCAGGCAGGATTAAATTAAGATTGTTTTTACATGTTGATTTTTATGGATCATCCTTTCGAGGACTGTACTTGGTATTCAGTAGTAATAGATCTGCAAACGATTATTAAACCATGTTTTTATCTCCTCTACCCGGGCTAGAGGAGATAAAAACATGGTTTAATAATCGTTTGCAGATCTATTACTACTGAATATATATATATATAGTATTAGAGTGTGTATGGAAATAACCTTCTCGAGTTTCCCCATAAGGATCTTCAGGGTTAAATCCCCTGAATTAATCAAGATATTGATTAATTACAGTTAACTGCGGAAGTTCATATTGTCATTTTGACCATTGAAAACAGTTTCGCAGTTAATGAACATTGTTGCGTCATTTTGAAAAGTTGAGTGACAAATGCAATGTTGATGTGTCGTAAATATAGGTGATAATTTGGAATATTTAAAAAAAAAAATTTTCTTCTTTTTAAATATATGTTTAAAAAAAAAAAAAAAAAAAAAAAATCAAACTCAAACATTTTCAAAAAATCCTCTTTAAAATTTTTTGGCCAATTGACAATGTCCTCCTTCTTGTTGGATTCTTGCTCTGAGCCTCGTTAGGGTCTCAATGTAGGCCTTGATTTTATATAAAAACTTCACATGAAATAAAGAAAATGGCATTACTTTCTGAGTTAGCTGGGGGGATGCGTTATTTATACTTTACCCAAGAGAATTAACCCGAAAGTGAATTTATTAGTGCCACTGAAGCTCAAATTTTCTTTCTACGATGTTGCAGTCGAGCACGTTAGCCACTACACCACAGGGACTCAGCGCACAAGATCATCACATGTCAGGGCAATAGGAGGTATTCAGCAGTGCACCTGATTTTACAAGGTCACAGGACTTTTTCTTTTACAAATATCTTTATTATCTAATTGTGAATGTCTTTTGATTATATTTATAGATTGAAGACTTGTCTGAACATGAATACACAGTTCTCTGTCTGTTTATCATATAAGGAACATATATAAATGATTAAACAATACAAATATAGCAGAAGCCTTTTCTTCAATAAACAATACAAGACATTGTTATGATGCCTTCAAAGAGAAAGATATATACTAGGGTGAGTCAAAAGTTTTGCAATACAGTGGTACCTTGACTCAGTGATGCTGATAGCTTTTTAATTTAGTGCGTCCTGGGATGTACATATTTGCTTTGAATGAGTCCCCAGGAAAATTTATGGGTCCCAACTAAAGTTTCTTAATAGATTATAGGGTTTTTATTTATGATCTGAGAAAACAACTAAAGCTGTCTAACTCCTACCTTGTAACCTATACTGTGTAATTCATTTCTAAGAAACTATTTAAATGTATTTAGTTAGCTTAAAATGGTGAGGGAAAAAAAAGAAAAACACTGGGATGCATGGATATGATTTTACTGCGTCCTTTTAGATTTTTGTGCATCAGAGACGCAGGATGCATACCTATCAGCATCTCTGTTGATTTATTAGTTTAATTCATTCTGTTTGTAATTCTATTTCCTCATCAATCAAATCAATTTCCCATTGAAACAAACTTTAAATGCCATTATTCCGTTCCAGACCCAGACACCCTAATTTTTTTGTTACGTTTTTTTTTTCAAATAAGAAAAATAGCACTATTGTATAAAAAATATAATAAAATAGAATGTAATCAATTATATGCTGTAATATGTCATGGACAGGGTAATTTTGCTAGTATATATATATATATATATATATATATATATATATAATAAATGAGGAATTATAAATCTTATATATATTATATATATATATCCGCTAACACTGTGTTTCAACATATCACATCTCAATGTGGCTAGACGTTTATATATATATATATATATATATATATATATATATATATAATACATACATATATATATAATGTCTAGCCAGGTCAACCAAACTGGTCAGTCTATGTTCCGATGAAGAGGCGCAAGTGGCCCCGAAAATTTTACCAAATAAAACAAAACTTAACATTAAAAAACTGAGTTTCTTATATTTCATACCCAATGCTTCATACCAAATCCCAAACAATATATGCGTGTGTGTGTGTGTGTGGTATTATAAGTCTTAAATATAATTTAAGAATGTGTAATGCAAAAGTTAAAATAGCCTGAAAGATTAATAAAGCAAGTCCATTTCTTATGTATTTCTTGAATGTGGCCTTCAACTCAAACGAAATCAGGGGAGATAACCCAAAGGGAGAATCAACCAAGAATGAAGGGAAATGAAAGAAGATAACAGGAAAGAGAGAGAGAATCAACTGGGGTTGACAGGAGAGACAGCATCAATCAATAAGTGAGAGAGAGAGGAGAGAGAATCAAGTGTGGAAGGAGATGACAGGGAAAAAGAGAGACAGTGTTAATCAATGGAAAGAAGAAATGGGGGTACGGGGGCTTGTGTGATATAATGGTGAGGGAGTTTGGCTAGCAGACCATTTTTAGCAAGTTTGATTCTCACTAGGTGCCCTTATACTTTTCTGGTCCCTGCGCTACACTAAGCCAAGATTAGTAAATGAGAATAGGGGGAGAGAGAGAGGGGGAGGGAAGAGATAGTGAGAGAGGGAGGGAGAGATAAAATCAACCCCAATAGTGAGTAGAGATGACAGAAAAGTGAGATTGATGAAAAGGAAAAAAAAGAGAAATGAGAGAAGTCAGAGTGAGATTTGTTGGGATAGGGTTGGGAGATGAAAGAGATAGAGAGTGTGAAGAGATTAGAGAGTGTGAGGGAGATGAAAGAGATAGAGAGTGTGAGGGAGATGAGATGAAAGAGAGTGCGAGATGAAAGAGAGACAGAGAGCGCGCGAGATGAAAGAGAAGACAGAGAGCGCGCGAGATGAAAGAGAGCGCGAGATGGAGAGAGAGAGATGAGAGAGAGAGCGAGATGAAAGAGAGAGCGAGATGAAAGAGAGAGAGAGAGAGAGAGAGAGAGAGAGAGAGAGATGAGAGAGAGAGATGAGAGAGAGTGAGAGGGAGAGAAGAGAGTGAGAGAGATGAGAGAGAGGGAGAGGGAGATGAAAGAGAGAGAGAGAGGGAGAGGAGATGAAAGAGAGAGAGGGAGAGGGAGAGGGAGATGAAGAGAGTGGGAGATGAAAGAAAGAGAGAGAGAGAGGGAGAGATGAAAAGAGAGAAGAGAGGGAGAGAATGAAAGAGAGAGAGAGATGAAAGAGAGAGAGAGTGAGATGAAAGAGAGGAGGAGGGAGATGAAAGAGAGGGAGGAGGGAGATGGGGGAGAGATGAAAGAGAGGGAGAGGGAGATGGGAGGAGATGAAAGAGGGAGGAGGGAGATGGGAGGGAGATGAAAGAGAGGGAGGAGGGAGATGGGAGGGAGATGAAAAGAGAGGGAGGAGGGAGATGGGAGAGAGATGAAAGAGAGGGAGGAGGGAGATGAAAGAGAGGGAGGAGGGAGATGGGAGAGAGATGAAGAGAGGGAGGAGGGAGATGAAGAGAGGGAGGAGGGAGATGGAGAGAGGGAGGAGGGAGATGGAGAGAGATGAAGAGAGGGAGGAGGGAGATGAATGGAGAGAGATGAAAGAGAGGAGGAAGGAGATGGGAGAGAGATGAAAGAGAGGGAGAAGGGAGATGAGAGAGAGATGAAAGAGAGGGAGGAAGGAGATGGGAGAGAGATGAAAGAGAGGGAGGAAGGAGAGAGAGAGATGAAATGAGGAGGGAGATGGGAGGGAGATGAAGAGAGGGAGGAGGGAGATGGGAGGGAGATGAAAGAGAGAGAGAGAGAGGAGATGGAGAGATGAGAGAGGGGGAGGGAGATGAAAGAGAGGGGAAGGGAGATGAAAGAGAGGGAGGAAGATGAAAGAGAGGGAGAGGGAGATGGGAAGAGAGATGAAAGAGAGGGAGAGGGAGAGAGAGAGAGAAAGAGATGAGATGGAGAGAGATGAAAGAGAGGGAGGAGGAGAGAGGGAGATGAGAGGGAGGAGGGAGATGGGAGAGATGAAAGAGAGAGGAGATGGGAGAGAGATGAAAGAGAGGGAGGAGAGGGAGAGAGATGGAGATGGGAGAGAGATGAAAGAGAGGGAGGAGGGAGATGGGAGAGAGATGAAAGAGAGGGAGGAGGGAGATGGGAGAGAGATGAAAGAGAGAGGAGATGGGAGAGAGATGAAAGAGAGGGAGGAGGGAGATGGGAGAGAGATGAAAGAGAGGGAGGAGGGAGATGGGAGAGAGATGAGAGAGAGAGAGAGGAGAGATGGGAGAGAGATGAAAGAGAGAGGAGGGAGATGGGAGAGAGATGAAAGAGAGGGAGGAGGGAGATGGGAGAGAGATGAAAGAGAGGGAGGAGGGAGATGGGGAGAGATGAAAGAGAGGGAGGAGGGAGATGGGAGAGAGATGGAGGAGAGATGGGAGAGAGAGGGAGGAGGGAGGGGAGAGAGAGGGAGGAGGGAGAGAGAAGAGAGAGAGGGAGATGGGAGAGAGATGAAAGAGAGGGGGGAGAGAGATGAGAGAGAAAGAGAGGGGGGAGAGAGAGAGGGAGATGGAGAGAGAGGGAGATGGGAGAGAGATGAAAGAGAAGGGAGATGGGAGGGAGATGGGAGAGAGATGAAAGAGAGAGTGAAAGGGAGACAGTCAGCCCCAAAGAATGAGAGGAAATGACAGAAGATAGATTTTAAAAAAGAAGACAGAATAAGCCAAAAGTGAGGAGAAATGAGAGTGATGGAGAGAGAGAAAGAGTCAACCCCTAAGAGTGAGTGGAGATGACAGAAGAGTAAGATGAATAAATAAAAAAAACAGTGAAGATAGAATAAGCCTATAAGTAAATAGAGTGGGGGGAGAGGAAAGAGAGAGTGGGGGAGAGGAAAGAGAGAGTGAGGGGAAGAGGAAAGAGAGAGTGAGGGGAAGAGGAAAGAGAGAGTGAGGAGATGAAAGAGAGAGTGAGAGAAAAGAGAGAGTGAGGGAGATTGAGAAGAGAGAGTGAGGGAGATGAAGAGAGAGAGTGAGGGAGATGAAAGAGAGAGAGTGAGGGAGATGAAAGAGAGAGAGTGAGGGAGATGAAAGAGAGAGAGTGAGGGGGAGGAAAGAGAGAATTAACCCCAAGAGTGAGTAGAAACGACAGAAGAGAAAGAGAGAGAGAGAGAGATGGATAAAAAAAAAAGCGAAGAGAAAGGAAAGAAGTCAGAGTAAGATTTGTTTCCTTTTTTTTAGGGGGTGGGGTCCAAAATAAAAAATTGAAAAAAAAAAAAATTTTCTGTAGGTAATACAAAGAAATGAAGAGATTGTTGAGACGACAATCAGCACACATGCAATTACAATTAAAAAGAAAAGAAAAGAACTCAATAGTAATTAAAAGAAAAATGGAAAAGAAAAGATTCTGCAAAGGGTTAAAAAAAAAACAGAGAGAGAGAGAGAGAGAGAGAGAGAGAGAGAGGCACCTTGAAAACATATCCAATTCTGTCAGGCATGATATCTTTACCATAAAAGGAGGTAACTATCGGTGCATACATTTGCAACTTATGCAGCTATACATCAATACAATAAAGGAGTGCAAGCACAGTCATCCTAGTCTGTGATTGGGGTCAATAAATGCGTCTCCAGATACAGTCAATATTCTTAGAGAGATGGAGGCGGGGTGCCATCAGTTACAAGAGCTGCGGTATTCAGATTCCGGGGCTAGCCAACCAATGAGAACACAGACTGAGAACGACAACAACAACAGAGAGGTGGAGAAGAAATGGAAGTATTTTCATGAATGGAAACAGCAACAGTGTGTCTCACTACTACTGCTACTACAAAAGATGCCTGCTGCTGCTGCTTCTGACTGAAATGCAGTGACATTATTGATTGGAAACAAAAATCTAAATTGTGTTTACCTCTCACTACTACTCATTATTTTTACTCACATTTTGTGTGTAGGTGGCAGAATATACAAAAAATAATTATACAATGTCTCATGTAAAAAAAATAATTTTTTTTAGATTGACAATAAGTCTTTTAATCAAGATCTATAATGTAAAATTCAATGTGTGTGTGTGTATGTGTTCACCTGAAACACTAACTTAGGCATTTTTCTGTAACCAGAACTGAGCTTACACACATTGACAAATATATTGTTTGATATATCAATTTTATAGATCATGAATGATACTAAATGAAATAAACACCATTTCTTTCAATTCACTTTACACAAACACTACATCTACATAAACATATACTACACATATATATATATATATATATATATATATATATATATAAAAAGAAAAAGTTGACTTACCAGTGAATTTGGTCACGATGGTTAGTAAGTGTGGAATTCAGGGGAGTATGTCAGCGATATAACAAACACAAAGTGCTCAATACCAAGTAGAGCAAATTTATTATAAAATGGGTACAAGAGATAACCTACTCGAGTTTCACCATGAGGATCTTCAGGTTTAAATCCACTGAATTAATCGAGACACCAATTAATAGCAGCCGATTTAATATATATATATATTATATATATATATATATATATATATATATAATAGGGACCAATTAGCTTTCAGTTCACTATATATATATATATATATATATATATATATAATAGGGACCAATTAGCTTTCAGTTCACTATTATATATATATATATATATATATATACATACACACACAAAGACTATATACATAGACACACTATATACATATATATATATTAGCAAAAGTTCCCGGTCTATGACCAGACGAAAACATTTTTAGGAACACCAGGGAGTGTCCCTAAAAAGGGTATGACATTAAAGTTCATCTGATGGTGAAATTCTAATTCTAGAGCTCTGGGAAGTGTGGAATTCTCCTTCATTGCCATTTTGATCCAGAGTTGTAGTACCTGTTAGGAACCCATCTATGGGTTGAATAGATTCAAAAATGAATTGTCATTAGAATGAAAATTATTCGTTTATTTGATATTTAATGTTAAACAAAGCTAACAGTTTGTGTATTATAATGTTAGTTTGTTTTAGGAATAGTCTCTTTTTGATGTTTACATTTTTTTTTATATTAATAGCATCCCATTGTGGTGTAAGGGTTTGCAAGTTAGGGTCACATTTTTACTGAATAGCGATTTTAATACTTGCTAGATGCCCTTTGCTTTTGACCTTGTACCATATCCTCCCTGTGACGAACAGGTTGGGTAAAGAAAATGAGGTCCCATCATTGTGTAATGGTTAGCAAGGTAGTCTCACAAGTCCATTACTACTGAATAGTGAGTTCAATCTTTGCTGGATGTCATATACTTACGGAATTGTGTCTAATAATAGACATTTTTTAGCAGAATTTAGAATATGTTTTTTGTTTTTTTTTACTAAAAAAGTCTTGTATAGAAACTTATAAAAATCTTCTGATATAATTATTCAGACTCTTATCTTTATAGAAAAAAATCGTTTTTTATCTGTTCATTTTTTTCGGATTTCATAAAATAGGTGTGGGGGAGGGGAATGGGGAGCAACGTAAAAATACTTCCCCTAATATATTTTAAGAAAAAACCTATTTCAAACATATTTTCATCAACAGATGAATAATTACCAAAAATTTTGTGAAAATTTAACTATTAGTTGATTTTTCATGGAATTTTTTAAAAAAGCCAGCAGTCATAAGTTGTTTTTGACTACTGTAAATTTCAATTGATTTAACTGTGCAAAAAGGTAAACATTTTTTTCGTTCATAATTTTCATTATTTCTGTAAGTTTAAAATTTTTTTTTAATGTTTCTTCTTTTGAATGGTTCAAAAAATTTGAAGATAATATTAACCTTTATTCAAATTTCATTGTGTTAAATATAAATCCAGTTAGCAAATTTGAAAATAATAATAATACGTGTTTTTTTTATCGCTAAGAATTTGCGATTATTTTTGGTTTACAACATTGAGAATAATATTTAAAAAAGTAACTTGTGAATGGTTTAAATGATTTTTTCTAAAACTTTTTCATACATAAGACAATTTTGAATTCAAGTTTTAATTGCTTGTTGAGTTAGAAATCAAATGTAACATTGTAATTTTTTTTTGAGCCCTAAAACAAAAGTAACAAACAAGCCAACTAAACATTATATTTCACGTTTTAATTTAAATTTCGTTTATTCTTCTTTAAAAACGTTTTTGAGTTTCAATGATTTTTTTTTTTTTTTTTTTTTTTTTTTAAATCGCTTGAATGATTTTTTTCTAAAACTTTATGTAAGACAATTTTAAATTCAGTTTTTGCAATTGCTAATAACTAAACATTAACTAATTTGTAGGTAGAATATTTCGCATATTAATTCAAATTTCATTATTTTATGAATAGTTTCTTTAAAAAAGTTTTCAGTTTCGCTGATTAAAAATGGATATATTTTATTCTAAGAAATATGAAAGTACTCATAAAAAATATTGATAAAAAGGTTTTCATTTTTCTTTTTTACATTTTAAAAAGATACACTTTGAAAAGTTGATTTATTTTTGGTTCTCAAAAAAAAAAAAAAAAAAAAAAAAAACACTTTGTACTAAATTACAAAACAATCGCATTCAACAATGTTGAATTAGTAGAAATAGAGCAAACATTTTGAATGCCTGTTGATATAGGCAGCATGCAAGCTCCTGCTGATACAATAGCAGCAGGAGCTGGTATATGGACAGTTCTGCAAATTGGTTGATTTTGGTTTAATTAATTAATCATATCCCTTAATCAGTAAAAATCAATAACCAAATTTGGCGTGTTTCTTAGTTAGAGGGTTATTAATGTGTATACAAGATTTTGAATCTGAGTGACCTCCTGTTTTGGAGTTATACGTTGACACATACATACCAAACTTCCTTTTAATAATATATATATATATATATATATATATAATAGGGACCGGTTTAACTCCGTCGATAGAGCACCTGCCAAGGAATCGTAAGGTTCTGGGTTCGCTACTGGTCACCGCCAACTCAGCGTATGAGCAGCACAGATTGTGTAATCTGATCTATGTGGCAAAGTGAAGAGCTGACGGTAGATGTGGCGCTCCACCTCAGCAAAAACAACCCCCCGGGTCTAACACTAATGAAAAGGGGATAAACTCCGCCAACTTAAATTTATATATATATATATATATATATATATATTATATATTTATTTAAGTCACCAATACAAAGTTGGTAATAATTAATTAATTAATAATATATATATATATATATATATAAAGTAATACAAGGTTGAGTCAAAAAGTAATGCAATTTGTTTAGGACAGGTATAATTACCAACACAGGAACATGTATCATACATAAAAATGAAGCTGGTCCTCTGTGGATCACATCCCTACTTCTCCACAGTCACCATTTCTTTCAATAGCAATATTCCACCTTCAAATGAGAGCATGTATCTCTGCCCCGTAAAATTCTGTTGACTGTTCTTTGAACCACTTCCTCACTACAGATTTCACTTCCTTGTCACTGGAATAATGTTTGCCTCTCAAACCCTCTTTCATGGGGCCCCCATGAAAGAGGGTTTGAAAGGCAAACATTAAATCATCATACTGTGGTATATCCACAGGTTCTGCTAGTAATAATAATTACTTACCATATAGATCATTTGGGAAGTAATCTTTCAATATCCGTTTGCAGTAGTCAGTGAGATTTGAAGAGGCAAGCAAATGGCTCTGTAGTTGATTGTTGGATAATGGTGCCTTCATGATGGGAGCCAAATATCCAAACACAAAGGCATCAAACGAGGAAGGCCTGAATTTTTTTAAAAAAAAAAAAAAAAAAAAAAAGGTGAAAAAGTTATAACATGATATCATTAGAAATCAGTAACAGCAAATGATTATTTTTTAGACCCAGTTTTGTTAAAGACAAATTATTCCTATCATATACAATGTAAATCTTCATTTCTTAGAGATATATTACACATATTTCAGGATTTTAAATGCATTAAGGATATAGGCAGTTTTGCAGCAAATCAAACTCAGCTAGACTTTAATAGAGACATTGTTAATAAATAAGATACTAATTAAGATTAAATAATTAATATTTCATAATCATTGAGAATATGGCTTAAATAACTAAGGAATTCATGGAAAAAATTATTCTTATAAGGATAATCTAAATCAGTGATTCTTTAAATGGAGATAGAATTTTTTTACAATGAGCCTAAAAAAAATGTGCTCTGAAGATGACTAGTGTTTATAAAATTTCTTTTACAACGTTTTCATTTTAATTTTAAAATGATTTCAATTGAATTACATTTTATAAAGCCCATAGAGTTGAATCAAGCACTTGTTAGCACAATATGTACTATTGTTTTTCTATATCTACACCTTATAATGTCGGATTTATTCCATTTTTTTTATATACTTTTCAAAGAAATGTAATCTATTACAGATTAAAAAGCATCTTGACAATGTTTGTAAGGGTAAAAAATATCCAATCATTCTTCAATGTTATCCACAATGTTATCCACATTGAAGATAGACAGGAACACCTGAAGAAGACAAGAGGATAGGGCAGCCGAAATGTAGTTTTTACATACAGCAATAAAGATGAGGACAATGGTCCGAAATTTAAAAAAAAATACATTTCACACTAGTATTATTTGTATTATTCAAACTATTGTCCCCATCTTCATTGTTATCTGTACAACGTTTTGTCCAATGTACCCTCCGGCCTTCTTCAAGCCTCATCTAAAAAAATTCAGAGAAATAGTATATAATCGGTACGGACCCAATATAATCAGCCAATGGGATGAAGAAGGTCGGAGGGCACATCGGCCGAAATGTTGTACAGATAACAATGAAGATGGAGACAATAGTCCTAATAATACTAATTATCAAACCTCATCTAAAAAATTCAGAGAAATAATGTTTCACACTATTCTTAAATATTTGCACTTTCAATCAATATTTCCTTCACTTGTCATTTTTGTGATGGTTTCTCAGTTCACAAGAGATAATACAAGGGTAATCCCAAAAGTAAGGTCTCCAAAGTGCTGGGGACACAGGGGAACTGTCTGTACAGCTATAGGCAACACTGTTGTGTTTGTTGTGCAGCACCTGCATGCGCCTCACTGTCACACTCAGTCTTGGCTAGGCAGTTGTTTCTGACGGAGCTCCTATTAATGCTACTGCCAAATATGAAATTCATGCAGTTATTCATTTTTTTAATACAAAAAGGCATTAAACTGATTGAAATTCATCACCAATTAAGGGAAGCATATGGAAAGTTGTGCATGGATATCAAAAATTTTCACAAGTGGTGTAGGGACTTATCAATGACAATGGAGTTCAACACTTCCTCGAAACCATGTTGGCAAGCTGGTATACAAAAATATATCAACTGAAATAGTGATTATATAGAAAAATAGATAAATGTTCAAACTTTAAAATGATGTAAACATCATTGACAATAAGTGTTTCTGTGATTTATAAACATTTTGGAGACTGAAAAATTGTTTTGTAAAGGATTATTTGAAATTAACCACAGTAATCACTTTCCCAACTGCAAAAGTCCACAAAGTCTTTCCGCCTGCAACAATATTACAGCAATCTTCAATCAATCCACAAAAGTTTACTCTAACAAAGTTTCTTGTCCGACACATGTCTGTGTTCTCGTTAGCAAGATAAAAACAACTGTACCTCAGTGTGGGAAGACAGGCCTTAAATAATAATTAACTGTCCTGACCAAAACCCCACATCCAGGCCAATTGTGCCCAGTGCTGCCGATCATAATGTAAAAATTTGCATACGCGTCTATGAGGGTGAGTAGTCTGAGCCACGACTCATAATCAGGAGTTTAAGAGTTCAATCTCTGCTACAGAGACCTTACCTTTGGGATTATCCTCATATATGTGGTGTGCAGCTAGAAAATATAGCTGGGCTGGCCTGTCTACTAACTTCCATGCACAAAATATATTTCCCTTTTGAATTTTGAAACAGTCAAAAAAAAAAAAAAAAAAAAAAAAAAAAAAAACTCTTTAAAAGCTCCCTCACCTGTCACCAAAAAAATATGGAGCATTTCCTAATTTTTTCGACAGCAGATTTAGACATTGCCTTGCTTCCTTGTAAATCTGAAAATAATTAATTAAAAATATACAAATTTAAGTTAATGAAACAAGAGTTTTTGTATGGGTCCTGCAAACAGTAAATTATAAGAGTGAGTGATTTGAACCGTGTCAATTGTTTCTAATGCAATAATTACCAGTGCTAATAATGCAGCTAATCTATTGCCATTAAAAATATAATTATTGCTGATAGGATAATTTAAAAATATATATAGTGATATTTAAATTTTAAAATCTACAAATTTGTAAATCATTACTAATTTTTACTAGTATTTTCTTTCATTTTTTTATTTTAATGGCATGTCAAAACCAGTGTTATATTATGCTTAGAGGTTAGGGAATCATGTTTAGTTGTATGTTCATCCACAGAATGTAAGAGAAGATAAAACATGGTAATAGTATAGGCAACAAACAAAAAAAAAAAAAAAAAAAAAAAAGAGAGAGAGGGGGAGGAAGGGAGTTTGATAGTCCAGATAACTCTTGAAATATTACTGTTACTGAAAAGTCCCCGCTCACTTCAATAAAAAAAGTGGTTATATATATAACTTTTGCTTGTTTTATAGCAATTTCTTTTCATATGATACACAATTACCAACTATGTTAAGCCCCATTGATGGTTTATTAAAACCGAAACGCTTTAGCATGGCTGTTTGTAAGTTAATCTTTGACTTAATTTTGTTGTTTTTTCAAAACTTGATACTTTATTACACGGTTGGATTTTATAACCATTTTTTCTTCTCATATATATATATATATATATATATATATATATATACACACACACAAAATTGGTAACTCACCACTAGAATAGATCTAAAACAGTCATAAAAAAAGAAAACATTAAATGCCCAATACACGGATGTGCATCACAAATAGCACAGTAATGCAATAATAAAATACACACACACACACACACATATATATTGGTCTGAAGGTCGCATATTGCCTATGCAATTATCCAAACCCAATTTGGTTTGAATAATCCCATAGGTGAAAAACTGTTAGTAACCAAGCGCCATTGACTTAGGTTCACGCAACCCTATATTTTAAAATATTTGCGGAGGTGCTTCATGTAATGGTTAGAGTAATAGGAAATAGACGCGCTGACCCGAGTTCCAATCTTGGACGAAACCATTTGCATTTCACATAACGCTAATACCCTTGGGAAAGGTATGAATCCATCTACTCTCCCTCCATGTATGGGTAAATAGTAGAGCAGACTAGGCTGCTTAACTTTGGGTATGTAACCAGTCTAGAAGAAAAACTTTGAATTCAAACCTGTTAAACTCTGTTTAAGAAATTGACCATGTGTCACATCCTACTAGTGCGGAGGGGTTGGTAAATACATACATACATACATATATCTTAAAATATTTTATTAATGTGTGTGTAATACAGAAGCGATGATATGAAACATACTCTCAAATCAACTTCTCCATCTGTAACATTTTCCCCACTTTTAGAGTATATTCTTAGCCTTGCTTTACGTCGCATATTTCCTGGCAGTATGAAGTTCAAGGGGAATGGCGATGCCTTTGCGAAACCTGGTCGAGTCAGATCAATGTAATTCTTGCCATCAATCCACCATAAATGAAGCTGAAAAATAAAAAGGAAAAAAAAAAAAACAATAGATAAATTTACCTTTTATAATATTTTACTTGTTAATAGGAAAGAAAATTATGACAGAGAAAATAAAACAATTACAATAGCAGGTTTGTTGTTATTGTTTTTATACATAGGATTTGTGTTAATAGGATATTGTATTCATTTTTTAGATGACACAATCAGTGATGCTGATAGCTTTTTAATTTAATGCATCATGGGACACATGTATTTGATTAGAATGATTCCCCAGGAAATTTGATGGGGCCCAACCAAAGTTTCTTAATAAATTGTAGATTTTTTTATCTATGAACAATTAAAGACATTAAAACCCTACCTTGTACCCCATAGCATGTAATTCATTTACAAGAAAATATTGAAATGTATTTACAGTAAGCAAAAAAAAAAAACCCCCCAAAAAAAACAATGTTTTTTATAAACATATTTTTCTATTTAACCCATAAATGAGACCCTAACAGGTACTACCACTCCGGGTCAGAGTGGACCAGGGAGCAATGGTGATGAAGGGCTGCTCCACATTTCTCAAACCTCCAAAACTGGAACCTCACCATCAGATAGAGTCATCCCAGGACATGTAGAGCCTCAGCCACCGCCTTCTAGCACCCATATGATAAAAAGGGTTCGGGGGGTTGCCATAAGGGCAATAGGGTTGGGAAAATCATATAAGTGCTAGGGCTTGGCGTGACCAGCTGATTGATCGGAGGGGGCCTCTCCGATCACCTGTCTAGCCCAAGAAAGGGCCAAAGATAAATACTGCAAGTCATGGACTGCTCAACCACCTGGGTTCTATCTCTAAGCATTATGGGTCGCCACCCACGGCCAACAGGTGGCCCCACTGGGGGAGTCTTACCCCTCTGCAGAGGTGCCATCGGTGCATTCTAACACCCCAGCCAACAGGGTGGTACCGAGACAGTTTGGTTAGGAATGGCTGACATGTCCTCCTTACAGTCCAGATCTGAATCCCTCTGATTTCCACTTGTTGGATTACTTCAGAATTTCTGTGCAGATGATGCAGTGAAGAACAGCATCAGCAAATGGCTTAACACTCAGTCCAAAGATTTCTATATTGAAGGAATGTTGGACTATCCGGTGGTATAGTTATTTACCAAGCTTAGTTTAGTTGTGGCACAAGGCCATAAGTATGGGGCGCCAAATGAGAGTCAAACTCACTAACAATGGTCTGCAAATCTAGCTTGCTAACCATTACACCACGTGAGGTGCCTCTATTCTACTAAAGATCACTAGGCTTGTTTGTAAATTAGTTAGTAGAACTGCAAATAAACAATCCATAAGAGTTGTCTATTTTTTAAGAAATGGAACTTTAGAAAAAAACATCTGACTAATATTATATATATATATATATATATATATATATATATATATATATATATATATATATAATCTTGTTGCTTAAATGGTCACTCATCTAAGTATTGAACAGGTTCATCACTGCTTAACTTAGGTGATCTTGTAGGAACTGGTGCTTTCAACATGACTTGACAGTAAGTCTTTAAAGAATGGAGATTATATTGAAAAATAAAGCAAAGATTTTTTTCCTGGATGAAGGCGAGTCGTTATATTGCATAATTCACTTTATTTATTGAATGATCCTCATAATTAAAATCGATAGTTTGAATAATGGCTGACCTTTGAAGAGGAAGAAGTCTATAAATGAAAGAATTATCATCGGCCACAGAATAAAAACAATAATACATTTCAAAAGAAAAAGCGAATGGATTGGAAAAAAAATAAATAAATACAAAAATAAGGGAAGTAATAATCTTTGAAGAGTTATCCACTCTTGATTCAAGCAAAAAATAAAATTATCTTTTGATAATTGATACAGTAAAAATATCTTTAGTAGTTGTCTTTTTAAGTTTTTTGCAAACGGTCCTATCAAATACGAATAATTTTATACAGATCTATTTGACCCATAGATGGACATTGCTATTCAGAGAAATGGTGACTATGTAGAGAAGTAGGGACATGATCCACTGAGGACCAGCTTCATTTTGATGCATGATACATGTTCCTGTGTTGGTAATTATACCTGTCCTAAACAAAATGGCATTACTTTTTGACTCATCCTCGTATATAATTTTGTCATTCTTATCAACACTTCTTAAAACAATACTGAACACAGCATTGAATCTGTTATTTCATATTGAACAGGAGTCATAAAACAGTCGCAGTGAAGTGGTATGCAATCCAAACTATCCACTAAACAGGTTCTTTTAGCAAAATCAACCCCCCAGCTTCACAGTGTTCATTTTCAGATCTCCTTTTGTAGAAGAAGGTATAACTAGAACCTGGTTCTTTGACCAGTGTCTCAGATTGAACAACTACATCCAGATTTTACCAATCCAGTTCTTGACTAATCAGAGCAGTTTGTCATTCCGGTTGTTCCAAATCTGGCAAATCCAAATAAGATCCTCACATTTATTCTAAATTTTCTTTGATCTACTAAACATTGGTCAAAATATCAATACCAGGGATCATAAATTAAAACTCTTGAAAAAAATTTTGTAAAGCAAATGCAAGACAAAATTATTTTAGTAACAGAGTGGTGAATACATCGAATAAACTACCATCATCAATAGTGAATGCCCCATCTCTAAACTCTTTTAAGGCAATGTTAGATAATCAGTGGAAAGAGTATAAATATTCTGTGGA
The DNA here is from genome assembly GCA_023376005.1 of Doryteuthis pealeii. Lineage (NCBI taxonomy): Eukaryota > Metazoa > Mollusca > Cephalopoda > Myopsida > Loliginidae > Doryteuthis > Doryteuthis pealeii. The sequence continues at coordinate 44,452,536 of CM042154.1, read as the reverse complement.
ATTAAGATGAATGTTTATAAGGAACAGCTGACAGGTCTCAGACCTAATATACTAGTTGAAAAAAGATTATTATTATTATTATTATTATTGTCTTTTATTTGTGATTTGCAAGTGATCCAAAATATGTGGGATGTGTATTTTCAACATTATCAAACCCTTTATGGGTTTTCTTTCTTGTTCTTGTTATATTTGTAAATGCCAGGTAAGATTGGTCTAGTCATTTTCTTTTTAACTTTATTAGTAAATGAATGTATGTATTTACCAAGCCTTCTGCACAAGCTGGATGTGACACAAGGTTAAATTCTAAATAAACAGGTAATCTGAACATTAGCTACATAAATGAGAGTGACCTCCCCTTGTTTCTTTCACTTTGAGGAAGCTATCTGTTTTGATTGGCCATTTTCATTTCAACACGAAAATATAAAATGTGTTCTTAATAACAATTAAGTTCATTTCAAATAATGCACAATTAAGAACACATTTTATGATATATTCGTGTTATAACATTCAGTAGTATTGATTCAAACAAATTCGTATTTTCAGTGTAGATTTATGGGGAAATGAAAATGGCCGACCAAAACAAACGGCTTCCTCAAAGTGAAAGAAACAAGGGGAGGTTAATCTCATTTATGTAGCTAATGTTCAGATTACCAAAACAACTTGAAAAGAGTGAAGAAAAAACAAATCAATCTGAAGATATACCTTCTTTCTTTTTCTTCTTTTTTTTTTATTTGGTAAGAATTGATTTATCCAATTTCATTATCACTAACAAATTTTAATCGGAGATTTTGTAACAGTCCAGAAAAGAAATTTAATGTCATCTTAAACTTTAGAACTCAAATGGCTAGTATTTATGCTACTACCTCATCATCATCATGTCATACCAGCAGCACGGATATCTATGACAACCTCTCTCCAATCATCCCTATCACTCATTGTCCTCCGGAAGGTCCTCCGCACAGCATCTGCACAGAGTTGGTCTATGAGGGTCTTTGCTGGACAACCCGCACTAGCATGTCCATGTGCTGGTTTCCACAGGAGGACATCACTTATGAGCTCATCCTTACTTCTCCAGCAATGTCCTGCATGTCTTGTCCATCTTACTTGGATGGTTTGTATGATGGGGGGTAAGTGGCCATACAGCTGCTTCCTTGTGAGGTGCAGTTTCCATGATCTGTTCAAGATCACACGTGGCATTCTTGTGCAGCTCACATCTAGCCTATTCTCCAGGGGCCTTGTCAAGGTCCAAGTGGTGTAGCCATACTGTAGCACTGATACCACCACGGCCTAGAAGAATTGTCACTTTAACTTGTCGGTGAGATCTGATTTCTATATAACGAAAAATGTGCCTTCCCTATCTTCTGTGGAAGAGATATTACTACCTAGGTACGTGAATTGTTCTATGACTTTAGAGGATTACCATCGAGTCTGGAGAGGTCTCCTTTCTTTTTAAAGCACATGTACCCCGTTTTATCTGAATTTACATTTTTTTTTAATCAAAATTGTGCTACTACCTAAAAGAGTATATATTCTGGGTGGGGAATATTGCCTAGCAACAATACAGCCAATCAGATTGTTATATAACAGATTACAATTTTATATGTTCAGCTATTTATCCAACCCAGACTGGGAGGCCCACAGGCATGAAAGTTCAGGGTTCTTAAGGGTTAATATTATCTCACATCTTCCGAACTAAAAATTTAGAGACACAAAATGCAAAGATGTAATTTTGAAATACTGAAATGAAAATCAAAGTTAATAGTCATTTTATTAATGTTTTGATCACTGAAAATAATAGAGAAAGAAATTATCTTACGATTGCAGGCAGCAGCTTCTCTTTAAGAAGAGAACAAAATGCTATTGTGTCAGCACATTGAATACTAGATAGTTCATTATCACAACCCCATCGCTGGAAAGAGAAAGACAAAGAATAAGTGAATTGGATCATTGTTATTTAAGGGGTTAATTTCCAAGAAAAATTCATTCACACACAATTTTTATTTCTACATATTTGTTTTATCTTTTATTCTTTACTAGCAAATATATGCATCCTCCGGGTGCAAGTATTCATATTTTAATGTAATAAAATATTATATTAAATTAAAAAGGCTAATGAAACTAAATAAGAATGCAGATAAAAAAAATTTGAAACAGAAGAGGGTATAATTAAAAAATAGAACAACTGAAACTTACTCTTCCTTCACTCCTGTCTTTCATTGCTAAATTCTTCCTAGTTTAACTATTTAGTTAAAATAGGAAATGAAGAATAAAATTACAGTTATTTCATCTTGTTAATGGATTTATCTCTGATATTTTTGCTCATATTCATTAAGATAAAACCAAACAATTAGAAATCAATAATACTAAGCACATATTTGTTAAAAACAATATTTTAATATCAATATGCAAATTAGCCTTCCCATTCACACTTTAAACCGCTATTTTTTGTATATATAAATACAATTGCATGTTATTAGTATGTAGATATGGTCAACAGTATTAATGAAGTAAAACAATTTTATTAATAATTGAGGTTTAAATAAAAATAAAATCATGGAGAATGTGACGTAAATAACTAAGGGAATTGTAACTTGAATATAGTTTCAGTTACAGACAGAAAAACACACAATCTCCATTATGATTTTTGTTTTAAGTTTAGTATTATTCTTGTTTCCATTTTTTCTTTTGTCTTATTTGCTTTTTATTGTTTTATCTTTTATTCATGTTTTATTTTTTAATCATTTTTTAATATATCAAGGATTTATATCCCCATTTCATTTTTATTTATCTTGTAGAAAATGAGGGATAAAAGTTTTTTTTAACCCCCTCTCAGAAAAAAAGGAGGGGTGTGGATTTTATTGAACTTTGGTCTTTGCTGATCTCCACCAGTTTTCCTTTATAAAATGACTTGCACTTGGTCATTGTATAAACAAATATACAGAATCTTTCTTTATATATATATATATATATACACACACATGATGATGGTAAAAAAATCTTAGGGCCCCTATAATTCATTAAGAAATTTTAGTTGGGACCCATAAATTTTCCCAGAGACCCATTCAAATCAAATCTCTGGGTCCCAAGACTCACTAAATTAAAAAGCTATCAGCATCACTGTATATATTCATTGTATGGATATGATTCTACGGCTATGGATTTCATGAAATGAGACGGCCCTTACAATCCAGAGTTTGTACAAGGGCAATTCAAAAAGTAATGCAATTTTCTTTATTTCATGTGATGTTTTTTTTATAAAACTATGTCCTACATTGAGATCCTAATGAGGCTCAGAGCAAGAATCCGACGAATAAGACCCATCTTGCCAATTGACAATGTCCTCCCTCTGCATGACAATGCTTGACCACACACAAGCATCAGGACAAGGGAGGAAATTGCCTCATTTAGGTGGACAACTTTACCGCATCCTCCATACTCACCAGATTTAGCGCCTTCAGACTGTCATCTCTTCGGCTCCATGAAAGAGGGTTTGAGAGGCAAACATTATTCCAGTGACAAGGAAGTGAAATCTGTAGTGAAGAAATGGCTCAAAGAACAGTCAACAGATCTTTACGGGGCAGGGATACATGCTCTCATTCAAAGGTGGAATATTGCTATTGAGAGAAATGGTGACTATGTGGAAAAGTAGGGATGTGATCCACAAAAGACCAGCTTCATTTTGATGTATGATACACATTCCTGTATTGGCAATTATATCTGTCCTAAACAAAATGGCATGACTTTTTGAAACACCTTCGTAGATTAAATGATCTCAAATACTTACATGTTCTCGTAAATAGTCTAAAATATCTTCTGTAGTACCTTGAATTTCATTACCATGTCTAAGTAGTGGAAGCTCTCCTGCAAAAAAAAAAAAAAAAAGATGGTTTAAAACTATCATAAAGAATATAAATTGAAAATGACAAATTTTTAGATTTGCATACAATGCAACATATTCATAGCATATACATGTAACAAACACAAAATAAAACACTGGGTAATATTACCATCCAAAACCCTGGCATATCAACCTCAGTGGATCATTTAATACCGACAAAGTTTTTAAATAAATTCATTCTTAATGGATACTCAATTTTTTTTTATGAATACATTTTTCTATTTAACCCATAAATGGGACCTTAACAAGTACTACCACTCTGGATCAGCGTAGACTAGGTAGCAATGGTGAAGGGGTACTCCACATTCCCAAGACCTCCAAAACAGAACCTCACTATCAGATAGAGTTTAACGTCATTCCCAGGACATAAAGACATTCAGCCACTGCCTTCTAGCACATATATGATAAAAAGGGTTTGGGGCTTGCCATAAGAACAATAGGGTTGGGGCAATCATATAGGTGCTAGGGCTTGGCATGACCAGCCGATTGATTGGAAGGGGCCTCTCCAACCGCCTGTCTAGCCTAAGTAAGAGTCTAAGTGGAGTGTTGCATGTCATGGACTGCATGTTATGGATTCTATCCTTAAGCATCATGGGTTGCCACCCATGGCCAATAGGTGCAGCCAACAACCAACAGGGCTATATGGACTGCTTGGTGCCTATCCCATTGATCATCACTGATGATCCACTATAGCTAAGAAGCATGATGCTTGGCACCCCATCACCAATTTTGTCTTCTCCTTTGAAAACACCCGCAGGGCCACCCTCAAAGACAAAAGGAGCTGGAGAAAGGACTGTAATACAGCGCCATCAAAACCTGATCAGAGCTGCAGATTATATATATGAGGAAATAACAGATTAGGTAAAAACACAAACAATTTCCATCATAATATCAGAGGTGAAATATTGATTGAAATTGTTTGTGCTTTATCCACTGTGTCCCTCAACTTTTAATCAAGTATACACACACACACACACACACACACACACACACATATATATAATATATATATATATATATATATATAAAATACACACATAAGCCTTGTATTTTCAGGTTCATGGAAATCAGCATTACTGGGCTTATTATCAGTATCAGCCAGACAGCGAAGGAGTCTTTCCCCTTGTCACTAGTGCTAGACCAGGTAGATTGTTTTTTTGCCTCTGAAGTGGAGTTCCTTACCTACCATCAGCTCCCCACTTTACTGCACAGATCCAAGCTGTGCTACCCATGCACTGAGTTGGTGAGGACTGGTATTGAACCCAGAACATTTTGATTCCTAGTGGATGCTCCACTGACTGAGCTAAACCAGCTCCTATTTACTGATAATAAAGGACTTAATATTGTGCCTATTTATAGCCTTTATCTTAATGAAATGAATGAGATGGCTTTAAAAGAAAGACATCTGCACCTTGTGTCACATAATTGATAGGTACCTATTAATTGTGTATGGTAGTGTAGTTAAATCAAACTAACAGTTTTGTGGAAAAATACAGGGAATTTAATTGACAATATTTAACACTGTATTCTCTGATTCGCTAACGCAAATGTGAGAAAGTTGGTTTAGAGAAATCAGTTTTTGGCTGGGCACTGAGTGAGACAGATCACAATAACAGTCGGTCTGTTCGTTCAAAATCAAAATCTCTGCATGTTTCTCTTGGGGTTAATATGAAAATGAAAGGCATCTATAAAAAAAAATAAAAAATAAAAAAATGTAATAAAGACACAGAAGACTTACCAAGACCAAAACAAGAATGTTACATGATTCATGGGTAGCCTAAGAATTATGTATGCAAGTGTAGTTAGATTTTGAACTGAAGTTCGTTGAAGATTCAAAATCAGAGGGGGTTATATTATTGACAGGTAATGACCCCCTCCTCTGACTTCCAGCAATGGGAAGGTGTAAGGACAGAAATTAAGTTTAGTTGGCAGATATCGGCCATTAGTTGAAAGGAGCAGATGTAGGGGTTCTTCACTCCAAGATGCTGACTTCTCATCGCGCGATTAGAAACCCGTTTGGGGTTTTTGTAATAAAGAATAGACGTTTAAAAAAACTACCAAGCCTTGCTTACTTATTCAACAAGAAATGAGCACAGATGACCCAGCAGAAGAAGGAAGTCAGCCCAGAGGAAAATGGCCAGCGTTGAAGTAAGAACAAGTAGAAAAGTAAGAACCCATCTCCTTAAATTCTCTCCTCTCTCCCCATTATATACCCAATATGAAGTGGGTATATAACAAGAATTTTAACAAGACGAATCTCAGGCTATATATCTAATATATATATATATGATCAATATATCTAATTCCGGTTTCGACCGGGGGTCCAGTGAGCTTCAGCGATCACAGGGGGCCATCCCCCCAAGGCAACATCCGCCCCCTTGATTTAAAGGGGCAGGGCTGGGCTTATTGCCCAGCGCCTGAGGCACCCCCTTTGAGGGGGAAAGCCGACGGGATCAACAAATTTTTGTGCCTACCACCTATGAGCTTCGGCTTGTGGGTGGCCCACATAAAAATGTCCTTGTGTCACGCCCTCATAAGAGGGATGAGAGGCAAATACCTCTATATATATATATATATATATATAAATATATCTAAAGTTCTGAGAGCACACACGGGGTGTAATGGTTAGCAAGCTAGATTAGCAGACCATTGTTAGTGAGTTAGATTCTCACTGGACGCCCTATACTTCTTGGCCTTGTGCTACATCTAAGCTATGCTTGGTAAATAACTATATCTAAAGTTCTAATTCTGACACACTCTTAAAAAAAAAAAAAAAAAGCCTCAAACGTTTTTTTTTTTGGAAGGAGGGGGTGGCATTTTTCTTCAAGTTTTCACTATTTTTTTTTTTTTGGCATGCCAAATTATTACATTTGTTAAGTATCTGGCCGCCATCCTTGGCCAGTTGTAAAAGAACTTAAAGTCAATAAGTCCTGTGGTATAGTATCCTTTGGTAAGTCAATAAGTCCTGTGGTATAGTACTACATTCCGTCGTCCAAGAAGATCCAAGTAGTAATGAGCTAAGATTAGAATCAGGCCAGTATAAATACAACAACAGCAGCAGCAGCACTGCCAGTGATTGGATAAGAGGTTGCCTTCCCTGGTCACATGGTAGTCAGCGAGTCTATATTTAGAAGTGACCGTCCGGCACACGCCTTATATACACAAAAAGGCCAACAGAGAGCGGACCCAAAAATATGTATAGCAGAAGCACAACACCCTGTGGTTAAGAGTTCAAATAATCAGATAATGATGTGCGAGAGCCCATCATTGATAAGTGGAGGTGATTTACATATTTATTATCCAGATCCTTAATTATCTTATTCAATCAGCACTTGAAGATTGTTCTTCAGGTATAACAAATTAAAGGACTGTGACCCATTAATATTCTGCTTAGTAAACGAATCATGAATAGGTATTAGCACCGGTTTAGCTAAGTCAATAGAGCATAGAAGATAACAGAATTAACAGATAAATAGATCCAACTACAAAACAATGGACCAAGACACAGAAGACTTCCCAAGATTAAGACAAGAATTCTTGGAATATTTTTTGTAATAGAAGGTGTGCTGAAGTCCATCACTTAAACTTATAGACTCTGCGTGGGCAAATGGATTCAATCAGCCAATCAACACGCTCGAATATGTGGTTAGTTAACTATTTAATCGCCGATCTTAAAACCCCCTCAGTTGCTGGTATTCAACATGGACAGATGCATCAGCAACCAAGGATTCTACCTAACACCAAGGAACAACCAAACGATTCTACCTAACACCAAGGAACAACCAAACGATTCTACCTAACACCAAGGAACAACAAACGGAGGAACAACCAAACGATTCTGCCTAACACCAAGGAACAACCAAACCGATTCTGCTAACACCAAGGAACAACCAACGATTCTGCCTAACACCAAGGAACAACCAAACGATTCTGCCTAACACCAAGGAACAACCAAACGATTCTGCCTAACACCAAGGAACAACCAAACGATTCTGCAACACCAAGGCCTAACACAACCAAACGATTCTGCCTAACACCAAGGAACAACCAAACCTAACACCAAGGAACAACCAAACGATTCTGATTCTGCCTAACACCAAGGAACAACCAAATGATTCTACCTAACAGCTACCCAGATCCAGAGAGGAAGCTAAGTATATAAGTATATGTCCACAAGTATACTATATAAGATACACCCTCACAAAAAAAAAAAAAAAAGGCACTAACACTTTTATGTTGTGTAATATAGTGACATTTATTAGTCACAATCATTTAAACAGGTAAACACTTCAATACATAAGAATACCAATTTGAGAGTCACAAAGAGTACCATAAGTTGTAAGTACCTGCTAGTATCGCATACTATTCACTAATATAATATGTTTGACCTTTGCCAGGTGCCAACTTCTTGTGGCCCAGAACCAAATATTCTCTTAATAAAATACCAAGATAAATTTATAATAAATCTACTCTAAATATATATCTATAGTATTGTAGGTCATTTTCTTTTGTTTTTAAAGAAAAAAAGAATAGATTGATAGTTGTTCATAAGATGTTTTTATATCAAGCTCAATCTCACCTATTCAGGTTAAATTGATATATGTATTTACCCAACCCCTCCACACAAGTAGGATGTGACACAAGACTGGTTGCCATACCAAGTCTGTCCTACTAATTACTCATAGCTGGAGGGAGATTAGTTGGATGCATACCTTTCCCAAAGGTATTAGAGCTATATGAAATGCAACCAGCCATGTCCAGGATTTGGACTCGTCTCACCATGTCTATTTTCTATGATGATAACCATTACACCAAAATTGAACAGAGTTTAACAGGCTTGAATTCAGAGTCTCGTGTCTCTTAGACCACTTGCCATACCAAGTTTAAATAGCTCAGTCTGTCTTACTAATTACATATAACTGGCGGGAGAATAGTTGGATGCATACCAAGATGTAAACTCATATCACTGTGTCCATTTTCTATGATGATAACACTGGTTTACAAAGAAATTGAGGCAAGCACAAAAATAGCTGTTTTAACCTAATTTGGGGGTGCTGAATTTAGATTTGAAATCGGTTTTTACTCATCACCTCTAGTTTTTTAGATATGCATACTGTACATTTTGTATACATACTGTACATAAAGGCGTATATGCATTCACGGTTAATTTCTAATATTGTGTGACTTATGTCTTCTTTTTTAGTTATTATGCAATAAATGTAAGTGATAGCATTACATTATATATATATATATAGCTATATATCAAGACGGATTTTGGCAGTTAAGCGTAGCCAACACATCTCAATCAACAACCAGTAGTGCACTGGCAGTCAGCGCAGAAGGTTGTCATCCCCCGCAGCGCAGGAGAAAGGTGTCCCTCGACAATTGTGTTACACAATCTTTTGGGTATATATTTGTATTACAATTTCCAACGACACATTTTATTGCCTTACATATGATTTAATTGAATTTTTTTTTATTTTTTCATATTCTCCAATGGCTTCAAGCTCGTCAAAACATCGAGGATGCCTCAACAAGGCCAATTCTTTCTGCTACATGTGTAGGGATTTCACGACAGTTGCACAGCGTCGAACCATCACTTCCCTTCTCAGAACTGCCTACTTTCATTATTTTTACTGTAAAATTGGTGATCAGGACAAATCTTGGGTTCCACACATTTGTTGTAAACCCTGCTACAATGGACTAACTGCATGGTTTAATGGCAAGAAAGCAGCTTTCAACTTTGCAGCCCCGATGGTTTGAAGAGAGCCACGAAGCCATGCAGATGATTGTTATTTTTATCTAACAAATATAACTGGTTTCAATGCATCTTCTAGAAAAAAGATCAAATATCCCAACCTTCCATCTGCTATGAGACCCGTTCCCCATTCAGATCTTCTTGTCCCAACACCTCCAGTAAATAAGGATCTTCTTTCCTCATCAGAGGAAGAAATGCCTTCAAGGGAATATTCTGCCAAGTCCATCTCTTCCGAAGATATTGACTCTTCTTATTCAGGAACAAGTGGCAACAAGCCACACTGGATCACGCAAGAAGACCTGAATGACCTTGCTCGTGATTTGTATCTGTCAAAACAGCAGTCAGAGCTCTTGGCTTCTTGGCTTAAACAGTGGAACCAAGTCCAGGAAGATGTAAGGATCACCAGTTTCAGGAATCGGAACAAAGACCTTGCTTCCTTTTTCAACATGGAAAACAAGTTGTCCTACTGCACAAATGTACCTGACTTGTTCACTTCCCTTGGTTTGCCACATAATCCTTCAGACTGGCGTCTTTTCATAGACTCTTCCAAGCAAAGTCTCAAGGCTGTGCTTCTGCACAATGGGAATAAATATCCCAGCATTCCCATTGCACACTCTGTCCATCTGAAGGAGTCCTATGACAATATGGAGCTTCTTTTAGAAGCTGTTAAGTACAACCAGTACCAGTGGAGTCTGTGTGGGGACCTCAAGGTCATTGGTCTTCTAATGGGTATGCAAGCGGGCTTCACAAAGTACTGTTGCTTTCTCTGTCTCTGGGATAGTCGAGCCGTATCCCATCATTACAAGCAGAAAGACTAGGGGTCTAGAAGCACTTTCGTTCCTGGCGAACACAGCATCAAGGAGAATCCTCTGGTTGACATGAATAAGGTGCTTCTTCCTCCTCTTTACATCAAGCTTGGTTTGATGAAGAATTTCGTGAAGGCCATGGACAAAAATGGTGCTGCCTTCCAACACTTATGTACTGTGTTCCCAGGTCTCAGTGCTGCTAAGCTCAAAGAGGGCATCTATGTCGGACCTCAGATCCGAGAAGTGCTGAAGGATACTGATTTTGAAGAGCTTCTTACCTTAAAGGAACTGAGAGCATGGGAAGCATTTAAGTAAGTCTGTAGTGGCTTCCTTGGTAACACACGCATACCAAATTACCAAGCCTGTATTGAGAAGTTGCTAAAGACTTATGAGGATATGGGATGCCGAATGTCACTCAAAATTCATTTTCTCCATTCCCACCTCAACTTCTTCACTCCAAACCTTGGAGCAGTCAGTGATGAGCACGGAGAAAGATTCCACCAAGACATTACGAAGATGAAGAGCAACTACCAAGGCAAGTGGAACCCCGGCATGATGGGAGACTTCTGCTGGATGCTCTTGCGTGACATCCCAGAGGCAAAATACAGCAGATCATCTAAGAAAACACACTTCTCACTGGCTGCGGTAATATGAATTCTGTACATTGTGTCATCCAAGTATATTTATTCCGTCAATGTTCTTTATCTATCCTGTTTTATCTGTAATAAGCTGCTGCAACTGTTGAAATAAGCACGTATATACTCTGTATATACTAAAATGAGACTATTTAAAAGACAGAAAACTAGAGGTGATAGAGCAAAACTGTTTATAAATTTGAATTCAGCACACCCAAATTAGTAAAAAAACACCTATTCAAATTCTTGCCTCATACAAAAAATATCATTACACCAAAATTTAACACAGTTTAACAGGTTTGAATTCAGAGTCTTGCATCTCCTAGACTAGTTGACATACCAAGGTTAAAAAGTCTAGTCTACCTTACTATTTACCAATACTTGGAGAGAGAATAGTTGAATGCATACATTTCCCAAAGGCATTAGCGCTATATGAAATGCAACCAGCATTTGAACTCGTCTCACCATATTAATTTTCGGACCATATGACCTTAAGGCACCCTTTTTGCAATTCGTGGGGGACACTTTTCTCATTCACACCATACAAATCCGGGTGTTTGTTAGGGGTTAGTTTAATAATTAAAAAAAAAAAACTCTAAAAATCGTCTTAACAATTATCCGGATTTTGACGGTGTAAATGGAAAAAATGTCCCCATAAATCGAAACCGCAAAAGGGCTCATATGGTCCTAATTTTCTATGATGATAACCATTACACAAAAATTGAAACAAGCAGCAATTGGAATTAATAATCAGGTTCTGTTCATAACAATTCAGCTGGGAGCAATAACATTAAAAAGGGAGTAAAAAAACAAAACAAAAAAAAAAAAAACACATACATATTGATTTCCATAAAATACAATGAACAAACATAATACAATGACAATAAGTTTAGCAGAACAGCCTTTTCATATATTTACATCAAAAAGCTTTTACAGAGATTTTCTATTGAAGGAAGGACAAAAATAGGCGGAAAATACCGAGAGAGATTTATTACTTTCGAGCTGAATAATCAATCAATCAATCGATTAATCAATAAAACAATCAATGGTTGATATCTTTATGGTTAGAGCATTGTTTGGAGGCTAAAGGTTCGCAGCTCAATCAATCAAAATCAGTTTTAATGAGTAGAGTTCACCATAACATTTTTTTTTTCATAAAAATGCTTGCAAGTATGGTTCAATAGTGGAAGCAATCAACCAGATTCTAGAGGTCAGTTTTCATTCAAAATGTGTCTATATGTGATTAAAATTCGAGGAACACAGTGGATAAAACACAAACAATTTCAATCAATATTTTGCCTCTGATATTAAGATTGAAAGTGTTTGTGTTTCTACCTAATCTGTTATTTCCTCATATATATATATATATATATATATATATATATATTAAATTAAAAAGCAATCAGCATCACTTTATATATAATATATATATAATATATAGTGATGCTGATTGCTTTTTAATTTAGTGCGTCCTGAGACACACATATTTGCTTTGAATGAGTCCCCGGGAAAATTTAAGAGTCCTAACTAAAGTTTCTTAATAGATTGTAGGGTTTTATTTATGATCTGGGGAAACAACTAAAGCCGTCTAACTCCTACCTTGTAACCTATCCTGTGTAATTCATTTCTAAGAAACTATTGGGAAGCTTTTACTAAAACATATTTTTTAAAACTTATTTTGAATACGTATTTACCAACCTCTCTGCACAAGCAGGTCAATTTCTTAAGCAGAGTTTAACAGGTTTGAATTCAGAGTTTTCCTTCTCCTAGACCAGTTACAGTAACAAGGTCACTGAGCCCAGTCTTCCCTGTTATTTACCCATAGCTGGAGGGAGAGTAGGTGGATAGATACCTTTCTGCGGAGGCGCATGGTATAATGGTTAGAGTTGTAGGAAATGGACTTGTTGACCAGAGTTCTAATCCTGGACAAGGCTGTTTGCATTTCACATAGCACTAATACCCTTGGGAAAGGTATGAATTCAACTATACTCCCACCAGCTATGGGCAAATAGTAGGGCAGACAGGGCTCTTCAGCTCAAAGAACCTATCTAGGAGAAGGAAAACTGAATTCAAACCTGTTAAAGTCTGCTTAAGAAACTGACCTTGTGTCGCATCCTGCTCATGGGGAGGGGTTGGTAAATACGTACATACCTTTTTCAAGGGCATTAACGCTATGGGTAATGCAAACAGCCTCATCCAGGATTTGAACTCATGTTGCCATGGCCTTTTTCTATGATGATAACTATTACACAACAGGCACCTCCAAAACCATCCTTTTAGAAAAACAGTAGGGATAATATTTAACCCATAGCTGGGGGTATAAAGGGGTTCATATCTTTCCCAAAGGTATTAATCTGAAAGCAAACATAAGAGTACAACTAGAGTCCCCCCCCCACACACACACACACAAAATATGAAGAGCACCTTATGTGGTATAATGATTACCAAGATAGGCTATCAGGTTATTATTAGTGTTTGATTCTCACCTCATGCCACAGCTTAGTATAGGAACAATATAAAAACATTGTACAATATAAACAATGGACATAAGGGGTTGGAGAATAATAAAAATCCCAGATTTTGTTAGTAATTAGATAAATGATTAAATATTTTTAAAATAAAATTCTTACCCGAAGGAGATTTTAGGGGATTTCCTGTTTTTTTAACATTTACTGGAACTCCTGAGAATTTACAGTAAGTCTAAAAAAATAAGAAATATAGAATATAATTTAAAAATTATAAATTAAAAAATAGGTAAAATACATTTTAAAAATAGAAAAAATAAATTCAAAAACAATAAAAAAAAAAAAACAAATTCAAAAAAGCAATAAAACAAATTGAAAAAAATATGATAATAAATAAACAAATAATAGATAAAATTAAAAATAAATAATAAAATGAACAAATAATAAATAAATAAAATAGATAAAAATAAATAGAATTTTAAAATTAACAAAATAAAATCTAAAAAATAATAAATCAAAGAAATAAATAAAATAAATGAATAATAAAAATGTAAAAAGTAAAAATAAATCAAAAGAACAGTATATTAAAAGATAATTTAATTAAACAATAATGGAATATTTTAGACATCAGTTTATACAATAAAACAATAATAATATACAAATCTACAAGAAACCAAAATGGTCTTTCCCCCCCCCTCTATCTGCACCAAAAGTTACATCTATGTAATATATACATGTGACAACAAAAAAGTAATTCCAATATTTCCATTTGCTATCAAAGAACACTGTTCTAAAGGCAAAGAACGAGACTGCCAGAGAACCATTCACTGAGTGAAAGCTGTTGTTGGAAATTAAAAATGAGCTGCAAATATTTTATCTAAAAAAAAAAAAAAAAAAAAAAAAAAAAAATCACCCTTCAAATAATTCAAGATGCTTATTAGAGGATTTGCATACCATGTAACATTCCATCATCTTTAAGATAGCTTGGCACCCCTGCTTGTTGAGAATGAGTTCTACCTTGGAGCTTTATTAAAGATTTGTATATTTCTTCTTGGTTAGTTAAGTATCAGTTGCCTGAAGATGTGCCTGTGTAAACCATGAATTGTTAGACACTTTGAACTATGCTGTTAATATTACTGCTGCTGTACCCACCTATAGGTATTTACCCAACCAGTTTTTCATGGGTAGGATTGTGACACAAGATTACAAGTATGGGATATCCAGCGAGGATTAAAACTTACTATTCAGTAATAATGGATCTGTGAGACTAGCATGCTAACCTTTAAATAATAATCTTTAAATCAAGATACTTGTTAGATTTGCATACCATGTAACCACCAATCAGCTTTAAGATTGGCTTGGCACCCCTGCTTGTTGAGAATGAGTTCTACTTTGGAGCGTTATTAAAGATCTGTATATTTCTTCTCGGTTAGTTAAGTTGCCTGAAGATGTGCCTGGGTAAACCATGAATTCTTAGACACTTTGGACTTTACTGTTAATATTGCTGCTGCTGTGCCCACCTACATATTTCAACCAACAATATAGAAGCTTAACTAATGTCAGTATCTATTTAAATGGAGTACAGCTGGTTTGAATTAAGGCCAGTCTGCCCAATTCATCCATGGAGGTGGGCTTAGTGTAATGGTTATTGTCATAGGAAATGAACATGGCGACCAGAGTTCAAATCCTGTTTGCATTTAACATAACGCTAATACCCTTGCAGTAATGCTGATAGCTTTTTGATTTAGTGCATCCTGGGACGCACATATTTGCTTTGAATGAGTCCCTGGGAAAATTTATAGGTCCCAAATAAAACCGTCTAACTCCTACCTTGTAACCTATCCTGTGCAATTCATTTCTAAGAAACTATTGAAATTTTTGTGCGTCAGTGACGTAGGACACATACCTAACAACATCTCTGTCCTTCAGAAAGGTATGCATTCAACTAGTCTCCCTCCAGCTTTGAATAAATAGTAAAGCATACTGAGCTTTTTAACCTTAGTATGGCAACCGGTCTAGAAGAAAAACTGAATTCAAACCTGTTAAAATCTGCTTACAAATTGACCTTGTATCGCATCCAGCTTGTGCAGAGGGGTTGAGTAAATACATATATATATTAATCAATTTACCTGACAGACAACTAATTAAATGTAAGTGTAAAGTGATTGATAAGTATTTGAACAACCCGTTTGACACAGTTAGGATGTGACATAAGGTCACAAGTATGGTGCTTGCTAACCATTGCACCATGATGGGACACCCTTTTTACCCAACCTATTTGATAAAGGTAGAATGTGACACAAGGTCACAAGTATGGGGCATCCAGCAAGGATCAAACACACTATTCAGTAGTAATGGATCTGCGAGACGAACTTGCTAACCATTGCACTATGATGGGACGCCTTTTTTACCCAACCTATTTGATAAAGGTAGAATGTGACACAAGGTCACAAGTATGGGGCATCCAGCAAGGATTAAACACACTATTCAGTAGTAATGGATCTAGCTTGCTAACCATTGCACCACGATGGAGTGCCCTACAAATATGATTGGTATGGTAAACTACTTCATGGCTATAACAGTTACATATTTCCCCACCCAACCACCTACTAATAAAACGCAGCTTTTCAAATAGTCAACACAGACAGACAGGCTTTCACCACTTATATGATTGGCATAACACTATCTTCCTACCCAAACCTACCATTTGGCTAAATTTAATAAGTAAATATAGAATAATTGCACTTCATGGACAGATATATCATAACAAATATTAGTGAATATGCAGCATATAGCGTGGCTATGCACTCGAGTCTTAAAAGCTGCTCACTAGGGTAGCTTGATTTTCAACTTTTTTTTTTTTAATATCAAAATGAT
This sequence comes from Doryteuthis pealeii, assembly GCA_023376005.1. Taxonomy (NCBI): domain Eukaryota; kingdom Metazoa; phylum Mollusca; class Cephalopoda; order Myopsida; family Loliginidae; genus Doryteuthis; species Doryteuthis pealeii. Next base: position 44,436,097 of record CM042154.1, on the reverse strand, counting down.
TCAACTGGGGAAAGTTGGGTATTGGTATAAGTACTGACACCAAAACGTAGGTTTCTAACTGGCACCAATTTTAGTTTTAAAAATCATCTAATATGAAGCCCCTCCAAAATCCTTGTTTTTGATACATTTACATATGAAATTGCTTTAAAATCTTATAATTTCAATCCAAAAATGGTTGTCAATTTATTTCATTTAAATAAAATAAATAAAATATATCGAAAGTAACATTTAAAGTGAAATTATAAATTATATTGCTATCTAAATGCATTTTCTCAAAAATTGGTAAAGTTTGAGAGAAAAATATTTTGTACAGTTATTCTTAATGTTATTTAGCAACTTTCTCCAGTTAAATAGTTTTTGGTATAAAAATCTGTTGCATAATTGTATGGTGGCATAGGGTTTTGACAACACCTGTAGCGAGAATGCAAAGGGCCCAAGTGGAAAAATACAGACCGCTTGGGAACTTTGATCCCAAAGGCGGGAATCTCATGAGTCACATAGAGTTAGGTAGTCAATTTCAATCTAAATGGGACGCAGGACAGATATGTTCTGTGAGGTTGGCCTCAGACCGCGCGGTGAGTGAAAATGACCAATACCGAAATAAAATCTTGTACAAGTATTACAAATCTTGTTAGTTAATTACCTGACTTTAAAAGAACTAGCCCTTAATAAGAAGCCCATAGACAAAGAAGATAGAAATAAATAAAGAGGAAACAACCCTAGACGATCACAGATGGCCGAAGGAAAGACAGAAAGTAACAAGCAAGTAAGTCACACAACTCTATCTGTCTATCTCTCTCTATGTTGGTCCACTCTTTCTCTCTACCACATGAGAACTCTTGTTTATGTAACTGCAATGGCTACATAACAAATCGACTTACCCTAAAGCTCACAAAAGTAAAGGTTTCGCAAACTCACTATTTGGTGCTATTTTGGTATGTAATCCACAAAAAGTCAAATTTTATTTTAGCGGGTGACCTAATATATTACTTGTTTATCATGGATTGAATAAAAATTTATATTTTTATATATTTATTTTTAAAAGATCAAAAAATTAGACAAATTTTTTAAAAATCTACAGAGATGCTGATAGCCACGCATCCTGTGTCATTGACACATAAAATCATATCCATGCACCCTAGTGGGTTTTTTTTTCTTCCCCCACCATTTCCACCTAACAATAAATACATTTTAATATTTTCTTAGAAATGAATTACACTATATAGGGTACAAGGTAGGGGTTAGACAGCTTTAGTTGTTTATAAATAAAAACTCTATAATTTATCAAGAAACTTTAGTTGGGATTCATCAAATTTCCCAGGGATTCATTCAAATCAAAAACATGTGTCCCAGGACGCACTAAATTAAAAAGCTATCAGCATCACTGAATCTATTCAATTTATAGAAAAATTAAATATACATCAACTAAAGAAAAACAAAAAAAAAAACAAATAGATAATAAAAATTTATATAATTTATTATAAAAAGGGGCTGGTTTAACTCAGTTGCTAAAGCATCCACTTTGGAATTGCAAGGTTCCGGGTTCAATACTGGTCCCCGCCAACTCAGCGCATAGGTAGCAAAGCTGTGCGATAAAGCATCAGGAAGCTGACAGTAGGTGTGGACGCTTCACTTCAGCAAAAAAGAATCTCCTTGGTATAGTGCTAGTGAAAAGAGATAGACTCTCTCACAGTCTGGTTGGTACCAAAAATAGGCCACTCCCTCAACTAACTTATTATTAAAAGAAATTGAAATGAATCAAGTTAGGGTTAGATAGATCTTACATCTCTTATTATAATGGAGATTGTGTGTTTGTCTGTCTGTAACCAAAAATATTTCACTACTCAAGTCACAATTCCCTTTGTTATTTACGTCACATTCTCCATAATCTTATTTTTTTAATTTAAACCTCCATCATTAATAAAATTGTTTTACATTGTTAATACTGTTGGCTTTATGTACATACTAATAACAGGCAATTGTATTTATATTTATATATACAACAAGCAGTTTACAGTATTAATGAGAAGGCTAATTTGCATATTAATATTGAAAAACTGATTTTAATAAATATGTGCTTAGTAATATTGATTTCTAATTGTTTAGTTTTATCTTAATGAATATGAGTAAAAATCTTGGGGATAAATCTTAAAAGAAATCTATTTACAAGAAGGAATAACTAATTTTATTCTTTACTTCCTAATTTAACTAAATAGTTAAATTAGGAAAATTTTGCAATGAAAAATGGTAGTAATGGAAGAGCAAGTTTCAGTTGTTGTATTTTTCAATTATACAATGCAACACTGAAAGAAGTGTGTGAACCACAAGAGGGACTAGACCAAAAAATAAACCTCATTTGGTCATATTCCATGAGAGTATATTGGTCAACCTATGAACTTATCAGCTGACTCTCAAAAACATAAATATTTCATGAGAGTAAAGAACAGTTTTCTACTATAACATTTTCCTGTCCCATTTAAATAAATTTTATCAACATGAAAAAACATTAAACTTGTGTTATTTACATCATTATTGCTAATTACATATACTATATAAAAAAGAAACAATCTAATTCTGATGACCATATATGATATGAGAGAGGTGTCAGATATTGGTAGTAGAGTGAACATGGCTGACACCAGGTCAAGTGGAACCTACACATTATTAACAAGCTTTTGACACTCAAAACAAAGAGGATGAATCCACATAAAAGTAACACACGTTTTCATCAAATGGACAGAGTAGTTAGACAGTCAACCAAAGTGTTCTGGCTCGCCAGGATTCCTGTTGAGATAATTAGCCGCCCTCCTCTCAACTCTAAATCTGCGTTAACTTGGAGCTGTTGCTGAATATAAAACTATAATTTGTTTTCCTTCTAGACTGGTTGCCATACAAAAGGTTAAAGAGCCCGGTCTGCCCTACAATTTACCCATAGCCGGAGGGAAAATAGTTGGATTCATAACTTTCCCAAGTGAAATGTGAAATGCCAACAGCCTTGTCCAGGATTTGAACTCAGGTCACCATGTCTATAGCCATTACACCATTAGCTCCTAAGATTATGAAACTCATAAAAAATAAATATAGAAAAAGATACAGGTACAGAGATGCTGATAGGTACATGTCCTGTGTCCATGACACACAAAAATCTAAAAGGACGCAGAAAAATAATATCCATGCATCCCAGTGTTTTTTTTTCTTCTTCCCTCACAATTTCCAGCTAACAGTAAATACATTTCAATATTTTCTTGGAAACGAATTACACTGTATGGGGTACAAGGTAGGAGTTAGACGGCTTTAGTTGTTCATAGATAAAAGTTCTTCAATTTATTAAGAAACTTTAGTTCGGACTCATTCAAAGCAAATATGTGGGTCCCAGGAGGCACTAAATTAAAAAGCTATCAGCAGAAATTCATATTTCATAAAAAACTATTCAACAGTGATCCATGATGATGTTTCTATTGTGGAGGCATATGGTGTAATGGTTATTGTCAAAGGAAATGGACTCGGCAACACAAGTTAAAATTCTGGATGAGGCTGTTTGCATTTCATATAGCGCTAATACCCTTGAGAAAGGCATGAATCCAACTATTCTCCCTCCAGTTATGGTAAAAAACTTTGGTATGGCAACCGGTCCTTCTAGAAGGAAAACACTTAATTCAAACCTGTTAAACTCCTGGTTTAGCTATAGGGGACAGTTTAGCTCAGTCGGTAGAGCATCCACATAGGAATCACAAGGGTTCAATACCAGTCCCCGCTAACTCAGCATATGAGTAGTACAGATAGGCTAATCTAATCTGTACAGTAAGACATCTGGAAGCTGACAGTAGGTGTGACACTCCACCTCAGCAAAAAAACAATCTCCCCAGTCTAGCACTAAAGAAAAGGGGATAGACTCCTTCACTGTCCTACTGATACCAACAATAGGCCACTCTGCAGACTTAAACTCTGTTTAAGAAGCTGATCATATGTCACATTCAGCTTGTGAGGAGGGGTTGGGTAAATACACATAAAAACTATTCAATAAATGGACAATTAATTTTAGCCAAGTAAGACAGTTCCTACAGATTAGATTGGTTCAGATTATTGATCTATGAGAACGAAAATCAAATGCTAAATTACTTTCATTTTTAGATTGGTTTACTAACTGGTCAAACGCCTCTAATTTCTACTTGCAACTTTTAATTTCAAAACAATTACATTATTTTTTTCAATTTTAAAACAATCATAATGTCATTATAATAGGTACTGGCAAAATGAACATAAAATGCATTTTTGACAAAATGACTTTAGTGCCCCCTACAGAAAATAATTTACCAAAAATCAGGAAATTATCGGATTTTAATGAAATTTTCAGTGTTTATTTATCAATGAATGATTTTTATAATACATTATTTATTTTATTTAAAAACTTTCTCATTTTTTTCAGGTCACTTAATTTTGACCCCCTCCCCTTATGTTGGGGGCATAACATTTTTTCGAGTTGGTCTTATACTGTACTAATTACAGTATAAATAATGAGATAAAAGACCGAAGTTATGAATAGAAACAAAAAAATTTTTTTTTACGGTGGCTTTTCTACTTAAGGTTCAAATTTGCGACCTTAATCAGTTCAATTTGCAATTTCTCGAGTATTTCTTAACCAATCTTAAAAAGATTTATATGGTTGGAAAGAGAATAGAGTAATCTTTCTAAATATGTAACTTTATCGGTTTTAATCAATTGAATTATTTTTTACAGCGAGTTAAAAATGTATTTTCGGTCGAACAGCTGAAAACAAAAATATGACCGTTTTTTGTTTTTTTTTTATAAATTTTACACGCTGTTTTGTTTTTCAAAATCAATGTAGGTAATCTTTATCAATGTTCTTGAAATTTTGCATTCAAATAGAAGACACCTGGAAGTACAAACGTTTTTTTTTTTTGTTTCTAGGATCCATGGAAACGAAAATATGAGAGGGCAAAGTTGAAGGTTATTTGTTTAAAAAATATGAAAGATGCAAAAAAGACGCACTTTGTCTGTAATTTTAGAGACTTTCAAAATTATTTTCCTATAAAGTTTGTGAAATTTAAAGATTGCTAAGTGCTTAGGGATTTGATCCGAAAGTTTTGATTTTGAAGAAAAACCTAAAATTTACGTGACTTTCGGTCGTAAAAACACCGTCAACTGACGTCACAAATCCGACCTTATTGATTTAAAATCACAATTTCTCATATATTTATTGTTCAATCTTAAAAATATTCATATGGTTGAAAATAAAATAAAACAATCTCTCTAAATATTTAATTTGTATGTGTTTTTATTTATTGAATATTTTTTACAGCGAGTTAAAAACATATTTTGCTTAAAAAAAAACGAAAATGCGTAATAGGAATATTTTTCCAAGAATACATTTTACACTCTACATTTCTTTGGAAAATCTAAGTGGCTAATCTTTATCAATATTCTTGAAATTTTGCATTCAATTAGAAGACACCTGGAAATACAAAAGGGAGCTTTTTTTTTGTTTCTAGGACCCGTGGAAGTAAAATTACAATAGTGCAAACTCCAAGACTATTTGTTCAAAATGAGGATGATTAGCGAAAAAGACACACTTTGTGTGTAGAATTACAAAGTTTCAGAATTATTTTGATATATGATGTGTAAAATGTAAATATTGCTATCCGCTTCGGGTTTTTATTCGAAAATTTGTATTTTGAAGAAAAAAACTCAAATTTATTTGTCAGACAGGCGTACAACATACGCCTGTCTCCTATGCTAGGCATTGTTTATGCACACAATAAAGTTAAAATTCATTGCTTATTTCTGGTCCAATTTTTAAAATATTTATACCGTTGAAAATAAAATAAGAATCTTTCTAAATATTTAACTTTTATGTGTTTTTAATAATTGAATGTGTTTTTAATAATTGAATTATTTTTTATGTCCGTTTCAATTTTGGAAAAAAAAAAAAAATTGAAATTACGAGAAATGTAAACAAAAGCAAAATTTGTAAACGTACAATGTACAATTGTGCATCGTAAATTTCATAACTTTTGAACCACTGGGGATATTTGCATAATTCAAACGGTTCTGAACTCCATTTACACAGCTCTATATAACTAATGTGATTAAACAACAATAACCTCAAATAAAAAAATCAACTGGGAATGCTATTTTTAATGATGGTCATTATGTTACGACTTATCGATTTAGACAAAGTTTTACCTTAAATAATAGATTGAATTATTTTTAATTCGCTTTTTAAACTCGTAGCAGACGATGTTAATACTAGTCCCTACATTATAAAGATCTGGTGTTTAAATTTTTTGTTTTTTCCAAAAACGCTTTCAGTTTTATATATACTAGCAATAACAGCTCGTTTCGTAAAATCATTGGACATAGACAATTTTTCACCTTAATTGGTTCAAATCGCAATTCCTCTGGTGTTTCTGATTCAATCTTTAAAATATTTATATGGTTGGAAAGAAAAGAAAATAATCTTTCTAAATATGTAATTTTTATGTTTTTACCCATTGAATTATTTTTTACAGCAAGTTAAAATGATATTTTGCTTCGAAAAAACGAAAACATAAAATATGACATTATTCTTGAAATTTTTCACTCAATTAGAAGACACCTGGAAGTACAAACAGGACCTTTTTTTGTTTCTAGGCCCCGTGGAAGTGAAAATACAATAGAGCCAATTTGAAGGCGATTTCTTCAAAAAATATAAGAGAAGCAAAAAAAAAAAAAAAAAAGTACTATACCAGCAATAGAAGATAGACTCAGAATTATTTCCATATATAATGTGGGAAATAAAAACGCTTGTATACCGTCAGGGATTTGCTTTAAAACTTTGAATTTTGAAAAAAAACTCAAATTTACTTGTCTTTCGAATGTAAACAACTCTCAGCTAGGCATCGTTTATCCAGACCATATAAGTTTAAATAGTAATTCATCGCTTATTTCTGGTCCAATTTTTAAAATATTTATATGGTTGGAAAGAAAAGAAAATAATCTTCCTAAATATATAACTTTTGTGTTTTTACCCATTGAATTATTTTTTACAGCGAGTTAAAACAGTATTATTTTTTACAGCGAGTTATTTATTTATTATTACACATAAACAAAGCTGCACACAGACAAGCTTTGTTAAATAAAATTATATAAAGAGTTATTCTATTTCTTGTATAAATATAGCAACATAGCAGGTATTTAAAAAGGTATTTTTAAGTCCAAAGTGATGTTATTTATATAAATTAATGTTGTTGTTGTGGTTGGCAGCTTTCCGTCTACGAGAGACAATGGAGTAGATTTTTGTTTTTTTCTTTGAACTACATAGCCTGGGCGGGTTCTGCCCATGTAGCAAATCCCCCCTCTCCACACTGCTGCTGTGATCCAAAGGAAAGGTAAGGTACCAATGCAGTTTGGCAACGGTAGTGTTGCAGGAGTTAATGGGTAGCACTGGATTACAATACTTCCATTAGCCATCCAAATAAGAATAAGTCTGTTATTTCCTTTATTCTAATTTTTTGTTTGTTTTACACCTGGATTATTTATTCAACTAGCAGGATCTGTGGACATACCACAGTATGATAATTTAATTATTACAATGTTTGATATGTTTACTTAAAAACTAATGCTAAATAGTTCAATATGTAAAAAGTATAATAATCTTGACTAGAAGGAACTGTGGATATACCACAGTATGATAAAGTGATGTTATTTATATAAATTAATACTATATATGTGTATATATGCCGTATTAAAATGAAAATATTGAATAATCTTGTGGTAAACTTTTTTTTTTTTTAAATTTAAAAAATCTTCATAGCCCTACTTCTTATCCCCCAAATAATGGGTTCTAGCATGGAGATACATAAAATTTACATGTAGAATCCGAAAGAACATACAATTTTACATAAGAATGCAAAGTTTTATCAAAATTACTCCAAAAATGAAGAAATGGTGGAGAAATTACTAAATTTCTTGTTTTGAAATGGTCCGTGATTTGACATTTTTTTTTAAACAAAATCACGTCTACTTTTGTACCCCCAATTTCGGGGTTTTAAATTCTCATAACTTTTGAACCACTGGGGATATTTGCATAATTCAAACAGTTCTGAACTCCATTTACAGAGCTCTATATAACTAATGTAATTAAATAACAATAACCTCAAAAAAAAATCAACTGGGAATGATATATATATATAAAAAGTAAAGTTGTCGGGGCAGCCTAAAGTCAGTATCAGCCAACCAGCGAGGGAGTCTATCCCCTTTTCACTGGCGCTAGACCAAGGAGATTGTTTTTTGTGGAGCGCCACACCTACCATCAGCTCCTTACTTTACCGCACAGATCCCTGTGCTACTCATACGCTGAGTTGGCGATGACCGGAATCGAACTAGAAACCATGTGGTTTCTAGCCAAAAGCTCTACCGACTGAGCTATATTGCAGCAAGTTATTATTTAAATAGGTCTGGTTGAATACCACTGAATATTTCTTCTTGGTGTTCTTTAATTGCTTACTTTCAAGCCCACGTGTAATTTTTCTAATATTGGGATCCAAGTGGTTGAAAAGATGATCAATATTTTCTTTCCAAGCACTTTCAACCACATCCATGATAGTCTTCAGGGGGGATTATTTGTTGGTTTGTTTTTTCGTGTGGTGGAGGGTTTATTGTGATTTTTTTCTTTTTTTTGTGTTTGCATATTTATTCAGTTAGGAGGATTTATTGTAGCGGGGGTGCTATGGTTAGTGCGCTAGTTATTGTAAGACGGTTAATGTATTAGTGCTAGTGTTAAATGCTATTTTATTTATGTTAGGTTTTATTTTTATTTATGATACAAATTGCTTCTAGGATATGTAGGCATTTTTATTGTTATTTTTATAGAGGATTTTAGTATTGAAGAGTATCTAGAATTTATTCCATGGTATTCAACCAAACCTGCTTGTATTACACATAGAGTGATGCTGATAGCTTTTTGATTTAGTGCGCCCTGGGACACACATAGCTGCTTTAAATGAGTCCCCAGAAAAATATATGGGACCCAACTAGAGGCGTCTATCTCCTATCTCGTAACTTATCCTGTGTAATTTATTTCTAAGAAACTATTGAAATGTATTTACAGTTAGCTTGAAAATGGTGAGGGAAGAAAAATGAAAAACACTGGGACGCATGGACATGATTTTACTGCATCCTTTTAGATTTTTGTGCATCAGGGATGCAGGACGTGTACCTATCAGCATCTGTGTGTGTGCGTGTGTGTGTGTGTGTATATATATATATATATATATATATATATATATATATAAGGTGTGTTAAATTGAGTTTTTGTACTTTTTGACACACCTTGTATTCTGAAATGAATTAATGTTCCATTCATTCTTCATTTCTTGGTAAATACAGCTTTAAACTTGGTACTTTTTTTGACACACCTTGTATTCTGAAAAAAAATTAATGAATGGAACGTTATTTTTTTCAGAATACAAGGTGTGTCAAAAAGTACAAAAAATCTCAATACGTTTTTGACACACTTTGTATAAGTAAGGGAGAAAAATGGAAATGAATCTGACAGTATATGGTAAAGTAATAATTAAAAGAAAAAAAGGTATTTGTTTTGTCCTGAAAAAGATTGGAAATACATATTTGATATATATCTAATTTTAGATAGATATTTAATATGTACATTAAACTTTGACACTATATTTTTCAAATATCAATAAATTGTCCTTAAATTTCTTATTTTTCACATTCATTTAACCGACTTTAAAGAACTTTCACTACTTAGTGTAAGGCAATATTCGTCTGTTGTTTACAGATTTGAGTTCTCTGGTGATCATAACATATTTACCGATGTATGTATTTATCAATTAAATATTCGCCTCTTACTGGCAACTACTGATGTCCAAGGGGAAAGGGGTCGGACTGATGAAAAGTCAGTCAGGTTTCACTCCTGGGTAGAAGTACCGGCTAAGTTTAGCCACACTGATGAAACGTAAACATCAGAACACTGTTTCTGTGGATGACTATATATATTAGTTTGTGTAGATATAATTACATGGATATTTTAACTAAATTAAATATATTTCCGGGTTCGATACCGGCCCTCGCCAACTCCGCCCATGTAGTACAGGGATCTGTGCGGTAAAGTAAGGAGCTGATGGTAGGTGTGGCGCTCCACCCAGACGCCAAAACAATCTCCTTGGTTTAGTGAAAAGGGGATAGACTGATACCGACTTTAGGCCACACTGCCAACTTTTACTGTATATACTTTTAACTGTTGAATGAAATATATATACACAAACTAATATATATATATACATACATACATATATATATATATATATATATATATATATATATATATATAAATATTATTAGTAGCTCTATCACATATATTGAGCAGTTTCCTAATAATACTGTAAATATTGGGCCATCACCAAGTGAGGTAGTGATAAACATACACTATTGCAATATACTTAATTCTGGTCAGATTCCCTATATTTGTAAAATCTGTCTGAAGAGGCTAGACTCATTTTGAGTTTGTTAAATATTGCTCTGTATATAATTAATTTATTCGTTATTATACATTGAGCTCACTGAGGGATTTATAAAAATCTTGTATGAATATATATGTTTGCACCTACAAGAGCATACAGTATGATTTTACAGTGAGATTTTGATGATCCCAAATAGAATCATCTCTTACCAGTCATTTGAATTATCTTATATATATATATATATATACATATATATGAGAATTTTAGTAAAATCAATATACTACAATTTTGATAAGTTATTTAATTTTGGAGGTAAAAACTAGTTAACTAAATTAACAAAATTCACAGTGTTCCAGTGTAGCACAATGCATGGGTGCAATGTGCATCTGTGCATGCGGGTGTAGGTGTGTGTGTATATAACTCTATAGTTATATGAATAAGTAGTAAATAAAACCACATATATGATATGTGTGTGGGTATAGATACATAGAGTAAGGCACCCACAGATGGGTATATGTATGTGTATTCAGTGTGGATCGTGTATGTGTGTGTGTGTGTGTATACATATATTGTGTGTGTCAATAGGTGTATTGTGTATAGGGTCAATGATAAGTCAAAGAAGCCATCAAAACTAAGAAAGATCAAGAATGTCCGAGTTTTGGACAACAAGAAGGGCAATTAAACTACTATCAGTAATAAAACTTGACCACCAGCATATTTAGTTCAATGTTAGAACAAAGGACTTTTCAAATCACGCGGGGGTGGATAGAAATCTCGGAGAATGAGATTTTATGTGAGACTTAGCGAGAATGAAGAATTCTGGGAGATTTTGAAAGTTGAGGAGTTAGTTGCTGGAGACCGAAGGGGACAGTTAGGAGTTTAGAGCTGGATACCGAAGAAGTAAGATCAGCTTAGTTTGTCCAGTAGAAGTCAGCCTTATCAGAAGTTTTTTTAAAGGAACAGAGGGTGTCCCCACCCCCATCTCGACAAGCGATGGGAGAAGATGAAATAGCAGCCGATAGGACTGGATGAATGCGAATCAACTATATAGCTCTGCCATTTTTATTGATGTTCACCTGACTTTGTCTTTGTTCCTCTCTTTCTCTCTTGTAATATTTGTTGGTTTGTGCACCTTTCGGCGAGGGGGGGCCTGCAGAGGTGCTTTGAGCATAGTTACAACGTGTAGCGGTCCAAAGAGGTAACTAGCAGACGACACGGAATCATGGCCAGTGATATGGGTTCAAGAATGCAGTGAATTCAGTAGTGATGCAGAAATGATGTGCAAAAAGGCCTTGCAGCCCGCCGGGGTGTAACACCAGACCTTAGTGCGAATGTCCTTTTAGGAAATAGAAAAATCCTTAATCTTAAAACTCGAAACAGCCATTTTTTTAACATGACCATGTTTTATGAGAAAATAAATTCATGTGAATTTAGTGTTAAAATTTCAGGGTTATGGGTTGTTTTTTTTTATCTTTATTTCTTTTTTTCTATTATTGTTCTAAAATTAGGCACTGCTAAAGTTGCCATTAAATCCATATTTTACAAAATAAATTTTTCAATGGGGGGGGGGTAAATTTATTTTGGAAAATACGGCTTTTATGGCATCTTTGGCAATGTTTACAGGCATGTTTACAATATATTTGTCAAAATTGACCAAAAAATAGTTTAAAATGCATTAAAAAAAAATTCCATGTGTAATATTTAAAAAAAAAAATTTTTTAACTGATGCTCATTATGTTACTACTTTTCGACTTAGACAAAAAATTGACCTTAAATAATCGATTTAATTAATTTTAATTCGTTTTTAGAATGAAAAGCAGACAACATTTTGGCAGTGCCTATCTAAAATAATCATTTCTACCTGTAGCCCAGGTATACAAAGTTTGGAACATTATAATTAATTTTTAATTTGAAGTATACTTTCTACCACGTGAAAGTAAATAAATTAGTATTTTTGTTGTTTTTTCTTTCTTTTTATTTGCATACAAAGATAATACATAATCAATTATTAATTATTTTTCAGTGAAAGAAAAAAATGTATCAAATAATTTCGTAAGTTCAGGAAGCAAGAGGGTACACAATATACATCGCTTCGGCATTAAAATATCCTCAATTAAAATTTTTTTTCTTTCGAGAAATATACGAAGTAAGTAATAATGTGTATTAAAAGATTTGTATAGATGTTGAAATTCAATCTAGTCATTTGTGAATTAGGAAAAGTTATGTCAGCATTAAAGTCACTTTTATATAGGAATATAAATCGTCCATATTTACACTTTTAATATAAACTATTTTACGACATTGAAAGGTTACTTACTTATTTCAAATAACCTAATGTTTTTGGGGTTTTTTACTAAAGAGTTATAAACAATAATAAAGAGGTAGAAAGCTTAGAAGAAAAAAATTTAATCATTATTTTTTTTTTTTTTTTCAAATTTATTTTTTTAATATATAAAAAGAAATAGTTCGATCCGTATTGTCATTCGAAATAATTCTAAGAAAAGGAGGAGGATAGAAATATAGATATGATAGTAATTTCAACCTAACAGGTTTCCACGTGCCACCCCCGCATTCTTTAAGTCTATGTTTGAATTTTAATTCTCATCATTTATGTGACCTCTGAGGTCAAAGGTCAAAAAACGGCACCAAACCACAAAATTTGAGGAATAAAAAAAAACTGAATTAAAGTTACCTAAAGTTTGCATGTTGTAATTTTTTGTCTTACCTGTCTTAAAATTACTTTTTATTGTTTGTTTATATTTCATTTTTGTTTTTAATCAGAGCTTCTCTGGGGGTAATAAAAATAATGTATGACAACTTTTTAAATTTAAAAATTGGCTATTAAATTATTACTACTCGAAACCAACTTAAAATTATACAAAATAAATGGTGTTATTTTCCGACTTTACAAATCTTTTCAATCAAATGAATATCACGTATCTGTTAAAACTTAAAATAATTAACTTAAGGTACCAGTAACCCGAACAAGAAAGCTATTAAGTTTAGGTTACGGATGCTCAGACGACCCATAATCAATAAATTTACTACGAAGCAACACGGTTTTAACATACGGACCGGGCAACTAGATACAAACAAAAATACTTTCTTTTTTTTTTTTAATTTTCATTTTGCTGTTTAATGTTTATACAGAAATATAATGAATTTATTTTTTTTTTTTTTTTACCTCAAGCCAGTAAAAATAAATTAAACAGGAAAGGAACAGTTAAGTTCGAATATTTTGGTAATTAAAAAAATAAGTAAATTGATCAATATTTCAGTCTGTTAACTTTGCTAATTTGTTAATTATTCAAGCATTTACGAATTTAGCAAGATATAATTTTAATCAGTTAAAAAAGACAAAGAAAAAAAAAGGATTATTATTCTAATGATCATCCTTACTTTAAAAAGAATAAAAGCAATCGTAATACTATTCTCAAATGCGCCCGCTTCAACGCACGTGAGAAAGCACCTAAGACGTAAGGTTACTTTATTTACTGAATTTACGAGTGTGACACCTGAATTACACAAGCTCAATTTACTATTCTATGATACAAAATTAAGGGAACAATCGACGAATAAGTAAATAAAGCAGAGCTAAATCAAACTAAACAGGTGTAAAAACGATTAGAGAATACAATCAATGTGGCACTCTTATACAACCGCCGGTCAGCCGATTCGTCGAAGATATTATAATGCATTGCTAAAAAGAAGGGACGGTGACATTTTGAAAGGAGATTACTACATACGAAAGATGAAAGAAAAATGAATTAAAAATCCAAGTTACCAGCACTGCTAAACAGTTAGGATCGACTGTAGGCAAGCCCCAATCTCCATGCCAAATATCCAGTTCTATGTCGCCTTCCATCTTAGCCGCCAACCGCATTGACCTTGCTTTCGTATCACTCCGCGGCAAGGCACTTTGAACGACGAGTATCACGTGACCAAATACAATCGACAACCATTATTATAAGGGTAAATTAACGTGCCCTGTTGCTATTATTTCTTTTTTAAAAAGATTTGTTTTTAAGATTCATTTTACGTTATTTTTATATTACTTTTTCTTTCTATCAGTTCTAATTGATTAAGGAATTGTCAGATATTTTCAGAGAAAACTGTTAATCATGGATTTTTATTTTATTCTATTTAATGAAATAAAACAAAATCTCTACAAATTACTTTTGTTTATTGTTTTCTTTTTAATTTAGTTTTTCATCCCATACCAAGCTGATAAAATATTTTCAGAAAAAAAAAGCTGGGTTAAGTATGGGAATTCATGGCCACATTTCCAGGCGTGGGTGGGGATATAATACTGGTAAACGTTACACAGCAGGTACTCAACTCATGGAGAAAGTGCTGAACTCATTACCATTTTGCAGTGTAAATAGGTGCGACATACTATATAAATCTCTAAATTTAACCTTTCAATCAAGGGGAGGGAGAAGTAGGCTTGCAAATTCTCAACAGCGCCCACTTCAACTGTACATTATAACAAGATCTGTATTAGAGCAATACACAGGAGATGCTCTTACTTAGAGAATATAAAATATATATCTAAGGTAGATGGGTTGTCTCTTTGGTCGATGTACCCCATTTTCAAACCTACAAATCACAGACCCTCAAATTTTAGCGGCATCAATTGAAGATAGAAATCTTCCTCTTTCAAACCAGCGTCTCGTGGAGTCAGAACTCAAAATCGTCACTCCCAATAATTCACCAGAGATAGAAAAGTGCCGTTGTAAGTATGTTAACTGAGTCCTTAGAATGGTTAAGGCAAGTTAACATACTTATGACGGCCCTTTTCTACCTCTGCTGAATTATTGGAAGCAATGATTTTTACGTCAGGCTCTAAAAGATGCTGGTTTAAAGAGAGAAAAATTTCTATCTTCAATTGATGCCACCAAAATTTGCGG
Source organism: Doryteuthis pealeii (assembly GCA_023376005.1). Lineage (NCBI taxonomy): Eukaryota > Metazoa > Mollusca > Cephalopoda > Myopsida > Loliginidae > Doryteuthis > Doryteuthis pealeii. The sequence continues at coordinate 44,420,706 of CM042154.1, read as the reverse complement.
GCCTATGGTTGGTTGGTTTGAAAAGGGGTACATCAACCAAGGGAGACAACCCACCTACCTTAGATATATTTTTTATAAGAATGAAATAATTTCCAATCCAATTTGTAACAATGACAATTTTGTAAGGATCCTCGTTCATGCTGGATGTCATTGAAATTCTTGATATAATGGAAATAAAATGCAAATTAGAACCCTTAACATAAAATAACCCTAGATGAGTTGGTCTGCCTTTAACTCTCTGCCTACTAAATTTCCCCCATGGCTATACCAAATTTTCTTGTTTTTTTTTTTTTACCTGTATGATGGGATATTTTAAAGTTCACTATCTATTCACCTTAGAGCTCAGTCTATTCAAATAAAGTCGGCATGGCCTAAAATCGGTATCAGCCAATATCGAAGGAGTCTATCCCCTTTTCACTAGCACTAGACAAAGAGATTATTTTAGCATCTGAGGTGGAGCGCCACACCTACCATCAGCTCCTTACTTTACTGCACAGATCCCTATGCTACTCATATGCTGAGTTGGCAAGGGCTGGTATCGAACTAGAAACCTTGTGGGTTTCTAGCCAAACGCTCTACCCACTGAGCTAACACGTGTAATCTGAGTCCTGTTCAGTTATATATATTCTTAGGCAGAGTTTACCAGGTTTGAATTCAGAGTTTTCCTTCTCCTAGACTGGTGACCTAGCCATGGTCAAAGAGCCCAGTCTGCCCTGCTATTTTACTCATAGTTGGAGGGAGAATTGGATTCATACTGTAGCGTTAGTTGTATTCGCCTGGTGGAGTTGTCTGCCCCTTTTAGTTTGCTGGGTGCCCGCTGGGGCACCATAGTATTTAAGCGCCGGATTCAAACCTTTTCACCCTCTTTTCCTGTTTCAGCAACTACGAGCCACATGGGGTAGATTTTATCTAAACCCTCTCGTTGGGGCTCCGTCCCCCTTACATTACTGTAAGTCCTCACAGCATGGACTATTCCTAGTCTCATGTCTGTACTCATATATGTATATCTGTATCATTCATGAATGTGTCTTATCTTTATTTGTGTACCCCTTTTTATATGTACTCTGTTTACCATGTACGTTGTATCGACTGTCATCCATGTGCTGTGTATATTAAATGTTTTGTCTATTAACCTTCGTTGGAGTTATTTGTATGCAAAGTATCTAATAACTTTGCACCAACCTTATAATACCTTTACCAAGGGTTTTAGCGCTAGGTGAAATCCAAACAGTTTCGTCCAGGAATTGAATTTGGGTCGACGAGTCCATTTCCTACCACTCTAACCATTAGACCACATGCCTCCTGCTCAGTTATAATGAACTAACCATAAGTTTTTGTACTTTCATTACAGTAAGATCGCAGTGATGGGAGAGCCATTGTGAGCAGCTTAAAGTAGACAAAGTTAATTTTTTTCTAAATAGGAACATCATAATGTACTATTTAAAATGCGAATCAATATATTCATTACTTGCAACCACATAACTATGTGCAAATTATTAGTATTAGATAAGAATACGTGCAACCATATAACTCTGTTCAAGTTATTAGTATTAGATTAAAATACTTACAACTGTGTACAAATTATTAGTGTTAAATTAGCATGCTTGCAACCATATAACTGCTTACAAATTATCAGTGTTAGATTAGATTACTTGCAACCATATAACTATCTGCAAATTATTAGTATTAGATAAGAATACGTGCAACAATATAACTATGCAAATTATTTGTATTAAAAATAGTTATTTGAAGCTATAATTGTTTACTAAAGATTATTATTATTATTATTATTATTATTATTATTATTTACTTGAAACCATATCACTGTGTACAAATTATTAGTGTTAGATTAAAATACTAAATATAACTGTGTACAATTTATTAGTGTTAGATTAAAATACTTGCAACCATATAACTATGCAAATTATTTGTATTGAAAATAGTTATTTGAAGCTATAATTGTTTACTAAAGATTATTATTATTATTATTATTATTATTATTATTATTATTTACTTGAAACCATATCACTGTGTACAAATTATTAGTATCAGATTAGAATACTTGCAACCATATACCTATATGTGAATTATTTGTATTAAGAATAGTTACTTAAAGTTAATAATCATTTACAAAGGGCTATTATTATAATTTCACTACTGCAAGTTCACACCAGCTGATGATCTTTCACCGGAGTCTGAGTGACAACAAGTCTCTTCAGGTCTCCTGGACTCTTCTGAGTATTTCAGCTGATCTTAACAATGCTGTTGTCTGGATGATCTTAATTCTTCCTCTGATTTCCAGTTCTTCTAGTCTTTTTTCTAAACTTTTGAGGACTGTTCCAAGCATACCAACTACAATTTCACCCTCATATTCCACAGTTTTTTCAATTCTCTAGCAAGGTCCAGATTATTATTTCACTCCATTAGAGTTTTTCACACCCACCTTAGCCAGTGGTTCACTGGAGGCTGAGTGACAGCAAGTCTCCTCAGGTCTCCAGGACTCTTTTGAGTATTCCAGGCGATCTCAACAATGCTGTAGTCTGGATGGTCTCGATTCTTCCTCTGATTTCCAGTTCATCTAGACTTTTTTCCAGACCCCTGGATACTGTTCCCAGGGCACCAATCACAATTGGAACAATCTTCACCTTCTTGTTCCACAGCTTTCTTAGTTCTCTGGCAAGGTCCAAGTATTTGTTTATCTTTTCGCTTTCTTTCACTTTCATTCGGTGAAAAATCCACAAGATGATACGTTTTCTTATTATTATTGATCAACACCAGGTCTGGTCTCCTGGCTGGATTAGGTGATCCGTCTGTAGCTCAAAGTCCCAGAGAATTTTGTGCATCTCATTCTCCAGGACAGATTCCTGTTTGTGCATATACCATTTAGTTGAATGGTGAAAATTTAATTTCTTGCACAATTCCTTGTAAATCACCTTTTCCACCAAGTTGTGTTGAGTCTTGTACTCTCTTTGTGCGAGTTTACTGCATTCGCTTATTATGTAATTGATCGTTTTGTCTTTTTCCCCACACATTATTATTATTATTATTATTATTATTATTATTATTATTATTTACTCAAAACCATATAATCGTGTACAAATTATAAGTATTAGATAGAAATACTGGACCATATGACCTTTAGGCACCCCTTTTGCTTTGCTGATTCATAAGTACATTTTTTCATTTACACCATCAACATCCGGTTGTTTGTTAACAGACGATTTTTAGAGGTTTTTCTTAAATTATAAAACTAACCCCTAAACCTAACCCCTAACAAACAACCGGATGTTGACGGTGTAAATGAAAAAAATGTACTTAAGAATCAGCAAAGCAAAAGGGGTGCCTAAAGGTCTTATGGTCCGAAATACTTGAAACTATATGATTATTTGCAAACAAATCAAATAGGAATTGGAACTTCATTAGATCTAGTGAAGAAAAATGGTTTTGCACTAGAAAAAGGCAAGAAGCAGATGATATCCTTCAGAAATTATTAAAGATGAAGACTACACAGATGATCTAGCACTGCTTACAAATACATCTGACTAAGCCAGATCTCTGTTGCATAGCCTGGAGTAACTTAAATAAAAACATTGTCTCTTTTAGATAATACCTCAATGTGAAGAAAAATAAAACAGTCAGATAATATTAATGTATTTGCTGGACAAAAAACATTTTATAATAATGAAGATTGTGTGTTTGTCTGTCTGTAACCAAAACTATATCACTACTCAAAGTCACAATCCCCTTTGTTATTTACGTCACATTCTCCATGATTTTATTTTTATTTAAACCTCAATTATTAATAAAATTATTTTACATTATTAATACTGTTGGCCATATTTATTACCCAATAACATGCAATTATATTTATATGTACAAAAAATAGCAGTTTACAGTGTGAACGGGAAGGCCAATTTGCATATTGATATTAAAAAATTGATTTTAATAAACATGTGTTTAATATTATTGATTTCTAATATTTTGATTTTATCTCAATGAATATGAGCAAAAGTCTCATAGATAAATCTTAAAAGAAATCCATTAACAAGAAGGAATAACTGTAATTTTATTCTTTACTTCCTATTTTAACTAAATAGTTAAATTAGGAAAATTACCAATGTAAGACAGGAGTGATGGAAAAGTAAGTTTCAGCTGTTCTATTTTTTCAATTATACCCTGCTCTATTTCAAATCTTTTTATCTGCATTTTTATTTAGTTTTATTAGCCTTTCTTATTTAATATAATGTTTTATTACATTAAAACTTAAATACTTGCACCCAGAGGGTGTGTATATTTGTTAGTAGTAGTAATTGTACATATTAATAGTCATTTGTTTGCACACAATTATATGGTTTCAAGTATTCCTATCTAATATTAATAATTCATGCATATTTGTATGGTTTCAACTACCAATTCCTATTTAATGATAATGATAATCATTTATTGCACACAATTATATGGTTTCAAGTATTCCTATCTAATCAATTAATAATGGAGATTCCTTTTCAGTTTGTCTGTAACCAAAACTATGTCACTTCTTACATCACTTTACCCAAAATCGTCAATACATAGAATAAAGAAAAACTTATATTATATACACTCAAAATTTGAGTATGCAAACTTAGACAGTCCTTATGGTTTTTTAAAGCATGTTTTAATAACTACATGCACAATATTGTATATTTATATATACTTTGTTTTATCTTAATATATATTTAAAGTTATTCAACGTATACAGTTTTACGAGAAAATTATTTACAAACAAGAAATAGTCATTTTTTCAGTATCAATAGCTTAACTAAAAAGTTTACAAATAAATATATACCTATGATTTTGTGTAAAATTTATGTGTAAAATATTAAAAATAATTACTTAGTTAATAATGAATAGTTTAGTTATTTATCATCTGTCTTATTATTTTGAATATATATATATATATATATTTGTTATCATATATTCATATGTAGATATTTGTCTTACTATTTTATGATATATTAATTATGTATCAATTTATTCATCTATATATACATATAGGGTCGGGTTAGTTCAGTCAGTAGAGCGTTTGGCTAGAGAACCACAAGGTTCCTAGTTCGATACCGGCCCTTGCCAACTCAGCGTATGAGTAGCACAGAGATCTGTGCGGTAAAGTAAGGAGCTGATGGTAGGTGTGGCGCTCCACCTCAGATGCAAAAACAATCTCCTTGGTCTAGCACTTGTTAAAAGGGGATAGACTCTCTCGCTGATTGGCTGATATCGATTTTAGGCCACCCCGACAACTTATTTTGTATATACATATAGATAACAGATTTATTTTCGTACCCTGGGTAACACTGGATAGCTCTGCTAATCAATAACTATAGAAAGGCTGTGTTATGGACAAATTTTATAAATCTAAAAGAAACAACTACAACTACTGCTACTACCACCATTATACAACACACACACACACACACACACACACACATATATATATATATATATACATATACATAAACACACAACACGCCACATATTCAGTAAATTGGACTTAATTTATAAGAAACTTTATATTTTTTCAAATGAAACTAATGCTGTACATGTTGCCTAAACAACATATAATTTTCTTTTAAAAGATCAATGTATATAAAACATTTAACAAATTTTACATTTATTTTTATCCAAATAAGTTGAAGGGTGGGTTCAATGTATGCTTCTTATATGAATTAGATAAAAATGGCTTGGCCTATATATTTAACTGATGTAAATAACTAAAAGGAAAATCTATTAAACTTTGCTTAAGAAATTGACCTTATGTCACATCCTGGTCATGTGGAGGGGTTGGGAAAATACATACATAGTATTTATTATCAATAAGTAAACTCCTAATAACTTTATTAAGAAAAAGTTAATTTTCTACAAAACAAACACTTTTTCTCTTCTGTCCTTTTTCTATCTTCTGTCCTTCATTATATATACTAGCAAATATATGCACCCTCTGCAAGTATTCAAGTTTTAATTTAATAAGATATCATACTAAATTAGAAAGATCAATGAAACTAAATAAGAATGCAGATAAAAAGATTTGAAACAGAGGGGGTATAATCGAAAAATAGAACAACTGAAATTTACTATTCCATCATTCCTTTCATTGCTAAATTTTCCTAATTTAACTAAATAGTTAAATTAGTAAGTAAAGAATAAAATTAGTTATTCCTTCTTGTTAATGGATTTCTTTTAAGATTTATCTCTGAGACTTTTACTCATATACATTAAGATAAAACCAAAGATTTAGAAATCAAAAATACCAAGCACATATTTATCAAAATCAAATTTTTAATGTCAATATGCAAATTAGCCTTCCCATTCACACTGTAAACTGCTATTTTGTTGTATATATAAATATGTATGCTATTAGTATGCAAATATGCCAAACATGTTTAACTCTGGTTTCGACCGCGGGGGTCCAGTGGCTTCAGCCCTGGATCTTACAAATTAACATCGTTCATCCTGGGGGGGCATCCCCCCAGGCAACACCTGCTCCCTCAATTTAAAGGGGCAGGGCTGGGTTTATTGCCCAGTGCCTGAGGCGCCCCCTTGAGGGGGAATGCCAACGGGATCAACGCATTTTTTGCACCTGCCACCCATGAATCTTGGCTCATGTGTGGTCCCACATTAATAGGGCCTTGTGCCTAACCTGTACATGTGGGGTACGTGGTAAATATCTAGTATGTAGATATTGTCGGCAGTATCAATAATGTAAAACAATGATGTTGACACTATAACATTTCGGTTTTTATGACCTTCTTCAGGACATAAGATAAGGTCTTGTGTCGGAGAGTTCAATTCTCTTTCTGTAGGTGACTGGTCGTGAGTGGGAGGAGGTTTTGGTCAGCTGCTGCTGATATGGGGTGAATATTTGAGATGGAGATAGTGGATGATTAGAATGGGTGGTAAGGACAGTGGAAATTGGATCTCTACAACACAAGATCTCATCTCACATTGTCCTGAAATGTTGCAGTGCTTGGTTCCCATAGGTAAAAAAAGGCATCAACAGCAGATATGGCATCATCATATGAACTTTTCAGCCCACACTAGTCTGTAGTACGTTGTCTCACTATATATCTGGTTTAAAAAAGAATTACCACAAAATAATCCCTTACAAAACATGTATAACTTAACTCAAATATAAACGGTCTATCAATAATGGAATCCTTATAGTTTTGGATTTTAAAAAAAATTTTCTAACAATTTTTTTAATGTTAACATCTTGAAAAGAGTTAATAAACTTCCCAAAAGAGTTTTCATTTGTAATCTAAGTACTTTTGGTTCTCTTCTGAACCATAATCATAAACGAAACGTTCAAGTTCAGAGCCAGAATTTTTTTTCTTAAATTTTGAAAATACATATTCTGTTTTGAAAATAAAATTTAAAAAATTTTTTTTAAAAAGGTTGAAACAGATTTCTGTCAGCAAATTATAACATCATGTGTTTGTTTTTTCTAAAAATATTTATTTCATTCCGTCGGATTCCGTTCCATTCACTTTTCTATACTGTCTTTTGAAAAAACAAAATACCTGGATATCTACATCTTTCCGGAGACTAATGTGGTCTGCAGTGGCTGGGATTTTTGAATTTTTTGATACTTTCTTATACATTTTTGTACATATTTACACCAAAATCTTTTGAGTTTTCTTTGTGGATTATAATGCTTCTGATTTAATAAAATAAAATAAAAATTTTATTTTATCTTATTTTCAAAACAGAATATGCATTTCAAAATTTAAAAAAAAAAAAAAAAAAAAAAAAAAAAAATTCCGGCTCCGAACTCGAACGTTTCGTTTGTACCACTTTTGTTTTGTAATGGTTTACTCACACAGTCTTTCTATCACACACATCTCGCTCTTGATGAGACAACTTTAATAAAGGTAGAAACAGATTTCTGTCAGCAAATTATAACATCATGTGTTTGTTTTTTCTAAAAATATTTATTTCATACTGTCGGATTCACTTCCATTCACTTTTCCATATATATATATATATATATATTATATATATATATATATATATATGGTATATGAATAGAAAAACAATGTTAGATATTGTGCTAACAGATATCTGTTTCAACCTGTGGGCTTAATAAAATATAATTCAATTGAAATCATTTTAAAATGAAAATGAAGACAATTGTAAAAGACATTTAATAAACACTGGTCTTCATCAGAGCACATATTTTTGTTGAATGAACGTGAGCGTTATTTGAACCTCTTGTGTTAAATGGTTAAATTTTCCCCCTTTTTTGCATTCAACAAAAATATGTGCTCTGATGAAGACCAGTGTTTATAAAGTGTCTTTTACAATTGTCTTCATTTTCATTTTAAAATGATTTCAATTGAATTATACTTTATAAAATACACAGATTGAAGCAGATATTTAATATTGTTTTTCTATTCATACACCTCATACTGTTGGATTTATTTCATTTTTTACATACTTTTCATATATATATATATATATATATATATATATATATATATATATATATATCACATGTGTTTGAGTTTATCTTTGCTTCTCCAGCAGTGTGCAGTATTCTTGTTCATCTTACTTGGATAGTTTGTGTGATAGAAGGCAATCTGCGCTACTAACTGTTCATAGCTGGAGGGAGAGTAGTTGGATTCATACCTTTCCCAAATGTATTAGCACTATGTGAAATGCAAACAGCTTCATCCAGGATTTGAACTCAGGTCAACGAGTCCATTTCCTACGACTCTAACCATTACACCACACACAAGTGTGTGTGTATGTATATGTGTGTATGTGTGCTTGTATAATGCTATTTGCCTTGATTCTTTAATTTCAAAATTGAATCTTTAAAGAGAATAACACATGTATTTATGTATGCATATGTGTGTGCTCATGTATATGTGTTTTTATATAGAAAGAGCTATATGCAGCTATCTATGTCTCTATACTCACACAGTGCCCTGTTGGCTGTGGCTGTAGAATACACTAACTGCACCTCTGCAGAAGGGTAAAATCCCCCCAATGGGGCCACCTGTTGGCCATGGGTGGGACCCATGATGCTTAAGGATGGAACCCTGATGGCTGAGGCGTCCATGACATGCAACACTCAACTCTGGCCCTTACTTAGGCAGTCAGAGAGACTCTATTTGATTTATCAGCTGGTCACATCAACCCTAGCACCTATATGATTGTTCCAACCTATTGCCCTTATGGCAAGCCCCAACCCAATCTATGGGTTGAATAGAAAAAAATGAATTAAAAAAAAGTGTTAAAAATATTGAGTTTGCAAAAAAAAATTGAATACCCATCAAGCATGAATTGAATAAAACATCTTCAGCATAAAATAACCCAACAAGGGTTACATGCCATAAAATCCAACAAACCAAACCACACACACACATACACACACACACACACACACACACACACATACATGATATATATACAGCTTTTTAGCTAAAATTGCAGTGTGGTATTGTTATATCTTGCTCAGAACATTAACCTCCTATAAACTGTACAGAGACGTGCAACCAAACGAATACCTCCATCAGGCATCTGCCATATTCTGAGCGTTTTGCTGTCCTAGGAATGGATTCATTGAAATCCGGCGTCTGGCAACTGACCTGGTAAACACTCATAAAGTCACTAATCATCTTAAAGAACAGCAGCCTTGAGCACCTTTTTGATCTCCGTGTTTCTAAAACACGTGGACATGCCTACAAAGTCAGAAAACAGCATAGCTCATATGACTTTTAGAAACGTTTTTTCTTGCTCAGAGTTGCTGAGGCATGGAATAAACTGCCTGTATCCGTTGTAGGCTGCTGAAACACTACATCTTTCAAAGCCTCCACATATCCTGTAAGCCGCCCACACTATACCTGATACTCCCATCCACACACATATGCACACACACGCACACATACATGTATATTATTACTTCTGACTCTAATGAACTTTATTCAAATATTCTTACTACAGGTATGTACATAATTTATAAGCAGCTTATGAATTATGTAACAATATCAATTCCTTTAGTCATATTCTTATCTTCAGGTGGAGCGAAGTGGAAAAAATAAGGCGGGCTTTGACCTCATGGCACTGATCCAAGAGCTATTGTTATTTCAGGATTTACTCTTTATACATACATAAGTTCTTCTTGTTAAAGTAATAGCATTTCATATGTAACTACCAAGCTTGTATAGTCACACATGTACAAACACACACACATTCACATATTATCAAGAACACACTTGTATATACATATATACACATTTACTCATAATTTTGCATACATTGTCACAGATATATACAAATAGATACACATATACACAGATATAAATTTAAAAAATCCTGGACAAGGCTGTTTGCATTTCACATAGTGCTAATACTTTTTATGAATCCATATATTCTCCCTCTAGCTGTGGGTAAATAGTAGGGTGGACTGAGCTCTTTAACCTTGGATAGGTGACTAGTCTAGGGGAAGGAAAACTCTGAATTCAAACCTGTTAAATTCTGCTTAAAAAATTATCCTTGTGTCACACCCTGCTCATGCGGAGAGGTTAGTAAATATATATACACAAATATATACATGCATGCCCAAATATAAATAAAAATATATTTATACATACTTAAAAATTTACACATATATGCAGACAGACATGTAAACACACACATACACACACACACATACACACAGATATATACGCTTATATTAGATGTGAGCAAAAAATAGCAGTTTTCAACTCTGTATTCTGTTTATAGATTTCAAGATATAGCACTAGGAACTTTAAGTACACCTAATATATGTATATATGTATGTATGTATGTAGAATAAAGATTTATAAATATAAATATACACACACACCAAGACAAACATATATATGTGCATTTATATATTTGTGCATAAAATGTTGTGTATATATGTATATAGAAGTGTCTTCCTGGTTATATATGGATGTGTGTATGTGGGTGCCTGTGTGTTTACATGTCTGTCTATATATATGCGTAAATTTTAAGTGTATATAAATACATGTTTATTTATATTTGTGCAAGCGTGTATGTATTGGTGTATATCTGTGACAATGTATGCAAAATTATGAGTAAGTGTGTGTGTGTGTGTGTGTGTGTGTGGTGTGTGTGTCAGTGAGAGTGTGGGTGTCTGTCTGTTTCTGTGTGTTTACATGTCAGCCTACATATATCTGTAAACTTTCATATACATGTTTATTTATATCTGTGCATGTGTATATATATTTGTGTATATCTGTGACAATGTATGTAAAATTATGAGTGTGTGTGAGTGTGAGTTCACATCTGTGTGTGTATGTTTGGGTATGCATGTGCATGCGTGTGTGTATGTTTGAGTGTGTGTGTGCGTGTGTCTCTCTGTGTGTGTTTATGTTTCTGTCTGCATATGTCTGTATAAATACATTTTTATTTATATCTGTGCATGCGTGTATGTATTGGTGTATATCTGTGAAAATTTATGAAAAATTATGAGTGTGTGTGTATGTGAGTGCACATGTGTGTGTATGATTGAGTGGTTGTGTGTATGTGTATGAATCTGTGTGTCTGTGTGTCTGTATGTGTTTACATGTCTGCCTGCATATGTCTATAAACTTTTAAGTATGTATAAATACATTTTTATTTATATCTGTGCATGCATGTATGCACTGGTGTATATCTTTGACAATGTATGCAAAATTATGAGTGTGTGTGAGCATGCATGTGGGTGCATGTGTGTGTGTGTGTGTGTGTGTCAGTGTCTCTGTGTGTGTGTTTGTGTGTGTGTGTGTGTGAACATATACGTGTTTGTGCGTGTATGCAAGTGCGTGTGTGCATGTGCGTGTCTGTGTCTGTGTCTCTGTGTGTGTGAGTGTCACCTGAGTCTAGCAAAGAATAAAGGAAGAAAGCAACAGGAAGCCTGAAGAGTTCTAAAGAGGCTGATAGGTCTTGAAGGCTAAGCATTAGAAATAAGATTTCCTTTTTGCTTTTCTCAACGCCCAGGGTCAAGGCAGAAAATAACAAAAAACAAAAACAAAAACAAAAAAGAACACGCCAACAAACAATAGTTGAAAAACAACAGGTACCAAAATAGATTCGTCTGTTTCAAAAAACAAACACAAAAATAAAAGAAACAAACAAAAAAGTAAAAACAGGTTTTTCAATACTTAGGTTGGAAAGATTCTGTGAGATATCAAAAGACTTTTTTTTCAATATGGACATACGCTCAAAATTTTTTTTTTCTTTTTTAATTTATATCATGAATTAAGGTGCTGGTTTAGCTCAGTCAGAAGAGCACCTGCTTAGGAATAGCAAGGTGTTATGTTCGATACCGGTCTCCGCCAACTCAGCGGATGAGAAGCACAGATTTGCTAATCTGATCTGTGCAGTAAAGTGAGGAGCTGACGATAGTTGTGGTGCTCCACCTCAACAAAAACAATCTCCCTGGTTTAGTGCTAGCAAAAAGGGGATAGACTCCCTTACTTGTCCAGCTGATACTGACCATTGGCTACCCCACCAAATTTACTTCTTTTTTTTTATAATGAATCAAAAAGTATAGTTATTTAAAAAAAAAAACTATATTTCTCCAAGTTTGTAAGAGCTATTTATGCAGTCAAAAATAAAAATAACAAAAAACCCAGACTTATGACATTATAGACTTTAAATTAGATGTATCATTCATATTTTTTGGACTGTTCTCTTTATCTTTATTGTTATATACACACTGATTTGGCTGATGTGCCTTCTTCAGGTATTTCTTGTTGAACTTAACAGCCTTCATGTTGTAAGTGAAAGACTTCATGGAACTTTGAACAAAACTTTTAATTTAATCCATTGGGGTAGATTGTTCTCATTCTGTTAAACATGATCAGGTGCAAGCTTCATCTAAAAAATTCTTACAAATAATATCTAATTTGTACGGACCTTGTATAATCCAACAATGTAAATTAGATATCTTCTCTATGTATCGTTTTTGTTTTTTTCAGTTCCTTTGTTTAATGGCATCTCAACATTAGTGTCTGACAAGGAACCACAAGGTTCTTGCTTCAATACTGGCCCTTGCCAACTCAGTGTATGAGTAGAACAGGGATCTGTGCGGTAAAGTGAGAAGCTGATGGTAGGTGTGGTGCTCCACCTCAGATGCCAAAACAAGCTCCTTGGTGTAGTGCTAATGAAAAGGGGATAAACTCCCTCGCTGTCTGGCTGATACCGACTTTAGGCCACCTGTACGACTTTACTTTATACACACACACACACACACACACACACACACATATATATATATATATATAAGTAATTTCATTCCACCTTTTCATACTTATATATATTATATATATTTTTGCTTGAAGGCAATTATAAATGCATGTATCGCATAAAATTCGATAATTATAGAAAATAATCTTGACAAGTAAATCCCGCAAAGGATGGCTCGCTATGCAGAACACCGTACAGACTGTTTTGACTTATTAAGTCTCTTCAGCGATGTATACTAACGACTCCCCTCCGACAGGAATCGAAACCGGACTTCACAGGCATAGTCAGAGACCATATCCGTTCGGCCGCCGTACATAGCGAACAATCCCTGCGAAATTAACCTTGTCAACGAAACTATTACACGCCCCTGCCATAGTAGCAAGTGGACGTTTATTTAGTAAACAAACCCGGCCGTAAGCTCTTCGGCGAAGTAAATAAGATTTTTGGATGTTTGTTTTTTATAGAAGCAATGTTGAATAAATTATTATTTATATTTTTGCTTGAAGGCAATTATAAATGCATCGCATAAAATTCGATAATTATAGAAAATAATCTTGACAAGTAAATCCCGCAAAGGATGGCTCGCTATGCAGAACACCGTACAGATGACTTTATTAAGTCTCTTCAGCGATGTATACTAACGACTCCCCTCCGACAGGAATGCCTGTGAAGTCCCGGTTTCGAATACATCGCTGAAGAGACTTAATAAAGTCAAAACAGTCTGTACGGTGTTTGCATAGCGAGCCATCCTTTGCGGATTTACTTGTCAAGATTATTCTATAATTATCGAATTTTATGCGATACATGATATATATAAAAAACAAACATCCAAAAATATATATATATATATATATATATATATATATTGTTGTCAGAGTGACCTATTGTTAGTATCAATACCAGCTGGACAGCTAGGGAGTTTATCTCCTTTTCACTAGTGCTAGAACAGGGAAATTACATTTGTGTCTGAGGTGGAGCACCACACCAACCATCAGCTCACCACTTTACCACACAGATCCAAACAATGGTGTGAGAATTCCAGAGAATTCTATGTGTATCATTCTTTAGGACAGACTCTAGTTTGCGCATATACCTTTTTGAAGTATGGTCAAAATTATTATTATTATTATTATTATTATTATTATTATTATTATTATTTGATTGAAATCATATAAATGCTTGCCATAAAAATTAATTATTAAGAGAAATGGTATCAGCTACCCAAGTTCAAATACTGGACAGGGCAATTCACTTTTATGCCAATTCCCTTTGGAAAGGTGTGACTCTATTCTTCTCCCAACTGTATATAAATAGTAAGGCAGGCTGGGTTCTTTAGCCTTGGCATAACAACCAGTATAGAAGAAGGACAACTATGAATTCAAACTTTACTTAAAAATTGACCTTGTGTCACAGCCTGCTCATCATGCTGTTGGGTTTAAAAAGGTAATAAAGTTAATTATAATTAGTTGGTTGGCTTAGAGGCCTCCCAACGTGGTACATATATGAACAAACAACTCCGACCAGGGATGTTAAATACACACTGGACTTTAATATATGACAAGTGGAGAAACATTTATACAAAATACATATACAAAATACATAAGAAACAACATGGAAGTATAAAGAGGATACATAAATATACGTATAAAAGATGTGAAGAGTTCATAAGACAAAGTCACTTACTGACGTAGTGTTGGGGGGATGAAACCCCACACACAAGAAGGGTGTAGATATAAGTGTCTAACCCATGTGTGTTCGTTGAGTCCCAGAGAAGAAAGAGGATTCAAAACTGGCACTAGCCTGCTTAAATAGTCAGAGCGCCTGGTGGTCAAGACCAGAAACACAAGGGAAGATAACTCTTCCAGCCAAACAAGGGCAGACAATCCCACAATGCTAATGCCCTTGGTAAAGACATGAATCTGTTGTATACTAGATCATACAATATTCAGTATACTAGTACATCCAAATACAGTTTGCACCAGACATAGAGTAACTCACAACAGAGTGCTAAAACATTGAGGTAGACAGTTTGCTTAATGGTTCCATAATCTTTGCAGTCTCAGTAATCATTCAGATGTTCTAAAACATTTACTCTCCATGAAAGGTAAACTAGGCTAGTCCACAACAGTATCCATCTGTTCTCTCTCCAGTTAAGAGTAAATATTAGGGAAGAATGGTTTCCTTAGCCTTGGTAAGACAACCAGTTTAGGAGAAGGAAAACTCTGAATTCAAACTTCATTTCAAAAATAGACCTTGTTTCACATCCCGCCTGTTGCAGAGGGTATATTGGGTAAATAGTAGGGCAGAATGGTTTCTTTAGCCTTGGTTAGACAACCAGTCTAGGAGAAGTACAACTCTGAATTCAAACTTCATTTCAAAAATTGACCTTGTTTCACATCCCGCCTGTTACGGAGGGGTTTTACGAAAATACATAAATATATACAAGAGGTATTTGACTTATGTCAGGACCAATTTAGAGAAAAGAACCAAATTGTAACCTGAAGACAACCTCTCTTTCTATCTCTGTCTCTGTCTCTCTCACTCTCTCATTCTCTCTCTCTCTCTCTCCCTCTCTCCCTCTTTGCCTTCTCTCCCCCTCCCTCTCTCTTTCTTTCTCTCCCTCTTTCTCCCTCTTTCTCTCTCTCTTTCTCTCTCCCCTCACCCCCTCCCTCTTTCTTTTCTCTCTCCCTCTCTCTCTCCCTCTTTCTCTCTCTCTATTTCTCTCTCCCCCTCTCTCTACCTCTCTGACCCTCTCTCCACTCTTTCTTTCTTTCCCTCTCTCCCTGTCTCTCCCTCTTTCTCTCTCTCTTTCTCCCCTCTCCTCCTCTCTCCCTTCCCTCTATCTTTCTTTCTCTCCCTCTCTCTTTCTCTCTCCCCTCTCTCTTCTCTCTCACCCTTCTCTCTCCCCCCTCTCTCTCTCTCTCTCTTTCTCCCCCTTTCTCTCTTTCTAATTCTCTTTCCCTCCCCCACTCTTTATCCCTCTCTCTCTTTCTTCCCCCCTCTCTCTCTCCCATGTCCCTACTAGTTGCAAGCAATCATGGCCCTTTACACCATCCTTTCTTTTGTCGCCTTCAGCAATAGCTGTTTTTCCTATGACCCCTCTTTTGTTTTTCCGATACTTGTTCTTCCATTCCATCTTACAAAACACTGTCAAGTGGGTTACCTGCTACTGCCTCTGTTTCTCTCATCTTTGATGCATCCTGTTAGTGTCAAGTTCTCCAAGCATTTCCGTCATCATGTGCCCTCCCCCTAAAACTCCAATGGCCTCTTTCTGATTGCTTAAGTAACAGTTTCTTTGTAGTTCCTATTCTCCTTAAAACTTCCTTGTTTTCAATTGCTCTGTTCATACTATTCACCACATTTGCTGATAAAACCATATTGTGCTTGCTTCATGTCTTTTCTTCATTTACAACAAAACTGTCACAATGTTCAACTCTTAACATCCTGTTGAGAATTTTCTAAGTCCAGAGCCCCATTCCTATAAGGATTTATTAAAAAATGGCTAAAAATGGCATTTTCATTTAAATTTACCTGTCATTTCCTTTAAATCAAAGACTTCTAAATATTATTTCTCTAAATGTTTGAGATGAGGCCTGATGATCAGTATTATCTGCGTTATTCAGACTATTGTCAGAAGGTTCCCAAGTCCGACAAGAAATACCTGAAGAAGGTCGGAGTGCATATCAGCTGAAACGTTGTACAGATAACATTGAAGATGAGAACAATAGTCCAAATAACACAGATAATACTTCTAAATATGTTTAATATTACATTTAAACAAAGGCTATCATTTGGGGTAGACTAGGAAAATGAATGTGACTTCTGGCCAGGTGGAATGAGGCGGTATAGGACGTTAAGAGTTAACTCAGTTGGTAGAGCACTCGCCTAGGGATCGCAAGGTTCCTGGTTCGATACCGGTGCATGCAAATTCAGCGCATGAGTAGCACTCCACCTCAGAAAAAAAAAAAAAAAACAATCTCCCTGGTCTAGTGTTAGTGAAAATTGGATAGACTGTCACAATGAAGGGTCTGGTTTAGCTCAGTCGGTAGAGCACCCGCTTAGGAATTGCAAGTTCCTAGTTCAATACGGGTCCCCATCAACTCAGCCGTATGAATAGCACAGGTTGGGTGATCTGATATGTGCGGTAAAGTGAGGAGCTGACGGTAGTTGTGGCACTCCACCTCAGAAAAAAAAAAAAAAAACTCCCTGGTCTAGTGTTAGCGAAAAGGGGATAGATTCCCTTGCTGTCCGGTTGAAGCTGACAATAAGTCACTCCACCAACTTTACTTACTTTTTAGAAATGATGAAATCATACTCCCCCATGTGTTAACTAGCAAGAACCGTGGATATACCATGGTATGATTATTTGACTATTACAACATTTGATCTACGAGGTTAAGTCAAAAAGTAATGCCATTTTGTTTAGGACAGGTATAATTACCAACACTAGGAACATGTATCAATACATCAAAATGAAGCTGGTATTATATAGTCATATATACCCTTCTGACATTCTTGGGTATATAATAGAGAGAGATAGATTAGAGATTAGAGTGTTCTTACTTGGTATACTTCTACTTGTTGCATACTGCTTCTTCTATCTTATCTGGCTGCCATCTTGTGTGGGCCTGGGCTGACTTCAATCTAGGCTTCTGCTGGGGATTGATTTTCCTTCTTAATTCTTCTTCTGGCTGGGCTTAACATTGTCTTGATAATTTACACAAGACTTGGTTTTGCTTGATCAAGCTCTTATTTATTCTTAGCCCATATTTGATTCCACTGTGGGGAGAGACCAAGCCTGTTCATAATTTATGACTTCTCATAAATTGTAACACTGACCCTCTTTGGATCACATCCCTGTTTTTTGAACCCTTCCACTCCCACCTGAAATCATTCATATTTTTATTATTTTTGTAAATAAAACTTTTAATGCTTTTGTTCTTTCCATATAGGTCTAAGTAGGGTTCGTTCACAGAGTGTTAGGAAATTTTTGGTGAAAGCAGCAGTGAAGGCGATGGATGACTATTTATTGGTATGGATCGGTCGGTGAATGAAGACAAGCTAATATAGATCTACAAGATGTCCTGCATGACCAGTTTTGTACCCCGTTCCCCCCAAAACCAAACTTCGGGCATTGTGCTCAGGCGTGTACGACTGTATCTCTGTATCGACTTCATATGAATAAATAGTGTTGCGAGGCGCTATTGTTTCGTGGGGTCGAATGCAGAGATGCAGTCGGTCATGCCAAATAGTTCCCTACTTCTCCTCATTGCCTCTCTTCGGCCCCATGAAAGAGGGTTTCCAGTGACGAGGAACCATCGGATCTTCAACCTTTCACTCACAACAGATGGAGTGATCAGTTTGTAATTTGTAACTTCTCTTAAAAGTTTATCATAGTGTTGTATACTTGATCATATAGTATTCAGTATACTAGTACATTCAAACTACATGTGCATCAGACATATAGTAACTCATAACAGAGGGCTAAAACCTTGAGGTAGACGGTTCACATAACCTTTGCAGTCTCAGTAATCACCTCAATGCTATCAGACAGCCATGTATAAAATAGTCCTTGACCAGCACATTCACTCTCTACACTAAGTACGCCAGGCTAGTTCACAACACATAGGTAATTTTGTCAAAAAACACCGAGTTGTTCAACTTGTCTCTGACTTTTCCTTTTGACAACTTCTTCTTTTTAACTTTACCACCAAATCCTCCATCTTTCTTTTTCTTCTCGGGCTATTTAACGCCTTTACCTCCTTTACTGTTTGTCTTTTTTGGTGGCATGATTCAATAGACATGAGGTAATAGTGAGCTTGTGCTAGACCAGGGAGATTGTTTTGCTGAGGTGAAGTGCCACAACTACCATCACCTCCCAGTTGCTTTACTGCACAGTTCAGATTACCCAAGCTGTGCTAATCATGCAATGAGTTGGTGAGTACTGGTATCAAACCTGGAATCTTGTGATTTACTAGTGGATACTATACTGACTGAGCTAAACAGTTAGGCATTTCATAATCCCAGACGGGTTTATATGCTGTTAAAATCAATCAACCAACAGTGTTAGGAAGTAATATATATTGTGTGTTTATATTTATACTTTTTAGTAATTGGTTTTAACAATGTGTTAGCACCTTTGGGGATCATGTTGTATGGTATTGATTAAGTTCATGTCTATATTCTATGGTATAATTTTAGTTTCCTCAAAAAGGACAGAATGCCCTCCATGTTGAAATTTTCAAATAGATCTTTCATATTGTTTGCATTAAAATAACGGTTTCTGATGTGAGCAAAAAACCTGCATTCCATGAATAAGTGTTTAACAGTCAAAGGTGTTTGACATGTTTCACATTGTGGTTGTTGTTTTTGTTTGAAGATATAGGGGTGTGACCAATGCTTAATCGGAACACAATGACTTGTTCCTTTCTAAACTTTCTTAAAGTTGGTCTCCAGTCTCCAAAATTTGTCTCTCAGAGAATTGCACACCCCAGGAAAGATCAAACTTGTGTCCAAACCTCATAAGTTACACCAGATCCACGCAAGAGGAAGCATCATAAAAAAAAATGTTTATGAATAAATATTTTAAATGATTCTTAAAAAAAAAGATAGACACCCTTATTGTCTGGCTGATACCGGACAATAGCCATTCTGCTGACTTTACTTTTACTTTACTTGTTAAAGCATGACTCCTTTTGGGGTGCTACTTCCAGGATTGGTTCAAGACAGCATGCAATAGTTCCCATCAACCTTTTTCTCTAAGTGTTTCATTAGACTCCAAGTGGTTCAGCTATACAGTAGCACTGACACTGCAACAGCTTGGAAAAATTCTCACTTTATCTTATCAGTTAAAGTCCATGTGTTGCACCCATACATTAGTACTGATACCTCTACAGCTTGGAAAAATTCTCGTTTTATCTTATCAGTTAAAGTCTATATGGTGCACCCATACATTAGTACTGATACATCTACAGCTTGGAAAAATTCTCACTTTATCTTATCAGTTAAAGTCCATACGGTGCACCCATACATTAGTACTGATACATCTACAGCTTGGAAAAATTCTCACTTTATCTTATCAGAGAGACTAGATTTCCATATGATCAATAATTTGTCAATAGCAGTCCATGTCTTTCCAATGGGTATATTGTAACAAACAAAAAAAATTAGTGAAATAGATCACTAATTAGGACTGCTTTCTGTAGATGAGATATTCCTACTTAGGTATGTGAACGGGTCTACTAATTTGATAGGATTACCATCCAGTGTGGTGATGTCTCAATCTTGAGTAAAACACATCTCCATTTCATCTGACTTCACATAAAGGCCAATGCCTCTTGCTGCCTTCTCTTGGCTATGCAGCAGTGATTTAGCTTGTGCAGTTTCATTTGTGAGAATCGCTAGATCATCTGCATAGTTCGCATCTGTAATAGTCTTTGCAAGTAAATGTTACATGGTTTGCACTTCTAAGCCCCTAACAATTTGATGAAGAACTTCTGTTCAAGCCTGGAGTATTCAATTTGATTTGCCATTTGCTTCAAAACAAATATTTTCTGAAGATTAAGATAACTTTTGCTATAAACCAATTACAAACAATGTATTTATGGAAAAAAAAAATGCTGAAAAAAAGGTTTTTTTGGGGTTTTTTTCAAAAAAATTCTCCTTATTTATTGAATGTCCCTGTATAAACAAATTTGGCAAGATTTTGGGTTCCCTTCACTTACTCACCTTTAATCATTAAAAAAAAAAAAACAGTTCACTTATATATATATATATATATATATATTATATATATATATATATATATATATATGTTATATGTTATATATATATGTTTATATGTTTATATATATATATATGTATATATATATGCTTATATATATATATTGATATATATATGTTTATATATATATTTATATATACTAGCAAATATATGCACCCTCCGGGTGCAAGTATTTAAGTTTTAATGTAATGAAATATCGTATTAAATTAGAAAGTCTAATAAGAAAGCAGATAAAAAGATATGTAACAGAGTGGGGGTATAATAGAAAAATAGAAATGAAAATTACTCTTCCATCACTCCCGTCTTTCATTGCTGAATTTTACTTATTTAACTATTTAGTTAAATTAGGAAATAAAGAATAAAATGACAGTTATTTTTACTTGTTAATGGATTTCATTTAAGATTCATTGAAGAGATTTTTGCTTATATTCATTAAAATAAAACCAAACAATTAGAAATCAATAATACTAAACACATATTGAATAAAATCACATTTTTAATATCAATATGCAAATTAGCCTTCCCATTCACACTGTAAACCGCTATTTTTTGTATATATAAATACAATTGCATGTTATTTGTATGTTGATATGGACAACACTAATAAAAAAGTGAAGCAATTTTATTAATAATTGAGGTTTAAATATAAATAAAATCATGGAGAATGTGATGTAAATAACGAAGCGAATTGTGACTTGAGTAGTAATATAGTTTTGGTTACAGACAGAAAAACACACAATCTCCATTATAATAAGATATATATGTTTATATATATGTTTATATATATATGTTTATATATGTGTTTATATATATATATGTATATATATATATATATATGTTTATTTGATATATATATATATAATGATATATATTATTATTTTATATGGTACCATTTTTCATTGTAACTCTTTGATTATTACATTCACACATGAAATCAATCCTTTGGAATTCAGCAGCCTCCCAGTCTTTAAATGTAAACAGTCATGACATAAAAGATGATGTCTAAAGTCAAAACTAGTCATAAACAAATTAATTAAAAAATTGTTTTTACTAATGTTTATACGCCTATTCTTTTGCTCATATATATATATATATATGTGTGTGTGTGTGTGTGTGTGTGTGTGTGTGTGTGTGTGTCTGTGTGTCTGTGTGTATGTATGTAAAATACTGTATATTTATGTATTTAGATGTCAGTGTATGTATATGTATACGTATTTGTATCTGTGGACGTATGCATATATATTCTCAATTAACTTCCAATTTTATATACTTTGAATGCCCGAGCTGTGTGGGGGGATGTCTGTTTATGTGTCGAGTGGGGGGCGGTGAGAATGTTTTTCTTTTTCTTATCATAAGTGTCTAATGTCTCATGTTCAATTGTGTTGAATGTTGGCCTGTGTCGGATGACAGTTGAATGAAGGAGGATGGTCGGCAGAAAGTTACACTAATGATGCAGGAACAGGATATGAAGGAAAAAACACATGTGTACAGAAATAGATATATTCATGGGGTGGAGAGGTAGATATACTGAGGGACAGATGGATACACTAGCAATAGATACAGAAAGACATATGTTAATTAACGGAAATAAAAAACTAGTGAAAAAAAATCAAATTAGATTGACAAGATAAGATACATATGTAGAAAGATTATATATATATATATATATATATATGCATTTGCAAAGAAAAAAGGATTAAAGACCGGGTATGTAGCCTTTTCTTCTTTGCAAATTACTTTGCTCTGTTTATAAAAAACAAACATTGAGCTCTCAAACGTGACCTGAACTTTGCAGCACCCAACTGTTGGAGGAAAGGACCAGTTTAGAATCATCCTAATACCAAAAAACTTGGTACCCCACCAAAGTATATATATATATATATATATATATATATATATGAAGTTAAGTAAACAAACAAATGTGTTTATTTTTTTAATATGGCTTTAAGCCGACAATTTTTGGAGGATATGTGCTTAATTTAAGTCATACCTAATTTAGAATTAATTAGTTTAATAATTAATGAATTTAGGCGGGCATATATGTTCAAATTGAAGGCTAAACAAATCGAGAAAATGTCAATCCCTGAATGTACATTTCGACCTATTAGGTCTCATCAGCAAGGTTATAGACATGGGACACTGCTCCGTGTGTGACTCGAAACCTCGACTGTCAAGGTGACAGGCGACGTCTCTAACCATTACACTAGCTTACCATTCCTAATTCTTCATTCGTTTTGAAACTTATTTATATTCCACTTTTTATTATCCTCCAAAAATATATATATATATATATATATATATATATATATATATATATATAATCCAAAGATTGAGTGAAGAAATCTTCCTTACAACGTAGTAGTTTTTCAACTGTTGTAATTTGCAGAGCCCAATGTGTGGTCTTATTGTCAGAGTCACAGAGCAAAATTATATTAGGGAAAAATAACAAAGAAGATTTAGATTTTTAGCATTATAGACTATTTAAGGGAACCTAGAGAAATTGTCTTGCCGTTCCCATCCTCGAGGATAAGATGATTCCTCTAGGTTCCCTGAAATAGTCTATTATGCTTCCAACCTAAATCTTCTTTTGTTATCTTTTCCTAATATATATATATATATATATATATATATATATATATATATAGTGCAGTGCAGTTTACCTCAAACCACAATGGAAACCCAATCGTTTTATCATCAGACTTCTTAACCACTCAATCATCAGTACACCTACAGACTGGAACGAGGGTTTTAACTAATAAATACATACATATGTATATATGTAAAGGCGGCCAGAGAGTGCTCCATCCGTTTTTTTAATAGGAGAGCATTGTCTTTAAGCATAGTCAGCAGTCGTCAGTGAAATCTCCTCCAAAGTGCTCAACTAGCAGAGGTACCCGGTCCATGCCCAGGCTGAAAAGAATTTAGGAAAACCAGGAAGTGAGAGAGAAAAGGAGAAGCTAGGAATAAGAGAGGGGTTAAGAAGAAAAAAATTTAGCAAGCATGCTCAATATCATTGGTAGAGCATGTATATCTAAGGGTAGTGTAGACATGAAGTCAACAGTGTTTAGTAACTGACGTCGCATATGCTATATTCCAACCAAAACTTGGTTTGAAAATCACTTAGGTGAGAACTCGTCAGTTACCAAGAGTAATTGACTTCATTACTATGCTACCCTAGCCTATATATATATATATATATGTATTGTTAGTATCAGCTGCACCGCGAGGGAGTCCCCCCCCTTTTCAATAGCACAAGACCAGGGAGATCGTTTTTGCAACTGAGGTAGAGTACTACACCTACCTTCAGCTCATCACTTTACTGCACAGATTCTAGCTGTGCTACTCATGCACTGATTTAGCGAGGACCGATATTCAGCCAGGAACCTCATAATCATTAGTTTTATAATTAAGTGAAGTAAAAAGTAAAGTAGTTGGGGTGGCCTAAAATCGGTATCAGCCTATCAGCGAGGGAGTCTATCCCCTTTTCACTAGCGCTAGACCAAGGAGATTGTTTTTGCGTCTGAGGTGGTGCGCCACACCTACCATCAGCTCCTTACTTTATCGCACAGATCCCTGTGCTACTCATATGTTGAGTTGACAAGGGCCGGTATTGAACTAGGAACCTTGTGGTTTCTAGCCCTACCGACTGAGCTAACCCGGCCCTTATAATTAAGTAATGATAATAATAATAGAGGAAAATGATATACATTAAAAAAAAAAAAATTCAAATATGGTAACTGCCCACCAATAGAAGGAGGTTTGTATTAGGGTGAGTCAAAAAGTAATGCCATTTTCTTTATTTCATGTGAAGTTTTTTATAAAACAAAGGCCTACATTGAGACCCTAATGAGGCTCAGATCAAGAATCCGACAAGTAAGACCCAACTTGCCAATCAACAATGTCCTCCTTCTGCATCGCAATGCTCGACCACACACAAGCATCAGGACAAGGGAGAAAATCGTGTCATTCAGGTGGATAACCTTACCGTATCCTCCATACTCACCAGATTTAGTACCTTCAGACTATCATCTCTTCAGCCCCATGAAAGAGGTTTGAGTGGCAGACATTATTACAGGGATGAGGAAGTGAAATTTATAGTGAAGAAGTGGCTCAAAGAACAGTCAACAGAATTTTATGTTGCAGAGATAGATGCTCTTATTCAAAGGTAGAACATTACTATTGAGAGAAATGGTGACTACATGGAGAAGTAGGGATGTGGTCCACAGAGGACCAGCTTCATGTATGATACATGTTCCTGTGTTGGTAATTATACCTGTCCTATCACAAAATGGCATTACTTTTTTACTCACTCTCGTACTAACTTTAAGATTTACCGGAAAAAAGAAGAAATATTTGCCTACAATTGAATTTATTGACAAATTCATCATATAAGTAGCACACACAACTTTTGGACAGATTCCAAAAATATGAATAAAAAAGATTGAAATTTGCAGTTTAGAATTGGATGCTTTTCAAACTATTAATTTGCAAATTTCCACCGACCCCTCAAGGCAGACCACATACGAAGACTAACAATTTAAAAGGTCTTTGTGTAATTTGAAGGAGCATTGAATTTCTGGTTGGTTGCTTGGTTGGTTAGGTTTTTACTGCATGGTCAACCCTTGGGTTATTTTAGGCCAAAGATATTTTTGTTTCATTCATTCTTATTGGATATTCAATTTTTTAAAACTGAATTTCTTTACACTTTTTTTTTAAAAACTCATTTTTTCTATTTAACCCATAGATAGGACCCTAACAGCTTGTACCACTCTGGGTCAGAATGGACCAGGGAGTAATGGCGATGAAGGGGTAATCCCCCCCCCACAGCTCTACAATTGGAACTTCACAATTAGATGCAGTTTGACATCGTACCAAGGACATTAAGGCCTTCAGCTGCTTTTAGCACATATATTATAAAAAGGGTTAGGGTTGCTGTATAAGCAATAGGTTTGGGACAATCTTATAAGTGCTAGGGCTTGACATGACCAACCAAGTGAATACTTCCATAATTGTCCTTAATTAATCAATTTCTTCATTAATTCATTACAATTAACCCTGATGATCCTTTTTGGTGAAACTTAAGTAAGTTATCTATCTATACCTTTCTAGTAGATATGTATGTATATATGCATATATACATATAAGCATGTATAAAAGCATGTATAAAAGTCAAAAGTATGATGGTGAAAAAGATTACTAAATGAAAATTATTCTGTCACATAATTCATAGGCAGCTTATGAATTATGTACTTTACCTGCAGTAAGATGTTTTGAATCAAGAGTTCATTAGATTTAAAATCGGAAAGAGTTAACTGGAGAATTTCCATAACCATTAGGGTTATGAGTGATTGAGGATCACCCCGTCTTGATCCCTCTGGAAGGCGCCATTACAGGCATGAGAATTAGTCTTAGTTTAGGCAGATGCGACCAGACCTTCGAGGAGTGTGAACACTATTGTTGGCTCTGAGAATCGCTCTCAATCTGCTGCAGAATAAGGGCTGAGGTTGTTGAAATAAAGCTTTATAAGAAAAACAACAAGTCTTATTGATTAAGTTATTTAAACAAGAAATGACTCGCTGAAGAAATAAAGAAGAAACAACCCTTAAGAGAAAACCCTGATGAGAAATCATCCCGAGAAGTCAGCCCTGAGAAGAATATGGCAGCGGACGAAATAGAAACAGTAGAAGCAACAAGTAACAAATAAGAACACTCATCCCATCTCTACTTTGTCTGTCTGTCTCTCTTTCCATTATATACCCGAGATGTGGGTATACGACAATTCTAAACATCTGACAACTGTCATCTATACATATATAAAGGGCAGTTGTGTGTATGCGTATGTCCAGAGGAAACTTTGAAAATAAAACAATTAACCACAAAATAAATATATATATATACATTAAATATCACCAGGGCTTGGTTTTTCAACAAAAATAATAAAGATTTGATTTATATTCGTGAAGATAATTAAAAAATAAAATTTAACTGATAACAGCATGGAATTTTTTTTGCGTTTAATATTTTAAATAGTAGATATTAATGTTTCTTTGCAGAGTGGCTGGATCAATGCAAGGTCTTTTTTTTTACATAGGGATTTTAATTGGGCATTCAATGAGGATCCAACTCACGATTCAGTAATAATGGATCTGCAGGATTAATTTTTAAAAATCCCCCCTCTACCACGGTGACACTAGGTAGCCACTTCTAGTAGCAAATAAGGGACAAGCTATTAAATATTGAACACTGATTATTGATTAGTGTCCAAAATTTGTGTGCACAACTTATGTCATGAATTTGTCAATAAAATTAAATATAGGCAAATGTTCCTTCTTTTTCCTTACTCATAATATATCTTTTACTCTCTGCATATATACTATATATTAACTATATTCAGGTGAATACCACAAGACCAGAGAGATTGTTTTTCATTTGAGGTGGAGCGCCACATCTACCATTAGTAATGCAAACTATATGTTGAATTTGTCAATATAATTAGATATAGGTAAATGTTTCTTCTATTTCCCTTATACTTAGTATATCTTTTACTCTCTCTCTCTCTCTCTCTCTCTCTATATATATATATATATATATATATATATATATATATATATATATATATATTAACATATATATACATATTGATATATACTAGCAAAAAAGCACCCTCCAAGTGGTGTAAAATTTAATTTTTGAAAGATAATGCGTGAGGAATGAGAGTTAAAATTCAATGTCAGAGGGTTTGTATAAGTAAAATCATCAAATTTATTAAAGGAGTAAAAAAATAAAACAATTTGAAATGAAATTTTAGTTCTGATAACTTTAAATATATATTAAAATAAAACAAGCTATATATAAATATATAATACTGGGTATGTATTTATTAAAACTTGTTTGAAAAACAATGAGGATCATCTAAGGTTGCATGCTCAAATTTTGAGTGTATTTATTCTGTTATAATGATTTTGGGTAATGTGATGTAAGCAGTGACGTAGTTTCGGTTACAGACAAATAGATACCTAATCTCCATTATCAATAGATTAACAGGTGAATAGTCCTAGACCAGGGAGATTGTTTTGCATTTAAGGTGATGCACCACATCTACTATCAACTTCCCACTCTACTGCACAGATTTAAACTGTGCTACTCATGCGCTGAGTTGATGAGGGCCAGTACTGAACCTGAACCTTGTGGTTCTGAGACAGATGTTTTACTAATTGAACTGAACTGAATATATATATATATATATATATATATATATATATATATATATATATATATGTATATGTATATATATATATATATCCTCAATATTATCACTCAAAGACCAGGCTTTTATAAAGTATCACCTTTTCTTGATGAAATTATATTAAAAAACTTCAATATACAATATTAAAAATTTTAAAAATTAAACTAAAATTTAAAATCTAAATCACCACTTAACAACATTAAAATAAAACACTTTCAAATGTTTTTTATACCTCTAATTTCCTTTTCTCTATAATTATCCCCAACTTATATAAATTAGATTTAATTACTTTTATTTTATTTTTATTGTTTTACTATCAACATCATTATCATCAATTTCACCCCACTAAAATTTTCTACACCTGCCTAAGCTATTGGCTCATTGAAGAACATGTGACAGCAAGTCTTTTTATGTTTCTAGATTTCTTCTTAGTTCCCTAAGGAAGGATACCAACACATTTACTAAGATACAGCAAATTTTAACAATGATCACTAAGATTATATTAAAAACAAATGAATAAATAAATTACCAAGATAAATACACATATGCTCATCTTATCAAACCTAACAATACTTATTCAAATATTCATTAAATTAATAAACAAACATAATTGTATAATAACATAATTTAAAAAAAATTATAATTCCTTTTTTTCAAATGTCATTCATCACTGTATATTCTTTATTCTCAAACTGTAAATGTCACCAAATATTAATTTATTCTCCTACAGTAAGCATCTCAAAAATTTTTCAAAAAAATTCCTTTTTCAAACACTTCTAGATTCTCTATATTTTTACCGTTTTAACTTCAAATATCAAACATCTTGCCCTGAAGAAGGTTGTTCTCTTTGTATACTTAAAAATGTTATATTTTTATATTATTATTATTTTATTTCATATTTAAGATAGTAATAAATAGAATACAATGTGTACATTGTATAATATATATACTATACATATTATATATATATATATATATATATATATATATATATATATATATATATATATATGCAAGGTGTGTCAACAAAGTATCAAGATATTCATTACTTTTTGACACACCTTGTATTCTGAAAAAAATTAATGTTCCATTCATTGTCTATTTCTATCTTGGTAAATACAGCTTCAATTTCAATACTTATATATATATATATATATATATATATATATATATATATATATATATAAGTAAAGTAAAGTAAAGTCGTCGGGGCGGCCTAATGTCGGTATTAGCCAGACAGCGAGGGAATCTAACCACTTTTCACTAGCGCTAGACCAAGGAGATTGTTTTTGCATCTGAGGTGGAGCGCCACACTTACCATCAGCTTCTTACTTTACCACACAGATCCCTGTGCTACTCATACACTGAGTTGGCGTGGGCTGCTATCGAACTAGAAACCTTGTGGTTTCTAGCCGAATACTCTACCGACTGAGCTGTATATACATACATACGCACACAAAGAGTTATGCCAATATATACAATAATAATCACAGCTAAGTGCACCTGCACATATACTTGCTCATATATACACAAGTATTCACACAAATGCAAACTCCCACATGTACCTATGTATACATAAACAGAACACTATAAAACTCTTACAATTAAATTCTGGTCATCTTTTCCCTTTCCTTTTCTGACCACCCATCTATTGAATGTCCACTTGACTCTTTCCTTTCGCCTAACTGACCATTCAAAACCGTTTTCACCAACACCCAGAATATTCACAATGCACACTTAGTAACTGACTGACGATCACACACTTTTGTTAGACATTAGTTTCTGCCAAAAAAAAACATTTTTCTGTTTTTGTCTTAAAGTTTTCTGCAAGAGACAGACAGACAGCAACAATGTTTGCCACTGGATTAAGGATTTCTTTCATTTGGGCCATGATTGGAATGGCATTAGCCAGTAAGTCACTTATTTATTTATTAATTCAGTAATTATATTTTGATTTTTTTTTCTCATTTCTTGAATAACGAATATAATTTCTATAGTAAAAATAATGTGTCTAAATCATACATGTTATTATCCTATTCTGTCAGTCATGCATGCATAAATTCTTGATCAGACTTTGTTTTTTCTTCCTGATTTGCTGTGCATTTTTATAGTAAAATCATCAGCAATGCATTTCTATAGTAAAATAGTAAAATCAATGAATTTATATTATACATGTTATTATCTTATTTTGTCAGTAATGCTCACATAAATTCTTGACCAGACAATTCTTTTTTTCAAGATTTATAATGCATTTCTATAGTAAAATTATCATTTAACTCTTAACATCCTATACCGCCTCATTCCGCCCGACCAGAAGTCACATTCTTTTTCCTAATCCACCCCAAATTTGTTTAAATGTAATATTAAACATATTTAGAAGTCTTTGATTTAAGGAAAATAACAGGTAACTTTAAATGAAAAGACCATTTTTAGGCATTTTTTGATGAATCCTTATAGGAATGGGGCTCTGGTCTTTGAAAATTCTCAACAGGATGTTAAGAGTTAAACATTTCTATAGTAAAATCATCAGCAATGCATTTCTATAGTAAATTAGTAAAAGTAATGTGATTATATCATAAATGTTATTAGCCTATTCTGTCAGTTATGCTCACATAAATTCTTAATCAGATATATTTTTCTTCCTAATTTACTGTGCATTTCTAGAGTAAAATAATCAGCAAAACATTTCTAGAGTAAAATAGTAAAAGGAATGTTAAAATCATTCACGTTTTGTCAGTAATGCTCGTATTGATTCCTGATCAGACTTTTATTTTTCTGATTTACAGAGCATTTCTATTGTAAATGCACCAGCAAAATATTTCTATAATAAAATCATCAGCAAAACATTTCTATAGTAAGATTGTAAAGCAATGTGTTAAAATTATACATATTATGTTAGTAATGCTTCCATAAAATTTTGATCAGACATTTTATTCTTCTTGATTTACAGTGCATTTCTATAGTAAAATTATCAACAAGTCATTTCTATAATAAAATAACAAAAGAAATGTGTTTATATTATACATCCTATTCTGTCAATAATGCTTGCATAAATTCTTGATCAACCAATTCTTTTCCTCGTGATTTATAATGCATTTCTATAGTAAAATCATTAACATTTATTTGCATCAAACTCATCAGCAATGCATTTATATTATTTGCTAAGCTGTACTTAGTCTGACAGATAGGCCTTGGGGTGCTTACGGTACTTATCATTTTTTAATAACTGTCAGCTTCAGCTGTAAAATACGTTAACTGTACCTTTGCATAAGGATAATGCCCCTAATTGGGACCACCTGTTGGCTGTGGGTGGCGACCCATAATGCCCTAGGACAGGATTGTAGTGGTTGAGTGGTCTGTGACTCCGGTACTAAGTGGTCATGTTACATGCAACAATCCATTTCACCCTTTACTTATGCTAAACAGGCAGTCAGAGAGGACCCATCCAATCAATCAGCTGGTCACCCACTGTTCCAGCCACGGCCAACAACCATTGGAGGGGTAGGCCTTACCCTCTACAGAGGTGCAACGGCATATTCTACATCCCTAGCTGACAGGGTGAAATAGTTTTTGTTGAAACATTTAATTTCAACTTATACTGTTCATATTATATATATATATATATATATATATGTGTGTGTGTGTGTGTGTGTGTGTGTGTGTGTGGTAATACATATATATATACATATATATGTGATATTGCAGTGCACTACCACTTTACTGCTCTAACAATTTGGTTATTTTCTATAAATCCAACATAAACAAAGGGGAACCACTCTTGACTGATAAATTATTTATTTATTTTCCCATTAAACTAACCCTAAACCCTCAGCCTAACCCTAATCCTAACCCTAAACCCTAACCCTAACCCTAACCCTGTCTTCTCTTTCCTAGTAGATCAATAAATAAATAATTTATCAGTCAAGAGTGGTTCCCCTTCGTTTATGTTGGACTTATTGGAAATAACCAACAATTTTTGTATCTTCAGATGACATAGTTTTTTTCTTGTGGTCACAGTCTTCTTTTTTAAGACTAGCAAATATATGCTCTCTCTGGTATAAATAGAGGTACCATGCTGCTTAGATGAAAGGACTTCAGTCAAAGATTGCCTGGTGAAACTCTGGTGTTCAAGCAACTCTGTATTTTTCTAGGCAAGACTGTGGTGTTATGGATAAGTTACAATCTTTTTGTTTATCTTATTTTCTGTTTTTATAAATCTAATTTGATTGTAATTAAATACATATTATATTATTAAGTTGTGTTCTGTTTTTCTATTATTACTAGCAAATATATGTGCCCTCCTGCTAATGAAGCTAAATAAGAATGCAGATAAAAAGATTTTAAACAGAGGGGTGTATAATCGAAAAATAGAACAACTAAAACTTACTCTTCCATCACTCTCATCTTTCATTGCTAAATTTTCCTAATTTAACTATTTAGTTAAAATACAAAGGGAAGAATAAAATTACAGTTATTTCTTCTTGGTAATGGATTTCTTTTAAGATTTCCCCTCAAGATTTTTGCTTATATTCATTAAGATAAAACCAAATAATTAGAAATCAATGATACTGAGCACATATTTCTTAAAATCAAATTTTTAATATTAATATGCAAATTATACTTCTCGTTTACACTGCAAACTGCTATTTTGTTGTATATATAAATACAATCATATGTTATTAGTATGTAGATATGGTTAATAGTATTAATAATTTATTACAATTTCATTTATAATTGAGGTTTAATTAAGAATAAACTCACTTAGAGAATTGCAACTTGAGTAGTAATATAGTTCCAGTTACAGACAGAAAAACACACTATCACCATTATAATAAGATAATTTCCAGTTTTCTTATAATCTTTTATGAAAACATCAGTTGATAAAAGATGACAATTCAATTTCTAGCATAAGTAAGGGCCAAAATGGAGTGTTGCATGTCATGGACTGCTCAGCCAACAGAATTTCATCCTTAAGCATCATGGGTCACCACCCACAGTCAACAGGTGGCCTCAATTGGTCTTACTACTCTGCAGAAGTGAAGTCAGCGTATTCCACAGACCCAGATGACAGGGTGAATAATTTAATAGTCATGTGCTATAAAGTAAGTGGGACCTTTGGATTGAAGTACTTTTTAAAAGATATCTTTTGAAACTTAAAAGTCAAAGTGTTTGGCTGTTTCATGTTAATTAATTGAGATGAAAGCTAATCTGAAGGGGTCTCTTTGCAAAACACAAAATATGAGTCTATAAAAACATCTGTTTTATTATCAACAATTGGCAACACATTTTTATTTTTTATTTTCTTAAACTTTGTTTTGGTGCAAATAAAAAGCCTACTCTCTTTCTCTCCCCCTTCTCTCTCTCTCTCTCTCTCTCTCTCTCTCTCTCTCTCTCTCTCTCTCTCTCTCTCTTGAATGCTTTTGGTCTTTTGTTCTCTTTTTTCTCATTCTGATTGGTTTTGAGAGTGGCTGGTTGAATGAGTGGTTAGTTGGTTGGTTTTAGTTGTGGGTGAGTTGGCTGGTTTGACTTATTAAGATGAGTGGCTGGTTGGATGGTTGAATGGTTTTAGTGCTTTGGTTGGTGGTTGTTTTAGTTTTGGTTGGTTTTGGTGGTTGGTTGGATGGTTGGATGGTTTTAGTTTTTTGGGTGAATTGTTGGTTGGTTTTGGTTGTTTGAGTGAGTGGTTGATTGGATGGTTGGATGGTTTTGGTTGTTCAGGTCAGTGGTAGGATTTGGTTGTTTAGATTAATGGTTAGTCGGTCGGTTGGTTGGTTGGTTTTGTGTGTTTGGATGAGTGGTTGATTTTGGTTGTTTATGTGAGCATAGATTGGGACTAATAGGTATAATCTCTTTGTAAACCTGGTAAAACACAGTAGCAACTTTACCAACTGAGTTATGATGTTTTTACCATTTAGTGTATTTGTGAAGTTTTGAAAAATAATGTTATTTTGTTTATGCTTCAAATATATCCTTTTTTTTTCTTTTTTTACAGATGATTGCTCGAATCCGCCAAAATTTGAAAATTCCCACTTTAAAGGGAACGCCAATGTTGTAACTTACCATTGTGATGGTGGTTTCAAATTTGAAGGAGAAACAAGGAATTTTACATGTAAAAAGGGTTCCTGGGTAAAGAGTAAATTCATTTGCCAAAGTAAGTTTAAATTTTTCTTTCCAAATATAGAATAAAAAATTTGGAGGTAATCTATAGGTAGCCTATTGATTATGTATGCTAGTGTAGAATTCAAAAAGTTAACTGGTAATTCTGTTAAAAGAAGAGTCATGGAAAATGCCTGCAATATAATAGATTAGGTTTCACCTTTAGCTGACTTTTTTTGTAGCTGTTCTCTGATTGGTCAGTCCAATCATGAGAACTGGTCAGTAGTGTTACAGAATCAGAGTTAGCTCAGTAAGTGAAGCTGATGGACACAATACAACGTCCCTATTTTCTCTCCATGTGTGCAGTTAAATTGGGTTTTGAAGTAATGATGTCAAAAAATATACTCGGTCTTGTATTCGTTTATAAGAACAAGAATGGACACAAAGATGAAGAACTACCTTGTTGGCTGGGGTGTTAGAATGCACCGACTGCACCTCTACGGAGGGGTAAGACTCCCCCAAATGGGGTCACCTATTGGCTGTGGGTGGTGATCTGTGATGCTTAAGGACAGAGTCTTGGTGGATGAGCAGTCCATGACCTGCAACACTCCATTTAAACTCTTACTTAGGCTAGACGGGCAGTCAGAGAGGCCCCTCCGATCAATCAGCTGGTCACGTCAAGCCCTAGAACCTATATAATTGCCCCAACCTTATTGCCCTTATAGCCAGCTCCAACCCTTTTTATCATATGGGTGCTAGAAGGCGGTGGCTGAGGGTCGACATATCATGGGAATGATGTTAAACTCTATCTGATGTTGAGGTTCTAGTTTTGAAGGTTTGGGGAATGTGGAGAGCCCCTTCATCACCATTGCTCCCTGATCCACTCTGACCCAGAGTGGTAGTACCTGTTAGGGTCCCATCTATAGGTTAAATAGAAAAATGTATTTATTAAAAAAAAATTGTGTATCCATTAAGAATTAATTGATTTCAAAACTTAAATGGAAGTTGATATGCCGTAAAACAAACCAAAGATGAAGAAATGGCCAAGACTAATCCAAGAAGATCAGAAGACAGAGAGAAACCAGCTTAGCATAGAAGAATAGAAGATTCGACCAGCTAAGAAGATAAATATGATAAAAAGAGAAGTAATAAGTCTATCCAACAATATCCCAACTCTAAAATAAATATTTAAAACATCAACCAATCACCCAACAAACCAACCAACCATCTCTTGAGGTCAGTCAGTCAGTCAGTCAGTATACTGTTGGTTTGGACAACAACAACTGGCTAAGCACATCTGAACTAGTGCCCAATACAGCTGTTATTTATGGAACTCAAGAATAGTCCATTCATGTATTTGGGTGATTCCATTCCTTGAGACTGGATTGGCTGCTTGGTCTCTATGATGTTATGAGGCTTCATAAATACTCTGGCATTCTGCAGTAGGATTGCAACAAGATTAAATCCGTATTAAGTTGCAGCTACTAGTTGCCTTGTCTTACCAATTCGATGGTAATTTGAACTTAGTATGATTATTCTACACCATCAAACCAACTACTCATCCAAACAACCTATCATCCACATCCAACCACTCATCTAATCATCCACTTATATTATCAATTATTCATCCAACCAGCCACTCATCAAACCATTCATCCAACCATCCAACCAACCAACCACTCATCTAACAAATATCCAACCAACCAACCAACCAACCAGCCAGTCAGCCAACCACTCATCCAACAAACCATCCAACCATTTATCTAACCAACCCCTCATCCAACCAATCACTCATCCAATCAACCATCCAACACACGATCCAACCAATCAACCCTCCAGCCAACCACTCATTCAACTAACCACTCATTCAACCATTCGTGCTTCAACTATCCAACCAACCACTCACCCAACCAACCAAACCGCCAACCATCCAACCAACCACTCACCCAACCAACCAAACAGCCAACCATCCAACTAACCACTCATCAACCAACCAAACAGCCAACCATCCAACAAACCACTCACTCACCCAACCAACCAAACAGCCAACCATCCAACCAACCACTCACCCAAACAACCAAATAGCCAACCATCCAATCAACCACTCACCCAAACAACCAAACAGCCAACCATCCAACCAACCACTCACCCAAACAACCAAACCACAACCATCCAACCAGCCACTCAACCAGCCAGCCATCAAACCAACCACTTATCCAACCAACAAAGTTTGGTGGTCTCCTAAGTTACTGTTGGGGTTGCCCTGTGTGAGGGGTAATGAAGCTTCAGCTCTGAAACCATACTTGACTCCGTCATCTGATAAAGGTTTTGTTGGTGGCACAGCTGTTTATTTTTGTTGCAGTTGTAGGTATTTACCCAACCCATTCGCCACAGGTAGAATGTGGCACAAGGTCACAAGAATAGGGTATCCAATGAAAACGAAACTCACAATTCAATAGTAATGGATCTATGAGACCAGCTTGCTAACCATTACACCACAAAGTGATGTCTATAGTTATTCTCAAATAGCTCTTCATTCTTTCACTATGATCTCTTTTTTGTTGTAGGGATATTTGAGGGGTATTATATTCTACAACATGCACGTGTGGGTGAGAGTGTGTGCATGGTTTGGTTTGGTTTTGTTCAACGCCATATCAATCCTGTGGGTTATTTAATGCCAAATCTTTTTTTAGATATATGATTTCTATGAGAATATCTTGTAGGTAAATAATTAATTTTTAAACAAATTGTTAAAGCGTGAGGCAATAGTTGGTAATCAATTTTGCTTTACAGGTGTATTTTCATAGAACTCATTTTTTAATTTACTTAATCTATAGATGGGACCCTAACATGTTATACCACTCCGGGTCATAGTAAAACTTGGAGTAATGACAATGAAGGGGTGCTCCACACTCTCCAAAGCTCCAGAGTTGGAACTTCACTATCAGGACCATCAGACACTGCCTTCTAGTACATATATGATAAATAGGATTAGGGTTTGCCATAAGGGCAATAGGGTTGGGACAATCATATAAGTCCTAAGGCTTGACGTGAGCAGCTAATTGATTAGAAGGGGTCTTTCAAACTGCCCATCTAGCTTAAATTTGGAGTATTGCAAGTCATAGACTGCCCAACCACCAGGATTCCATCATTAAGCATCACAGGTTGCCATCTAAGATCAACAGGTGGCCATATTGGGGGGGATTTTAACCTCCCCTGCAGAGGTGCAGTCAGTGTAATTTACTGCCCAAGCCAATGAGGTGAGTGTGTGTGCATGTGTGTCAGTGAACAAACTACATGTACATATATGTATATATAATTTAGAAATATATATATATATATATATATATAATATAATATAATATAGTATAATAAAATAAATATATAAAGGTTTTACATATCTATTTATTTGATGACAAAGGAACAATTATATATATATGATGAGAAACTATCAGTAGCAATCTGTTCATTTTCTTTTAATTCGTTTTTACTATATATATATATATATATATATATATATATATATATATATATATATATATATATATATCCAATAGAACAGATGAGTTGGGAATGTTTCTATTTGGGACCATGTTTATCCTCCATACAATGCATAACCATACCTACACATAAATATACATATATATACATATACAATATATAAACATATACATATATAAACACACATACTTACAATTATATATATATATATATATATGTATATATATATATATAAATCAGGCTAGCATAGACATAAGGTCAATTGCACTTGGTTACTAGAGAATTGCATAGGTGAGAAACTGTCAGTAACTAAGCACTGTCGATTTCATGTCCATGCTACCCTAACTTCTTTTTTTAATTTGATAAGGAATTTGCTAAATTATTTTCAGCTTACCCCCTCTCTTACTCCTTTATATATTAGGGGTTTGGTTCAAAATACCAAATATTGCTTGCCTGAAAACTGACACAGAACATCTTTACTCAGAAAAAAAATCACTTCCTCGAGGGTTCATTACCCAAAAAAATCAATATGCTGAATTCTAATTCAAATAAAATAAAATGAAATAATTTTTTGAAAAAAATCAAATATCTTTTAGGATGCAATGCTCATTTTCAATTTCCTCCTAACTTGTTTTTATGCTTTTTGTTGTTGTTTTCATTCAGCTTAGCAAAAAAAAAAAAAAAGAAAAGAATAACAATTTTTTTGAATGTACAAAAAAAGGGTTGTTTCCGAATCTAACTAATCCTCTATTTGGGCAGTAATATATTGCTTCATAAAAGTCTGTAAAACCTGTGAAACTTTCCTTTGGCTTTTCTTTTGAATCTTACAATCCACAACACTATTGAGGCCGTTTTGTAAACAATGCCCTGATGTTATTTGATGTTATGATAAATATAGCTAAACAAATTTCCCTACCTCATGAAAATTTTGGGGTATATATAGTATATATATATATATCATATTGATTATAATTGTATATAATTGAGTATTATATTGACATAATTGCATATATAAGGACAATTAATATTTTATATGTAGAATATACATGCAGGTAACATTACAAGGAAATAACACAAAAGATTTGTTCTATGAACAAGCAGTATGGGGAAGGGGTACAAAATGGAAAAAATGCTCACATGATGATGTGAAAGTAATGTAGCCTTAACTTTTCCGGACAGGGCCAGGAAGAGTTCCTATGGTGCAGTGGCTAATGTGCTGGACTGCAACATCATAGTAGTCAAGTTCGAACTCCCATCACAGTCTTGTTCACTTTCAAACGAACACCACGGGAAAAAGTATGAACCTTCTCATCCACCTAGCTATGGGTTAGATAGTACCTCTTCTGTTCTTCTACAAGGATGGCTTTGGCATTAAATAACCCATGAAGGTTAATATGCCATTAAACAAGGAAACCAAACCAAACCATATATGGGTTTCAGCCAATACAAATAACTACTTATAACCATATAAAAGTAAGTAAAGTCCTTGGGGTGGCCTAAAGTCGTTTTAGCCAAACAACAAGGGAGTCTATGCTCTTTTCTATCCTCTTTTTACTAGTGCTAGACCAAGGAGATTGTTTTGGTGTCAGAGGTGGAGCGCCACACCTACTGTCAGCCCCTCATTTTATTGCACAGATCCTTGTGCTACACACGCTGAGTTGGCGAGGGTTGGTATTGAACCCAGAACCTTGTGGTTCCTAGTCCAATGCTCTACCGACTGAACTAAACTGGCCCTCTATAGATTATTTGTATTAGATAGGAATACTTGGGGTGGGGTGGGGGTCCCAGTGGCATAGTGGATAATGTGCTGGACAGCAATATTGTAGCAGGCAAGTTTGAACTCCAGTCACACTATTACATTCACTTTCAGGCAAATACCCTTGGAAATGGTATGAACTTTCCCATCCACCCAGCTATGGGTTAAATACTACCACAAGGATGGCTTCGGCATTAAATAACCCATGAAGGTTGGTATGCCATTAAACAAAGAAAGCAAATCAAAGCTGACAGAGTCAGATACAATGTCTCTACCGCTCAAAGAACAGAGGCAAATAGATGTCAAAAGAGGGTTTCTAGGACTGTCATGTAACACTCTGGAGGCCCCTAATAATAATGCTAGTCATCCAAGTGAGATAATTATTTGTTGTATTCCTGCAAAGGATTGAGTTTTCAACAAGGCCAGTGCTAGAATCTCACGTTCCCAGAATATATAATGATACGCTCCACCCCAATCTATTGTGCATGGTCCCCCATGAAATATATGAATCCACACTCTGTTACATGTCAAGATTCTGGTTTCAATACCAGACATTGTCAACTCAGCATATGAGTAGCACAGCTTGGGTACTCTGATCTGTGTGTTAAAGTGTGAAGTTGAGGGTATATGTGGAGCTCTACCTCAGTAAAACAATCTCTTTGGTCTAGTGCTAGCAAAAAGGGGATATAATCCCTCACAGTCTGGCAAACACTGACAATAGACCATTCCGCAGACTTTACTTTTACTAGTATTGATCGACAATATATAAAACAGGACATTTTAGGACTCCTACACAATCTTAAACAAGACGTGGAAATAACACCCCACAAGAAAACAGCTATACAACCACCTACCCTATATCCCACAAACCATCTGTGTGAGGCAAACAACACACACTGGGCACTGCTAGAGAAGCAAGGATGAACTCATAAGTGACGTTCTTCTGTGGAAGCCATCACATGGGCACACCAGAGTAAGCCGTCCAACAAAGACGTACATAGACCTACTCTGCGTGGATACTGGATGCTGCATAGAGGACCTTCCAGGGGCAATAAATGATAGGGACGGCTGGCAAGAAATTGTCATGGATATCCGTCCTGCTAGTGCAACATGATGGTGATGATGACACAGGCTCTCCTCCGGAAGTAGTACACGCTGGCCTTGGTTTTCAGGCAGTTGACTGCAGAAGATTAATTAGCAGATCATTTTTTTCCAAAATCTTTGGTCCTATCTTGTCATTCATGTGTCAATCAGTCTCCGACTACCTTGTCATCTTTCGCATCTTTCTAGTTCCTATTATCTAATCTCCAAATGGTCTCGTCGACCCGAGTTCAAATCCTGGACGTGGTAATTGCATTTCACTTAGCGCTAATACCCTTGGGAAAGGTATGAATCCTACTCTCCCCCCAGCTATGGATAAATAGCAGGGCAGACTGGGCTCTTTAACCTTGGTTAGGCAACTGGTCTAGGAGAAGGATAACTCTGAATTCAAACCTGTTGAACTCCGCTGAAGAAATTGACCATGTGCCATATCCTGCTCGTGCAGAGGGGTTGGTAAATATATATATTATGTAATCTCCAAATGATGGAAATGGGTCCGTGTGTCTCTGTGTTTCTGTGTCTGTTATCGCTTCTCTGTTGTCTCTATTGCTAAGTGTTCATTCATTTCTTTTTTCTTTCTTTCTTTCTTTTTTCTTTCTTTTTGTCTTTTCATCTTTATGTGTTTGTTCCTTTCGTTTTTCCATCTTTCTTTCTTTTTGTATTTTCTTCTTTATTTGTTTGTTCTTTCCTTTTTTCTATCTTTATTTATTTTTTTTTTTGTCTTTTCTTCTTTATTTGTTTCTTTTCTTTTCTCTTTCTTCCTTTTTGTCCTTTTATATTTTCTTCTTTATTTGTTTGTTCTTTTGGTTTTTTTTCTTTCTTTCTTTTTGTCTTTTCTTCTTTATTTGTTTGTTCCTTTCTTTTTTATATCATTCTTTCTTTCTTTTTGTCTTTTCTTCTTTATTAGTTCATTCTCTCCTTTTTTTTCTTCTTTCTTTCTTTCTTTTTTTTGTATTTTCTTTTTTATTTGTTTGTTCTTTTCATTTTTTATTTATTTATTTCTTTTTGTGTTTTCTTTTTATTTCTTTGTTCTTTTCTTTTTTTTTTTCTTTCTTTCTTTCTTTTTGTATTTTCTTTATTTGTTTGTTCTTTTCTTTTTTTTATTTTTGTATTTTCTTTATTTGTTCGTTCTTTTCTTTTTTTCTTTCTTTTTTTCTTTCTTTCTTTTTGTCTTTAGTCTTTTATTTGTTTGTTCCTTTCTTTTGTATTTTCTTTTGTATTTTCAGTTTGTAGAATAAATACAGAAACATTTTTCTTCCAAGTTAAAAACAGTTTCTGTTTGTTTGTAATGAGTGAACTAAAATTAAAATGAAACATTGGAAATACATTACCCTCTGTTCTTCTTCAGGTTTTCCTTGTAATCCATTGGGGCTGACTACTCCCAATTGGGCTATAGTGACTTCTTGAATAGACCAACTATAGAGATGAACACAATATGAGAACCAATAACTGAAAAGGCTGGATTAAATCTTATTATAATGCAAATTGTGTGTTTGTCTGTAACCAAAACTATATCATAACTCAAGTCACAATTTCCTTAGTTATTTACGTCACATTCTCCAGGATTTTATTTTTATTTAACCTTAATTATTAATAAAATTGTTTTACATTATTAATACTATTGGCCTTATCTACATACTAGATATTTACCACAAACCCCACGTGTATGGGTTAGGCACAAGGCCCTATTAATGTGGGCCCACCCACGAAGTGAAGCTCATGGGTGGCGGTGTAAAAAATGCTTTGATCCACTCAGCATTCCTCCTCAAGGGGGTGCCTCAGGTGCTGGGCAATAAACCCAGCCCTGCCCCTTTAAATCAAGGGGGCAGGTGTTGCCTGGGGAGATGGCCCCCTGGGATTGACGCCATCAATTATAGCAATCCCCACCTGAGGGGCGGGTTTGCGGGTATTTGCCTCTCATCCCACTTATGAGGGCGTGACACAAGGACATTTTTATGTGGGCCCACCCAGAAGCTGAAGCTCATGGGTGGTAGGTGGAAAAAATTGTGTCAATCCCGTCGGCATTCCCCCTCAAGGGGGTGCCTCAGGTGCTGAGCAATAAACCCAGCCCTGCCCCTTTAAATCGAGGGGGCAGGTGTTGCCTGGGGAGGGGGAAAGCTCCCTGGGATCAATGCTATTAATTATAATAATCCCTCTGAGGGGAGGGTTTGCATACTAATAACATACCATTGTATTTGTATATTCAACAAAATAGAGATTTACAGTGTGGATGGGAAGACCAATTTGCATATTGATATAAAAAATTTGATTATAAATACATGCTTAGTATTATTGATTTTTAATTGTTTGGTTTTATCTTAATGAATATGAGCAAAAATCTCTGGGATAAATCTTTTAAAAAATACATTAACAAGAAGAAATAACTGTCATTTCATTCTTTAATTCTGAATTTAGCTATTTAGTTAAAATTAGGAAAAT
Organism: Doryteuthis pealeii; assembly: GCA_023376005.1. Taxonomy (NCBI): domain Eukaryota; kingdom Metazoa; phylum Mollusca; class Cephalopoda; order Myopsida; family Loliginidae; genus Doryteuthis; species Doryteuthis pealeii. Next base: position 44,377,527 of record CM042154.1, on the reverse strand, counting down.
TTATCAATGAAAGACGGGAGTGATGGAAAATGATGGAAGAGTTAGTTTCAAAGTTGTTCTGTTTTTCGATTATACTCCCTCTGTTTCAAATCATTTTATCTGCATTTTTATTTTATTTAATTAATGTTTCTAATTTAATATGATGTTTTATTACATCAAAACTTAAATACTTGCACCCGGAGGTTGCATATATTTGCTAGTTGTTTTAAAGTGAATTAATTTAGAAATTAACACATTTAAAAATAATGGATGCCATTGGATTTAACACTTCAAATCATACAAGAAACGCCAATAAACAATATAATTTTTTTGCACAAAAACAGTGATATCATTTTTTAAATGAGATCATCATAAATTCTTCAATGCTTTGTTTGCACAACAGTCAAACTATTTAAAATGATTTCCCAAGTTGAATCATTGCTCTGTTCAGATAAAGTCTTCACATTTGTAGCAGAGTGAGAGCAGTCTGCCTCAGTGGATTATGAGGAACACATGAAGAAGGCTGGAGGGTATGTCGGCTAAAACATTGTGTAAAACAATAAAGATGAGGACAACAGTCCAAAAAATTAAAATAATACATATCAAGCCTCTATCTCAAAAATTCAGACAAATAAAACACCAGGATGATTTTAGAGATGAATAGTCCACCACGGAGAGCCTGCCTCCACTGAGGGCAGTCCTGAGCCAAATTTTCCCAGCTGGAAGTGGTAATGCCAAAACACCTGATATCATTCTTGCAAACATCCTTAAATCGCAGCTAAAACTAACAGCAACAAATAAATGAATTAAAACTTAGTTCAATTCTAACGGTTTATTTAACAACAAAACAATGACTAACAATATTAACGTTCTTCATAGGTATAGAATCAAGTTTGAGTGACTTACCAGTCTGATGAGCAAGGGAATTTTAGAATATCTGGTATCTTCTGTTTTAGTCAATCCTTAGGAGTAATTTCTAATGTCTATGTAAGCTTCTGGGTACATCACATGATTGCTATGTTCAATCACAGAAAGGCTCTCCCTCACTTAACTTCACACATAGAAATAAATGTATTTTACTAACTCAACATTATTATAATATGAACAGAAATTCATCGAGAGAACAGAAATTCGTCGGGTCACTCAGCCAGATCTCTCCACTGAAAAAGACATTCTCCCAATTGCAACAATTTTTTCCAGCAGTCCTCCAGCAAAGCTCACTCGCGTCTTGTTCATCATATGTCTGTGTTTTTGTTAGCAAGATCAGAACAGAACTGTCTCGGTGTGGAAAGGCAGGCCTTAAATAATGATTAACAGCCCTAACCAAGATCCTACATCCGAGCCAATCAGGGCCACCATTGCAGAGTAGGAATTTGCATTCGCACCAATGAGGTAGTCTGACTTCAAGCCACGACTCACGATCAGGATGATGCAAGTTCAATCTCTATAGACACCTGCTACACTCCCCACTGATCTTATTTTGCACGCCAGACATGTTCGTGCTCACTTTGAGCTACCATGTATGTAATTTCTTTCGCTACAATTATTTTACCATTTCCTTTCTTAAACATTTAATGCTTTTCATTTTAAAATGCATTTCTTGATCCCTGTGAATATAGATGTATTGAAAAAAATATCCTTGATTTTCAGAAACCTGTGGTGTTCCGAGTGAATTTACAGGTAAAAAGATCATCCATTCAGAAGAAGAATTGGTAATTTATAGAGATGAGGAAGGAAGCAATATGACACTTAAATGCCAGAATAATGTGTGGACATTGGGTAAGTTTTATAATGTCACATCTCTTATTATAATGGAGATTGTGTGTCTGTAATTGAAACTATATCACTACTCAAGTCACAATTTCCTTAGATATTCATGTCACATTCTCCATGATTTTATTTTTATTTAAACTGCAATTATTAATAAATTTTTTACATTATTACTACTATTGACCATATCTACATCTTATTATTATTATTATAATAGAGATTGTGTGTCTGTCTGTCTGTAACTGAAAGTATATTACTACTCAAGTTACAATTCCCTTAGTTATTTACGTCACATTCTCAATGATTTTATTTTTGTCTAAACCTCAATTATCAATAAAAAAATTTTTACATTATTACTACTGTTGACCATATCTACATACTAGATATTTACCACGTACCCCACATGTACAGGTTAGGCACAAGGCCCTATTAATGTGGGACCACCCACAAACCAAAGATCATGGGTGGTGGGTGCAAAAAATACTTGATCCCATTGGCATTACCCCTCAAGGAGGGGGGCCTCAGGCACTGGGCAATAAACCCAGCCCTGCCCCTTTAAATCAAGGTGGCAGGTATTGCCTGGAGTGATGGCCCCCTGGGATCAACAATGTTACCTTGTAAGGTCCAGGGATGAAGCCACTGGACCCCCACCCCCCATCGAAACCGGAATTAGAGTTATTTGCCTTTCATTCCACTTATGAGGGTGTGACACAAGGACATTTTTTTATGTGGGCCCACCCACAAGCCAAAGTTCATAGGTGGTAGGCACAAAAAAATGTGTTGATAATATATATACATATTGAGAGCATCTCTCAAATTTTTCAGAAGAAAAACACATTTTTTTCGAACACATCCAAATTCTCTGTTTTCTTTCCATTTTAATTTCAAATATCAAATATCTTGCCATTCTTCTGTATACTTAAAAAACTTTTTATATTTTTCATATTATTATTATTATTTTATTTTATTTTGTATTTAAAATAATAATAAATAGAATACATTGTGTACAGGGATATTCTCTCAGTTGAAATATATGTCAGCACTCCAATAAACAATTTTTATCCCTTCAACATTTTCTTTCCTTTATTTTTTTTTTCAACACACACATGCATATATATATATATATATAAAATTTTCTAGATAAATTCTATATCATTTAATTTTATTATATTGCAGAAGAATCCGGAAATGATATGTCAGCTGGTAGCAATGTTTATGAAAATGGTAATATGACCTTTGTTCCAGATGGTTAGTATTATATTTTTCTTATAATTGTCTATCGGTTAAATCGAACTTAATGGACCTATATTCCACCATCTTATGTCACCCCGCTGAAAAAAAAAAATACCAAAAATCAGGGAATTACCTGAATTTAATGAAATTTTCAGTATTGAGATATTAATGAATAAAAGATATAATGCACTGGTTATTTTATTTTAAAACTTTCACATTTTTTCAGCTCAGTTAACTTTGAATCACGTATCTTTGAGAATCTGTGTTATGCCTCAAAGATACGTGATTCAAAGTTAACTGACCAGAAAAATGTAAAAGTTTTCAAATAAAATAACTGGTGCATTATATCTTTTATCTATTAATATATCAACACTGAAAATTTCATTAAATTTGGGTAATACCCTGATTGTTGGTTTTTTTTTTTTCTTTCGGCGGGGTGACAAACGATGGTGGAATTTAGGTCCGTTAAGTTCGATTTAACCTGTCTATCTATCTGTTGTCCTCATTTTTATTGTAGTATGTAAAAACACAACATTTCAGACGCTGTATCTTTCAGCCTTCTACAGGTGTTCTCTGTCAATCCGTCAATTCAGCAGTCAAACTATTCAAAATGATTTCCCAGGTCAAGTCATTGCTATGCTCGGATAGACAGGGTACACCTGAGAGAAGCCTGAAGATACAGCTGCTGAAACGTGTTTTTACATACCACAATAAAAGGGGGGACATGTTGTAAAAACCAACCAATCAACCAATCTACAATAACACTAGGACCATGCTATTTGATTTTATCTGTTTTAATTCTACAGGTGCTGTATTTTGTGATGACCCTAATGCAGAGAATTCAACATGTATACCTCACAGGGAACTAAATGATAGCAGCCTTTGCATTGATGGACTCATCAGCGGGACAAATATTTCTTGTATATCAAGTTGTAAGTGGAATTTCTGGCACTCTTAAACTTTTTTAACCCTTTTACTTTTGATTTGTTTTCAGTTGAGCGATGTTAAGTGATTTTGAAATGAAATTTGTCAAAAATGATTCAATTTCTTTGCAATATCGCAAAGTGACAGTCTGCAATCATTGACAGACAGACAGACAGTAATTGCTAGTTATGTAGTAGATTCATTTCAGTATTAACCTTTTATCACCATACCCAGAAAACAACTCTGCTATAATATTAAGTTATATTTTGTTACAAACACATTAAGCATTATTTTTAAGTTCATGCTATCGCCATGACACTATCAAGATACTTAATATTTTTCAAACAAGTAGGAAAGAATCAATACTCAAACCTTTTCAAAGTCTTATTTAGTAAATATGTTGTTATTGAAAACTTAATGGATTATAGTTGCGATCTAAATCAAGTCCCCCTAATCAACTCTATGACTTGAAAAAAAATACTAGTGAACATAGGTGCTCAATAGCAACTTTTGTTAGGTGTGTTTATAGCAGATCGTTTTTTTTGTGTATGTGGAACTATCAATAGCTGTTTAAGTCATAAGTTCTTCATCCATCCGGCTTTCTTCATTCAGAGTGAATAAGCCTAGGAAGTTTGAGCTTGAAGAGTATCAAACTTATTCAACAAACTTATGTATAAGAACAGCAAACTTACTGCCTTAGTGCAGTTATTAAGTTATATTTTGTTACAAACCTGTTAAGCATTATCCTAAGTCCATGCTATTGCAATAACATTATCAAGATACTTAATAATTTTTCAAGTATTTTTGTATTTTTGTTTGACTAAATTCTGAAAATTGTCCTGAACCCATGAACAAACTCCTGGGTCATGATGGAAAGGCTAGTCGGGTATGATTCAATTTCTTTGCAATATCACAAAGTGACAGTCCGCAATCATTGTATGCCAAAATTTTCAAACTCAGACAGCTGCAAAAGAATTAAATAAGGATATGAAAACAAAGAAAAGAAAATTCTAAGTTATTTTCTATATTTGATATTTCTGGGAATTTTCTATTTAGAAAATCATGATTTTTCATTACAACTAAGCGAACTTTGACAAGAATAATCAAGGAAAATAATCACTTCCTATGTGTGTCTAAGTCATTAAAGTTTCATTAAAATTTGTCAATAATTTAAAAAAATGGTTCAGTTCTTTCACTGTCTGCCTTTGAGGGGTTTTTGTTTGTTTTTTTTAGGGGGCGGGGTTGTCTGATACTGTCAAAGCTATCAAAAATTATTCAAAAGTAATCTTTTGAAATGAAATTAGTCAAAAATAAATGCTCCAATATGATATCAAGCTGTCTAATATTTTACAACCATTTTTTTCTTTTTTTTAACTAGATTTTGGAAATTGTTTGGAACCCATGGATATTCCTGACAGTACAAAACAAATAGACAATGAGGGAAATGTCACTTATACTTGCAAACCTGGTTATATTCAAGTAGGAGAAATTTCCACATCATTTTGTGAAAATGGTACCTGGACTGAAACCAACATGAATTGTATTCCAGGAGGTAATGTTGTATAGCCCTTTTCTGGTTAAAAAAATACCAAAAATCAGGGAATTACCCAAATTTAATGAAATTTTCAGTGTTGATATATTAATGAATAAAAGATATAATGCACTAGTTATTTTATTTAAAACTTTTATATTTTTTCAGGTCAGTTAACTCTGAACCACATATCTTTGAGAATCTGTCTTATGCCTCAAAGTTTAATAAGATCTAATATTCAAATGAAGTAACTTAAAGACCACCTTCAATAGCCATTAAGTAACATCCAATCTGCTTATTGGTTTCTGTAGTCAAATCATTATGGGAAATTTCATTGTAACATAGGCTCCTCAGGTTATGGAATGAGAATTTGTTGCAGGGACGATAATGATGTCAGCCCACAAACCTCAAAAATGCAAATGAGGATGAGACACAACACGGGCAAAGAAGGACAAGGTCACTGGGTTATGACAAGTTAAAGTCTTCACAGAGGCTATTTTTTAAATCCATGCTGCTTAATCAATGTATATACAAGGCAATTTGAGCCAAAAGATATAAAATGAATAGATCTAAACTGAATTGAAGTATTTCAATTCAGTTTAGATCCGTCTAAGAACCACAAGGTACCAGGTTTGATATCAGCCCTTGCCAACTCAGTGTATGAGTAGCACAAGGATCTGTGCGGTAAAGTGAGAAGCTGATGGTAGGTGTGGCGCTCCACCTTAGACACCAAAAACAAATTAGTCTAGTGCTAGTGAAAAGGGGATAGACTCCCTCACTGTCTGGCTGATACTGATTTTAGGCCACCCTGACAAATTTACTTTACTTACTTTTACTTCAACTGAATAATGGTAAAAGTTATTCCAAGTTTAAAGGCAAAACTTTCTATGAATTTCTGAAGCCAATTACACAAGCAAACTCACAAAATCTTAAACTGGAAGTAAACTGTGACAGCTTTACTATGGTGAGTCAAAATTTTTACAAGAGAAATGTATTTTTTCTATATTATTTCAAATATATCCAACCACCAACATAATCCTGATCATTTCTATTGCACTCTGGCAGTTATTCTTCTCCTTATAGACCTTATTCAATGGCTGAACGGAAACACTTAAAACATAAAAGTACAAAATTTTAACTGATGTTGTAGCTTCGGTTCTGAGCAAAAACCAAACTATCTTTTTGGTACAAATAATGTTCAATATATGTAAAATAATAATAGAAAAAATTTTTTGTCATTGATGCAGTGTCACAATGGAGTTTCACCACCTTGCTATGAAAAAATCAGAAATCATTAATAACTTAAAATTGGTTAATTAAGACATTTTTTATAGCACTTTTGGATTCTTTAGGCCAAAAAGCTTTGTAAACCAATTTTTAGGAGTAGCGAAGCTCTAGAACTCATTTTACAGACAAAAATTGATTACAAAAAAGTATCCTTTTTTCACACACACCCTTCCAAAATTTGGAGAGGTAAAAATTGACATAATTCAGCCAAATTTTGGAATTGGAAGCTCAAACACCATAACACTATCAATTGTCCTGAACTCATGAACAAACTCCTGGGTCATGATGGAAGGGCTAGTTTAGTTTGTGGGGTATGATTCAATTTCTTTGCAATATCACAAAGTGACAGTTTGCAATCATTGTATGCCAAAATTTGACCTTTTTCAAACTCAAACAGAAGACTTATCAGAATGAGGAGTTAATTACAATATGAAATCAAGGAAATTTCTAAGAATTTTCCAACTCTTGATATTTCTGGAAATTGTCTATTTAGAAAATCATAACTTTTTGCTACAACTAAGGGAACTTTGACAAGAATAATCAAGGAAAATAATCACTTCTTATGTGTGTCTAAAACACTGAAGTTTCATTAAAATTTATGGCAATAATAAAAAAAAATAGTTCAGTTCTTTCACTGTCTGCTTTTGGGGGGGGGGGGGGGGGGGTCAAAGCTGTCAAAGCTATCAAAAAGCTGTTAAAACATGTTTTTTGTCTGTATCGGACAAAGTTGTCAAAGCTATCAAAAATTATTCAAAAGTAATCTTTTGAAATGAAATTAGTCAAAAATAAATGCTCCAATATGATATCAAGCTGTCTAATATTTTACAACCATTTTTTTCTTTTTTTTAACTAGATTTTGGAAATTGTTTGGAACCCATGAATATTCCTGACAGTACAAAACAAATAGACAATGAGGGAAATGTCACTTATACTTGTAAACCTGGTTATATTCAAGTAGGAGACATTTCCACATCATTTTGTGAAAATGGTACCTGGACTGAAACCAACATGAATTGTATTCCAGAAAGTAAGTTTCTATTCTTTTTATTCCCCAGAAATAAAGAGATTTTAGAAATACTATTACACTGGCCTGCAATGTTTTCAAGGTCGAATATAGAATAGTTGATTTTAAGGCAGTTTTTTTACACTGAATCCAAAAATTATACTCATTTTTACTAATCAGATAAAAACTTTAAGATACATGCTGTTACTTTAAATGTATAGAACAGTATCATAATTCTATTCATTTGTGACAAGTAGAGTCCACATACTTTTGAATAAGTGTTATTATGTACAACTTGTAGTGAAGTATTTAAGCGCATCTTAAAAATCAGACCTGACCAAACACAATGAATGATATTTTTGAATTCAGCATAAAATGTTGATCATGTATCATTTGATAAGCTTTTGACATTTGAGAAAAATCTTTTTAATGCAGGCCAGTGTTATTAATTCATCTGGGTTTTTTTTGGGGGGGGAGGGTAAAGATTTTTTAAATTTGGTGGTTGGTTTTGAAGGCTATCACAATGCAAGTGTAAAGAAAGATGAGGTAACTAGGATGTTGTTTGTTTACCTGAAGAAAATTAGATCACGGGTAAATGAACAACATTCTAGTTACCTTATCTTTCTTTACACTTGCATTGTGATAACCTTCAAAACCAACCACCATGCTACAAGCAAATTATAAAACTCTCATAAATAATAATAATAATAATAATAATAATAATAATAATAATAATAATAATAGGCACAACTGAGTGGGAAAAGTTATCCACTGGGAATTGTGCAAGAAGTTCAATTTTTGCCATGCTACTAATTGGTGTATGCACAAATCGGAATCTGTTGTAGAGAATGAGACGCATAAAATTCTTTGGGACTTTAAGATACAGACAGATCTCCAAATCCCAACTAGGAGACCAGGCCTAGTATTAACTAACAAAAAGAAGAAAACATGTCATCTCGTGGATTTTGCCATCCCAGCAGATCACAGAGTGAAGGGGAAAGAAAACGAAAAGATAGACAAATACTTGGACCTGGCCAGAGAGTTGAAAAAACTGTGGAACATGAAGGTAAAGGTCATGCCAATTGTAATTGGGGCCTTTGGAACGGTTCCCAAGGGTTTGGAAAAGAGTCTGGAAGATTTGGAAATCCAAAGAAGAATCGGGACCATCCAAACAACAGCACTGTTAAAATCAGCTAGAATACTCAGAAGAGTCCTGGAGACCTGAGGAGACTTGCTATCTCTCAGCCTTCAGTGAACCCTCTGCTTAGGTGGGTGTGAAAAACCACAATAATGATGGTGATGAGGTTTTATCTAAATCTTTAAATGAATTGACTTAAAGACAACCTTCATTGGCCATTAAGTAACATCCTATTTATTGGGTTATATTATGATTAATTATGAATTAATAAATGTCTGTAACTGAAACTATACCACTACTCAAGTCACAATTTCTTGAGTTATTAATGTCACATTCACCCTGATTTTATTTTTATTTAAACCTCAATTATTAATAAAATTGTTTTACATTATAAATACTTTTGGTCATATCTACATACTAATAACATGCAATTGTATTTATATATACAACAAAATAGCAGTTTATAGTGTGAACGAGCAGGCTAATTTGTATATTGATCATAAAAATTTGATTTTAAGAAATATGTGCTTGGCATTATTGATTTCTAATTATTTGGTTTTATATTAATGAATATGAGCAAAAATCTCAGGGATAAATCTTAAAAGAAATCCATTAACAAGAAGAAATAACTGTAATTTTATTCTTTACTTCCTATTTTAACTATATAGTTAAATTAGGAAAAATTAGCAATAAAATTTAAGAGTGATGGAAGAGTAAGTTTAAATTGTTTTTTTTATCTGCATTCTTATTTAGTTTCATTAGCCTTTCTAATTTGATATAATATTTTATTATATTAAAACTTAAATACTTGCATCTGGAGGGTGTATATATTTGCTAGTTACAGTAATAATTATTGAAATGATTTATGAAACCAAATTGCTTTATTAATTGCAATCAAAGAATCCTTATTTCAATGGATCATAAAACTTCCCTTTTATTCAACAACCAATACTTACCTTGGCTAAAATACCCCTCAGGGCTAAAATTCCTCCTCCGACTAAAACCCCTCCCATAGCTAAAATTCCACTCCTTACTTAAATTCTTCATGTGACAAAAATTCACTTAATGGCTAATTCCTCCCATGGCTAAAATTCCACTAATGACTAAGATTCTTCCCCTGGCAAAAATTCAACTTATGGCTCAAATTCCACTATTCTTCTTCTGATGAAAATTTCTCACATGGCTAAAATTCTTCCAATGACTAAAATTCTTTCATTGACCAACATTCTTCACCAGATGAAAATTATTCCAAAGTTAAAATTCTAGAGTCTGATTCTTTTATTTGTACCATAATTATAGGTTGTGGACAACTTCCTTATGTGGAGTCCAGCAGAGTATATGTTGATGGATATATAGCCAATTTCACCTGTGAACCAGAGTTTCTTCTAATAGGAAATGTTTCAGTATCCATCTGTGAGAATGATTCCTGGAGTGACGTCTATATGATCTGTGTTTCAAAAGGTAAGTTTGCAAGACATTTCTAGCAAGTAACTAGACTAAAACTTATTCAACGGACACAAAGACGAGAAGTCTCAACAAATCCCAAGAAGGAAGATCAGAGAGAAGCCCGCCCAGATAGCATATAGATGACCCACAATCAACCAGCTTGAAAGAAGATAAGTATTATAAGAAAACTGTATAATAATAAGGGGATGGTTTAGCTCAGTCAGTAAAATATCAACCAAGGAACCACCATAAAGACATCTAAAAAAGAATATCAAGTCTTGTGTTCATTACTAAAAACAGCAATGGACACAAACATGAGAAGTCCCAAGAAATCCCAAGAAGGAAGATCAGAAAAAGCCAGCCCGAATGCCCAGATAGCAGAGAGATGACCCACAATCAGCCAGCTTAGAAGATACGTATTATAAGATGGGATTACAACAATTCTACTCATGTGGAGAGGTTGGTGTGTATATATATATATATATATATATATATATATATATATACAGTACCAAGACACACACATTCACACACACATATGTATGTGTATACATATATGTGTGTGTATATATATATATATATATATATATATATATATATACACACACACACAACTTTTTAAAAAAAACCTCTCGTATATATAAGAACATTTCAAACGAATTTAAATAAAAGAAGTTTTTTTCGCTAAACAAATGTACTCGCCACTTCTAATACACTTCTCTGCCCAGATTATAGTAGCTTATCAAACACTTAGAAAATTCTTTTAATTTTTTTAACTTTCTAAAACCAATTTCTTTAACGAGAAATTTTCTCCTGACGATGACCTACAGTTGAAACTAGTTGAGAAAAATAAACAACATAAAGAAAATATTCCTGTTTGCCTTATCACTTTTTGTTCATCTTATGTATATATGTATATTTTGAACAGATTGATAAACAAGGACTATCACAGTCTTCCTCATTATTCTGTGATAATTTTTTTTACTCTTCCTTATATCAACAAAAGCCCTGAAGAAGATCTACTTAACAGATCGAAACACTGCAGCATCGGCTAATAAACTTACCATTCATTTTATTTAAACTTGTGGTTTTTCAAATTTCTCACTATACTACATACCATTGGATTCACTTCCATTTCTCTTCATATATATATATATATATATATATATATATGCGTGAGTGTGTGTGTGTAATTGCAATTATTTTTTGAGACTGTTTTTTTTTTACTTTTTAAGTGATGTTTCTTGACAATTTTTTTCTTTTTGTTCTTGTTTCAGCTGCTATTGCTCTGGAAAAGAAACTGCGCCAGAGAAGTGAGGAATTTCAAAACAAGATAGAAAATTCTACTTCACTCATATGCAGTTTTCTTGAAAATGAACAAATCTGCAGTAAGTGTTCCTTTGCTAATTCATAAAATTAATATATATATATATATATATATATATAGTCATCCATATACAGTACTGTTTCACCGTATCTTCAGTGTGACTAGACTTTGCAGGCTGCCTCTGGATCGAAACTTGACCAATTTTTTGACAGTCAAAATCTCTACCAACTGGGCCATCAGCACAACCCACATATGGAAGGGAATTTTACTGATATAAATATGTACATTCATATATAAGGTTGTTAAGAGAGCTCTATCTGTTTTAAAGAGAGCCTTGTAATTTTTAACATAATTAACAGCCAACAGCAAAGTCGGGAGCATATATATATATATATATATATATATATATATATATGAGGAAAAATGAGTAAAGAAAAGAAAAGTAAATGGATAAAATGAATTTAATCGATCACTTACACATGTGTTTCGGTCAGTTTATGTGTGTGAAAATATTTCGCACACATACAAAAATCGACCTTCATCAGAGTGAATATTTATTTTTATGAAATATGAAATAAATATTCACTCTGATGAAGGTCGATTCTTGTATGTGTGCGAAATATTTTCACACACATAAACTGACCGAAACACATGTGTAAGTGATCGATTAAATTTATTTTATCCATTTACTTTTCTTTTCTTTACTCATTTTTCCTCATATTGTCGGATTCAATTCCTTTTCCATTTTTACATATATATATATATATATATATATATATATGAAAAAATTATGGGTCAACTGCGATTTCAATTGTAATAGTATATTCAGAACTTGCTTGTACTAGTGTGAGTCAAAAGTTTTGCAATAATTTGGTACATACTTATTTGCAGCAGATATATCACATAACCAAAGCAGTTCAAGCCATGGTAGTGGTAATCTTGAACTTTAAGTGACTAAATTCCTACCATAAAATTGTACTTGTGCATTATCTAAAATGTTATATGAAACTTAGAATTTTATCTATTAGATATTTTCTGTACATAGTGTTTTTTTAATTGATTTCTAAGACTTTTTTTTCTTTAAAGATTTTTTGGCCTAATTTAATTGTTTAAAATGTATTAAAAATAAATTACATATGTAATATATTTTGCATATTACACATGTAATTTATTTTTAATACATTTTAAACAATTAGATATCTTTAAAGGAAAAAAAATGAAGACTAAGTCAATGACATTGATGTCCCATAACACTGTTAATCCAACTTTTCTTAAACTCACTCAAATAGCACTGTTTATCCAACAGAAAAAAAATTCTCTGATAATCTCTCTTTCAGAATGTAACAACCGAAGTGCCACAATGTCAAAAATGTCTAATCAAAAAATCGCCAGACATGATTATATGAATCTTAAAGTTACATCCGAGGAAGAATGTGATAACTTCTGTCTGGAAGATGAACGTTGCTTATCATCGGAATTCACAAAGGATGAAGATCTCTGTCAACTAAGCAATACAACAATGTACCTTGTGGATAAGGTGCTTGTCTTCAATGCTTCAAGAGTGATCTATAAAGAGAAGATATGTATAGGTAAGTCTAAAAAACATTTTTATAATGGAATTGTTGTGATTTATGTGGTCATTTTTGGACTGGAGAGCAGTTTTACACTGGAGATCCCTTGTGGCATAAAGTTTGATTCTTGTTAAAGAATTGTATAATCCTTGTCAGTTGGTCCGTCTTAAAGAATCATATAATCCTTGTTCATTTATCCGTATTTAAGAATCATATAATCCTTGTCAGTTGGTCCGTATTAAAAAATCGTATAATCCTTATCAGTTGCTGTGTGTTAAAGAATCGTATAATCCTTGTCCATTCATCTGCACATCCCATGAGCAATTGAGCGACAATCTACCAACGCCTATCAATAGTAAACCAACTATATATTGGCGTGTTTTGATTGGCCGATTCAGACCACACTGTTTAGAAGACTTTATAAATTTAAGTTGTGATCTTCAGCACACCTTATATACTGAAATACTCCAACAGAAATCAATTCATTAAGAATTTTTTTCTTTCAAAATTATAGTACTGGACAAAAAGAGAAAAAAAAAGACAATGACAAGAAAACCATTTTTTAAATTATTTCCAAATATTTTAATGAAACTATAGCTCAGTCAGTAGAGTACTTGACTAGGAATCGCAAGGTTCCTGGTTCGATACTGGCCCTCCCCAACTCGGCATATGAGTAGCACAGGGATCTGTACGGTAAAATGAAGAGCTGATGGTTGGTGTGTCGCTCCACCTCAGACACAAAAAAACAATCTTCTTGGTCTAGTGCAAGTGAAAAGGGAATAGAATCCCTCACTATCTGGCTGATACCGAGTTTAAGCCACCCTGACGACTTACTTTTTTATAGTGCATGCATGCAACCCAGAAAAATATAAAATTATTAACACAAAAAGTCCATTACTTTCAGTTTCATATAAAGTGCACAATCATCAGATAGAAAAAGTAAAGTAACAGGATTAAATTGAATTTAACGAGCCTAAATTCCACCATGTTATGTCACCCTGTCGAAATCAGGAAATTAATCGAATTTAATGAAATTTTCAGTGTTGATATATTAATGAATAAAAGATATAATGCACAAGTTATTTTATTCAAAAACTTTTACATCTTTTCTGGTCAGTTAACTTTGAACCACATATCTCTCTGAGAATTAACTGAGCTGAAAAAATGTGAAAGTTTTTGAATAAAATAACTGGTGCATTATATCTTTTATTCATTAAAATATCAACACTGAAAATTTCATTAAATTAAGTCAATTCCCTGATTTTTGGTATTTTTTTTTTTTTTATATTTAAATAAATAACAAAGAACACCCATTTTTTAAAAATTCCAGCATTGAATAATACCATTTTGTTTGTAACTTTTTCTTCTATCGGTTGTTCATCCCGTCTTTCTCTCATATGTTGCTCTTGATGATGACCGATTTCTTAAAGTGGTCGAAACAGATTTCTGTCAGCAATTATGAATATCATTTGTTTTTTTAAAATATTAAATTCATACTGTCGGATTAATTTCCATCTATTTTCATATTATATATATATATATATATATATATATATATATATATATATACAAGGTGTGTAAAAAGTATCAAGATTTTAAAAACTTTTTGACACACATTGCATTCTGAAAAAAATAACGCTCCCTTCATTCTTCATTTCTGTTTTCGTAAATACCACTTTAAACTTGGTACTTTTTTGACACACCTTGTATTCTGAAAAAAAATGAATGAATGGAATTTTTTTTTTTTTCAGAGTACAAGGTGTGTCAAAAAGTACAAAAAATCTCAATACTTTTTTGACACACTTTGTATACAACAACTGAAATGTGGTTTTATATATATCAAATAAAGATGAGGACAGTCTGAAGAATCAAAATAATACATATCAAGCCTTATCTAAAAAAACTTGTGTGTGTGTATATATATATATATATATATATATATATATATATATATATATCAGTTCATTTGTATGTATATCAATTTATATATATATATATATATATATATATATATATATATCAGTTAATTCAAAGAATTGTAGAATCACAGTTATTTGTCTATTAACAAAAAATGTTATATTTGAAAACTTATATCATTGTTGTAAGGAATTTCTGACTAAATATCATTTATTTGTTTTTTATTTTCAAAACTCTGAATGCAGAATCAGACAAGGTAGAAGAGCAATATCCAGCTTTCAATTTGAGTACAGTTTCTCCCGATGCACTTTTATGCAATATGGATGAAAATGAACTTTATTGTGGTAAGTTATTTACTAAGTGTTGTATCGTTGAAACAAAATGATACACAGAAGAAATTGAGTGCTTAATATATTTATAATTTATCCGTGCTAATAGATACATACAAAAACACAAACAATAAGTTACAAAACAATTAACAAAACAACTTACAAGAAATAGAGGAGGTCAAATGTGGTATAGCATTTGACCCTCTATATATAGAGGGTCATATAGAGGTGAAATGATACACAGAAGAAATTGAGTGCTTAATATATTTATATTTATCCTTGCTAATGGATACATACAAAAACAGAACAATAACTTACAAAGCAATTAATGTACAAGAAATAGAGGAGGGTCAAATGTGGTATAGCATTTGACCCTATATATATATATATAGAGGGTCATATAGAGGTCTACAGGAGAGCTATGAGGATATGCCATATTGACACAAACACGTGGGAGGTAGATGCAAAAAATAGAGTGGGAGGTAGATGCAAAAAATAGAGTGGCCTGGCACCTCAATGTTAAGCAAGGCATGGAGAGGCGTGATACAAAAAAGAGCCAGAAAGGCCAGCAGCCTCAGAAAGCATCACAGTTTGTGTGCATTCAGTGCACCAAAGGACTGTCACCCAAGAATTGGCCTTGCGCAGATGCAGATAAAATTTTCATTTTTTTATTTTGGATACTACGCCATCATCCATAGTGGACAGAAAGGATCCAATAATAGTATGGAGCTGAAATGATACACAGAAGGAATTGACTGCTTAATATATTTATTCAGCACCAGTATCCAGTGCTAACGGATACAAACAAAAACACAAAACAATAAGTTACAAAACAATTAACAAGAAATATAGGGTCAAATGAAATATAGCCAAACACAGTAAGTTCAGTCCGAATATTAATCAGCTTGTTAATCAACTGTTGAAGTCCTTAATCGTAGACTATTTAAGGTTATGAGCCAGACGATCTGGTAGAGTGCTGAAGGAGTGCTAGCTACTCTACAACACTAAGACATTTAGATTACAACAACCAACAATCATTCTTATTGCCATTATTATTACTAGCATGACCTGTGTATAAAACCACAGTATGATAATTTAATTTTTACATTTGATATGTTTACTTAAGAGTAAACCCCGAAAACAAATCAGGAGCTGGAGTCCCTAAGGTGGTGTGATGCTGAAATCCAGTATTGCCCATCAACTCCTGCGACACTACCATTGCCAAACTGCATTGGTACCTTACCTTTCCTTCGGATCCCAGTGGCAGTGTGGAGAGGGGGGATTTGCTGCATGGGCAACAGCTTATCCTCCAGGCTATGTAGTTCAAATTTTAAAAAATAAATAAATAAATAAAATTTGACACTACTCCATTGTCTCTTGTAGATGGAAGGCTGCCAACCAACCAACCAACCAACCATTGCAAAATACTTCAATATGTTATAAAAAGTATAATAATCTTGATTTAACTGTCTCACTCTTTTTTCCTTTCATTCCTTCTTTTCATCTTTTCATTATGTTCAATTGAAACAGATTAGCATTATCGCTTCCACGCACTCACCCTCTCTCTCTCTCTATGTTCCCCCTATTCCCTTTCTTTTATCCTTTCTTTCTTTCTTTCTTATTATATTTTTCTGTATTGCATGTTTTCTTTCCTTTCTTTCTTTATGATAAAAATGGAATGGTCCATTATTTAGCTGAAGTGATGACACTCATTAGAAATAAGAATTCGCCGGGTAAGTAACACTAGATAATCAGGATTTACATTTTTGCATTTCATCTTTGATGATTGGGAAAGTCTCATTTTTATCCAGAGGGTGTTGCAAGATGATAATGGTCAGAAAATTAAAGAACATGAGTATTAATATATAAGAGGATGAGTAAAAAAGTAATGCCACTTTGTTTAGGGCAGATATAATTACCAACACAGGAACACGTATCATACATCAAAATGAAGCTGGTCCTCTGTGGATCACATCCCTACTCCTCCACATCATCACCATTTCTCTCAAAAGCAATGTTCTACCTTTGAATGAGAGCATGTATCCCTGCCCTGTAAAGTTGTGTTGACTGTTCTTTGAGCCACTTCTTCACTACAGATTTCACTTCCTCATCACTGGAATAATGTTTGCCTCTCTTTGGCCCCATGAAAGAAGTTTGAGATATTCATTTGTCTTGGTTTTTGCTCTTTGTTGGTAAAATATTATTATTATTATTATTATTATTATTATTTATTTATTTATTAACTATTTAAATTATATTCCTTCCTCCTCATGAATTTTTCATTCCACATGATTTTCACTGAAATTTGAGTAACAGCAAGTCTCTTCAGCTTTCTAATATGCACAGTTTGTATGGTATACTTATAAATTGAGAGTTACCTTCCCTATTTCATAATTACCTCCCCTTTGGAGAACTCTCCAGTGAATACTAGACTATGTAAACTCTCAACAAGTGTACCAATTAGAATAAAGCTTTCCAAAGTCTATCAGTGTTATCGTTTGTCATTACAATACTTAAATTCTATCTGGGAGCATAGTGAATGTGTGGAGTTATTCTTTTTTCTGTCTTTTTATGGAGAAGTTTAAATGTTTACTTTCTTAAGCCATTCCAGCCCTATTGGCTGGAGCATTAGAATACACTAACTGCACCCCTACAGAGGACTAAGAACCCCCCCCAATGGGGCCACCTGTTGGCCGTGGGTGGGGATCCATGATACTTAAGGACAGAATCCTGGTGGATGAGCAGTCCATGACATGCAACACTCCACTTAGACCCTTACTTAGGCTAGACGAGTGGTCGGATCAATTGGCTGGTCATGTCAAGCCTAGCACCTATATGTTTGCCCCAGCCCTATTGCCTTTATGGCAAGCTCCAACCCTTTTTATCATATGGGTGCTAGAAGGCGGTGGCTGAGGGTCTTTGTGTTCTGGGAATGACGTTAAACTTTATCTGATGGTGAGGTTCCAGTTCTGGAGGTTTGGGGAATGTGGAGCACCCCTTCATCACCATGGCTCCCTGGTCCACTCTGACCCAGAGTGGTAGTACTTGTTAGGGTCCCATCTATGGTTTAAGATAGAGAAAAGTGTTTGTAAAAACAAATTGAGTATCCGTTAAGAATGAATATATTTCAAAACTCTATCAGCCTTAAATGACCCACTGAGGTTGATATGCCATAAAACAAAACAAACCAAACTAAATCTTAAACCATTCAATATAAAAAACCAAATTACCATTTGATCTTCACATTGATTTACAACTTGGTATTTTTGTTGTCTCCGTTTTTATTCTGTTACAATTTATGAGTGTCATAAATTGTTAGCAGATCCTGTAGAGTTTAAAATATGTTCGTTAGAATTAAAAGCTGAGGCGGGTGGATTTCAGTAACCTTTGGGTTATGATTTGCATTTGGATGACCCCTATACAGAGAACATGGGAATAGTTAGTTTTAGAAATTAGATTCAACCCGGCCATCAGAGAGTTTAGGCATGATTGTCATCTCTCTAGGGTCGATCTTATCCATGCAGAATAAATATGGACTAGATAAATAATAAAAGCTTGATCAAATGAACAATAAGTCTTGTTAGTTCATTTAATTAAAAACAAGCAAAGCTCAGAAGAAGAAGTCAGCCCTTAGATTGAAGAACTCAACTAAACAGGAACATGGTGGCAGAAGCAATTAGAAGAAGAAGTAATGAAGTTAACAAGAATATGTTACATAATCTATGCAGTTGCATAAGATTATTGTCGGTCCCCTGTAATTCTGAGGGGATGACCCTTTTCATACCATGGCCAGGTCCTTCCTTGGAAAATTACAGAAGCCCGCCAAAATACGTGAAGTCACGTGGGACCTGTTCGAGTCCCTAGTTTGCAGTTAGGCGCCAGGCAGAGCAGTCAGCCATTTTATGCTCTGCCTAAATTGGAACTCACGCGCGCTATGTTAGTCAGATATTTAGTTACGTGAAATGGATAGTTAAGGAAATAAAAGTTTGTATAAGTAAAATGTTCTTGTGGTTGATGAATGTCTTGGTAACAAGACTAAGAAATGAATCTAGGACGACCAGCCAGCAGGAACATAGCAATAGAAAACCAGACCCTAGGAGACGCTAGATCAGACCAAGTCAAGATGTTAGAAGATAGAGCCAAAGCCGGCCAGAAGGAAATACGACCAGAGATAAAAATTTAAGAAAGGGTATACAACAAATCAAGTAAGATCATCCTCTCTATCATCTCTCTGAATTCTGTCTCTACCTATCACGATACTATACCCAATGGATATATAACAAAACAGACTAGTCCATTCTCATTATTTAAGTACTATATGACATTGTGATATACATTTTATTCTTTCTTCTCTCTTTTAGGTTGCATTGGAGGAAGAATTTCATCTAAAATACAATTGAACAAGAAGATTACCAAGCATAATATGCTTTGCTTTAAAACATCTGATAGCAGAGAGTGTTCTCACCGATGCGAAGAAGTGCCAAACTGTTTGTCTGCGGAATATAAACAATACAAGAATGTCTGCTGTCTTAGCCAAACTGCCCATTACCTTACAGTGAATTCTCTCTTTAAGGATTCGCCAAAGACACAATATTTTGAGAAAACATGTACACGTAAGTTATGTCACAAGTTTCCCTTAATCACCCCTGGGAGGTCCTCCATGCAGCATCCAGAATCCATACAGAGCTGATTGATAAATATATATATATATATTCTTACTAATAGGATTAGTATATATATATATATATATATATATATATATATATAATATATCCTGGACAAGTTCAAATCTTAGACAGAGCTGGTTGCATTTCATATAACACTAATATCCTAGGGAAAGGTATGCATCCAACTATTCTCCTTTCAGCCATGGGTAAATAATAGGACAGACTAGGCTCTTTAACATTACTATGGCAACCAGCTTAGGAGAAGGAAAACTCTGAGTATGACTACCAGATGCTATGGAGAAAAATACATGTTAATAAAGTCTACGAAAAAAGGGATAACTGCAAAATAGGAGTGTAGAATAAAATTAAATTATGACTCTTACCATTTTGGTCCAAATTATAAAGTTGACTGTGAGAGATGAATGTGCATGCCAACTCATTTGAATCTCAGAAGAAAAGAAAGGAAGTTGGAAGTCCTCGGGACGGTGACAATTTAAGGGTTAGTATGCTTCTAAAAATGGGACACTAAGGGAGGTATCTTTAAATGAATCTTATGCTATTATATATTACACAACACTTGCAGAAGCATGTTGGAGAATGTAGCAGTGGAAAATGTGTAAACAACAAAATGAAGAGGATATCACCCCTTCATCACAGTTGCTCCCAAGTCCACTCTGATCTGGAGTGGTAGTACCAGTTAGGGTCCCATCTGTGGGTTAAATGTGTTTAAAACAAATTGAGTACCCATCAAGAATAAATAAAATGAAAATGTCTTCGGCATAAAATGATCCAATGGATTGACATGCCGTAAAACCCAATGAACGAACCAACGAACCAACCAACAGCTTTCAGAAAATCTAGAAATAAATAAACCAATATATCACAATTGTGCATTGGTCACACAAGACTTATGCAATCCTTTAAATTCAAAGAGGAACAACGACTGTGTATAGCATGTCAAACACTCTACTCCAGGGGTTCTCAAACTTTTAAGTCCATAGACCCCTACAAAAAGCAAATTCATTTTTTTTAAATAAATAAATAAATACGGTTGGAGAATTAAAAAAAGAAAAACAACATTAAAATCATTTTGTAAGATTTCTAAGAAAGGGAAAGTTTGATCTAATTTAAATTTATTTAGAGCCAAGATGTTGAAGCTACTGGCTCTCTGCTTATGAAATTTGACATACAAATACATTTTGCCTACTCCAATCTCACTCTCTACTCTCAGTGAGAAACTAACATATATAACGAGGAGGTGATCATGATATACATAGAGAGGGAGAAATTGATAGGCAGAATGTTAAGTGAGAGAGAAATGAGAGTTAGAAACAATTAAAATGAATTTTTTTTCCAACATAACTCAATCCTAGAACTAAGGAATAATTTAAACAAAATTATTAAAAATAAGTTAAACAAAATTATTAAAAGAATTTGTAAGTGTTTGACAAGCCTCTATAATCCGAGCAGAGAAGTGTGTTAGAAGTGGCGAGTCCATCTGTTCAGTGAAAATGTTTATGTTCATATTGGTCAGTGGATACTAACTACATATTTGTAAGCTGATTAGTAATTATATATAGATGAATATTTGAAAAATTGTTTTTAAAAAATGTGCATGAATATCAATCAAAATGATAAATAAAGTTTTTTCTTTTTTTTTATTACAGCATTTTCCGGGTTCTAAAGAGAAATAATGACTGATACCTTCAGTGAAGCTGACATCTTTAGGTTTTAAAATATCTCCTATTATTTCAAGAAAATATTTCAAACATTTTTTTATAAGAAAGAAAAAAGAATACATTTTAGGTTAGATCAAACTTAATGGACCTAAATTCCATCATGTTATGTCACCCCGCCAAAAGAAAAAAAAATACCAAAAATCAGGGAATTAACCGAATTTAATGAAATTTTCAGTGTTGATATATTAATGAATAAAAGATATAATGCACCAGTTATTATATTTAAAAAGTTTTACATTTTTTCAGCTCAATTAACTTTGAACCACGTATTTTTGAGGCGTAACACAGATTCTCAAAGATATGTGGTTCAAAGTTAACTGAGCTGAAAAAATGTAAAAGTTTTTAAATAAAATAACTGGTACATTATATCTTTTATTCATTAATATATCAACACTGAAAATTCTATTAAATTCGGTTAATTCCCTGATTTGGGGGGGGGGATTCGGCGGGGTGACATACAATGGTGGAATTTAGGTCCATTAAGTTCGATTTAACCACATTTTGTAATAAAGTGTAAATGTATTTGGGAAGCAATTGACTCTGACAAAATATTCTATTGCCTTTATAATCTATGAAAAAAAGTGAAAAATAAAACAATAAAAAAAGAAACAAATAGGCAGATTTTTTTTATGTAAATGTAATTATTTGATTATTACCTACCCTATATACTTGCGGATAGGTCGCCCTTTTTTTAAAAAACAAAAACTTCCACAAAATCAGTGGTGCGACCTATCCATTCGATATAAATACAAAACAGCACTACTTTAATTTTTATCTATCATTAACTCTTTGCCTACCAAATTTCTCCCACAGCTGCAACAAATTTTCTTGGTATTTTTTTCAACCTATTGCAAAAGTATCAAGTACCAGTCTCAGGGTTGGTTCACAGACAAAACAAAAGTTGGCAGGGGTGTTCACATAGTGATTTTTCAGTGTAAACAAGGGACATGTGTGATAGCCACTGCCAATGGTCTATGGTAGGATCGCAATGATGGGAGAACCACTGTGAGCGGGTTAAAATAGGGAAAGAGTTAAGTTGCAACAATCAGTGATTGAAATGACACAAAATGCTTACAATATGCATTTGAAAGCTTTCAAAGCCTTTCGTATAAGCAATATATATACATAAAAAAAATTCCTACCAGCTCATTGCTTTTTAAACTAACCTGGTGCTGCTGATTGTTATGCGTTTTTACCCAGGCTCATTTATAAATAAAGTACTAAGAAACGTAACTCTTATTTCTATATGTTTGCATTATGCATCACAGTCTATGGCAAAGTTTTCTAGATCTGATATTTGTAAGTAAAGTCTTGAAACAAAGGTAAATATTTGATAAGATTTTATGTTAGAATAGAATAGTGTAACTATCCAGATTATAATGCAACCTATTTGCAGGTCAACCACAAATTATCCACAAGTATATATGGTAATCATTCTTTTTTTTTTTTAACTTGCATCATTTTAAGAATTCTTATAATGGTCATCATAAGACTAATAGTAAAAAAAAAATATAGGTAGTATAACTAGCCAGTTTATAATGTGACCTATATGTTGGTCAACTACAAATACCAACTTTGACAACCACAAATTAGGGGTGCGACCTATCCATTGGTGCGATCTATGTGCAAGTATATATGGTAGTAATAACAGAAGCACAATGTGAAACTAATTCTTTAATTACTGTGTTTCACCAATATTGAGGCATGAAAGGTACATTCCAATGTTTTGAAAAAAAAAAAAAAAAATAAATACAAGGTGTGTCATAAAAGTATCGAGATTGAAGCTGTATTTACCAAGATAGAAATGAACAATGAACCTATCTGCGGGTCAACCGCAAATACCCACTTTGACAACTACAAATTAGGGGTGCAACCTATCCATTGGTGCGACCTATCCATTGGTGCGACCTATCCTCTGGTGCGACCTATCTGCGAGTATTTGAGGAACTACTGTCTCTGACAAAATATTCTATTGCTTATATAATCTATGAAAAATAGTAAAAAGTAAAACAAAAAAAAAAAAAAGAAGCAAATATGTTTTAAGACAAAACTTTTTATGTAAATGTAATTATTTGATTCTTACCTATATATATATATTATATAATATATATATATATGTTCATGTATCAATATGCAAATAAATGTTAAATAAATAATTTAACCACTATTGACACTTGAACCTGAATCTCATAATCTAATTCTCATTCATTTTGTGTTTTAAAAAAAAAGCTTTCTATTTAAAAAGAAAATAATAAGCCATTTTAAATTTTCATCAATGTTACTTGATAAAAATAATCTAATAAACAATTCAAAATTATTTTTGTGTGTTGTTGTATTTTTATGATTATTTTTTTAAAATTTCAGTAACGTTTATTTTTATGTGTGAAGTTAAGTGAGGGAGAGTCTTCCTGTGATTGGACATAGCAATCATGTGAAGTTGTATCTTTATGATTATCTAAAAAATTTTCAGTAATTTAAAAAATATATATTAATCATTTTCTGCTAAATAACCTTTCTACTTAAAAAGGAAACTGTAAACTATCATTGGGTCAGTAAAATACGTTTATTTCTATGTATGGAGTTAAGTGAGGGAGAGCCTTTCTGTGATTGGACATAGCAATCATGTGATGCACTCAGAAGTAGTATTTTTATGATTATTTTAAAAAATTTCAGTAATTTAAAAAAAAAAAGTTTTAATCATTTTCTTCTAGAGAACCTTTCTAGAGAAGCAGTAAACTATTGTTGGGTCAATAAAATATGTTTATTTCTATGTGTGGAGTTAAATGAGGGGGAGCCTTTCTGTGATTGGACATAGCAATCACGTGATGCACCGAGAAGTTTTGGCGCCAAGATCGGATAGACATTCGGACCAGTTTCAAGGGCTGTCAACCACTCTGATGATTGACTAAAACAGAAGATACCAGATATCTTTAAATTCCCTCTCCATCAGACTGGTAAGTCTCTCAAACTTCACTCTATACATAGGTGGGACGTTTATATTGTTAGTCATTGTTTTGTTGTTAAATAAACCATTAGAATTGAACCAATTTAAAAAAAATTATTTGTTGTTAGTCATCTTCGAATAAATGTAAACGTCGTCAAGACGGGTAGTTTTAGGGGGAGATTGGAACGCCATCTTTGATCCCAAGATAGATCGTGAGGGAACTAAAAGGAATACTAACAATATAAATGCAAAATACTTCCGTGAATTTGTCAAGAGATTTGCTCTCGTTGACAGGTTCAGTGAAGAGCATCCAAATAAGGTAGAATGGACTTGGGCCAATAGGGGCGCCTCTGGTCAGTAGCTCTTCAACTATCGTGATCAAGTGTTAGTAAGGAGAGTCGACTTAGATCTTATAGAGGGTCCAAGTTTTCAGTCTTTCGGTGGCTTTGACCATAGATTGGTCTATGTCAAGCTGAAATTAGATAAGGCTAAAGTTAGGATGTCTGGCTATTGGAAACTCAATGCTTCGCTTTTGGAAGACAAGAATTTCCTAAGCCAGTTAGAACTAACGATTAAGCGAGAATTGACGGGAGCAGTTATGGGGAATGGTTGGTGGTCAAAACTTAAGGATAGCATTAGATCCTTTGCTGCCGACTCAAGTTAGATAATCTAGCAGAGCAAAGATTATTAGAAAATAGGTTAGATAAGGCAGTTTTTTAAAGGAAATAATATAGCTACTAGCATAGCTAAGGCTAAGCTGGCTTTATCTGATAACAAAAAGTATCAAGCTCAGGTAGTTAGGGCTAGATTTAAAAAAATATCTTGCGAGGCGACGAATATTATTCAAGATTTGCGAACTGAGGAACTAAGAGTCGCTACTCAGAGGCATATCACGAGTGTCACATCGCCGTACGGGCAACATCGGACTACAAACAAAGATATTTGTCGGGAATTTTGTAACTACTACCTGAAGCTCTTCACTAGGGATCCCAGACTGAGCTCTGCTCAATTCGATGCCTATTTTGCCGATTTCCCTTGCCTTGAGGAGACGGAATTGGTTTGGGTGAGGGGCGCATTACAGAGGATGAAATTCGGCAGGCACTTAAATCTGTCGGGTTGGATAGGACCCCCGGAATTGATGGTCTTTCCGACGAAGTGTACTTGAGATTGTTGCACATGGCTGTACCCTTGCTGGCAATAATCTATAATAACTGGCTGAAGCAGGGGTATATTCCCCAACGCTTTACCTGGGGTGTGGTGAAGTTGCTATTTAAGGACAAACATGGAGGGGACCAGGTTAGTAACTTTCGCCCTTTGACGATATTAAACACTGACTTGAAGATTTTGGCGAAGATCTTGGCAGATTGTTTGCAGACTGCCCTGCCCAGTCTAACAGCCCCTGAACAGTGGTGCTGTGAAGGGCAGGACTATTCAGGACAGTCTTCATATGATTCACACGATCATAGATAAATTCGACGATAAAAAAAAAGCTGCACTGATCAATCTAGATCAGTCCAAGGCCTTCGATAGGGTTGACCATAGTTTTTCTGGAGGCTGTTCTGTCTGCGACGGGTTTCGGTGTGGATTTTCACAGCAAGATTTGCCTTCTGTATGCATCCTCCAGAGTCATGGTGAAGGTGAATGGGATAAGATCGAAGCACTTCACTTTATCTCGATCCATTCGTCAAGGTTGCCCGCTCTCGTCCTTGCTATACATTCTTGCTTTGGAACCTTTCCTTTGCAAGTTAAGGGTGAACCCGGTCCTTCGCGGGATTACTTTACCTTGTGCTCGCACTATGGTCAAGTATACCACCTATACTGGCAATGTTACCGTGCTTGTAACGAGCATTACCGAGATTGAGGAGGTCAGTATAGAAATAGAAAGATATGAAGCTGTAACAGGGGCCAGAATTAACTGTGACAAGTCGACAGGTCTACGGTTGGGCTCGTGGAAAAGCTGTGCTCTTCCTGACTCCTTCAGTTGGACGGACGGGCCGTGCAAGATACTCAGCATCTGGTTCAGTCCTAATCTTCAACTGGATAAAAACTGGTCGGAAGTCCTAAAAAAGGTTGTGACCACTATCAGCATATGGCCATGGAGGAGGGTCTCCTTAAAGAGTAGGACAGGGGAGTGTGGTTTGCACATCTACCCCCTTATCCTTTACTGACTTTCTGTTCTTCTTCTCCCGTCCTCTGTTCTAGTTCAGCTAGAAAAATCCCTGTTCCAGTTCATCTGGAAAAATAGGGCTCCTATAGTGCGAAATCTGATACCTTCATCCTTTTGAAGGCGGTCTAGGGGTACCAAACGTCATACTTTACACCTCAGTCTCCTAGGCCGGACGGTTTCAAAGCACGATCAATCTGACGAATTCTGAAAAGAAGGGTTTCCCGGCCTTGAGAAGTGTGCATTCAAAAGTGTAGAGGTCCACCGCTTACCCAGAAAAGAATGCTCCTTCTATCGTGAGAGTCGGCACGCCCAAAAAATTCACTCCCAGTTACAGTTAGGTCTCACTGATAACCAACCGCCATCAAGTAGGACATTATATAAAATATTAGTGAGGGGGCCGTTCGAAACGATTTGACCGAAGGGTTCGGTGTGACGAAGGCGGAAGGGTCGCTTACTGTGGTCTTGGGCTCCCGGGTTGAGATGCCTCAACAATGATGAGGCTTCACTCACCTGGCGAGTGATCTGGGGCACCCTCTGGGTCGCCAAGAGACTGAAAAATGCGGGTTTTGATACTCCGCCAAATTCCGTTCAGTGTAAGGGAAAGGAGGGTCGCTTGAGCACGCCTTCTTTCACTGCCCGGTCGTAAAACCGCTTTTGAAGACTCTTGAAGGCTTCATGGTTCAGGGGTATCATGGCTACTAATTTTGCCTGAATACAAATATATGTTCCCAAGATTGATTCACTTCACAGCACTACACACAAAGATATTTCTTCATTCATCACTTCCATTCTCTATTGCCTATTCTCTAATATACCTATTAAGGACTCTATAAAGTAAAGTCGTCGGGGTGACCTAATGTCGGTATCAGCCAATCAGCGAGGGAGTCTATTCCCTTTTCACTAGCGCTAGACCAAGGAGATTATTTTAGCGCCTGAGGTGGAGCGCCACACCTACCATCAGCTCCTTACTTTACCGCACAGATCCCTGTGCTATTCATAACGCTCAGTTGGCGAGGACCGGTATCGAACTAGGAACCTTGTGATTTCTAGCCTAACGCTCTACCGACTCAGCTAACCAGCCCTTTAGGACTCTATAACTCACACTAAAGACTTTTCTTTTCACATTAGGACATTCTTTCATAGAACTCTTCTAATCCACTTT
Organism: Doryteuthis pealeii; assembly: GCA_023376005.1. Taxonomy (NCBI): domain Eukaryota; kingdom Metazoa; phylum Mollusca; class Cephalopoda; order Myopsida; family Loliginidae; genus Doryteuthis; species Doryteuthis pealeii. Next base: position 44,349,393 of record CM042154.1, on the reverse strand, counting down.
CTTGTTACTCATGTCATTTTTACATTCATTACAGTAAGTTTGCTCCGGACATAAAATGTTCTTATTACTTTGTCGGGAATTGCTCTTGCATATATATTCTCATGAGGATATATCAAACTACACACAGGCCTATACTACAAAGTATCTGGATTGTTTCATCTCAACTAATAATGATATCTGCGAGTGTTATATACCCGTTCAACACATCTCGGGTATATAATAGGGGAGAGATACAGACAGATAGATAGATGAGATGAGATGATGGTTCTTACTTGTTAACTTCTGCTTGCTGCTTCTAACTCGGCCGCCATCTTCTTCAGGCTGACTTCTCTTCTGGGCTTTCTGTTAAGGGTTGCTTCTTCTTCTTTTCCGTGTTTGGTTGGTCATTTCTTGTTTTTAATAATCAATTAACAAGACTTAGTTGTTTTCTGATAAAGCTTTATTTCACAACCCAGCCTATGTTGATTCCGAGCGGATCAAGAAATGACATCAGAGCAAGCGACTTTCATGTCTGCTCGCTCTGAAATCTGCATTGCATCTGACTAACTATCTATCTCACGCCTAATCTCACGTTTTTTAAGGAGTCGAGTAAAAAGGTTGTTATCCGTCAATAACTGTTGAGTAACTTTCCACTGGAACCCTTCATTCTGAATCTAACGAACCCTATTCAAAATATTCTAACTAACTACAGGTATGTACATAAATCATAAGTTGATTATGAATTATGTAACAAGAGTTGTGGTATAAAAATATGACAAACATATAAAGACATACTTAAGTCATCAAGACCATGGTTTGCTCGCTACACAGTCTAGCACATTAGCCACTACACCTTGGGGAGTCCTTTTTCAGCATTAAATAACACAATGTACAAGAATGATGATAGCTGGTTAAATAGATTGTTTCCTTGTGCGGTATAAATATAAGATGGTTGGTTAGATTTTATGACATGACAACCCTTGAGTTATTTTATGCAAAAGACATTTTTGTTTTTATTCATTCTTGTTGAGTATTCAATTTTTTTTCAAACTCATTTTTTATTCATTTAACTCATAGATGTGACACTAACAGGTACCAACACTTTGGGTCATTGTGGACCTGGGAGTAATAGCAATGAAGGGTACTCCACACCCCTAGAGATCCAGAATTAGAACCTCACCAGTAGATGCAGTTTAGCATTATACCCAGGACACTAAAACCCTCAGTCACCAACTTCTAGCACATTTATGATAAAAAAATATGGGTCAAATAGGTTTTGGGTTTGGGTTTTGGTCCTTAGTGACCTAGGTATGACATTAAAGTGCATTTAGTGGAGATGTTCCAATTCTGGAACTCTAGGGAGTGGAGAGTACCCTTTCATTGCCATTACTCTCAGGTCCACCCTGACCCGGAGTGGTAGTACCATGGGTCAAATAGAGCTTTGGGTTTGGGTTTGGGTCCTTAGTGTACTGGGTCTGACATTAAACTGTATCTAGTGGTGAGATTTCAATTCTGGAGCTCTAGGGAATGGGGAGTACCCCTTCATCGCCATTATTCCCAGGTACACTCTGACTTGGAATCGTAGTACCTGTTAAAGATCCTATCTATGGGTTGAATATATCAAAAAATGAGTTTTTAAAAAATTTATATTAAAAAAAATGAGTTCAAATTAAAAAAAAAATACCCAACAAGAATCAATAAAACAAAAATGTCTCTTGCATAAAATAGCCCATTTTTAACACCTACTTTGAATGCTGATTGGCTCCAGCATTAGCCAACCAGATGTACAGAAGACGATGTTTGCGTTGGCAGAACTCTATTTAAAACCAGTTTATCTGCTAGCCTTGAACAAGACGGGTGACGCACTAGGGTTTGATCGTCTCTTGTGGGGTCTAACTGGCGAGGGGGGTTTATGTTGAAAGACCCGGACCCCCCATCCAATAAACCAGTTAATAATAACATAAGTGACGCCGCCACTCAGTGATGTTTAATAGTAGAGGCGTATCTCAAAGGGTTGACATGCTGTAAAAACCAACCAACCAACCAACCAACCATATCTTAGAAATAGACAGTTTTTTTTTTGTTTTTTGTTTTTTTCTAATTCGTTCATCGATTAATGATTAGTTAATCTGTTATCAAAAGTAATCATGTGGGGGAGGTAAGCCATTTCTGTACAACTTAAAGCTGCAGTGATCTTCTTGAGTAATTAGAATATTTTGCTCAAATTAAATGCAGAATAACAGTAATTAACTGAATCCCCACCCATGCAACAAAGAGTTGGTTTCTTTATTGTTGTTGTTGTTGTTGTCTTTCCTGGGTTTTTCCAAAAATGCCAGTGGCATCTGAGCAATTGCTACAGACCTCAAGGAATTCCATCATACTTCTTTAAAAAAAAAAACAACATTGCAGAGGGGTAAATATATAGTGAAATGGAACTGAATGAAAAATGATGAAAAAATAAAGAATGAATGAGAGGGAGAAAGGAATGAAGTACAACAGTGCTGATATTTCAATTAGAGTAGAAAAGAAAGAAAGAAAGAAAGAAAGAAAGAAAGAAAGAAAAAAGGTGGCAATGTGAGAGGGAGGGGTAATCAGAAAAAGAAAGAAAAAAGAGATGGGGATATGAGAGGGAGGGGTAATCAGAAAGAAAGATATGTGAAATAAACAGGGGGGGTGCAATAAGAAAGAAAGAGATGGGGATATGAGAAGTATTGATAATAAGAAAGAAAGAAAGAAAGATATGGGGATATGAGAGAGAGGTAATAAGAAAGAAAGAAAAAAGAAAGAGATATATATGAGTGGGAGGGGTTATATTATTACCCCTCCCACTCATATCCCTATCTCTTTCTTCTTACCGTAATAAGAAAGAAAGAGATATGGAATAGACAGGGAGGGGTAATAAGAAAGAAAGAAAGAAAGAAAGAAAGAAAGAAAGAAATAGATGGAAATATGAGAGTGAGGGGTAAAAAGAAAGAAGCTAGAATTAAGGTGATAGAGAGGCAGAAGAATTTTTAAAAGAGAAAAGAACAATGGAAAAGTAAAGGGTATTAATTTACCAAAGAAAAGAGAAAAAATATTAGATTTTATAGCTGGAGAGGATAATGATGATAGAGAATAAAGGAGAAGTTGTTTTGTTTTATTTTTTATTTTATTTTTTCAACAAGGAAAGGATGATGACGCAAAAGAAAAAGAAAGAAGAAGAAAAAACAAGAAATTATGAAGTTTAAGTTCCAAAATAAAAACCATTATTATTATTATTATTATTATTATTATTATTATTATTGTTTTTGTTATTATCATTATTATTGTTATTATTATTATTATTGCTGTTATTGTTGTTGTTGTTATCATTATTATTGTTGTTATCATTTATTATCATTATTATTGGACAATCACCTGAACAGTTTGCCTCGAGCAAAAATCATAAAATCGTAACTTTTTATATTAAACAGAAGAAAATAAACTTACAGAGAGAAACAACAAACAAACAAACAAAATCAGTAAACAAAACAATAAACAAGAAAATAAAAATATGAATGGTTTATTTGACAGAGAAGAAGCAAAAAACAAGACTTGGCAACTTGGTTTGATGGTTGTAGGTCGTTGTTTTTGTTACACATTCTGAGAAAGGAGCAACTAGAAAGGAGGATGTGGGTATAAAAACTAATGATGATGGCGGTGATAAAAATCTGTACAGGAGACGGAGAAACGCTAATTAGGCATAACTGAAGAAAAACTCGTCAGTAAATAACAGAACAGGAAAAGAAACTAGGAAAATCAACTACAGAGGTATAAAAAAAAAAAAAAAAAAAGGGAGAGGCGAGAGGCTTAACCAAGAGTGGTAGTGCGCGTTATCAGTGGGAAGAGCCACAAATAAGATTTGCTCGTTTTCCATTGGCTGAACCCAGCAGCAACAGCAGCAGCAGCTGCAACAGCAAAAACCACTTATCAAGATGGCGGACCCAACATCAAGAATGGATAACAGACCAGGTAGAGTTACTTGAGAAAACCGTTTCTTTCTTTATCATCTTTTTTTTGTTTCCCCATCATTTTATTTAGATAAAGCTTCTTTTTTATTTACCCACCTGACTTATTTTTCTAATCATGGCTATAAAACTGAAATTTTGGCATTTTCGTTTATTCATCAATGTTTAAAGTCCAGTGAGTTTGTTATGCTCGTTATGCCATTCCCACCCACATTTAAAGAGGCTGGGCTGAAACTTCTTTATTTTATTTATTTCCTTTTTCTCATTTCTAATACCATTCTAATTGTTTCGTTTATTTTACACGGCAAAAATCTACCGTATCTATTAAAACTGAATCACTGTTCATGTCCTTGAAGGTCATCATTTTTTTCATATTCCCTACGCTACTGACACATCTTCAATATTTTTTGCTTGGCTTAACTACATCGTGTAGTGTCATAAAGTGGGGGTTCATTTTGTAGCTCTTTTTATATAATAAAATGATCACCCATATCGTGACCACCTTTTCACGTTTTAGTATTGCTGAAGAAGACAGGATGGACAATCCCGTGTAGATTTCTCTCTGATCATATTGACAATAGAATTCATTTTTTTTGTCTTTGTTTTTTGTTTTGTTTTTAAGTTGATTTTTGTTCCAGTTCTGTTTGTTAAAATTATTTGTTTAAAGCTGAAAATTATACAGATTAACCTTTCCATATTCAGAAATTATTATAAACTCTTCCACCCTCATCTAATACGACCACTTGGTGCATGCACACGTAATATGGGATTATATATTACTTGATGCTATTTTTCATGTTTTCTATACTCATTATATTTTTCATAGTTTTGTACTCTACCTTTTAAACATTTTCTCCTATTAATTAATTCTTTTATTTCCAAAAATAGGGTTTATTTAGTTGGAAAATACCCGGGGTAAAAATAGGGGAAAAAACGATTATAATTTGTCTATTTTAAAGTATATATTTATTTATACCCATTAATTTTGGTAAATAGAATGTCTTATTTTCAACTGTTTATCTAAACAAAAACAAACATTAAGATCGAATTCGGCAAATTTAGATTTGTTTGGTTATATGACATATGAATATTACATTTATTTTTTGTTGATTTTTATTTTTAATGTTCCAGATATTTTCTTATTTCATTTCTTTTTAGTGTAAAGAACTATTAATTTCTTAATCCCCGACTTAATGTCCACCTTTTATATCGATTATTATTATTATTCCGTGTGTAGGTTGTTTTATAGCCCGTCCTTATATATTTTCATTTTCTTTCGGTCTCTTTTTTAATTTTTTTACGTGCATTGATATATTCTTCATTATCCAAAATAAAAATTTATTTCCTTTTTTTTTAAAAAAAAAAAACATAATTGATTCTTTTTATGTAATTAATTCTTGAATGGAAATATTTTTTGCTTGTTATTTTTTTTATTTGAAAGTTTTTGTAAAAATATTTAAAGAGGATTAAATTGTTTATTTTTCATTTACTTATTTATTTATTCCTATATGTAAGATTTATTTAAACTTGATTAAAATTTAACTTCTAGTATCTTATAGAAATTATAATAAATTATCTTCACGTTCACTATTTCTCTGGATAGAAAAAAGATTACTGCGACTATCACCGACAGAGATTTATTTATTTATTTGTTTATTTATTTACCCTAAAAACAAACATTAAAAAAAATCAATTTCTGTCCTTTTTTCTTTTTTTTCCTCTTACCTTTTTCTTTAAAAATTGTGTTATAGTGAATCTTAATTAACGACCTTCTTCCATGTTCTATATTGATTTTATTGTTAACTGTGTCACTCACCTTAAATGTGTACACTGTACAGACCGATTTTTTTGCTCTTAATTTCTTTTTTGATGATCACTGGTTCGCTGTTTAATTTTTAATATATTTTTGTCTGGTATGTTGAAAAAATGTTTTTATAACAGAAGATAAACATAATTTGTGTAAAAAAGAAATTTTTAAAAATATAGAATAAAAAAGAAAATAAACAGTCTAAATTTCTAAATAAGTTGCGCATATTTTTTTCATTCGAGCTATAAAAAAATGAATAAAATGTTTTTTAATATCTCTTAAAATTGTCAAAAAATTATTATTCTTTTATTGGTCATATCACAGTAATCTATATTTTTATGGGGTAAATTTTTAAGTGTACAGTACACGAAGTAAAGTAAGTTCTCTTACCTGTGCTGTGAAATAATAAAATCTTTTTTTTTCCTTTTTTTTTCTTCTCCTATTCTAAATTCCCTGAACTTTACCTATTCGTGATTTTTCAATACATCAAATAAAATTTAGCCTCTCGTTCTCCCTCTCATCTATATTACTAATTACAAAATTATTTCATACAACACCTGGACTAATAGTTAAGTTTTGTTTTTAGTGTTATACAACTGATCAGAAGTCGTATTTTATTTATTGGTTTAATTTGTAGGTTATAATTATGAATAGGTATGCATATAGTATTAGCTAAATTATGGTCAGTGATTAGAGTAAATCAGTAAGAAAAATGTGAAAATTTTCAGTAAACTTTGCTTTGTGCTTTTTTTCCCCTAATTTGAAAAAAGAATACTTACAAAAATAGAATTAAAAATGTCGAAAGAAAAGAATGAAATCGACAAGAAAGTGTTATTTGAATTGAGAATAACCACATTAGATTTAAATTTAAAAAAATATGGCATTCAACAGTCCTCTCAGTTGAGTACAAATCTGGAAAAATACTTTCTATAATATATTTTTATTTTTTATAGACTTTTTGTGTTGCTTGTTAATATTACCAAGTGATTTTAATATGATCTATTCACATATATTTTGTAATATTATTTATTGAAATTTTTATATTTTAAAAATTATTTTAAAAAGAAAATGAAATTGATTTGTAACATTTACCAGAGCATTTTTAAAACTCCCCTTCTCCCCCAATATGATATTGGTGATTATTTTAGAAAAAAATGGTATCTTGTAATATTTGAATAAAATCCATCTGGAATAAATTCACTAGGAAAGTTGCTGGTAAAATTCTGGATTTAATGTTAAAACAGATTTCCTATACCTTATTTCAATTTCGATCAAAATTGGGTTGTGGAACATTCTTAAATGATTCATTTCCGGTAATTATCTCTTTTGGAATTCTGTTTTTTTGTTTTTTGTTTTTTTGCTTCTTGTGTACAAAAATGGGAGTCAAGTGTGTTCTTTGATTGTCTGAATTGACATTGTAAAACGAAAGAGGAAATAAGATATGTTAGTTCACATGAGTCAGTCCTTAGGCTCTCTTTTTCTTTTATTTTTTTTCAATGGGTGTGGGGGTAAAGTACAATCTAGAGACCCAGTTTTCTTTGATTAAAAAATGAATGAAAAAAAAACGAAATTCTTAATTCTTTTATTTAATCTCCTTTTCTGCCTGTAAAATTGGTCTTCCTCTTTGCTCCTCTTTCTCAAAACCAACTTGAGAATTGTCACTACATCCAATAAAAAGAAAGGGTTAAATTTGCTCTCATGGCATTAAGCTCCTTTTTTTTGTTTTTGTTTTTTTGTTTATTTTTTCTTAGGAAACCTTCTAACCATTAAAAACAAAAAACAAAAAAACAGAAACACTAATTAGATATTTTTTATTTTTTAAAATATACCTTTAAAAGTGAAAGTTAATTCCGTCTAAAGATGTACAGGATGGTCCGAAAGTCTTGTCACCCTCTACCAAAATATAATTCCTTATTAATCAATTAGGATTACAAGAAATAAGCCACTAGAAAGGAAATAGAAAATTATATTATTGTTATATATTATTAAAATAAAAGATAATGAAAGTTAAAACAATATGTATGGGTGACAAGACTTTCGGATCACCCTGAAAATTTATCTTATTCTTTATTTTTAATGTAAACTTGAATCATCTGTGGAATGATATTTCAAATTGTAAAAATTTCAAAAAACACAAATGTTTGATCCATCCCATCTTTTTTTATTTCCCTCCTCCCAAGGAATGGCGTTAAACTCTATCTGATGATGAAGTTCCAGTTCTGGAGGTTTGGGGAATGTGAAGCACCCCTCCATCATCATTGCTTCCTGGTTCACTCTGACCCAGAGTAGTAGGACTTGCTAGGGTCCCATCTATGATTTAAATAGAAAAATTTGTTAATTAAAAATGAATTTATTTCAAAACTTTGTCAGCATTAAATGACCCACTAAGGTTGATATGCCGTAAAACAAACCAAACCAAACCCTCCCCCCCAAGATAGAAACAACTTCGAAAATCTAATATTGTCCATTTTCATTGCTGTACACTTGTATATTTGAATTTTAATAGAACTGTTTACTTGGACTGGGGCAGATTTACTATCAAAACTAATGTTTCGGGGTCCCTAGAAATTATTTTAATAAGTTTCGGGGTCCCTAGAAATTATTTTAATCCACATTGCTTTAAAAATTTAGGTCTTCTGTATGAAAAAGAGCATTTAGAAAATATTAGGCACGTGGTGTAATGGTTAGAGTCGTAGGAAATGGACTCGTTGATCCGAGTTCAAATCCTGGGCAAGGCTGTTTGAATTTCACATAGCGCTAATACTCTTGGGAAAATAGTAGAGTGGACTGGGCTCTTTAACCTTGGCTGGGTAACCAATCTAGGTGAAGGAAAACTCTGAATTCAAACCTGTTAAATTCCACTTAAGAAATTAACCTTGTCACATCCTACTCATGCAGAGGGGTTGGTAAATATATATGTATAATTTAATATAAGATAATAGAAATAAAGAGCTTATTAACTATTTGCCTACTTTAATCCACTTACAGCAGCTCTTCCAAGCAAAGTACAAAAACTGATGTTTAGTTCATCATAATTGAACAGGATTCAGATTATAATAATGGTAGGACTTTATTTGACTGGAATGAGTTCTGAGGTGAATAGATAGTGAATTTTGAAATAACTGATCATACAGGTAAGAAATATCAAGAAAATTTGGTACATCGGGGCGGGGGGGGGGTTGTAGGCAAAGAGTTAAAGATGCAAACTCTCCCATAACAGTTTAAGGATCAGGCCACCACAAAAAATTGTGGGTCCACCACTGAACCTGAATAAAATTTCTTGGACCATCTGGTTACTGTACTGTGATCAACTGCACCTTCACCTTTTGCACAACAAATGTTTTTGGTTGCTTCTAAGAATGAAAACCAGCTTTCAGAAAATCCAAAAAGGAACAAGTCACTATATCCCAATTGCACATTGGTCACCAGGAGCAGATCTACTATGAATGAAGCTTAAGTTTCAGGGCCTCTAATCCCGGAGGGACCCCAGAAGTTATTTTACACCACATTGAAACCCTGTTGGTTGGGGCTTTAGAATACACCAACTGCACCTCTGAAAAGGGGAAAGACCCCACACTCACACATACACACATCAATTGAGCCACCTGTTGGCCATGAGTGGCGACCCATGATGCTTAAGGAACTCTGGTGGCAGTCCATGATATACAATAATCTACTTTGGCCCTTACTTAGGCTAGATGGGCGGTCAGAGAGGCTCCCTCTGATCAATCGGCTGGTTACGTCAGGCCCTAGTACCTATATGATTGTTCCAACCCTATTGCCCTTATGGAAATCCCCAACCCTTTTTATCATAGATGTGCTAGAAGGCGGTGGCTAGAGGTTCTTGTCTTGATGGTGAAGTTCCAGCTCTGGAACTCTGGGAAATGTGGAGTATCCCTTCATCACCATTACTCCCAGGTTGATTCTGACTTAGAGTGGTGGTACCTGTTAGAGTCCCATCTATGGGTTAAGTAGAGAAAAATGACTTTAAAAAGAAATTGTGAGTACCCATTAAGAATGAAAAAAAGCAAAAACGCTTTTGGTATAAAATGACCCAATGGGTTTGAAATGCCATAAAACACAACCAACCAACAATTACTCTACATTGATTAAAAAATTTGGATCTACTGTATGAAAAATAACATTTAGAAAACATTAATATAATTTAATATAAAATGATAGTAAAAATAAAAAGATTATCAAAGATACAAACCTTCTCATGATAGTTCAAGCTTCAGGGCCCAAAAAGATTTACGTCCACCACTGTACTTGGCTAAGCTTAGGAAGCAGGGAAACAGTGTGATACTCGAAAAAAAAGCTTTAGAAGTTACTTGACCAATTGCTAGTACCACTACTGTTCTTCTGAAAATCTGAAAATTCATATCCCAGTAAACATTGATTTGTTTTTTAGTTTAAAAAAAACACAAAAAAAAACCAAACTTACAAATCAATTAGTAATATCTTTTATTTATTTATATATATATTTATTCATTTATTTATTGAATAGCTTAAAAAAAAAAAAGCATGAAATTAACTAGGAAGTTTTATTTGAATTAAAAATAGTAACAAGTATGATTCATTGGGTACAACATATCTGGCTGTATGACCTACAAATTGGAAATAATTACAAGATTGTTGTCATTTAAAAATGAATCAAATTTCAGCATTAGATAACACATTAGTAATTGATAGGTATTTACCCAAACCAAAAATTCACCTCAGGGAGGAAGTGACACAAGGCTGCAAGTAGGGGGCATCCAGCAAGAATATCTTATCTGTTGTAATAGATCTAAGAGGCTAGGTAACCATTACACCATAATGGGATGCCTACCCATTAAGAGTTGAGAAGTCATGAAACAAACAAAACAAACCAAACCAAAGTTATGGTGGATGATTTTTCTTTAAATCACTAGATGATTAAAGAAGATTAGAGAAATCTTAGGATTTTTATGCCATGCAATTTAATCTTTGAAAGTCGGAGATGCGGGGCGTACTGGTTAGTTGTAGGAAATGGACTTGGCGACCCGAGTTCAAATCTTGGACGAATCCACAGTTCACATAGTGCTAATACCCTTGGGAAATGTATGAATCCAACTACTCTCCCTCCAGCTATGGGTAAATAGTTAGGCAGACTGGGCTCTTTAATCTTGGTTAGACAACCAGTCTGAGAGAAGGAAAACTCTGAATTCAAACCTCTTTAAAAAAAAATATCTGCTTGGGGTGGTCACTACTAGAATAGGCTCAGTCCTACCTAGTGATCTATTTTAATTTAAAAAAAAAAAGAAAAAACTTAGCCTTTACCTAAATTTCTATTACTACTTGTAATATTGAGATAAAACACTGTTTTTTTTTTTGGGGGGGGGCTTTGAACAGGCTAATGATAATAATTGTAATTTTCCTTGTTAGATTTCTTTAGTTCAGTAGGGCCGGGTTAGCTCAGTCGGTAGAGCGTTTGGCTAGAAACCACAAGGTTCTTGGTTCGATACCGGCCCTCGCCAACTCAGCGTATGAGTAGTACAGGGATCTGTGCGGTAAAGTGAGTAGCTGATGGTAGGTGTGGTGCTCCACCTCAGATGCTAAAATAATCTCCTTGGTCTAGCGCAAGTGAAAAGGGGATAGACTCCCTCGCTGTCTGGCTGATACCGATATTAGGCCGCCCCGACGACTTTACTTTACTTTATCTATTCAATAATCTCTGCTCTGTCATCAGTAGAATACCTGTTGGCTGTGTGTCGCAACCTGGGAAGCCTGAGGACAAGAACCTGGTCGCTGAGCAGTCCATGTCCCAGCTATCTTCACTTTGGCTCTTACTTGGGATAGACACCCGGTACAAGAGGCCCCATCCAATCAATTGGCTTGTCATGTCAAGCCCTAGCAACTATATGATTGTCCCGACCATAGTCTTCAAATTGCTCTTATAGCAAACACCCACCCTTTTTTTATCATAGATGCTAGAACGTGGTGGCTAAGGGTTAACCACCACTATTTATTAATAAATGTGAAGTTAATGGAAGTTATTTCGTAAATCATTATATATATATATATATATATATATAGCCATAAGGGTAATAGGGTTGGGACAATTATATAAATGCTACGGCTCGATATGACCAGCCAATTGATAGGAGGGGGCCTCTCTGAACACCTACTCCCACCCTGTCTAGCCTAAGTAAGGGCCTATGTAGAGTGTTGCATGTCATGGACTGCTCAGCCACCAGGTTTCTATCCTTAAGCATCATGTCACCATCTACTGCTAACAGGTGGAACAGTTTACCCCTCTGCAGAGGTGCAGTCAGCATATTTTACCACCCCATCCAACAGGACGGTCAACCTTCTAAAAAAAAAATCATTTTGTTACTAACCCTCCCAATGGGGCCAACTGTTGGCAACCCGTAAAGCCTGAGGACATAATCCTGATGGCTGAGTTGTCCGTGACCTTGGTTCTAACACTCCACTTTGGCCTTTATTTGGCTTAGACAGGTGGTTGGAGAGGCCTGTTTTGGTCAATTAGCTGGTCATGTCAAGCTCTAGCATCTATACGATTAAGTCCCAACTGTATTATTCAAATTGCTCTTATGGTACCCAACCCTTTTTATCTTATAGGTGTTAGAAGGAGGTGGCTGAGGGTCAACTATCAATTTATTAATACACATGAAGTTAAAGAAAAATCCAACATAAAAATTATTTCTACCAATTCATTAATACATATAAAGTTAAAGAAATCATATATATTTGAATGAAATAAGATTTGACATTAAATAACTCACAAGGATTGACATGCCATTAAACCCCAAACAACCAACCATGGTATCAATTTTGGAAAGAATTACAAGATTGTTGTCATTTAGATTTAGAGGACAAAGTTATAAACAAATCTCAAGTTTAAGATTGAATATTTACATTTGTTTGCATTAATTTCTTTTTTTTTTCTTCTTTTTTTAGATAAGATAAATTTTCATTCCTAGGTATCAACAATTCTAATCTGTTTAGCGGTTGACTTCTTGATCCCCTGCCAGCAAGCTGGAAAGTGTTATATACGCTCTCTTATCTCTTTAATTTTATCATTTTATAAGGATCTGAGATTGGTTGATAGTAATTCCTACATTCCTATTCTTGATATACTGTACAAGAAAAAATTAATTATGACATATTCAAACTACTTAGAATCAGCATTTTTGGTTGTGTTATATACTCGTATATACCCACATCATATATGGAGGCGCATGGCATAATGGTTAGAGTCATAGGAAATGGACTTGTCGACCCGAGTTCGAATCCTAGGCGAAACTGTTTACATTTCACATCGCGCAAATACCCTTGGGAAAGGTGTGAATCCAACTATACTCCCCCCAGCTATGGGTAAATAGTAGAGCAGACTGGGCTCTTCAACCTTGGTAAGGCAACCTGTCTAGGAGAAGGAAAACTCTGAATTCAAACCTGTTAAACTCCGCTTAAGAAATTGACCTTGTGTCGCATCCTGCTTGTGCGGAGGGGTTGGTATATATATATATATATACACCCATATCATATGTCAGGTATATAATAGAGAGAGGCAGAAAGATATATTGTAGATAATAGAAATGATAGGTGGTCTTTCTTACTTTACATTCTGCTTCTACCTCGGCCGCCATCTTATCTGGTGATCTGTTGGGCTTCTTTTAAGGGTTGTTTTTTTTTTCTTTCTGCAGGGCTGGGCTGGTCATTTTCTTTAATATTTAATTAACAACAAGACTTTATTTCCCCAGCCCATGTTGATTCCGCCGCAGAGGTAGATGGACCCCGGGAGCTGACAACAACGTTTACGCTCCTTGAAAGCAGGGTCGATTCTGACTAACTAAACTATCTTATTCTCACGCCTCTGTTATGATGCATTTTTAAGGGTCAAAGGTTATTAACCATCATAACTGTCGGTAACTTTCCATGGACCCCGTTATTCTAAATATAATGGACTCTAATTCAAAATTCTAACTACAGGTACTTTCATAATTTATGGCTGCTCATAAATTATTTAACAGTTGGAATATATGGGTGGGCACAATAGGCTTTTCCATCATGGGGTAAAGCTAATCTCGCAGATCCATTATTACTGAATAGCAAGTTTTAATCCTCGCTGGATACCCCATACTTGCAACCTTGTGCCACAATCCTACCCATGACAAATGGGTTGGGTAAAATAACTGTATTTTGGGCCCAGCAGCAGCAATAAAAGTGTCGAAGAATTCATGGTTTACTCAGGCACATCTTCAGGCAACTGATACTTAACTAACCAAGAAGAACTATACAGAACTTTAATAGAGCTCCAAGGTAGAACTCATTCTCAACAAGCAGGGGTGCCAAGCTATCTTAAAGCTGGTTGGTTATTACATGGTATGCAAATCTAACAGTCACCTTGAATTATTTGAAGGGTGATATATATATATATATATTTAAATATTTATTATAAAATATTTAGGGACAGTATGTAACTCAAATCTTGGCCCATTTACCAAAATTTATTCTGGGTAGAGCATCCACCAAGGAACCACATGGGTCCAGGTTCAATACCAGCCCTTGCCAACTCTGCACATTAGTAGCACACCTTGGGTAATCTGATCTGTGTAGTAAAGTGGTGAGCTGATTGTAGGTGTGGCACGCTCCCTCAGAAGGTAAAACAATCTCCCTGGTTAGGTTTGTTTTGTTTTACAGCATATCAACCTCAGTGGGTCATTTAATGCCGACAAAATTTTGAAATAAATTCATTCTTAATGGATACTCAATTTTTTTATAAACACATTTTTCTATTTAACCCATAGATGGGACCTTAACAGGTGCTACCACTCCTGGTCAGAGTGGACTTGGGAGCAATGGTAATGAAGGAGTGCTCCACATTCCACAAACCTCCAGAACTGGAACTTCACCATCAGATAGTTTAACATCATACCCAGGACATGAAGACCCACAGCCACAGTCTTCTAGCACCCATATGATAAAAAGGGTTGGGGCTTGCCATAAGGGCAATTGGTTGGGACAATCATATAGGTGCTAGGGTTTGACATCACCTGCTGATTGATCAGAGGGGGCATCTCTTATCGCCCATCTAGCCTAAGTAAGGGCCAAAGTGACAATCTCCCTGGTCTAGCATTAGTGAAAAGGGAATAAACTCCCTCGCTGTCTGGCAGATACTGACTATTGATCAGTCTGCCAACTTTAATATGCTTGTGTTTCTATTATACTTTATACTAGAAAGTGTCATTAAAAACAAAAAAAAAACAATTGCATAAAGCATATCTCTATGCTTCTCTGAGATACTGGTGTTGATGAACGATAGTTGGTTGAATATATTGTTTCCCCAAATGGAATGAATATACAAACAATTCACAACAAAGTGATAACCAGTATATTTTATTACCTGAGCAAACTTAAATGAAGAGAATACAGGCATGACAGGAGATACAATGTAAAGATTATACATAGTTGTATAAGAGAAATGTCCTAATAGGAAAATAGTCTTTTGGTTGATAAATCTTGAGGCTGCTGGTAAAAGAGGAAAGTATAAACACATGTTGAATATGTTTTTGTGAGGCATGTGGTATTAAATGTCAGAGGCATGGAATTTCCTTGTCCTGTAGACAGGAGACACAAGTGGTGCATGTTACCTCTGTGAAGGCTGCAGGATTTGACTTTATATCCCCTACAGAAGGGTAAGACTCCACCAAAAAAGCAGTCTTGAGTATGACACTAAACTGTATCTGATAGTGAAGCTCCAGTTATGGAGTACTCTGACCTGGATTGGTAATACTCAGGACCTTCTTCAAGTCCTTTCTAATTCTTTTTTTTTTTCATGTTTATCCATTTGACTTTTCTGTTATTTTCTTTCTCTTCTCATATCTTGCTTCAACAAACTTGTCTCCTTTGCATTCACATGTTCGTTTGTTTTAATGCTTTTTTCTAATGTTTTCTATAACAACACAATTGCCAATTGGTCTCCTTGTAACAATGCTTTAAATCATTTAAGTATTCAGAATGTTAGTATTTATCTACTTAACCTTATCAACTTATTGTGGAATATCATTTGACTCACTACTAATTAAAGATTGTTGTTCAGTTCTCAGCAGAATATAACAAAGACAAAAAAAGATTAGAAATACCTTTTTAAAAATGATTTATTATTTGTATTTTTGACAAATTATTATTATTATTATTATTCCTGGTGAGTTTTTCATACCAGCATTAGCTGGTGGTCTTTCATTGGAGTCTAAATTGAGGTTTCCTCAGATATTCAGGATTCTTCTTAGTATACTAGCCATTGTTATCAATACTATTGTCTCAGTGGTCTCAATTCTTCCTTTGATTTCTAATTCCTCTAGTCTTTTTTCAAGCCTTTGTGGACTGTTCCAAGTGCTTCAACTATAATTGGTACCACTGCCACCTTCATGTTCCACAGTTGTTTTTAGTTCTCTGGCAAGGTCCAAGTATTTGTTTATCTTTTTGCTTTCTTTCATTTTCACTCTATGGTCTGCCAAAACAGCAAAATCCACGAGATGAGAATTTTTTTTGTTGTTGTTAATTAACGCTAAGTCTGGCTTTCTGGCTGAGATTAGGTGATCTGTCTGTATCACAAAATTCCAGAGTCTTTCATGAGTCTTATTATCTAGAATGGATTCTGACTTGTGCATATATCATTTAGTAGTATAGTCAAATCCTAATCTCGTGCAATTCTCAGTGGATCCCTTTTTGCACCCAGTCATGCCTAATTTTGTACTCCTTTTGTGCTAGTTTGCTGCATTCACTTATGTGATTTAACCATTTCACCTCTCTCTCTCTACACAATCTACACTTATTATTCTGTTGTGTATTATCTATTTTTGCTATGACATAATTCGCCCATATGGTATTATATTGTGCTGCTATTATAAGAGATTCAGTTTGTCTCTTGAGGTTTTCCTTTCTCAGCTATATGCAGGGCTTCTCATGTGCAATTTGTTGCTTGAACATCTAGTTGTTTCCCCCCCATTTCTGTTTTCTAATTTTTCTGTTTGTCCATATGTTGCAGTTGCTGTTACTGGCTGCTGTAATTAGTCTTTCTTTTCTTTATTATTACTATTATTATTATTATAAATAATAATTTTGACTTTCATCTTTTTATTTTTATTTATTTTTTTAATAAAAACTTATTGTGATTTTATAACAGCAAGGAAGAGTGCAAAATGTTAATGGAGTATAGTCTTTTGCTGAGACTCAAACTTATGGCTCCTTTTACAATAATAAAAAAAAATAAATAAAATTTAGATGATGAAAGAATGCTAGTGAAAATCTATATTTTATTATAATGATAAATCTATATATAAATAATATTCATAATTGATGTATAATTCCCCAAATGTCCCTTCCATCCTAGTCTCAGAGCCGCCTAGAATATTCTAGATTAAAATTGACCAGAAAGCAAATTTGTCCTGAAAGCAAATAAAATTGGCATCTGCAGGAGTGCCTATCCTTATGGAGTACTTGGAACTTTTCTTTTTTTTGGGGGGGGGGGGGTCAATCAGGAAAAAACTGATCCTACCTTTAAAAACTCCTAAACCAATTGGCAAATTTGGGATGTGGACTCACTCTACTATAGGGAGTATTTTAAAGACATCTGTGAAAAGTGGGGTCTGGAGGAACTGGGACTTTGCAACGGGAGGGGGGTAATGAAATGGGACTTATTTGTACAGAAATCAAAAAGAAGAAAATTGTTTTAAAATACACTTTTGTATATTATTTTTATCCTGGGTAATCCCAGATTCTTCTGCTAGTTAATAATAATAATTATAATTTAATATATTCACTAAAGAATTAATTGGAAAATTCTATTTATGTATACATATATAAAGGATAGTTGGTGTGTATGTATGTATGTCTGGAGGAAACTATGAAAATAAAACAGTTAATGTCAAAGTAAATATATATATATATATATATATATATATATACATTAACTATTACCAGAGCTTGCTTTTTGTGCAAAAATAATGATTTTATCTATATCTGGGAAGATATTTAAGAATCAGGATTTGAATTGTAAGAGAAGAGAAAGTCATTGGTTGAGTTTGTATTTAAAACATAAATCAATTATGTAAGACAAATTGTAAAAACAATCAATGGATCTGCAAGACTAACTTTTTATTATCCCCCTCTACCCAGGCAATGCTGGATAATTGCTTCTAATTAGTTATATTTCTTGTTATATCAAAACGGGATTGCTGAATTTTAAAAAAATATTTAAATTTGTTTAGATATTCATTATAATTTTGGTTTGTTGTGTAAGTTTTTTTTTTGTTTTTTTTAATTATTATTTTTTATGTTTTTATTTTTTATTTGTTACTTTAAAAAAATGCTAAAATTGATTTTGAAATGACTTTAGTTCACCATACTAACATTCCAGGGATGCTGATAGCTTTTTGATTTAGTGCGTCCTGGCACGCACATATTTGCTTTGAATGAGTCCCCAGGAAAATTTATGGGTCCCAACTAAAGCCTTATAACTCCTACCTTGTAACCTATCTTGTGTAATTCATTTCTAAGAAACTATTGAAATGTATTTACAGTTAGCTTGAAATGGTGAAAAGAAGAACATTGGGACACATGGATATGATTTTACTGCATCCTTTTATATTTTTGTGCATCAGGGATGCAGGACACGTACCTACCAGCATCTCTGCATTCAATACTTATATTTCTCCATATTAAAATAAAAAAAATTGGAATATATAATTGTATAAAGTTCAATTCTATTTGATGTCGATCTTTCAAAACTTATTTATCTTAAAAAAAAAACTTTTTTTTTTTTTTTTTTTTTGTGCATGTGTGAAACAAAAATATATATTGAATGATGCATGCATCCTAAACTTTTTTGTCTCTTTATTTAGATTCCACAGTCAGCAGCCTATCAAGCAGTTGGGGTAACTATACACATTGGATATATTTTGATATTTAATTTTTTTCTTTTTTTTTCTTCTAAGGTTTACTTTGTTTGGACCTGAGCACATCACTCTGGCCATACATAATGATGATATTCAGGTTTATCAATATCATAAACAGAGTTGTGGAGTTGGAACACAAAACCTTTAACTCCGACTCCTCTATTTTTGGCTCCTCCGACTCATATGATTAAGTGATAATGGCTTACAAATCTTATAAAGCCTTTGCATACACTCTTAACTAGAGTAGGTCTTATATCATTATAATTGGTTTATATCAAAGAATAAAGATATTGTGGCTTTTATATCATACCTATTCATTCTTTAATATTTTCTAACAGAATTAGACAAAATCTTTGAAAGGATATAGAAGTAATAAAAATAAAAATGCTATAATGTGTGTATTTATTTACTTTTTTCTTTTCTTTTTTTTTCTTTTTTTTTTTTTCAAAGAAATTGGTAAAGAACAAAAATAAAACAGAAGTTGAAATATAATCTTTTACAGGATGTAAAAGACATAACAAAAATAAAAATTATATAATGTAATTTTTTTTTTTTTTTTTTTTTTCATGTATAGTTTTTTAAATACAAAATAACTACAAAGAATAAAATGACTTTAAAAAAGAAGTTGAGAAGAATTTCTTTAAAGGAGTTAGTCAGCATAGTGTTAACAACACCGACTCTAGTGACCCCTTAATTGTTTCCAACTCCGACTCTACAGCCCTGATTATAAAAAAATATACTTTTTGGAGGATTTTTATAATGTTTCTGGATGTTTTTTTTTTTGTTTTTGTTTTTTATTCTTGTATAAAAACAAGTATTAAATAAGCTTTTAAATACAAAGTTGAACAATATTTGCCTGAATTTTTTACATAAGGCCTGATATGTATTTCTTCTTTTTTTTTTTTTTTTTTTTCAGACTGTCCTCTTTAATATTATCTATACATACACAATGTTTTGTGCCCTCCAGCCTTCAGGTGCTTGTAACCCATTGCAATAGATTGTTCTCATTCCATTATAAGTGTTAAGATTTTGTTTATCCGAGTTTAGTAAATGATTCAAATTGGGAAATCATTTTGAATGATTAGACTGTTGTGCAAACAAGGCATTGAAGAATTTGTGATGATCTTGTATACAAATAACTAGAAGGGGCTACCCAGCGACACCTGGGTAGAGGAGGGAACTCTGGTGTGTTGATTTTACTTTTGAGATTTACAAATGCTGGCTGGACATTTTTAAGTATATTTACTTTGTCATTAATTGTTTTATTTTCATAGTTTCATCTGGAGATACATACATGCGTACCAACTGCCTTTTATCTATTATTATACTAAAGCTGAGCAAATCAACTCTTGTCTCCTAAAGGCTTTTTTATGGTTTAGTTCAATGACACGAAAAAATTATACTAAATTATTCCTTGCTTTTAGGATTGAGTTATGTTTGAAAAAAATTTCATTTTAATTAGTTCTAATTAGTCATAATTTGCAATTAAGTAAAAAATTGATCAATCTCTTACTTTACATTCTGCCTATCAATTTTTTCCTCACTATGTATATCTTGATTACCACCTCGTTATATATGTTAGTTTCTCTGGGAAAGTAGAGGGAGAGAAATGGGAGAATTTGAAATGTATTTCCATGTTAAATTTCATAAGCAGCAACCCGTGGCTTAAATTAGGTCAAAGATTCCCTTTCTTAGAAATCTTACAAAATGATTCTAATGTTTGTCCAGCCGTTTTTTGTTTTTTGTTTTTTTTAAATTTAATTCGCTTTGCAAACTCACTTTTCACTAATCTCAATGGGTGACCCAATGGGTCACGTTTTGTCTAGTATATGTATAGATGACATGATTGATTTTGCACGCCCATCAATTTGAGAGGCATCACGGTCATTTAAATAAAAAAATGCTAACACTTATAACAGAATGAGAACAATCTACCCTGTTGGATTAAAGAATCATCTGAAGAAGGCTGACATATAGACAAAAGTCTAAAAAATCAAAACAATACAAATTTGAACAAATAGTGAAAGCAGATTCTTGTTTGGTCTTTATATAGAATACCATATATACTCGCAGATAAGTTGCACTTTTTGGACCATAAGACCTTTAGGCACCCCTTTTGCTTTGCTGATTCATAAGTACATTTTTTCATTTACACCGTCAACATCCGGTTGTTTGTTAGGGGTTAGTTTTATAATTTAAAAAAAAAC
Source organism: Doryteuthis pealeii (assembly GCA_023376005.1). Classification (NCBI taxonomy): domain Eukaryota; kingdom Metazoa; phylum Mollusca; class Cephalopoda; order Myopsida; family Loliginidae; genus Doryteuthis; species Doryteuthis pealeii. Next base: position 44,328,473 of record CM042154.1, on the reverse strand, counting down.
CTCTAAAAATCGTCAGTTAACAGACAATCGGATGTTGATGGTGTAAATGAAAAAAATGTACTTATGAATCAGCAAAGCAAAAGGGGTGCCTAAAGGTCATATGGTCCCACTATTTTTTAAACCAAAAATTCCACCAAAATCAGTATCCATTTGTCATAAATGTAAAACAGCGCTACCTTAATTTTTATTTATCATAAGTTGCAATGACGCGAAATGCGTACAATATGCATTTGAAAGCTTTTGAAGCCTTTCGTATACACAAAATATATATTTTGAGTAGATAATTATTGATTTTTTTATTATTGGGTCGACGGTTACACTTTTTTACCCAGGCTCATTTACAATTATAGTACTAAGAAACACAACCTTTATTTCTATATGTTTGCATGATGCATCACAGTCTATGGTAAATTGTTCTAAATCTAATATTTGTAAGCAAAGTCTTGAAACAAAGGTGAATATTTGATAGATTTTATGTTAGAATAGGTTGTGTAACTAGCCAGATTATAATGAGACCTACCTGCAGGTCAACCGCAAATACCCACAACCACAAATTAGGAGTGCAACCTATCCACGAGTATATACAGTTGCCATTTTTCAAATTATACCACTCTTTGTCTAATTTGACTATCATTTTAGTCCAAGTTAAAAGTGTGGTAATGTTAACATGAAGGCCAAGCTGTTTTTAGACCTTATTTTTCCAAAGCAGGTATCGTTGAGGAATGAGAAATGTTTTGGTAAATGGGCCAGTCTTTTCTCATTCCCCAATGAAACTTGCTTTGGAAAAATAAGATCTAGATAAGTTGGGCTTCAGTTTACCATTACCATGCTTTTAACCTGGACTATTTGTTACCAGGATTAGGAGCTTCAACTTCCAAACCACTAAGTAAAATTAATCAAGTGGTCCCAGGGGGCTGTCCCTTCCAGTCAACACCGGCATCCTCAATTTAAAGGGGCTGGGCTTATTGCCATTAGTTTATATATATTATATAGTAGTCGCATCTGTTTTGACATGTACATGTCAACTTATAACTCAGAAAAGATGTCATTGAGCATTAAAATTGTGCATACACTTTAATGTTTATAATAAGAAAAAGTAGAAAATTTAGTTTTTACTGATTATAGATTATATAATTCAATAATTTAAAATCAATCGATTTATGGAAATCTTATAAGTTCTTCATAAGTAAGTACAAAAATTATCCTTTAGAAAAATAAAATTGGTTTCATGAATTTAGGGTTACATTTTTTAAATATTATTTTAAATACATGCAAAAAACGAATTCTTAGCTTATATCATTAAAAATAATTTCTCTTACTCTTCTCTTAATACACATGAAGTTAATGAAAGATCAAACAAAAAATTATTGCTACCATATATATATATATTTATATATATATATATATATATATATATATATTTGGCATTAGATAATCCGCAAAGGTTGATATGCTGTTAAACAGCAACCAACTATCCATATCTTTAAGAAATTTAACTCCCACTATCTGCTTGTTATTTGTTCTAATTATTAGAAAGAATCAGAATTTCCCAGTGGTTCTACCACTGCCTGTCTGTATTTTATTATCCTGACTACAAAAAAGGTGGTGGAATTTTTTTATTTTTTTTTTTTTTTTTTTTTTTTTTTTTTTTTTGCATCTGTTTTATACATTTTGTTTCAAGTGGAGCGATGTAAATGAAGATGGAAAATATTTTATATATGTAATCACAATCTTTTTTTTTTCTTTTTTTTTTGTCTACATAGATATTTGGGAGTTTGTTTCTGATAAGACATTGTTCTACATGGTGGTCCAAAAATCTTGTCACCCCACCCACCCTTTTTTTTAAGAGGTAAAATAATTACATAACTTAGATATCACATAATTAAAACAATATGTATGGGTAACAATACTTTTGGACCACTTTGTACACGTGAATGTTTTGAAATAGTGGGTTTTAAACACACTATTTCTCATATGTAGAAGAAGGTTTTTTGGGGTTTTTTTTTTTTTTAATTATTATTGAATATTTCCAGTTTGTAAAAACTGTTCAAATGACTTATTAGTTCTGCCTTTGTACTAAACAAATCCTATTTAAATGCTCCACAATGCAAGAGAATGTTAAATAGTCAGATGCATTTTATCAAGTATAAATCAAAATCATCCATTTATTTATGAATTATTTTTATTAATTGAGAAAATGAAATCCTTGTTTTCACTTTTAAGATCTGAGTTATTGATCTCTTTCAGCTAAATCTATCATTTCCATGATTTGACCTTATTTGTTAAAACTTTGTAACTCAAATATAAAGAGTTTTCTATCTAAAAGAAGTTTTAAAAAATTTGTTTAAAGTCTTTTTATGCCTTTTTATCTATGAGTGTAGATTTCTATACTGTCATTTTTATTGCCAGGATTATTCTAATCTTCAGTCAATTTCTAGATGTTAGATATTAAAGAAAGTTTTCTTTTACACTTTTGAGTGACTGTTATTTTCTTCTCCACTTTGTAAAGAACTTTGCTCTTCTGGATATGTGCAAATATTTATTTTATTTGTCTTAATTTTTTAGATGAGATTGGATAATTTGTATTATTTAGATTTTTTTTTGACTGTTGTCCTCATCTTTATTGTTTCAGCCAATGTGTCCTCCAGCCTTTTTCATGTGTTTCTTGTCAACCTCAGGAGCCTTCATATAGCTTTGAACCAGATTAAATAAAGGGTTCGGTTCAAAGTTCTGTGAAGACTCCCCAATTTTGACAGAAGGCACATCAGTGTAAACGTTGTGTATATAACAATAAAGATGAGGACAACAATGTGAAAACTCAATAATAATACAATTTATTTTTATTTTACTTGGTGAATTTTTCAAACAACAGTGTACTTTTGGATGGAATGTATTTTATTTCTTACTTAAAATATTAAAATGATTTTTTTTTTTTTTTTTTTTTTCACAAAATGGTGGCAAAATCCATGTGTTTAAAATGAAATTTTTGAATCCCCCCCCCCTCTTTGAAATTTAAAAGAAAAGAAAGTAAATATTTAAACAATTAGAAAGATATTCACTCTTAACATTAAAAGCTCAGTACACCAAACATTATACCTTCATCCATTTTTTTTTTTTTTTTTTTTTTTTTTTTTTTTCCTACAAGTTTTTGTTTTTCTTTTAGACATGAACATATTTCTTCATAACATCATTAAATTTTGTAAGAAATCTCATATCCCATTTTCCGGTGTCATAATTTTCATTTCATACTTCATTTTGAAATCTTCACTTTTCACCCCCCACCATTTACTTTACTTACCAACCACCTGTAGTTTTTTTGTTTTAGTTACTATTTAATCCAATTTCCATCTTTTTCTAGCATTACCTACTCTGACTTTGTCCACCTTATCAGCTGATTGTGTTTAGATGTTTGTCTCACTAACTGAACCCAAGTTTCCTTCTCTTTTCTTTTCAAGTTGGCCTATTCTCTAGCTGCCCTCGGGAGTCTCCAAAACAAAAATTTCAAGGTTAGTTACATCAGTCTAGAATGATTGCAAAAAACATTAAACTTTCTATTTATCTAGAAAGTTTTCCTGTTTTATTTAAAATATACACTCCTTTTTTAGTTATTTTGCCATTTTATTTTTCAATTTGATCAAATTAGGAATTTATTCAAGTCCTTTACTACTTTTTTTTTTTTTTTTTTTTTTTTTTTTTAATTTATTCTAAAGATTAAAAAAAAAAAGTTTCTTAAAATTGAAACCTCAAAATCAAGATATTTAGTATTCTGAAAAAATTTATTTCATTCTGCCACTCCCTGGTCAGAAAAGCTAGTTTTGCCAAATGTTGTTGTGCACCCTTCAAACCTTTCATTCCAATTTCACCATCTTGGAACAATTCTTCATATTTTGGCATTTCATTTTACTCTTTAAAAAGATTCATCAAGTTTTTGTTCATTTCCCTTAATATGGGAACCTACCTTTTTCAAATCCTAATATTTATCATTTGCACTTTTTTGAAGCATAATGGAATTGTTAATTAGACAAGGCCAGTATTTGAATACAACTACAAAAATAACAGTTTTAATTATTTTGTCTTATAGTGAAAGATATATCTTAATCTCAAATGCTTAAACTGTTCAAAATTACAATTAAAAAGTAAAGTCAATTTCAGTGTAGATTTCTTCTCTCTCCTTTTTCTTTCTTTTTTTCTTCTTTCAAGCAGGCATTATTCTTTGAACAAATCCTGTTGTTTTATTATATTAAGAATTTTTAAAATCTATATATTCAAGTTCTGGCCCTTTTTAATTGCAATTTTGATTGTCATTTGAAATATTTCTTTATTTTCTTTCTCACTATGATAAAAAAACAAAAGAATATCCATTCATTTGGAATAGAGAGTGGGTTAAAAAAAAAATCAAATTTCTTCTTATTGTTGTTTTTGTGTGTACATTATTATAATGCACATCTACTTAATGCATGACCACATTTTGTATTGAGTATTACCATACAATCTGACAACGATTGAGTATTACCATACAATCTGACAACGATTGAGTATTACCATACAATCTGTCAATGATCGAGTATTGATTATTACTGTATAATCTAATAATGATTCATACACTATTTATAAAATAGTCTTTTATATTTAGAACTTTTATCAATAATCAAGAAACTTTGAGTTGCTTAAGAATCTATAATTACAAATATAAATAAGGAACTATAGGTTTACTCCCCCTCCCTTTTTTTTTCTTTTTTTTCAATAACTTCAGTCAACTGGCTGAGAAATTAATGATCCTTTTCAGATTTTATAAAGGATTTGGCAGGGTCTAATTCATTTATTACTTTTTTGTATAGTGCTCTCGCTTTCTCTCTCCATTTCACTTCATGATACATTTCCGGAAAATTGTGCTTTCAATTTGATTAAATTTGTGGTCCAATCCATTCATCCATACGTGATTTATATTAATAAAAGTCTAACATTTACCATTCATAGAAAATTAACATAAATCTTTATAGACATCAACTGCATACTACAGACTCCTTGAGGAACATGGGGCTGCAGTTTCAGCAGCAAGTAGGATTATATGAGGTGGAGTAGCTAGCCCCCTGGTTTTACGAGATGGAGTAGTTAGCCCCCTGGTTTTACGGGGTAGAGTTGCTTGCAACCTTAAGTAACATCCTACCTGTGGCGAATAGGTTGGGTAAATACCTACTGTTCCTATAGACACAAAATGAGAAGTAAAGTCTGTCTCTTGCTGTAAAATTATTAGAGCAATAATTCACAATGTCTTTTTAAGCTGGACTGTACCAAAAATTCATTTTGGTTCATCTGAAGTGACATTAACATTACACTTCTTTTGATTTTTGTTTATATATTGTAATATGAAAACAATATAGGAATAAACAATATATATACATTCTCTGCAATGGTTAAATTGTAAAAATGATATTTTTTATATGCTATCATATTGAAAAAAAATTATAAAATAGAATATTCAAAATTGTGACTTACAATTTTTCTTTTTTTCTTTTTCTCTATTTTCTATTCTCTTTTCTCTTTTAGTTTCATTTTGTCTGATTGTATTCATGTATTAATCAAAACATTTAATCAAGCTTAACAGAATTCTTATTTTATTATTACAATTCTTGGGCTCTCTTGAAATTTTCAAAAAAGAAATTCACCAAATTTAAAGATAACAATTTAAAGATAACAAATGATAATCTTTACATATATAAAAGGCAGTTGGTGTGTATGTGTTATATACCTCTTATAATGCATTGGGTGTATATAATGGGGAGAGAGACATACAGAGTAGTAGATGGATAATAGATAGGATGCGATGAGGGTTCCTATTTGTTACTCTCTGCTTGCTTTGTCTACATCGTTGGCCGCCATATTCTTCTCAGGGCGATTCTGCTTCTTTCTTTTCCTGCCTGTCATATCTTGTTTTAATTAACTCAACAAGACTTGGTTGTTTTTCTTATAAACCTTTATTAAAACAACTGCAGCCCATATTCCGCAGCGGATTGAGTGTGACTCTCAGAACCGACAATAGCGTCCGCACTCCTCAAAGATCTGGTCACATCTGAACTAAACTAAGACTAATTCTCATGCCTGTAATGATGCCTTCCAGGAGGATCAAGACAGGGTCATCCCCAATCACTTATAACCCTAATGGTTATGGAAATTTCCACTTCTCCCTCCGATTTTAAATCTAACGACTCTTATTCAAAATATTCTTACTACAGGTACATACATAATTCATAAGCTTCCTATGAATTATATAACATGTATGTCCAGATGAAACTTGAAATAAAATGATTAACTACAAAATATATATAAAGGGACGGTAGAGCATTTGGCTAGAAACCACAAGGTTCCTAGTTCAATACGGTCCTCGCCAACTCAGCGTATGAGTAGCACAGGGATCTGTGCGGTAAAGTAAGGAGCTGATGGTAAGTGTGGCGCTCCACCTCAGACGCCAAAACAATCTCCTTGGTCTAGCGCTATTGAAAAGGGGATAGGCTCCCTCGCTGACTGGCTGATACCGACTTTAGGCCGCCCCGATGACTTTACTTACTTATATATATATATACATTAAAAATAACCAGTTCTTGCTATTTTGTGCAAAATTTATGAAGATTTTATTTATATTCGAAGATATTTAAAAATTAAAATATACATAGAAATAGCATTGAAATTCATCTTAAAAATTGACCAGCATATGTAAATCTCAATAAGTAAACAAATCAATACATCAGGAATTTTTATGCCCCCCTCTATCCAGTTGACACTGGGTAGCCGCTTCTAGTCTTGTTATAAAGGAGATTGTGTTTGTCTGTCTGTAACTACATCACCAATGTCCCAATTCCCTTAGTTATTAACATTATATTCTCAATGGTTATTAAATAATCATTATTTAATCTTAATTAGCATCTTATTTATTAACAATGTATCTATTAAGGTCTAGCTAAGATAGATTTGCATCAAAACAACCCATATTATTAATGTGTTTAAAATCCTGCAATGTGTGTTATATATACATTAAGAAATAAATGTTTACATAGTATATGGTATGATTAATTTGCATGCAGGTTGTAATAAAACTGTGTTTTAATAAATAATTACTTGGTATTATTGATTTCTAATATTATTGTTTTATTCTCAAATGTATTAAAAGCAATTCTATGTATAATTTTATATTGAAATCAATTAGAATAAAGTAAAAATATGTATAATCTTCTTTCTAACTCAATATAATAGTTAATTATATTAAAATTTAAATACTTGTGCCCAGAGGGCACTTTTTTAAAAAAATTGTCAATATCAGTCAGACAGCAAGGGAGTTTCTCCCCTTTTCACTAGTGCTAGATCATTTAAGTGTACTTTTTCCCCAGTAACCTTAAATCGATTTACAAGAACCTACCCATTTTAGAAAACTATAAAAAAAATTTTTTTAATATTTTACTTGGTGTTTTTTGGAAGTAATGTTTTTTTTTTTTTTATGTTTATATATGTTTACCAACCCCTCCACATTTGCAGGTTGTAATACAAGGTCAATTTCTTAAGCAGAGTTTAACAGGTTTGAATTCATAGTTTTTGTTCAAGGTTAAAGAGCAGAGTCCGCCCTACTGGAGGGATGGCCCAATGGGTTCACATGGTGTAAAACACAACCAACCAACCAACCCTAGCTGGAAGGAGAAAAGTGTATTAGTACTATGTGAAATGCAAACAGCCTCATCCAGGATTTGAACTCCTCACCATGTTCAATTCCTACTATGATAACCATTACATCTTATTTTTTAATATAAATAATCACTAAAATAATAAATTTTATATATATATATATATATATATATATATATATATATGTATGGGGAAATAACAGATTGGGTAAAATCCAACAAAATGTAATTAAAAGTTGAGGAATAAAAGCAGATAAAACACAAACAACTTCATATAATTGATATTTCGCCTTGGTGTAATAAAATTCTGATGAAGCCTCATTAATACACCTAGGCGAAATATTAATTAAATGAAGTTGTGTTTTATTTGCTTTTATTCCTCGACTTTTAATTACATACATATATATATATATACGCCTGATGAAAAGTTATGTTCCGAAATTTTCACTAGAAAACACTATCTTATTTTAAAAACATAATTAAAAGTAAAAACAATTTCTTTTAACTATTAGAACTCTGAGCCTCCCACGGCCATCGGCTTCTTGCCCTGGGCTTGAAAATATAGCTAAAACAGTAAAATGTTGTAATCTATAACAGATTACATTTTAAGTGCTTAACAGCCTGTTGAATATTGGGTTACATTCTATAGACAATTTAAAATTTATTAAAGAAAATAATAAACTTGTATATGAAATTGCAACATTTTATTGGCAATAGCAATGTAGAGGTGAAGTGGGTATCCACAGCCAAAATTCCAGTCACCTGGGTTTTCGTACTTTTAGTTAGTGGCACAAATACTGGCCACTCACGTTCAAAGAGTTAGAAATTCAGTCGAGTTTTTTTGTTTTTTTCCAAAAAGAAAGTAATTGTAAAAAAAAATTCCTTAACTATAGAATTGGATTGTTATTTTAAAAAAAAAAAAAAAAGTGATGGAGGCATGTACTGTAATGGTTATTGTCATAGAAAATGGACACAGCCGCCCATGTTCAAGTCCTGGACGAGGCTGTTTGCATTTTCCATGGCACTCTTAGGTAAAGGTGCACATGCAGCTATTCTCCTGTAAGCTATGGGTAAAATAGTAGGGCAGACTGGGCTATTTAACTTTGGAATGTTAAACCAGTTTAGGAGAAGGAAAACTCTGAATTCAAACCTGTTAAGCTTACAGTCTTCACGCTGAAAGCACCTGTTCTCGCTAGATCACCGTAGTTAAGTGAAGTTGAACAAGACCATTTAAGCAACTGCAGATACTGTAAGCAACCTGATGTCAAAATGACTTGATTCGGCATTAAATGATCCGAAAATGCTTGATATGCTGTTAAACAAAACAACCAACCAAACAAACCTGTTAAACTTTGCTTAAGAAATTGACATCCGGTTCATGCAGAGGGGTTGGTAAATATGTATTTAAAAAAAAGGCTTGAAACAAACCAAGTGTAAAAATAAAATGAATTGAACAAAACATTTTAGTTGTCAATAATAATAATAGTAATAATAATGTTCTTTTTTTCTTTTTCTTTTTTCTTTCTTTTTTTCTTTTCTTTTCTTTTCTTTTTTTCTTTTCTTTTTTTCTTTTCTTTTTTTCTTTTTTTCTTTTTTTTCTTTTCTTTTTTTCTTTTTTTTTTTTTTTTTCTTTTTTTTTCTTTTTTTTTTCTTTTTTTCTTTCTTTTTTTTTTTTTTTTTCTTTTTTTTTCTTTTTCTTTTTTTCTTTTTTTTTTTTTTTCTTTTTTTTCTTTCTTTTTTTCTTTTTTTTCTTTTCTTTTTTTCTTTTTTTCTTTCTTATTATTATTTTGAGCTTTTCTCCTTGTCCTTTGAGTAAATTGATTATTTTTGTATATTTTCAAAATACTATTATTATTACTGACTTTTATGTTTCGACTTTTATTTCTTTATAGTTTACTCTTTCAAAATCTATTTTGCTAAATATCTTTTTCATTACATGAAATTTCAGCTGATTTGGCCAAGCGAAATCGACCTAGCAGTTTCAAGGGTGGTGAGGTCCTACAGTATATCATTTTTAGACAAACAACCACAAACTTGGCATGCATTTTATCTGTGCTTGTTTAGAACCTCTATTACTGAGGCAAGTGAAGCCAACCTTAGCAATTGCTAGGCTGGTGAGGTTCTACTGTATATTATTTTCCTCTGCCTGTTTAGAGTCTCTAAATCTAAGAAGCTGTGTTAGACACACGTTAATTTTTGTTCACTTTTCATTTAATTTTATTTATTAATTTTATTTGATTTTTGTTGTTTTTTTTTTTCTTTCCACTTCACAGATAAAACATTTATTTTAAAATTTGTTTCTTAAAATCTGAGAATTCATCAGAAATTCTCTCTGCATCACTTATTTATTTCAGGTTTTACACAAGATGGAGGAACAGCCGGATAAAAAAAAACAATACTTTTTTTTTCTCCACCCTTCTCAGTTTTAATATGATTGGTTTCTTGCATTTAAGCATACTTAATCATATATATATATATATATTAGATAAATGTTGAGTCTATGTAATCACACAGGCATGCTTGTAAAAAGATGCACCTGCTTTTGGTATATAAATAGTTTTATGTCTGTGTTTTTGTGTATGAATTAATAAAAAATTGGCTTTTTTTTTTTTATCTTTCTTTTTAATGTTTTCATTCTTTTCTGTTTATTCTCACTGCATGATTATATTTTAGCTATTGAAATTTCAGTGTTTTGTATGTAAAATAAAAAAATAAAGATATCACAAAAGACATTGCATACTTTATGTATGGATTGTTTTCCTTAATTTTTTTTTTTAAATTTTGTTTGTTTGTTTGTTTGTTTGTTAAATATTTCTGTGATTTATTTTTTTCTTTGCTTCTATGTTGCTTTTTTTCCTCACTATTTATCACTGCAAAAAAATTTTTGGTGGTCTAATGAAACACCAAGGTTTTTTTAATTTAGCAGACTAGACAAATTAGGTATTAGGTACAATAATTATATATTGATAATTTCAACAAAAACAATATATATATATATATATATATATATATATATATATATATATATACTCTCTCTTCTCTAAATTAAGTGCTTATGATGGTAGACAATGTATAAATCGAATGATACTTTTTTAAACATTTTTTTAAAAAGAACCATGTAGTAAATACATTAAATGAAAAAAAATTGTTCAGAAGGATATATTATCCTTCTAAATTGATTGTGGATATATATATATATATATCCACAATCAAACATCCAAAGAACAAGATTCTAATGCCTTACCATTTTGTGTGTGAGGAGACAAGTTAAAACAAAGACTTCTCATCCCTTGTTTGATCTCTCCATCCTACATCTAAATAAAGCAACATCTCACAACTACACTGATACTACAAGTCCAGGTTATAATTTTTTCTACACTCTACTGCTAAGAAAAAGAAAATCTACAACCTGTCTAAAAAGAAAAGCCTTACAATTGAATGGATCTGATTCGTATTTTGCACTTCAGATGCTTACTGGTTACTTTATATACATTATTGTCAAAGGCCATTTCATAATCATGATGGTAATCAAGCCACTCAAGGAACAATATATATTGTTTTCATTTACTGAATATGAGAGCTGTGTTCCTTAAACATGCTACCATAATCAGAGATGCTGATAGGTGTGTGTCCTGTGTCCCTGATGCATAAAAATCTAAAAGGCCGCAGTAAAATCATGTCCCAGTGTTTTTCTTTTTTCTTCCCTCACCATTTCAAGATAACTGTAAATACATTTCAATAGTTTCTTAGAAATGAATTACACATGATAGGTTACAAGGTAGAGGTTATACGGCTTTAGTTGTTTTTTTTTCAGATCATAAATAAAAAAAAACCTACAATCTATTAAGAAACTTTAGTTGGGACCCATCAAATTTCCTGGGACTGGTTCAAAGCAAATATCTGCATCTCAGGAAGCACTAAATAATAAAACTATCAGCATCACTGCATAACGATATTCCCGGAAATCTTAAAGAAACTTAGTCTAAAACCTTCTTTATGAAAATGATAAAAAGTAAGTTAAGTCAGCGGAGTAGTCTATTATCGGTATCTGCTGGACAGCAAGGGAATCCATCCCTTTTTCACTAGTGCTAGACCAGGGAGATTGATTTGTGTCTGAGGTGGAGTGCAACACCTACCAACAACTCCCACTTTACCGCACAAGCTATGCTACTTCTGCGAGAGCCGGTATCGAACCCAGAACCTTGTGGTTCCTAGGTGGATGTTCTACTGATTGAGCTAAACTGACCCATAAAATGGTAAATGAGTGATATTCTCTCAATATTGATATTTCAATCTTAAATGTTGTCTACCAGAACAAGACTTTTTCTTTTTCTTTTTTTAAATACATAATATTTTGTCTTAATTAGCATTAGTCTCCTCTACATAGATAAGGATATTAGTTATGTCTAATTATTTAATTTAAAGGAGGGGGAGGGTATTTCTACCTTAAAACCATAGCATTCTATATTGAAAGGTCTACTCATTGTGCAGTCAAAGTAAATAATTGAAGGATAAAAATTTACTTCAGGTTTGAGATTTCACTATTTTGCTTCTGTAGTCAGCTTAAGAAATCCAAAGAAAGTTTTACTTTTACACTTGGAATAACTTTTACCATTATTCAAATGAATTTAAAGTTAATTTAACATTTTTCTCTTAAAGTTTAAGTGAAAAATGTTAAAACTTCTAAGAGCAAGAAAATTCTTAATTTACTTTTTATTTCTTAATAAATTTTGGTCCCCAAAAGTTTGTTTTTTTTAAATATTTTTTTTACAATAGATTATTTTACATCTATTTCTCTGAATTTTTTAAATGAGGCTTGATAATTAATATTATTTGGATTATTCGGACTATTGTCCCCATCTTTATTGTTATCTGTACAATGTTTTGGCTGATGTGCTCAGGTATTTCTTTCAGAGTTTGAAGAGAAGAGAAGGTTCCCGAGTTCAACAAGAAATACCTGAAGAAGACTAGGGCACATCGTCCGAAACGTTGTACAGACAACAATAAAGATGACAATAGTCCGAATTATTCAAATAATACTAAAATAATATAGTTAAGTTCAAACAATATAAAATAAATATTTGTCTATATATTTTTAGATGAGGCTTGATATGTATTATTTTGAGTTTGATTTTTCAGATTGTTGTCATCATCTTTATCATATATATAAAAACACATTTCAACTGTTGTGTTGTGTGTGTATATGTGTGTATATATATATATATAATCGTGATAAAGATGATGACAACAGTCCAAATAATAAAAATAATAAAATAGATAAATCTTATTTACTTCAATAGAATAATAGTAAAAGTTATTCCAAGTGTAAAAAGCAAAACTTTGAATTTCTTAAGCCGACTATAGAAGTAAAGTAGTGAAAACCTGAAAGTAAATTGTTGGCCTCCAGTTGTTGACTTTACCTACATGATAAGTAGGTCTTTTAATATAGAACATTGTGCTTAAAACCTTAAATTATTGTCATCATTTGTAATGGTTATCCCAACTATCCTTAATCCCTGTCAGCTTTTTGTGTACTCTGTCGATGTCAGTGTCTCCGTCTCCAGTAAATATTTCATCCTTTTGCCTAGCACTTAGACTACCCTACCTTCTCTTATATTCTGTTTTATCAAATAAAAAAAGATTATTAATTCTATTACCATTTTTAATTCTTTTTTTTTAGAGTTGATAAATATCTTATAGATATATTCAAATTCATATTGCATCTTCATTTAAACATGACTTTTTTTCTTTTAAATCTTGTTTAATAATCATTTTCTACAATGTTTAAGAATGCTAACGTTTGTGCATATTGTTAAGATTTTTAAATAACTAAAGATGTTTTACAATATAATGAAGTATTAGTTACTTTTTTTCTAACCTATTACATTCAATGCATAAGGTTTCTATGAAAAAAATCACTTGAAACAGAAATACTAAAACCTTGAAATTCATCTGAAATAATTTAAAACAGTCTAAGAGAAAGCAGTCAGTAGACTCATGTAATAAAATAATCTTATTATAATGGAGATTATGTGTCTTATCTGTAACCGAAACTAATGTCAAAATTCCCTTAGTTATTTACATTATATTCTCAATGATAATTGAATAATCATTATTTAATCTTAATTAGTATCTTATTTATTAACAATGTCTCTAAAGTCTAACTAAATTAGATTTGCCTCAAAACACCCCATGTTATCAATGCATTTAAAATGTGTATTATATATCACTAAAAAATAAAAGTTTACATAGTATATGGAGTGGATAATTTGCATACTGGTTTTAACAACTGAGTTTAATAAATAATTCCTTGGTGTTATTGATTTCTAATATTATTGTTTTATCTTCAAACTTATTAAAAGCAATCCTATGTATAATTTTATATAGAAATTATTTTAAATAAAATTAAGTACTTCTTTTATATGCATTCTTATTTAATTTTGTTAGTCTTTTTAATTTAAGATATTTTATTACTTAAATATTTCTATTTAGAGAGTGCATATTTTTGCTTGTATAACTAATATGATTATGTTGTGTCTTTGAGGAATTTATTAACTGGAATTGGAGACCATTATTCTTTCTCTGTACTTAAGTAATTCTGTTGTGGTGAAGAATATTGACTGAAAATCTTTGCCATGGGAAACAGCAGACATTTTGCTGAGTAGTAGAATCACTAAAAAATCTATAAAAAGAAATTAGTCATTTAGAACTTTCTGTTCATCCCTTCCAGGTTTCCAGCACCGGGTCAACATCGATGATCTTGGCCGAAATACACCAGAACCAGGTGAGTATAATAAAAAATTAATAAAATTAGGGGTAAAATTAATTGGGGGAGCAAAGAAAATTCAAATACTTAACCAAGGGAGAAAAGGCTATCTTTGTTGTTCTTTAAAGTTGTTTGCTGTTAACTAACTTATGTGGGGGTAGGGAGGTCACCTGACATAGTGGCGAACATGCTCACATAGTGAGTATGATAAAAAAAAATAAGATTAGGTTTAGATTATTGGAGAGCAAATTTCAAATACTTGCACACACAAAAAGAAAAATTATTTTTGTGATTCTATAGTAGCGGTTCTCAACCCTTTGTTTTTTGTTTGTTTTCTTTCTTTCTTAAACCTATGGACCCCTTTGATTCCTATTTTACTCTGGTGGACCCACCATAGCCATTCAATGTTTAAATAGCCTATTGTATTTTTTATGATATTTTTTGCCGACCTCGACCCCCCAAAAAATGTTCTATGGTCCCACTGTTTTATAGAATTTTTAGCTATTGGGTATCAGAGTTAACCAATTTAATTCCCTTTTTTTTGGGGGGGGTCACATGGCATAGTGGCAAACAAGTACGCATAGTAAATGAGTTGGAACTCCAGTTGTGTTATTACATTCACTTTCAGATTCTTGGGAAATGTTAAATAGTACCAGTATTGTTCTACAAGGGTAGTTTTGGCATTAAATAACCCATAGAGGTTAATGTGCCATTAAACAAAGAAACTGAAATTTAATAACTTATACACAAACAATCAAGCTAGTTAGTAAAATCTAGTTGGGGTGAAGATCCTTATGGCATAGTGGCTAAAGTGCTGGACTGGTCACGTGAAGCCCTAGCACTTATATGATTGTCCCAACCCTATTGCCCTTATGACAAGTCCCAACCCTTTTTATCATAAGTGCTAGAAGGCACTGACTGAGGGTCTTAGTGTCCTGGGTATGATGTTAAACTCTAATGGTGAAGTTCCAATTCTGGAGCTCTGGGGAATGTGGAGTACCCCTTTATTACCATTGCTCTCAGATCCACTCTGACCCAGAGTGGTATGAGGTTCCAGTTTTGGAGGTTTGGGGAATGTGGAGCACCCCTTCATCACCATTGCTCCCTGGTCCACTCTGACCCGGAGTGGTAGTACCTGTTAGGGTCTCATCTATGGGTTAAATAGAAAAATGTATTTATAAAAGAATTGTATTATCCATTAAGAATTGATTTATTTCAAAACTTTATCGGCATTAAATGACCCACTGAGGTTGATATGCCATAAAACAAAACAAACCAAACCAAAACCAGAGTGGTAGTACCTGTTAGGGTCACATCTATGGGTTAAATAGAAAAAAATGGATTTGCCAAAATGTGTTTTTAAAAAAAGCTGAGTACCTATGAAGAATGAGTAAAACAAACTTCAGCAAAAAATGATCCAACAAGGGTTGACATGCCATAAAACCCAAACAACCAACCAATTATCAGTGTATGTGTAGCACAGCTTGGCTAATCTGATCTGTATGGTGAAACATCTGGGAGCTGGTGGTAGGTGTGGCAGTCCACCAGCAAAACAAACTCCCTGGTCTAGTGCTAACAAAAAAGGGATAGTCTTCCTCACTGTTTGGCTGATACCAACAATCAGCCACTCCTGTGACATTATTACTATTGTTCATGAAGGTACAACAACTTGGTGTACAGCATATTGAGGTCTGAGATGTAATATCTTGGGTCAACTAGTACTTAGGCTAGATGGGCAGTCGGAGAGGCCTCCTTTGTTCCATCACCTGGTCACATCAAGCCCTAGCACCTATATAATTGCCCCAACTTTATTCCTTTATAGCAAGCCCCAACCCTTTTTATCATATATGTGCTAAAAGGAGGTGGTTGAGTGTCTTAATGTCTTGAGTATACGTTAAACTCTATCTGATGAAGTTCCAATTCTGGGGAATGTGGAGTACATCTTGATTACCATTACTCCCAGGTCCACTCTGCCCCGGAGTGGTAGTACTTGTTAGGGTCCCTTCTATGGGTTAAATAGATCAAAAATGTGTTGTTTTTTTTTAAATTGTGTTCAAAAAGAAAAAAATTGAGTACTCATCAAGAATGAATAAAACAAAACGTCTTCGGCATAAAATAACTCAATTAGGATGGACATGCTGTAAAATCCAACTAACTAACTAACCAACCAACCAACTTTGGTCAATTAGGTTAAAGTTTTTTTTTACCATGCTTAATTAGAAAAATTGATTTAAAAAATAAACTAGATGCTACCCATTTGGAAGTAGGCAGTGGCCAACAGCTGCTGTAAGATGTACAAGATCAACAAAGGAAAGAAATAGGCATTATCAAACTTTAAAATATTGAAACTCCTAATTAATAACTAATTACTTGATATGTTGCTAAACTGCAATTAGTGGCAAGATTCCAATTCTGGAGCACCACTTCATTGCCACTGCTCTCAGGTCACTCTGTCTCGGAGTGGTAGTACCTGTTAGGGTTCCGTCTATGGGTGCAATAGATCTGTTTGTAAGTTAATGAAAATTATTTCTACCAGTTTATAAAAACAAAGGAAAATCTTTACCTACACTGACAAATCATATATGTATTTACCTTACCCCTCCTCACAAACAGGATGTGACACAAGGTCAATTCTTAAATAGAGTTCAATAGGTTTGAATTCAGAGTTTTCCTTCTAGACTGGTTGCTATATCATGGTTAAGAGTCCAGTCTGCCCTACTATTTGCCCATAGCTGGAGAAAGAATTGGATTCATACCATTCCTAAGAGTATTAGCACTATGTGAAATGCAAACAGCCTCAGATAGGATTTTAACTTGGTTCACCATGTCCATTTCCTATGATGATAACCATTGCATGACAAACACCTCCTATCATATATACAAAAACAAGATTTGGCATTAAATAGCTCATATGGGTTGATATGCCATTAAACAAAATAACAAACCAACTTAATTATTGGTGCTTTTGCTTTAGCTAATTACAGTCAAGTCATGCTGAAAGCACCGGTTCCCGCTAGTTCACTGAAGTTAAGCAGTGATGAGCCTGTTCAATACTTAGTTTGGTAACCACTTAAACAACAGCAAATACTGTAAGCAACCTGAGTCCTTTGTTTATCAAAATAATTTGATTCTGCATTAAATAACCCAAAAGGGGTTGATATGCCATAAAGCAACCAACCAAATATCTGGAAACCTAAACTTTTGTCAAAATTACTTGATTCAGCATTAAATGACCTGAAAATGGTTGATATGCCATAAAACAACCAACCAAACATTTGAAACAGAAACTTTTATTGAAAATAGTTAATACGGTGTATAACAAAACCACCAAACCATCATCTAGGCTGTGTAAGTCGGCAAAAGTTATTTATAATTATTTCTTTCTATTTGCAGCTATTAAATTATCTGTCAGGATGTTTTATTCTTCTTTAGTTAGAATATCATTAAATAGCATCACGTGGGAAAAAAATATGACTGCTTTCCTTAGAAGCAAACAAAAAGGAATCTAACCCTCACTGATGCCAGATAACTGAAACATCTTGTTTGATAGCCAGGGAACATTCAACTCAACTCATATAATCTTATCTATATCTTAATACGCTTGTTCCTTAATCCTCCATCCGTTATCATGCTGCAACACCCTCTGGTTAAAAATGACACAATCTAGATTTTCCAAGATGCAATGCAAAAATGTGAATACAAATTATCTGGTGATGTTTAATCATAGATTTCTTATTTGTTCCATTTTATTTCACCCAATTTTAAAAATGAAACATTCCAAATGGTTTTGTGTCGCTTAAATGCCCAACATAAAATTAAAATGAATTTTTTAAAAAATGTATAAATAATAAAAAATAAAATAAAATAGAATTAGTGTAATCATTTTATATGCTTTACTATTTAGTTTTTCTAATATAATATTTTAACGAACTTGCTTACTGCTATGTCACAGTTCAGCCTGTTTACTATTTTGTCACAGAGGACAAAAACAAAGCTAACAAAATTTTGCAAAAACAGAAAAGAAGAAAGCTACATCAAAAATCTATATGTATATGAAAAAGATGCATCAAATTCTAAATAGAGTTCCTTCCAAGGTCACCATTGAATTAAAAAGACCCATTCTAACAAGAGGGACCCAGATATTCTAAATTGGTTCTAATTAGTTAAAATCTGAAAATAAAAGAAAATCTTGAAAGCAGGTCAAGGGTAACATGAATTATAAAGAAAGATCAAAGTATCATGGAGTGTCAATTTTTCTTCTCTTTTTTTAAAAATTTATTCATCAGGGCTCAAAACTAAAAGGGCCCTGGGCTGCAGCCCCTACTAGCCCATATGTAAATCTGGCACTGACCAAGCTATCCCCCCCCCCCCATCTTTCTCCTCTTACCATGTCCTTCCACCTTTTTCACTTGACACATTTGGCATCAACATCATCAAAGTTCATCATATCAAAGTTCCATTGAAACTTCTGACACTTATAGATCATCTCATTGATTTGGTTTCATTATGAACAAGTCTTTTGACTTTGGTTAAATTTCTTTTTTCCATGCCGTATCAACATTATTTGTACCATTATGATTCATTAAATGTTTCTAAACATTTTTGTCATTTTTTTATCAGTCAATTTAATTTTTAAAGATAATATGTACATACTATTAATCTCTAATAGTAAAAAGAAAAAGAAAATTGTTAGAAGTTATAGTCCAAGTTGAATGTGCGCTAAGGGTAACCTGAAGCCAAACTTTTTTTACAACTTATTTTTCCAATTCGGATCATGGGAGGAGGGGAAAGAGGAAGGCTCAAATTAGTTGTTGGCTAACAGGAAGAGAGCCCCTTTGGTTTGAATTCAGTTTTCCTTCTCCTAGGCCATTTGCCATAACAAGGTTAAAGAGCCCAGCCTGCCCTACTATTTACCCATAGCTGGAGAGGGAATAGTTGGATTTGTACCTTTCCCAAGGATATTAGCTCTATGTGAAATGCAAGCAATCACATCCAGGATTTGAATTTGTCTTGATGTGTCCATTTCCTATGAGAGTAACCATTGCACCAAACAAAATTTCCATTGCAGGCCTCATTGGGGAATGAGAAAAGTTTTGGTAAATGGTCAAAGCCTGGCCTGTTTACCAAAACTTTTCTGATTTTCCAATTATACAGTGAGTCTCTGTAGTGCAATGGCTAACATGCTGGATGTAGTGAATTTGAACTCCAGTCATGCTATTACATTCACTTTCAAACTAACTCCCTTGGGAAAGGTATGAACCCACTTATCTGTCCAGCTATGGGTTAAATAATACCACTATTGTTGTTCTACAAGGTTGATATGCCATTAAACAAAGAAACCAAACCAAACCCTTCCCTCTCGATGGGGCATTAGAATGCACCTCTGCAGAGGGGTAAGACTCCCCCAATGGGGCCACCTGTTGACCGTGGGTGGCAACCCGTGATGCTTAAGGATAGAACCTAGGTGGCTGAGCAGTCCATGACTTGCAATGTTCCACTTTAGGCTTTTCTTGGGCTAGACGGGCGGTCGGAGAGGCCCCCTCCGATCAATCGGCTGGCCACGTCAAGCCCTAGCACCTGTATGATTGCCCCAACCCTATTGCTCTTATGGCAAACCCGAATCCTTCTTATCCTATGGGTGCTAGAAGGTGGTGACTGAGGGTCTACATGTCCTGGGAATGACGTTAAACTCTGATGGTGAGGTTCCAGTTCTGGAGGTTTGGAGAATGTGGAGCACCCCTTCATCACCATTGCTCCCAGGTCCACTCTGACCTGGAGTGGTAGTACCTGTTAGGGTCCCATCTATGGGTTGAATAGAAAAACATGAGTTTATAAACAAAATTGTATTATGCATTAAGAATGAATTTATTTCACAACTTTGTCAGCATTAAATGACCCACCAAGGTTGATATGCCGTAAACCAAACCAAACCAAACCAAACTTGCATCGGAAAAATAAGATTTTAAAAAATTTGACTTGAGTTTACCCTTACTGTGTTTTTAACCTGGTCCTAACCTTATTTCAATTTTGATGCAATTGTTAAGAATTAGTGGTGGACATCAAGGTAAGTCTTTTAATTCCCATGAAATGTATGTTTTTAAAACAGACAAATACTTCACATAGTGAAACAGGTGAGGGTCAAAGTTTAGGTACCAGATATGTATGCCAAAAAGGAAAAGTTGTGACATTGTAAAAAGTACCTGGTACCTATTACTTAAGCATAACATCTACTATCTAGATGTAGATATAATCTAGATAATAAATTAAAATTATTTACAATAAATTATTTCAATTTTTTAAATGCATGTCATCATTTCTATTAACTTTAACTTTTAAATAAACTAATCAAGTAATTTTAGAATTTAATAAAGATAGACAGCTCATTCAACTGTGGCTTATGGAAATCTAATAGATTGCAATGGAGTTATCAGAATAATAATTAATTAGAATAATTTTATTTATTTTGTTATTGTCTAAAAGAACTACAATGAAACGGCAAAAAGTTTTTAATGTTAATATTAACTCTTGTGCTCTACCTTTTAAGACATAGATGCAACATCAATAACATTTTAGCCAAATATCTAACTTGCAAAAATACCAACTTCTCAATATATAATAAACCATTGGTCTTTAACTCTTAACATTCTGTTGAGAATTTTTTAAGTCCAGAGTCCCATTCCTATATGGATCTATCAAAAATGCAAAAAATGGCCTTTTCATTTAAAGTTACCTGTTATTTCCCTTAAAATAAAGACTTCTAAATATGTTTAATATTATATTTAAACAAAGGCTATCATTTGGGTCAGATTAGGAAAACGAATGTGACTTCCGGCCAGATGGAATGAGGCGGTATAGGATGTTAAGAGTTAAATAGACAAGTTATAAAAAAAGATACTTATCTTTGCTTCCTATGTAACATAATGTTGTTCACCATAGAACAAGGTTTCTCAAAGGGTCTAGATAAACCCCTGGGGTCTATACAACAACTCAGGGGGGGTCTGTAAGTATTTGGGGGTCTACAAGGGGTCTATAGAAACTACAAGCCTTCTTAGTAATTAGAAGAAATTAATTCACAAGAATTCTGGAGAACATGATCTTGTTGATATATTTTCAAAAGTTTAAGCCCAATATTCATGATTTTAACAAAAGTCATCAGCTTCAACCATCACATTAGGAAATGTGCTTCTTTGGTAAGTTATTAATTTATTAAATATTTGCAGATCATTTTTACATGTTATGCTTACTTTACTGTTTATTTTACGGCTATATTACAATGAACAGTTTTACATAAAGGTTTGTGCAGAATTCTTTAATACATAATTTCTTGCAACAAAACGACTGCAAGGTGGACTGGGGTATATAAGGAGGGGGTCCATGATAGGTCAATCAAATTTTAGTAGGGTTCTACGGACTTACAAGTTGAGAACCCCTGGCCTATAGGAACAGTAGTGGTAAGTAAAGTATCGATGAATATATCATTGTAACTCATTTTTGTTCTGGTTCCTTATCTTAAGAACTATACTGGAAGCAATTTAGACCCGCATTTCGATTTTATATCAGTATTAATCAAAATAAAAAATAAAAAGAGTATTTGTATAATCAAGCCTTTAGAATAATAGTTAATAAATAAAATATATATATATATATATAAAAAACACCTTTGAGACAATAGATGCCTATGTACTTTGCTTATAAAGATATATGATAGATATCTATCCTACCCGTTGGCCATTGGTAGGATGTGATACAAGGTTGTAAGTATGGGGCATCCAGTGATGCTGATAGCTTTTTGATTTAGTGCATCCTGAGATGCACATATTTTCTTTGAATGAGTCCCCAGGAAAATTTATGGGTCCCAACTAAAGTTTCTTAATAGATTGTAAGGTTTTTATTTATGATCTAGAGAAACAATTAAAACTCCTACCTTGTAACCTATCCTATGTAATTCATTTCTAAGAAAATATTGAAATGTATTTACATTTAGCTTGAAATGGTGGGGGAGGAAAAAAGAAAAACACTGGAACGCATGGATATGGTTTTACTGCGTCCTTTTAGATTTGTGTGCGTCAGGGAGACAGGACGCATACCTGTCAGCATATCTGGGCATCCATCGAGGATTAAACTTGCTAAAAGGTTTGAGACCCCCTGCCATAAAAGATTTAGACAACCAATATTCTCATTGCTGGTGTATATCTTTACAAGTGTTTTTGTTGATCATTGTTGATGGTGACTGTAATAGACTTTAAACCTATTATTACAGCTATACAACCCAGTCATTAACTGTTTAGGTTGCCTTTAAACACAGACGGACAAACTGATATTTTGGTGTTCACAATTAACATACAATTATACCCTTTCTCTCTTTCAACATGCAAAGAAGGTTGATAGGTATACCACTTGAAGTAAAAACATATACTTAGGCAGTGATGCTGATAGCATTTTAATTTAGTGCATCCTGGGACACATGTATTTGATAGTTAGGATAAAAAAAACACAGACAGATTCTTTTTAATAATTAGATTATAACAAATAACAAGCAGATAGTGGAAGTTAAATTTCTTAAAGATATTGATACTTGGTGTTTAACAGCATATCAACCCTTGTGGATTATTTAATGCCAAATCTCTCTCTCTCTCTCTCTCTCTCTCTCTATATATATATATATATATATATATATATATATATATATGAGAAATAAACAAACAAACAATGTGTTTGATATGGTTTTTTTAGTCGACAATTTTTGGGAGAATATGTGCTTAATTAAAATCGTACCTAATTTTGAAAATTAATTAATTGATAATTAATAAATTAGGCAGGCATACCTATTCAAATGTAAGGCTAAACAAATCGAGAAAAAAAAATATATATATATATATACACAGTGATGCAGATAGCTTTTTAATTTAGTGCGTCCTGAGACGCATGTATTTAATTTGAATGAGTCCTCGAGAAATTAGATGGGTCCCAACTAAAGTTTCTTAATAAATTAGAGTTTTTATTTATGAACAACTAAAGCCATCTAACCCCTACCTTGTACCCCATACAGTGTAATTTGTTTCTAAGAAAATATGTATTTTGTGTGAATCACTATCTTTTAGTCAGAAAGGTTTCCTGTGGTATAGTGGTTAATATACTAGACTACAACATCAGCCCAATGTTTTTAGTTTCACAAAATTCTTTTATCTGCTGATTTGCGAGAGACATAATTCTTGAAAAAATCTTTTTCTTTTTTAACTCTTGCTATTTGCAATAGCAGCACGAGCCTGAACACGTTGTCAAACTGTTTTTGCTTCTTAGGAAGCCACTGTAGGCAGAAGAGTTAATTTTGACACTATCAATAATTCTTGGGTTAACCAACTCAGTCAATTGTCACTACTCAAAACATGACTCCTCCACCTCATGTCTCTTTGAGTGAGACATCATCCTTTTTATCAGAACTATTTTCAAGTGCTCTGCACTTGGCCATAACAGTCACTGACTTTTTTTCTACCCACGTAACATTTAATATGATGATTCAGCTTCAGAAGAGGGTGAACAATGAGTTTAGTGTGTGTGTGTGCCTCCTAAGTTCTACAGGAGGCCAAATGGCAGCAAATGACTCTTTTCTAGTTTTCACTGGGTGTTTATGCATCTATTTTCAAACTGGATTCCATCTATACATATATAAAGGACAGTTGTGTGTATGTATGTCCAGAGGTAAATATGAAAATAAAACAATTAAAGACAAAGTGGATATATATACACACATTCACTATCACCAGCTTGCTTTTTATGCAAAAATGAAGATTTTATTTATATCTGGGAACATATTTAAAAATTAGGATTTGAATAGTAAGAAAAGGGATAGTCATTGGTTGTGTCTGTGATTAAAACATAAATCAATTATGTAAGACCAAAACAATCAATGGATCTGCAAGACTAATTTTTTTATTATATATATATTATTATAACACTTGCCCCCTTGATTTGAAGGGGCAGGGCTGGGTTTATTGCTGGGTTAGATGCCCCAATAGGGGAATGCAGACAGGATCCATGCATTTTTTGTGCTGCCATCCCATGAGTTTCAGTTTGTGGGTGGCCATGCATAAATGGACCTTTGTGTCTGACCAGCATGGTGGGATGCTGGAAAATAACTCATTTAAGACAATAAACCTAGCATTCCCAGTTGATTTTTTTTAATTTGAGTTTATTGTTATTAATCACATTATACACATATATAGTATTTAAATAAATGACATCACTTTGAACTTAAAAATACCTTTTTAAATACTTGCTATGTTGTATTACATACAAGAAATAGAATACCTATTTACTTTTTTTCTTTTTTTTTTTTTTAGTTTGTCCATCCGGCGTGTTATTATGTGTTTTGTTAATATTTTATTACTATATTGTAAGTTCATTTTTTTTCCAAAATTGAACATTTGACAAAAAATTCTGACAGTTAACCATCATCCAAATGTCACATATTATATATATAGAATAATTCTGAGACTATCTTCTATTAAGGATATAGTGCTCTTTTTTTTTTTTTGTTCATCTTATACTTTTTGAAGGAACCTGCATCAACTTTTGTTGGTAATGGTTTTGCTTCCAAAAGTCAAAGAAGAAAAAAAGCAACCTCCTTTATGTAGTTTAAGCTGTCTTCTAATTAAGTGTACAATTTCAAGAATATTGATAAAGGTTATCCTCTTTGATTTTGCGAAACTAACAAACGAGTAAATTTTAGTCTCAGAAAGAAAATCGTACTTTGTGCAAAATACCATTTTAAATCACTGTAAAAAATAATTCAATGGATGAAAATTACATATTTAGAAAGATTATTTTATTTTATTTTGGATCAGAAATACTCAAGAAATTGCATATTAAACCAATTAAGGTTGCAAATTGTCAATGTCCACCAATTTCAGCAAAGTGCTGGTAATGCTAATAATCCATACATCTTCCCTTTGTATTGCGTATAGCTGGATTCAGGACAGAATTGGACCATACAGTAGTCCTTTGTAAGAGTTTTAGTCATTTCCAGTTTTGTCTTTCCTTCATTAAACAATTGACCAATTTTTCATAGTGGAAAACATACAATATCACCAAAGTGTCTGCTAGATGTTTATCAGGGCAACCAGTCTAGGAGAAGGAAAACTCTGATTTCAAACCTGTTAAACTCTGTATCATTTAGATTTTTCAGGCTGTTGTCCTTGTCTTTATTGTTATATACACATTTCAGGTGGTTCTTGTTGAACTTGTTAGCTTTCATGTCTTAACCGGGAGCCTTCACAGAACTTCAAATCGAACCCTTTATTTAGTCCATTGGGGTAGCTTGGTTTTTATTCTGTTAGTCAACACTGGGTACAAGTGTTAAACCATGTTAAATATTCTGTGTTATTTTCGAACGTACTCAGGATTGAACCTGCAACCTTGTTATATACCCTACCTATGAACATTAATGGGTATGTCCCAATCCTCATAAATACAGTAGTATTATACTAACTGGGTAGTCTGATACCACTAGCAGTGGCTTACCTTTCTTCATGCTGCTGGCAAGTATTGTATTTTGTTAATGATATAAAGATTCATTTCATTTCCAATCTCCATTTGGTTATTTCTTATTTAGTAACCTTTGTTAAGTTACAACAAACCTACCAATAATTGTCACTTAGAACTGTATTAACTCACCCCTTATATCCGTTGTGCCCTGTGTCCAATCTAAATAATGCAGATTATCAAGCCTCATCTAAAAAATTATAAAACTCTACTTAAAAATAGACCTTGTGTCACATCCTGCTCATGCGGAAGGCTTGGTGAATACATACTTTATGATATTATAATTTTTAAGTCTCCACCTGTTCACCATCACTATCAACACATTATTGGAATCTTTCCTTGATGGTCTCCGTCATAGATTAATAAGTAACATGCTGGACTGTGACGCCATAAGCGAGTTCAAACTACAGTTATACTATTGCGTTCACTTTCAGATTAATACTCTTGTGAAAGGTATGGACTCCTCACCCCTCCAGCTATGGGTTAAATAGTACTACTACTGTTCTTCTACAATGTTGTCTTTGGAATTAAATAACCCACAAAAGTTGATATGCCATTAAATAAAAAGAATATAACCAAACCAGACAAAAAAAGTACTTTTGGGGTTTAGACAAAAGATATTTCTGATAAAAAAAAAAAAATAGACACTAAAACCACTTTTTTTCTTCTTTTTTTTTTCTTTTTTTTTTTTTTTTTTTTTTTGTGTTGTGTGTGTGTGTGTGTTAGGTTCAATGAAATTAGTCCAACCCGAAATGTATATGGCACTCACTAAAAATTATCTGCTAGCTTAGAAACACACCCCATAATTAATTCTATGTTGCTATTACAATTCACTTATGTTTTAAATAATTATGTGGTAAATTATATTACTCTGTCAGTGGGGCTTAGAATATGCTGGATGTATACCCTGAAGTGGAGTAAGAACCCTTTAAAAAGGAATGTTCTAGATATGATACTAAACACCATTTGACGGTGAGGCTCCAGACCCGGAGATCTGAAGCATGTTGAGTACCCCTTCATTGCCATTACTCCCAGATTCACTCTGACCCAGAGTGGTAGTACCTATTAGGGTTCCATCTATGGGTCAAATATAACTGTTTACAAGGAAATTATTTATACCAATTTATTAATACTTATGAAGTTAATGAAAAATCTAAGATAAAAATTATTTCTACCATTTTATAAAATCAAACCAAACCAAAATATTTATCAACAAATCATATATATAAAAAGATAGGATTTGGCATTGGGTAGCCCACAAGGGTTGATATACCATTGATTGAAATAACCAACCAACTAACATAAAATTATTTCTACCAATTTATTAATACACATGAAGTTAAACAAATCATGAAAATCTAAAAAGATAAAAATTTGTCATTTAATAACCCACAAGGGTTGATATGCCATTAAATCCGACCAACAAACCAACCAACCAAATCGTGTCCTTTTACTTAAATTCTGTGTTCTGGGTATGACATTAAACTGCATCTAATGGTGATGTCCCAATTTTGGAGCTCCAGGTGTGTGAAGTACCCCATCATCGCCATTGCTCCCAGGTCCACTCTGGTAGTACCTGTTAGTGTCCCATCTATGGATTAAATAGAAAAACATGAGTTTAAATAAAAGATGTTGAATACCCATAAGAGAAAACATCTTCGGCATAAAATAACCCAAAGGTTGACATGCCATAAAATCTAACAAACTTATATTTACTTAAAGTCTAAGACTCTCCTAACTTATTTTTAATGACTTGTCTAATTCTAATTGTAATTTGCACTAATTTGATTTTAATAGATTGATCATGCCATAAAATCCAACCAACAAGTCAAATAGATCTGTTTAGAAATGATTAGTATTAGATAGGAATACTTGAAACCATATAACTATGTGCAAATTAAGAATTATTAAGAATAATTACTTGAACTTATAATTGTTTACTAAAGATTATTATAATTTACTTGAAATCATATAACTGTGTACAAATTATTAGTATTAGATTAGAATACTTGCAACTATATAACTGTAATGGATAGAGGTATTAGATATATAACTGTGTGTTGAAAATAGAGGAAAAAGTGGATATAACAACACAACAACTAAATTCAATTGATATTTCACCTCAGTATTTAGTGAAGCTTTGTCAAAAATTTATTCTCTAAATAGTGAGGCGAAATATCAATTGAATTTAGTTGTTGTATTGTTATATCCTCTTTTTCCTCTATTTTCAACCACATTTTGTCAGATTTACTCAATCCTTCACTCCTCATATATAACTGTGTGCAAATCACTTGTATCAAGAATAGTTGCTTGAAGCTAATTGTTTACTAAGGATTATTATTAGTTACATGAAACCATATAATTGCTTTAAAAAAATCTGACTTCAGTATTGAATAACCCAACAAAAATAAGAAATAAGAATAAGAATAAGAAATTGTACTTCCAGGTGTCTTCTAATTGAGTGCAAAATTTCAAGAATATTGATAAAGATTATCCACTTAGATTTTCCAAAGAAATGTAGAGTGTAAAATGTATTCTCAGAAAAAAATTCTTATCACGCATTTTCGGTTGTTTGAAGCAAAATACATTTTTAATTCGCTGTAAAAAATTATTCAATTAATAAAAACACATACAAATTACATATTTAGAGAGATTATTTTCTTTTCTTTCCAACTATATAAATATTTTTAAGATTGAACCATAAATATACGAGGAATTGTGATTTTAAATCAATACGGTCCAATTTGTGACGTCAGTTAACAGGGTGTTTTTACATCAAAAGTCACGTAAATTGAGTTTTTTCTTCAAAATCCAAAACTTTTGGAGCAAATCCCGAACAGTATAGCAATACAAGTTATAAAGAATAAGTAAAAGAAAAACTTTATTTTTGTTAAACTACTATTGAAGGGAGGCCATGCCTAATAGCATGAAGCTAAGCCATGGACATGACCACCCTTGGACGCTCACAGGAAACAATACAAGACACACCAGACAACACAAACATATAGATATATATCATGAGACAAATTAGCCATGTGAGAATCTAAATGCAAATCTGTTGTTTATAAGAGGCAATAAAATGCTTTTTCAAAAGTTTTTTAAGGACAAAATAATTTACCGAAACAAGCTTCACCTTTTCCTCCTTTTCTTCATCAAACAATACCGACTGAATAGTGTTCCAAGAATTAAGTGCATTAAAACGAATTGAATTATGCCCAAAACTAACCATGTTGATGATAGGGAAATTAAACAAACCAGTTTGGTCAGCACAAGTGACTGAGCATGGGTGAAGTCAACTACAAAAGCATTCTGAACAGAAACAGGCATTTTATCATGGAACAGTTTATGTATGAACAAAATATTTTCACAATGGACCATATCAGAAAATTTGAGAATCTCCAAATTTGCATACAGGTTAGATGATGTCCTAGGAGGCACAAAGGACATAAGTCTCACCGCAAAGTTTTGAAGAACAGAAAAGAAAAAGTCATCAACATGGCTATATAAATAAAAGAAAAGAGGACATTTCATACAAGTTCATCTTGTAATGATTTAAAAACAAAAAAAAAAAAACCTTCACTTTTTATAATCTTTGTTAACTGGATTTAAAAAAAAAATCTATATTCTGAAAATTAAAGCATATAAATATATATATATATATATATATATATATATATATATATTGCTGTCTAAACAAAAAGTTCATATTTAAAACTTATTTTATAATTTTTTTAAATTTATCAGACTATGGAAAACAGGTTATAGACTAAAAATAGTTTAAAAAAAGAAAAAGAAAGTAGTTAAAAAGTTTATACACAAAATAAAATTTAAATCAAACCGAAGACTCAGCATGCCATAAAATTAACCAACCAACCAACCAACTAATCGACAATGTACAATTTTACCATTTCAGTTTTTGGTGTCCACTAACAGCCTTTCTTCATCTTTTATGTATAGTTGTGGTTTTACTTTTGATTTCAAGATTTTTATTACTCAAGAAATTTATGCGTTTTATTTGTATTCATTTATATTGAAGGAGAAATTCGTCAAAAGTTACGACTCGATTTTAGTCACATCAACAATGGCCGCAAAGCAACTTTAGGAGATCTCGGACACAGGACACAAATGTGAGTAAAATATTTAAACTGTCATCATTAAATATAAGAATTTGTAAGATTCATTTAGTTTTAATTCTTTGCCTACTTTAAACTGCTCACAGCTGCTCTCCAACCACTGCGATCCTACCGTAAGTCACTGGCAGCACCTCTTGCACATATCACTGGTTTACACTGAAAATCACTATGTGAACACCCCTTCCATCTTTTGTTTTGTCTGTGAATCAACCCTGAGACTGGTACTTGATCCTTTTGCAATAGGGAACCAGTGAACAGCCATGGGGGAAAGCGTTAAGGCAATAAGAAAGCTTATTTGTAAAAAGTTTACTCTCACAATTATCATTTGATTAAAAAGAAATGTCTTTTATTAATCAGTGTTTTTTGGGGTTTTTTTCTTTCTTTTCTTTTTCTTTCTTTTTTTTTTTTTTTTTTTTTTTTTTTTTGTGAACAAATATTTTCAAAATTAGACCTAAACTTTTCAGACTCACCTCAATATCTATAAGTAAAGTAAAGTCATCAGGGTGGCCTTAAGTCAGTATCAGCCAGACAGCAAGGGAGTTTATCCCCTTTTCACTAGTGCTAGATCAAAGAGATTGTTTTGTCGTCTGAGGTGGAGCGCCACACCTACCATCAACTCCTCACTTTACCGCACAGATCACATATGCTGAGTTGGCGAGGGCCGGTATCAAACCAAGAACCCAGTGGTTCCTAGTCAGACACACTACTGATGGCTCAGTCTCTATTTGTCTGTAAACAAAAATATATCACTACTTACGTCACAGTAATTTCAGGTATATATATAACTTTATCAATGTGTATTTAATTTATAGTCAATATTATTACTACATTAAATTCAGAAGACACTGTATTATATATATATGCTCTGAAGGTAGTATGCAACAAAGGATCCTCTATGGTATTTTTTAAAACAAGTTTTAATAAATACATGCCCAATATTATTAATATGTATAGTTTGTTTTATTTTAATATATATTTAAAGTTATCTAATGTATAGGTTTTTATGGAAAAAATTATCTAGAAACAAAATATCATCATATAAACTTGCAGAGATGCTGATAGGTATGCATCCTGTGTCCCTGATGCACAAAAATCTAAAAGGATGTAATAAGATTGTATCCATGCATCCCAGTGTTTTTCCTTTTTCTTCCCTCACCATTTCGAACTAGCTGTAAATACATTTTAATAGTTTCTAAGAAACGGATTACACAGGATAGATTACAAGATAGGGGTTAGCTGGCTTTAGTTGTTTCCTCAGATCATAAATAAAAACCCTACAATTTATTAAGAAACTTTAGTTGGGACCCATAAATTTTCCTGGGGGTTCATTCAAAGCAAGTATGTGTGTCCCAGGTTGCACAAAAATAAAAAGCTATCAGCATCACTGAACTTGTTTAAATGATGAAAATAAAATGTTTCTTAAAGGTTATTGTTCAGTTTTTATTACTAACAGTAACCCATTAAAAAAAATTAAAGATAATATTACTACTGATACTACTAGTGTATGTAAACATTAAAAATTACAGGAAATTGGTAATTCTGATAAATTATGAAAGGTATATGGGTAGATTTTGAGCTTCTATAGCTAGTACCCTTTGTGACCTATCAGTAAGACAGCTATCATGTTAAAACAGCCTCTCGAGGAAAAAAGAATGTGAGTTCAAAACTCATCAGGGGCAGTTGCTTTTTTTTTTTTTTTTTTTTTTTTTTTTAATTTTCATGAACTGTGTTGCTGACAGTTATAGAATGCTTTTCAGAATAATACCCTTGGGAAAGGTATGAACCCCTCTTATCCAGTTTTGATGTTGGAGTTTTCTCCTAGTAAGGTTGCCTTCACTGTGGCTTTATCATTAGCCCATTCTACCCCACAGCCACCTCAAAATCTGTTAGATGCAGTTCCTTGGCCCTGGTCATCAACCCATCTAGAACAAGGAAACCACCACTGCCGAGCGGCTTTATATGATCCTGAGGAAAGGCTAGGGGAGTAAACCCTGACTACATGGAGTCCCTAAGGTGGAGTAATGCTGAATTTTAGTGCTACACAGCAACTCCTGTGATACTGCCATTGCCAAACTGCATTGGTTTCTTATCTTTCCTTTGGACTACAGTGGCAGTGTGGAGAGGGTGGATCTGCTGCTTGGGCGACAGCATATCCTCCATATCAACCCGCCCAGGCTACGTAGTTAAAAAAAAAAATTGGACACTACACCATCGTCTAGCAGACAGAAGGATGACCACAGCTACCCTAATGTGTCTATTACAACATCCTACTGAGAATGATAGTAATACTATAATAATATATGGTAGATTTGTAATTTAGTAACAAAAAAGAATATTCTTTTCATTTAATTTATGGAAAGTCATTAATTAGTAATCACAAATTTTCTGTAAGTCTTTTTTAAATGTTTGTATGAATCTAATATTATTTTCAGTAATTAACTTTTACTACATTTAAGCAACAGCTGTACAGCCACCTACCTCCAATCTTACAAACCATCCAAGTAAGACGAGCAAAACATGCTGTGCACAAAGGATGAACTCATATGCAACATTCTCCTATGGACTCCTACACATTGACACACTGGTGTTGGTCAACCAGGAAAAAAGTCACACATTCATCAACTTTGTGCAGACACTGGATGCTGTCTAGAGAACTTACCAAGAGCAATGGCCGATAGGAATGGATGACAAAACAGAGAGAGAGAGTCAAGTGAATCTATGCTGTTAGTATAACATGATGATTATGATGATGACAATGACAACTGGTTTTGTTGTATAAATGCAGGCTTAACCATGACCTACAATTTCCTGTATCAAAAAACTTGAATCTACAAAAGTGAAAACAATAAATTTTTGAATAATACTCATAGGATCTTGGATAAATCCTATCAGTTTTTCTGACAATCATTGAATTATGTGGTAATTTTTTCTTCACAGTTCTTAAAATGTTAATTAGGCTTTGTGGTCATGTCAATTTGTTTTCATCTTCATCCTTCACAAAACAAAAAGAAAAGAAAACATATGCTTAAAATCTTATTAGATGGTATCATTGTATTGTTTGT
Organism: Doryteuthis pealeii; assembly: GCA_023376005.1. Taxonomy (NCBI): domain Eukaryota; kingdom Metazoa; phylum Mollusca; class Cephalopoda; order Myopsida; family Loliginidae; genus Doryteuthis; species Doryteuthis pealeii. The sequence goes on along the minus strand of CM042154.1, from coordinate 44,295,301 downwards.
TGATATTTTTCTTAAGATCTTTTTGTTTTTTGTTTTGTTAGAGAACGTCTCCGCTCCTATGGAATGTCATCTGCTGGGAAACTTCAAATTAACAAACAGGTGAAAAAAAGATTTATTTCTTTAAATTAGAAATATTTTCTCTAAATTTTCCTATCAAATATGATATATCCTTCTATTGGTTTCATCTTTTCTTTTAAACTTCTTTTGGACAAATCTCTTTTCGAAACTTCTTTTGACAAATCTCTTTTCGAAACTTCTATTGGACAAATCTCTTTCTCTTTTATTGGACAAATCTCTTTTCAAATCTCTTTCGAAACTTTTTTGGACAAATCTCTTTTTCGAAAACTTTTATTGGACAAATCTCTTTTCGAAACTTTTATTGGACAAATCTCTTTTCGAAACTTCTTTTGGACAAATCTCTTTTCGAAACTTTTATTGGACAAATCTCTTTTCAAAACTTTTATTGGACAAATCTCTTTTTCAAAACTTTTATTGGACAAATCTCTTTTCGAAATTTATTGGACAAATCTCTTTTCGAAACTTTTATTGGACAAATCTCTTTTTCGAAACTTTTTATTGGACAAATCTCTTTTCGAAACTTTTATTGGACAAATCTCTTTTCGAAACTTTTATTGGACAAATTTTTCGAAACTTCTATTGGACAAATCTCTTTTCGAAACTTTTATTGGACAAATCTCTTTCGAAACTTTTTGGACAAATCTCTTTTCGAAACTTCTATTGGACAAATCTCTTTTCGAAACTTCTATTGGACAAATCTCTTTTCGAAACTTCTATTGGACAAATCTCTTTTCGAAACTTCTAAATCAAATTCATATATCATTTTTTTCTATTGAATAAATGCTGTTTTATCATCCTGTAACAACTTCTTCTGTTTGTTTGCAGAGTTATAAATTCACAGCCGAAGATTTGAAAGACCTTGGTCTTATTGGTCAAGGTAACTATGGCACAGTTAATAAGATGAAGCATACCCAAAGTGACACTATTATGGCAGTTAAGGTAATTATCAGATCATTACTTTTGTCTCCCAATATTTAGATAATATCAATATCTTTGATGCATAAATCAAACCTATATTCACACCATGTTTTGTGTTTTTGTTTTTATTTCTTTTACTAAAAAGTCATAGATATAATACTTTCTGTTCTAATATGTACCACAATCTTTTTTTGTTATACTTTTATGCATATTATATACTGTAATTTTTATTAAATTTAGCTTGATACTATCCATTCTTATAAATATGTCAAAATATTTAATGAAAAATTTCAAAATATGCTAATTTAATATAAAATTTATATGGGCTTTTGTTATTCAAAAAGATGTTCTTAGAAACAAACAAAAAATTATCAAATTTTCTCAATAATAATTAAAAAGAAATATCAAAATACAATTCTTTTTTAGAAATAAAATAAAAATTTCCTTAACAATGAATAAAAAGGAAGATCAATGTCTCTCTCTCTCTCTCTCTCTCTCTCTCTCTCTCTCTCTCTCTCTTCTCTCTTCTTCTTCTTTCTCCTTTTTCTTTTCCCTTTCTCCCTTTTTTTCCTTTCCTTTTCCCCCTTTTTTCCTTTCTTTTTTTCCTTTTTTTCTTTTTTCTTTCCTATTTTTCTTTTGTAAATAAATTGACTAATATATAGTCAATTTATAATCTCTAATAGTAAATAAAAACAAATTCTTAGTGAGAAGCTATAGTCCAGGTTAAAAGTATGGTAAGGGTTACCCAAAGCCAAACATTTTTTAGATCTCACTTTCCTTATGAAATCTCATTGGGGAACAAGAAAAGTTTTGTTAAATAGACCAGGCTTTGACATTTACCAAAGTTTTTCTCATTTTCTAATAATTCCGAAATTGAATGGAGGAGTCCCCATAGTGTAGTGGCTAATGTGGTGGACTGCAACATCATAGTGAGTGAGTTTGAAACTCCAGTCACACAATTACATTCACTTTTGAACTATTTCTCTTGGAGAGGTATGAGACCACTTATTCCTCCAACTATGGGTTAAATAGTAATACTACTGTTCTTCTAAAAGAATGGCTCTTTTTAGATATCACTTTTCTTATGAAGGTGTCATTGGGGAACGAGAAAAGTTTGGTTAAACATGCCAGACTTTTTAACCTGGATTATTATTTTTATATTTATACTTCTAAAGAAATAAAGATTTGAAAATAAAGAAGATCAGTAAAAAAAAAATAATTGCTTCCTCTAAATTTAAGGTTGGTAAGCGGCTAAGTAAAATGATGAGCTTGCAATCTTCACATTTTTAGTCCAGTTTTCACACAGCTCTGTCCTCAGATCCACTGTTCTCTAGCAGTAACTCGCGCTTCTTAGGGCTACCCCATCCTGAACTGTTCACTACTCTTGGCTGAACGGATTTGCCTGGATCTTCTCGGAACAGCTTTTTATATATCCTTCAATATCATAAAATCATTCATAATTATCTTATAAATAAAACAAGGATTCACTGTGTCCATTTCTCCCCTGTCTAGAATAAAATAGACACCTTGATATCACTGATATTCAACAGGTGGCCCTAAGATAACAGTACACTTCAAGATCTCAAGTCTAGTCGCAATTATTTGTTTAACAAAACAATATTTGTTTGGTGGTTGATTTTGAAGGCTATCACAATGCAAGTGTAAGAAAATAAGGTAACTATGGTGTTTATTTGTTAACCTCAACTTTATTCTTAATATTTCGAGAATAAATCTCATCAACAGAAGGTTTCTTAAACTGATGCTGTTGCTAGCGACCTTCCATTTTGTTTTGTCTCTATCTTCCAAATTCTCTGCGTGTGTATGTTCAACAATGTCTGATTATCATTCCAGGTTTGGCTTACCTTTTTTGTTTTATCATTAAGCTTTGACCTGTTTGTTTATTTTATTCCATTTTCTTAGCCAGAGAAAATACATGTTCTGACATTCAATCATTGTTTTGACCTTCCAAATTATCATGTTTATCTCTTGATACTCAAAGTATCTTTTAAACATATTTTAAGGAACGTGAAAATAATAAAGAGTGGATACAGAATCCAGAGATGATGTCGACAGATGGGTTGCTGTTATACCGGCTTTTATTTGGTCTTACTTGGTTATGTTTGAATTCAATCCTACCCAGCGTATTTTACAAACTACTGTTATTCTACAAGAAGGGCTTTTTTTAGATATTTCTTTTCTTATGAAGGTGTCATTGGGGAACAAGAAAAAATTTGGTTAAACATGCCAGACTTTTTAACTTGGATTATTATTTTATATTTATACTTCTAAAGAAATAATGATTTGAAATAAAGAAGATCAGTAAAAAAACAAAAACATTTTATTTATTTATTTATTTTTTCTCTCTTTTAAAACAGCGAATTCGATCCACCGTTGATGAGAAAGATCAGAAGCAGCTTCTGATGGATTTGGATGTTGTGATGCGCAGTAATGATTGTCCGTATATTGTTCAGTTTTATGGGGCCCTTTTCAAAGAGGTAATAAAAAGACTTTTTCATTTCTTTTACTCTGTGTGTTTGTGTGGTGATACGACAACAATAATTAAAATCCTCAAGAGCAAAAACTTCAACATTATAGACCTTTTTTTCTTTCTTTTTTTGTAAAATAAGACAATTTACATTGCATTAACTACGTATAAGTATTAAGCTATGTTAAGTATTCTATTTTATTTTTGCCTGTAGTCAGGATTGAACATGCAACCTCCAGATGATTGTCACTTAGAACTATATTAACTCAATCCTTATATCTTTTGCACAATGAAGGCTTCCAAGTTTGACAATGAACACTTGAAGTAGGCCAGGGGCCACATCAGCTGAAACATTGTGTACATAACAATAAAGACAACAACAGTCCGAAAAATCAAAATACTACAAATGTTAGGGGAGGTAATTCATGATATTATGACTATCAATTTACAAGTATCAAATACATACTTGAGTATAAGACGACCTTTTAACTTTAGAATTATACCCTGAAAATAGGGGTCATCTTATACTCCAGTTATAAAATCTGAACATTAAATCCTGTGTTTTACAGTAAGTTGTTCACAAGAGCATGCAACCAAACGAATACCCTCTATCAGGCATTTCAATCAGCTGGTCACGTCAAGCCCGAGCACCTATATGATTGCCCCAACCCTATTGCCCTTATGGCAAGCCCCAACTGTGTTTATCATATATGTGTGAGAAGGCAGTGGCTGAGGATCTTAATGTCCTGAGAATGACATTAAACTCTATCTGATGGTGAGGTTCCAGTTCTAAAGGTTTGAGGAACGTGGAGCACCTCTTCATCACCATTGCTCCAGGTCCACTGTGACCTGGAGTGGTAGTACCTGTTAGGTCCCATCTGTTGGTTAAATAGAAAAATGTGTTTATAAAAAAATTGAGTGTCCATTAAAAATGAATTTAATTCAAAACTTTTTCGGTATTAAATGACCCATCAAGGTTGATATGCCATAAAACAAGACAAACTAAACCCAAACTATCAGGCATCTACAATATTCTGAATGTCTTGCTGTCCTGGGCATGGATTCATTGAAACTCAGGCGTTTAGCAACTGACTTGGTAAACACTCATAAGGTTATTAACTAAATAATAGTTGCTAATAGTAAGATAGTTAATAACCTTATCTTACTATTAGCAACCTTGAGCACCTTTTTGATTTCCATGTTTCTAGCGCATGTGGGCATGCATACAAAGTCAGAAAACAACACATCTCACATGACTTTCAGAAACATTTTTTCACACTCTGAGTTGCTGAGGCATGGAATAAACTGCCTGCATCCATTGTTGGCTGCCAAAACACTGCCTCTTTCAAAACCTCCATGCTTCCTGTAGTTCAACAACACTATACTTGATATCCCTCCTCCATATACACATGCACACACACATACATGTATATTATTACTGTATGCTTTTCATTTTCCTAACATTAGTACATTATTCTGTGTACTATACATGAGCCTTTGATGAGTTTTGGTGTACCTGAGCACTGTATGCAATAAATTTCATTATATTATTGTTATTAAAATAAATTATGGTCAAGTCATGCTGAAAGCACTGGTTCCCACTAGATCACCAAAATTAAGCAGCAATGAGCCTGTTTAATACTTAATTGGGTGACGACTAAGATACTACTAAGAATGATGATTATCATGATTCATTATTACTTTGATCTGAGTAATTTGCTCTCTGTAAAAAAAAAGAAAAACTTTAAAAAATCCATGGCAGTAAAATACCTTTTCTTAATATAATAACATTTCAACTTTTGATTGGATTTAAAAAATTAAAAAATTCTTGCTTTGCTTGGTGTTTGCATTCTAAAAATATAAGATGTAATATGTTTATAAATGAAATTTCCCTAACTTAAGGAAACTCTAATTTGTTTTTCTATTTTTCTTTTCCTCTTTTATGCTTTTCAGGGTGACTGTTGGATCTGTATGGAAATTATGGACATTTCATTAGACAAATTTTATAAATTCATTTATAACATTATGTTGAGTATGATGCCAGAAGAGATTTTAGGAAAGGTAGCCGTAGCGGTGAGTACTTCCCTTAAATTCCTCTATAAGAATTGAATGCATGTGATTTTGGCTTTAGTGCCAAACAGGTTCTCATAATTCTTTTAGAAGGCTCTGAGAAATGTAGGGTGAATATATACATAATTAAATCGAACAAAGAAGTACAAGTGCATCTTAGTGGATGCCAGACAAAAGAGAGACAGAGCTTCCCGGGCTGAGTTTAAATACCCAGCTAGTAGTGTCCCCTAATGGCAAACCCTGGCATCAATGGAAGATAACCCTTTTTGGACACAAGTCTATTCCAGCAGGGGCAGACAATCACTACAACTCTACCATTAGCAATTTTGATATATCCTTTTCAGTTCATTTCTTGTTGATGCAATTTAGTCAATAATTCTAAAAAGAAATTTTAATTTAGAATACCATGTTTATTTGTATATAACAACACCTGTAAATTCGGGGGCAGGGATGTATAATACGCACTGATTTTTTTAGAAATTTGTAGCTGCTAAATTTTACATTTGTTTAAAATTTTTCATCTGGTTGTTTAGCTTAGTCGGTAGAGCGTTCACCTGGACCACAAGGTTCCTGGTTCGATACGGCCCTCGCAACTCAGCGTATGAGTAGCACAGGGATATGTGCGGGTAAAGGAGGAACTGATGTAAGTGTGGTGCCCCACCTCAGATGCAAAAACAATTTACTTGGTCTAGTACTAATGAAAGGGGATAGACTCCCTCGCTGTCTGGCTAATACTGACGACTTTTACTTTTATTTTTTTTATACAGTTTACTTAGTTTCTATACATAGACATGTTCCCACAAAAATGCAACCGCTTGTTGGTAAAAAGTAAGCTCACACTAGCAGAAAACAATATTTTTTATAACAGTGATGCTGATAGCTTTTGATTTAGTGCAATCCTTGGACGCAATTTTGCTTTGAATGAGTCCCGGTAAAATTAAGCGGTCCCAACTAAGTTTCTTAATTTTAAATTGTGGGTTTTTATTTATGATCCAGGGAAAACAACAAACCATCTACTCCTACCTTGTAACCTACCCTGTGATATTCATTTCTAAGAAAACTGATTGAAATGTATTTACAGTTATGTTTGAAATGGTGGGGAATAAAAAAGAAAAATACTGCGATGCTATGGACATGATTTTACTGCGACCTTTTAGATTTTGCTGCCATCAGGGACGCAATGTGTACTTATCAGCATCTTTGTTAAAATACACAACATTCCATGGCTTCTTTTTTTTTTTCTTTGCTTTTTTTTTCTATACAACTTTTTTCCTCTCTTTCAGACATCAAAGCATTGAATATCTCTCTCT
>CM042154.1:43878618-44288340 GCA_023376005.1 Doryteuthis pealeii | reverse complement strand
GTTTAAAGTAGGCAAAGAATTAACTAAATGAATCTTACAAATTCTTAATTTAATGATGACAGTTTAAATATTTACTCACATTTTGTGTCCTGTGTCCGAGATCTCCTAAAGTTGCTTTGCGGCCATTGTGATGTGACTAATCGAGTCGTAACTTTTGACGAATTTCTCCTTCAATATAAATGAATAAAATAAAAACGCATAAATTTTCTTGAGTAATAAAAATCTTGAAAATCAAAAGTAAAAACCACAACTATACATAAAAGATGAAGAAAGGCTGTTAGTGGACACCAAAAAACTGACATGGAAATTGTACATTGTCGATTAGTTGGTTGGTTGGTTGGTTAATTTTATGGCATGCTGACTCTTCGGTTTGATTTAAATTTTATTTTGTGTATAAACTTTTTAACTACTTTCTTTCTTTTTTAAACTTTTTAGTCTATAACCTGTTTTCCCATAGTCTGATAAATTTAAAAAATTATAAAATAAGTTTTAAATATGAACTTTTTGTTTAGACAGCAATATATATATATATATTATATTATATATATATTTATATATTGTTAGGAGGTTGATTTAGAAGGCTATCACAATGCAGTTTGGAATAAATAAAAATAATAATACGAGGTAACAATGTGTTGTGTGTTGACCTGTATTTTTTTATTTCTTGAATTTTCGAGGTAATACCTCTTTATCAAAGAATTGAACTGAAGCAGTACAGCTATGGCATTTCTTCCTTAATGATTTTTTTTTGTTGAAAATGTCGTTATTTTTTTAAATAACTGTATTCCCGTGTGAGCGTGAATGCGTTTATTTTTTTTGTACGTGTGCGTATGTTGTAATGCGCGTGACCATTTTGATAAAGAGGTATTACCTCGAAAATTCAAGAAATAATAAAAATAACAGGTCAACACAAACACCATTGTTACCGTATTTATTATTTTTTATTTATTCCAAACTGCATTGTGATAGCCTTCTAAATCAACGCCTAACCAATACATACACAATGCTTCAAGCAAATTATGAAACTCTCTATATATATATATATATATTTTATATGCTTAATTTCAGAATATAGATTTTTTTTTAAATCCAGTTAACAAGATTATAAAAAGTGAAGGTTTTTTTTTTGTTTTTTTTTTTTAATCATTACAAATGAACTTGTATAAATGTCCTCTTTTCTTTTATTTATATAGCGCATGTGTGATTTTTTCTTTCTGTTCTTCAAAACTTTGCGGTGAGACTTATGTCTTTGTCCTCTAGGACATCATCTAACCTATATTGCAAATTTGGAGATTCTCAAATTTCTGATATGGTCCATTGTGAAAAATTTTTGTTCATACATAAACTGTTCCATGATAAAATGCCTGTTTTGTTCAGAATGCTTTGTAGTTGACTTCACCCATGCTCAGGTCACTTGTGCTGGACCAAACTGGTTTGTTTAATTTCCCTATCATCAACAATGGTTAGTTTGGGCATAATTCAACGTTTTAATGCTTAATTCTTGAACACATTCAGTCGTAATTGCTTGATGAAGAAAAGGAGGAAAAGGTGAAGCTTGTTTCGGTAAATTATTTTGTCCTTAAAAAACTTTTTGAAAAAGCATTTTATTGCCTCTTATAAACAACAGATTTGCATTTTAGATTCTCACATGGCTAATTTGTCTCATGAATATATCTTATAAGTTTGTGTTGTCTGGTGTGTCTTGTATCATTTCTGTGAGCGTCCAAGGGTGGTCATGTCCATGGCTTAGCTTCATGCTATTAGGCATGGCCTCCCTTCAATAGTAGTTTAACAAAAATAAAGTTTTTCTTTTACTTATTCTTTATAACTTGTATTGCTATACCAATCGGGATTTGCTCCAAAAGTTTTGGATTTTGAAGAAAAAACTCAAATTTACGTGACTTTTGGATGTAAAAACACCCTGTCAACTGACGTCACAAATCGGACCGTATTGATTTAAAATCACAATTTCTCGTATATTTATGGTTCAATCTTAAAAATATTTATATAGTTGGAAAGAAAAGAAAATAATCTCTCTAAATATGTAATTTGTATGTGTTTTATTAATTAATAATTTTTTACAGCGAATTAAAAACGTATTTTGCTTCAAACAACGAAATGCGTGATTAAGAACTTTTTTTCTGAGAATACATTTTACACTCTACCTTTCTTTGGAAAATCTAAGTGGAATCTTTATCAATATTCTTGAATTTTGCACTCAATTAGAAGACACCTGGAAGTACAATTTCTTATTCTTATTCTTATTTTCTTATTTTTCTGGGGTTATTCAATACTGAAGTCAGATTTTTTTAAGCAATTATATGGTTTCATGTAACTAATATAATCCTTAGTAAACAATTAGCTTCAAGCAACTATTCTTGATACAAGTGATTTGCACACAGTTATATATGAGAGTGAAGGATTGAGTAAATCTGACAAAATGTGGTTGAAAATAGAGAAAAAAGTGGATATAACAATACAACTAAATTCAATTGATATATCGCCTCACTATTTAGAGAATAAATTTTTGACAAAGCTTCACTAAATACTGAGGTGAAATTCAATTGAATTTAGTTGGTTGTGTTGTTATATCCACTTTTTTTCCTCTATTTTCAACAACACAGTTATATATCTAACCCTCTATCCATTACAGTTATATAGTTGCAAGTATTCTAAATCTAATACTAATAATTTGTACACAGTTATATGATTTCAAGTAAATTATAATAATCTTTAAGTAAACAATTATAAGTTCAAGTAATTATTCTTAATAATTCTTAATTTGCACATTGTTATATGTTCAAGTATTCCTATCTAATACTAATCATTTCTAAACAGATCTATTTGACTTGTTGGTTGGATTTTATGGCATGATCAATCTATTAAAATCAAATTAGTGCAAAATTACAATTAGAATTAGACAAGTCATTCAAAAATAAGTTAGGAGAGTCTTAGACTTTTAAGTAAATATAAGTTGTATTAGCATTTTATGGCATGTCAACCTTTGGGTTTTTTATGCCGAGATGTTTTGTCTTATTCATTCTTGATGGGTATTCAACAATCTTTTATTAAACTCATGTTTTTCTATTTATCCATAGATGGGACACTAACAGGTATACCAGAGTGGACGGAGCAATGGCGATGATGGGTAATTCACAACCTGGAGCTCAAAATTGGGACATCACCATTAGATGCAGTTTAATGTCATACCCAGAACACGAATTTAAGTAAAAGGACACGATTGGTTGGTTGGTTTGTTGGTCGGATTAAGGCATATCAACCTGTGGGTTATTAAATGACAAATTTTACTTTTTAGATTTCATGATTTGCTTAACTTATGTGTATTAATAAATGGTAGAAATAATTTTATGTTAGTTGGTTGGTTATTTCAATCAATGTATATCAACCCTTGTGGCTACCCAATGCCAAATCCTATCTTTTTATATATATGATTTGTTGATAAATATTTTGGTTTGGTTTGATTTTATAAATGGTAGAATAATTTTTATCTTAGATTTTTCATTAACTCATAAGTATTAATAAATTGGTATAAATAATTCCTGTAAACAGTATATTTGACCCATAGATGGAACCCTAATAGGTACTACCACTCTGGGTCAGAGTGAATCTGGAGTAATGGCAATGAGGGTACTCAACATGCCGATCTCCGGGTCTGGAGCCTCACCGTCAAATGGTGTTTGTTTCATATCTAGAACATTCCTTTTAAAGGGTTCTTACTCCACTTCAGGGTATACATCCAGCATATTCTAAGCCCACTGACAGAGTAATATAATTTACCACATAATTATTTAAAACATAAGTGAATTGTAATAGCACATAGAATTAATTATGGTGTGTTTCTAAGCTAGCAGATAATTTTTAGTGAGTGCCAATACAATTTCGGGTTGGACTAATTTCATTAACCTAACACACACACACACAGCACACACACACACACACACACACACACACACACCAAAAAAAAAAAAAAAAAAAAAAAAAAAAGAAAAAAAAAAAAGAAGAAAAAAAAGTGGTTTTTTTCTATTTTTTTTTTTTATAGAAATATCTTTTGTCTAAACCCCAAAAGTACTTTTTTGTCTGGTTTGGTTATATTTCTTTTTATTTAATGGCATATCAACTTTGTGGGTTATTTTAATTCCAAAGACAACATGTAGAAGAACAGGTAGTAGTACTATTTAACCCATGCTGGGAGGGTGAGGAGTCCATACCTTTCACAAGAGTATTAATCTGAAAGTGAACGCAATAGTTAACTGTAGTTTGAACTCGCTTATGGCGGTCACAGTCCACATAGTTACTTATTAATCTATGACGGAACCATCAGGAAAGATTCAATAATGTGTTGATAGTTGATGGTGAACGTGGAGACTTAAAATTATAATATCATAAAGTATGTATTCACCAAGCTTCCGCATGAGCAGGATGTGACACAAGTCTATTTTTAAGTAAGTTTTATATAATTTTTAGATGAGCTTGATAATCTGCATTATTTTAGATTGGACACAGGGCACAACGGATATAAGGGGTGAGTTAATACAGTTCTAAGTGACAATTATTGGTAGGTTTGTTGTAACTTAACAGGTTACTAATAAGAAATAACCAAAGGAGATTGGAAATGAAATGAAATCTTTATATCATTAACAAAATACAATACTTGCAGCAGCATGAAGAAAGGTAAGCCACTGCTGGTGTATCAGACTACCAGTTAAGTAATAATACTACTGTAGTTATGAGGATGGGACATACCCCATTAATGTTCTAGGTAGGTATATAACAAGGTTGCAGGTTCAATCCTGAGTACGTTCGAAAATAACACAGAATATTTAACATGGTGTTAACACTTGTACCCAGTGTTGACTAACAGAATAAAAAACCAAGCTACCCCAATGGACTAAATAAAGGGTTCGATTTGAAGTTCGTGAAGGCTCCGGTTAAGACATGAAAGCTAACAAGTCAACAAGAACCACCTGAAATGGTATATAACATAAAGACAAGGACAACAGCCTGAAAAATCTAAATATACAGAGTTTAACAGGGTTGAATCAGAGTTTTCTTCTCCTTAGAACTGGTGCCCTGATAAACATCTAGCAGACACTTTGGTGATATATGTTTTCCACTATGAAAATTGGTCAATTTTTTAATGAAGGAAAGACAAAACTGGAAATGACTAACTCTTACAAAGACTACTGTATGGTCCAATTTCTGTCCTGAATCCAGCTATACGCAATACAAGGGAAGATATATGGATATAGCATTACCAGCACTTTGCTGAATTGGGGACATTGACAATTTGCAACCTTAATTGGTTTAAATATGCAATTTCTTGAGTATTTCTGATCCAAAAATAAAATAAATAAGTCTTTCTAAATATGTAATTTTCATCCATTGAATTATTTTTACAGTGATTTAAAATGGTATTTTTGCACAAAGTACGATTTCTTTCTGAGACTAAAATTACTCGTTTGTTAGGTTTCGCAAATCAAGAGGATACCTTTATCAATATTCTTGAAATTACTTACACTTAATTAGAGACAGCTTAAACTACATAAAGGGGTTGCTTTTTTCTTCTTTGACCTTTTGGAGCAAAAACCATTACCAACAAAAGTTGATGCAGGTTCTTCAAAAAGTTAAGATGAACAAAAAAAAAAAAAGACACTATATCCTTAATAGAAGATAGTCTCAGAATATTTATATATTAATATGTGACATTGGATGATGGATTAACTGTCAGAATATTTTGTCAAATGTTCAATATTTGGAAAAAATGAACTTACAATATAGTAATAAATATTAACAAAACACATAATAAACGCCGGATGGACAAACTAAAAAAAAAAAAAGAAAAAAGTAATAGCATTCTATTTCTTGTATAATACAACATAGCAAGTATTTAAAAAGGTATTTTTAAGTTCAAAGTGATGGTCATTTATTTAAATACTGATATGGTATAAGTGATTATAACAATAAACTCAAATTAAAAAATCAACTGGAATGCTAGTTTATGTCTTAAATGAGTTATTTCCAGCATCCCACCATGCTGTCAGACACAAAGGTCCATTTATGCATGGCCACCCACAAACTGAAACTCATGGATGGCAGACAAAAAATGTTGGATCTGCTTCGCATTCCCTATTGGGGCATCTAAACCCAGCATAAACCCAGCCCTGCCCCTTCAAATCAAGGGGGCAAGTTATAATAATATATATATAATAAAAAAATTAGTCTTGCAGATCCATTGATTGTTTTTGGTCTTACTAATTGATTTATGTTTTAATCAACAGACACAACCAATGACTATCCCTTTTCTTACTATTCAATCCTATTTTTAAATATGTTCCAGATATAAATAAAATCTCATTTTGCAATAAAAAAGCAAGTGGTGATAGTGAATGTGTGTTATTATATACCACTTTGTCTTTTATTGTTTTATTTCATATTTACTCTGGACATACATACACACAACGTCCTTCTATATATTATAAGATGGATCCAGTTGAAATAGATGCATAAACACCCAGTGAAAACTAAAAGATCATTTGCTGCCATTTGGCCTCCTGTAGAATTAGGAGGCCACACAACACTAAACTCATTGTTCACCCTCTTCTGAAGCTGAATCATCATATTAAATGTTACGGGGTAGAAAAAAAGTCAGTGACTGTTATGGCCAAGTGCAGAGCACTTGAAAATTAGTTCTGATAAAAGGATGATGTCTACTCAAAGAGACTAGGTGGAGGAGTCATGTTTTGAGTAGTGACAATTGACAATGAGTTGGTTAACCCAAGAATTATGATAGTGTCAAAATTAAAACTCTTCTGCCTACAGTGGCTCCTAAGAAGCAAAAACAGTTGACAACGTGTTCAGCTCGTGCTGCTATTGCAAATAGCAAGAGTTAAAAAAGAAAAGATTTTTTCAAGAATTCCTGTCCTTCATCGCAAATCAGCAGATAAAAGGAATTTTGGGAAACTAAAAACTTGGCTGATGTTGTAGTCTAGTATATTAACCACTATACCACAGAAACCCTTTCTGACTAAAAGATAGTGATTCACACCAAAATACATATTTTCTTAGAAACAAATTACACTGTATGGGGTACAAGGTAGGGGTTAGATGGCTTTTAGTTGTTCAGAAATAAAAACCTCTAATTATTAAGAAAAACTTTAGTTGGGACCCATCTAATTTCTCGAGACTCATTCAAATTAAAATACATGCGTCTCAGGACGCACTAAAGTAAAAAGCTATCTGCTCACTGTGTACTATTAATATATTTTTTCTCGATTTTGTTTAGCCTTTACATTTGAATAGGATGCCTCCAATTTATTAATTATCAATTAATTAATTTCAAAATTAGGTACGATTTTAATTAAGCACATATTCTCCAAAAATTGTCGACTAAAAAGCCATATCAAACACATTGTTTGTTTGTTTTATTTCTCATATAAAAATATATATATATAATAATATATAGAGAGAGAGAGAGAGAGAGAGCATTTGGCATTAAATAACTCCACAAGGTTGATATGCTGTTAAACACAAGATATCAATATCTTTAGACATTTAACTTCACTATCTGCTTGTATTTGTTATAATCTAATTATTAAAAAGAATCGTCTGTTGTTTTTTTTATCCTAACTATCAAATACATGTGTCCAGGAATGCACTAAATTAAATGCATCAGCATCACTGCCGTAAGTATATGTTTTTCCTTCAAGTGGTATAACCTATCACCTTCTTTGCCATGTGAAAAGAGAAAGGGTATAATTGTATGTCTTTATTTTTGAAACACCAAAATATCAGGTTGTCCGTCCTGTGTTTAAGGCAACTAAACAGTTAATGCTGGGTTGTATAGCAGTATAATAGGTTTAAAGTCTATTACCAGTCCACCATCAACAATGACAACAAAAACACTTGTAAAGATATACACCAGCAAGAGAATATTGATTGTCTAAATCTGCTATGGCGGGGGTCTCAAACCTTTTAGCGTTTAATTCCTCGATGGATGCCCAGATATGCTGACAGGTATGCGTCCTGTCTCCCTGAAAGCACACAAATCGAAAGACGCAGTAAAACCATATCCATGCGTTCCAGTGTATTTTCTGTTCCTCCCCACATTTCAAGCTAATGTAAAATACATTTCAATATTTCTGAGAAATGATACATAGGATAGGTTACAAGTAGGCAGTTTTAATTGTTTGTCTAGTCTAAATAAAACCTTACATCTATTAAGGAAAACTTAGTTGGGACCATAATTTTCCTGGGGACTTCATTCAAGAAATAATGTGCAGCTCAGGATGCACTAATCAAAAAGCTATCAGCATCAACTGGATGCCCCATACTTTAAACCTTGTATCACATCCTACAATGGCCAACGGGTTTGGATAAGATAATCTATCATATATCTTTATAAGCAAAGTACAATAGGCATCTATTTGTCTCAAAGTGTTTTATATATATATATATAATATATATATTTATTTATTAACTATTATTCTAAAGGCTTGATTATACAAATACTCCTTTTATGTTTTATTTTGATTATACTGATTCTAAAATCGAAATGCGGTTCTAAATTGCTCCAGTATAGTTCTTAAAGATAGAACCAGAACAAAAATGAGCTACAATGATATATTCATCGATACTTTACTTACCATACTGTTCTATAGGCCAGGGGTTCTCACTTGTAAGTCCGTAGAGAACCCTACTAAAATTTGATTGACCTATCATGGACCCCCTCCTTAGTTACCCAGGTCCACCTTGCATTCGTTTTGTGCAGAAATTATGTATAAAGATTCTGCACAAACCTTTATGTAAAACTGTTCATTGTATATAGCCGTAAATAACAGTAAAGTAGCATAACATGTAAAATTGATCTGCCAAAGTATTTAATTAATTAATAACTTACCAAAGAAGGCACATTCCTAATGTGATGGTTGAGCTGATGACTTTTGTTAAATCATGAATATTGGGCTTAAACTTTTGAAAAATATTCAACAGTCATGTTCTCCAGAATTCTTGGTTGAATTTAATTTCTCTCTAATTACTAAGAAGCTTGTAGTTTACTATAGACCCCTTGTAAGACCCCCAAATACTACAGAGCACCTTCCTGAGTTGTTGTATAGACCCCAGGGGTTTATCTAGACCTCCTTTGAGAAACCTTTTCTATGTGTAGAACAACATTATTGTACATAGGAAGCAAAGAAAGTACTTTTTTTATAACTTGTCATTTAACTCTTAAATCCTATACGCCTCATTCATCTGGCCGAGTCACATTCAGTTTCCTACATCTTGACCCAAAATGATAGCCTTCTGTTTAAATATAATATTAACATATTTAGAGTCTTTATTTAAGGGGAAATAACCAGGTAACTTAATGAAAAGGCTATCATTGGGTCAGATAGGAAAACGAATGTGATTCCGGCCAATGGAATGAAGGCGTTATAGGATGTTTAAGAGTTAAATAGACAAGTTATAAAAAAAGATACTTGATCTTTCTTCTAGTGTAAATAATTGTGTTCCCATAGAACAAGTATCTCAAAGGGGTCATAGATAAACCCCCTGTCTATACAACACTCAGGAGGGTGTCTGATAAGTATTGGGGTCTACAGGTCTATAGAAAATCCAGTTCCTTAAGTATTTAGAAGAAATTAATTTCACAAGAATTCTGGGAAATGATCTTGTTGATATTATTTTCAAAGTTAAGCCCAAATCATGATCTTTAACAAATTCATTCAGCTTCAACCTCACATTAGGAACTGTATTGCTTCTTTAGGTAAGTTATTAATTATTAAATATTTGCAAGATCATTTTTACATGTATGCTTACTTTACTGATTTATTTACGGCATATTACAATGAACAGTTTTACATTAAAGGTTTGTGCAGAATTCTTTAAACATAATTTTCTTAGACAACAAAACGGACTGCAAGGTGGACTGGGTTATATAAGGAGGGGTCCATGATAGGTCAACAAATTTTAGTTAGGTTCTTGGGACTTACAACGTGAGAACCCCTGGCCTATAGGAACAGTCAGTGTAAGTAAGTATCGATGAATATATCATTGTAACTATTTTTGTTCTGGTTCCTTACTTAAAGAACTATACTGTTAAGCCAATTTTTAGGACCCGCATTCGATTTTTTCATATTACGTATTATCAAAATTAAAAAATAAAAAGGAGTATTCTGTATATCAAGCCTTTAGAATAATAGTTAATAAATTAATATATATATTATGATATTTATATATATAAAAACACCTTTGAGACAATAGATGCCTATGTACTTGCTTAAATATATATATAGATATTCTATCCTAACCCGTTGGCCATTGGTAGGATGTGATACAAGGTTGTAAGTATGGGGCAATCCGAGTGATGCTGATAGCTTTTTGATTTTAGTGCATCCTGAGATGCATATTTTTCTTTGAATGAGTCCCCAGAAATTTATTGGGTACCAACTAAAGTTCTTAATAGTTGTAAGGTTTTTATTTTGATGATCTAGAGAAACAATTAAAAACTCATACTTGTAACCTATCCTATGTAATTCATTTCTAAGAAATATTGAAATGTATTTACATTTAGCTTGAATAGGTGGGGGAGAAAAAGAAAACACTGGAACGCATGGATATGGTTTTACTGCTCCTTTTAGATTTGTGATGCGTCAGGAGCAGACGCAACCTGTCAGCAATCTGGGCATCCATCGAGGATACTAAACTTGCTAAAAGGTTGAACCCCCTGCCATAAAAGATTTTAGACAACCAATATTCTCATTGCTGGTGTATATCTTTACAAGTGTTTTTGTTGATCAATTGTTGATGGTGACTGTAATAGACTTTAAACCTATTATTACAGCTATACAACCCAGTCATTAACTGTTAGGTGCCTTTAACACAGACGGACAAACTGATATTTGTGTTCACAATTAACATACACTATACCTTTCTCTCTTTCAACATGCAAAGAAGGTTGATAGGTAGTTACCACTTGAAGGAAAAAACAATATACTTAGGCAGTGATGCTTGATAGCATTTAATTTAGTGCATCCTGGGACACATGTATTTGATAGTTAGATAAAAAAAACACAGACAGATTCTTTTTAATAATTAGATTATAACAAATAACAAGCGATAGTGAAGTTAAATGTTTCTTAAAGATATTGATACTTGGTGTTTAACAGCATATCAACCCTTGTGGATTATTTAATGCCAAATTCTTCTCTCTCTCTCTCATCTCTTATATAATATATATATATATATATATATATATATGAGAATAAAAAACAAACAATGTGTTTGATATGGCTTTTTAGTCGAACAATTTTGGGAGAAATGTGCTTAATAAAATCACCTAATTTTGAAAATTTAATTAATTGATAATTAATAAATTGCAGGCATACCTATTCAAATGTAAGGCTAAACAAATACCGAGAAAAAAAAATATTTATATATATATACAGTGATGCAGAATAGCTTTTAATTTAGTGCGTCCTGAGACGCATGTAGTTAATTTGAATGCAGTCCTCGAGAAATTAGATGGGTCCCCAACTAAAGTTTCTTAATAAATTAGAGTTTTTATTTATGAAAACTAAAGCCATCTAACCCCTACCTTGACCCCATACATGTAATTTGTTTCTAGAAAATATGTATTTTGTGTGAAATCACTATCTTTTAGTCAGAAAGGGTTTCCATGTGGTATAGTGGTTAATATACTAGAACACAAATCAGCCCAATGTTTTAGTTTCACAAAATTTTTTTACTGTGATTTGCGAGAGACATAATTCTTGAGAATCTTTTTCTTTTTTAACTCTTGCTAGTTGCAATAGCAGCACGAGCCTGAAAACACGTTGTCAAAACTGTTTTTGCTTCTTAGAAGCCACTGTAGCAGAAAGGTTAATTTTGACACTATCAATAATTCTTGGGTTAACCAACTCATGCAATTGTCACTACTCAAAACATGACTCCTCCCCTCATGTCTCTTTGATTGAACATTCTCTTTTTATCAGAACTATTTTCAAGTGCTCTGCACTGGCCATAAACAGTCACTGACTTTTTTTTCTACCCACGTAACTTTAATATGATGATTCAGCTTCAGAAGAGGCAGTGAACAATGAGTTTAGTGTGGTGTGCTCCTAAGTTTCTAGGAGGCCAAATGGCAGCAAATGACTCTTTCTAGTTTTCACGGGTGTTATGCATCTATTTTCAAACTGGATTCCATCTATACATATATAAAAGGACAGTTGTGTGTATGTAATGTCCAGAGGTAAATATGAAAATAAAACAATTAAAGACAAAGTGATATAACACACATTCACTATCACCAGCTTGCTTTTTATGCAAAAATGAAGATTTTATTATATCTGGGAACATATTTAAAATTAGGATTTGAATAGAAGAAAAGGGATAGTCATTGGTTGTGTCTGTGATTAAAACAATAAATCAATATGTAAGACCAAAACAATCAATGGATCTGCAAGACTAATTTTTTTATTATATATATCTTATTATACACTTGCCCCCTTGGATATTGAAGGGGCAGCTGGTTTATTGCTGGTTAGATGCCCCAATGGGGGAATGCAGACAGGGATCCAACAATTTTTTGTGCTGCCATCCCATGAGTTTCAGTTTGTGGGTGGGCCATGCATAAATGGACCTTTGTGTCTGACCAGCATGGTGGGATGCTGGAAAATAACTCATTTAAGACAATAAACCTAGCATTCCCAGTTGATTTTTTTAATTTGAGTTTATTGTTATTAATCACATTATACACATTATATAGTATTTTAAAAAATGACATCACTTTGAACTTAAAAATACCTGTTTTAAAATACCTGCTATGTTGTATTACATACAAGAAATAGATACCTATTTACTTTTTTCTTTTTTTTTTTTTATAGTTTGTCCATCCGGCCGTGTTATTATGTGTTTTGTTATATTTTATTACTATATTGAAGTTCATTTTTTTTTCAAATTGAACATTTGACAAAAATTCTGACGTTAACCATCATCCAATGTCACATAATTATATATATAGATATTTCTGAGACTATCTTCTATTAAGGATATAGTGCTCTTTTTTTTTTTTTGTTCATCTGTATACTTTTTGAAGGAAAACCTGCAATCAACTTTTGTTGTAATGGTTTGCTTCCAAAGTCAAAGAGAAGAAAAAAAGCAACCTCCTTTATGTAGCGTTTAAGCTGTCTTCTAATTAAGTGTTTATAATTTCAAGAATATTGATAAAGGTTATCCTCTTTGATTTTGCGACAACTAACAAACGAGTAAATTTTAGTCTCAGAAGAAAATCGTACTTTGTGCAAAATACGCATGTTAAATCACTGTAAAAAAATCAATGGATGAAATTACATATTTAGAAAGATATTTAATTTTATTTTGGATAGAAATACTCAAGAAATTGGCATATTAAACAATTAAGGTTGCAAATATGTCAATGTCCACCAATTTCAGCAAGGTGCTGGGTAATGCAATAATCCATACATCTTCCCTTTGTATTGCGTATAGCTGGATTCAGGACAGAATTGACCCATACAGTAGTCCTTTGTAAGGTTTTAGTCATTTCCAGTTTTGTCTTTCCTTCATTAAACAATTGACCAATTTTTCATAGTGGAAACATACAATATCACCAAAGTGTCTGCTAGATGTTTATCAGGGCAACCAGTCTAGGAGAAGGAAAACTCTGATTTAAACCTGTTAAACTCTGTATCATTTAGATTTTTCAGGCTGTTGTCCTTGTCTTTATTGTTATATACACATTTCAGGTGGTTCTTGTTGAACTTGTTGGGCTTTCAATGTCTTAACCGGGAAGCCTTCACAGAACTTCAAAATCGAAACCTTTATTTAGTCCACTGGGGTAGTGGTTTTTTATTCTGTTAGTCAACACTGGGTACAGTGTTAAACCATGTTAAAATATTCTGTGTTATTTTCGAACGTTACTCAGGATTGAACCTGCAACCTTGTTAATACCCACCTATAACATTAATGGTATGTCCCAATCCTCATAAATACAGTAGTATTATACTAACTGGGAATAACCACCAGCAGTGGCTTACCTTTCTTCATGCTGCTGGCAAGTATTGTATTTTGTTAATGATATAAAGATTTCATTTCATTTCCAATCTCCATTTGGTTATTTCTTATTTTAGTAAATTTGTTAAGTTACAACAAACCTACCGATAATTGTCACTTAGAACTGTATTAACTCACCCCTTATATCCGTTGTGCCCTGTGTCCAATCTAAATAATGCAGATTATCAAGCCTCATCTAAAAAATTATAAAACTCTACTTAAAAATGACCTTGTGTCACATCCTGCTCATGCGGAAGGTTGGTGAATACATACTTTATGATATTATAATTTTTAAGTCTCCACCTGTTCACCATCACTATCAACACATTATTGGAAATCTTTTCCTTGATGGGTCTCCGTCATAGATTAATAAGTAACATGCTGGACTGTGACGCCATAAGCGAGTTAAACTACAGTTAATACTATTGCGTTACACTTTCAGATTAATACTCTTGTGAAGGTATGGACTCCTCCCCTCCAGCTATGGGTTAAATACTACTACGTTCTTCTACAATGTTGTCTTTGGAATTAATACCCACAAAAGTTGATATGCCATTAAATAAAAGAATATAACCAAACCAGACAAAAAAGTACTTTTGGGGTTTAGACAAAAGATATTTCTGATAAAAAAAAAAAAATAGACACTAAAACCACTTTTTTTCTTCTTTTTTTTCTTTTTTTTTTTTTTTTTTTTTTTTGTGTGTGTGTGTGTGTGTGTGTGTTGTGTGTGTGTGTGTGTTGGTAGGTCAATGAAATTAGTCCAACCGAAATGTATATGGCACTCACTAAAATTATCTGCTAGCTTAGAAACACACCCCATAATTAATTCTATGTTGCTATTACAATTCACTTATGTTTTAAATAATTATGTGGTAATTATATTACTCTGTCAGTGGGGCTTAGAATATGCTGGATGTATACCTGAAGTGGAGTAAGAACCCTTTAAAAAGAATGTTCTAGATATGACACTAAACACCATTTGACGGTGAGGCTCCAGACCCGGAGATCTGAGCATGTTGATACCCCTTCAATTGCCATTACTCCGAGATTCACTCTGACAGAGTGGTAGTACCTATTAGGTTCCATCTATGGGTCAAATTAAACTGTTTACAAGGAATTATTTTATACCAATTTATTAATACTTATGAAGTTAATGAAAATCTAAGATAAAAATTATTTCTACCATTTTATAAATCAAACCAAACCAAAAATATTTATCAACAAATCATATATATAAAAGATAGGATTTGGCATTGGGTAGCCCACAAGGGTTGATATACCATGATTGAATAACCAACCAACTAACATAAAATTATTTCTACCAATTTTTAATACACATGAAGTTAAACAAATCATGAAAATCTAAAAAGATAAAAATTTGTCATTTTTAATAACCCACAAGGTTGATATGCCATTAAATCCGACCAACAAACCAACCAACCAAATCGTGTCCTTTTACTTAAATTCTGTGTTCTGGTATGACATTAAACTGCATCTAATGGTGATGTCCCAATTTTGGAGCTCCAGGTGTGTGAAGTACCCATCATCGCCATTGCTCCCAGGTCCACTCTGGTAGACCTGTTAGTGTCCCATCTATGGATTAAATAGAAAAACATGAGTTTAAATAAAAGATGTTGAATACCCATCAAGAAGAATAAGACAAAACATCTTCGGCATAAAATACCCAAAGGTTGACATGCCATAAAATCTAACAAACTTATATTTACTTAAAGTCTAGACTCTCCTAATTATTTTTAATGACTTGTCTAATTCTAATTGTAAATTTGCCAATAATTTGATTTAATAGATTGATCATGCCATAAAATCCAACCAACAAGTCAAATAGATCTGTTTAGAAATGATTAGTATTAGATAGGAATACTGAAACCATATAACTATGTGCAAATTAAGAATTATTAAGAATAATTACTTGAACTTATAATTGTTTACTAAAAGTTATTATAATTTACTTGAAATCATATAACTGTGTACAATTATTAGTATTAGATTAGAATACTTGCAAACTATATAACTGTAATGGATAGAGTATATAGATATATAACTGTGTGTTTGAAATAGAGGAAAAGTGGATATAACAACACAACAACTAAATTTCAATTGATATTTCACCTCCGTATTTAGTGAAGCTTTGTCAAAAATTTATTCTCTAAATAGTGAGGCGAAATATCAATTGAATTTAGTTGTATTGTTATATCCACTTTTTCCTCTATTTTCAACCACATTTGTCAGATTTACTCAATCCTTCACTCCTCATATATAACTGTGTGCAAATCACTTGTATCAAGAATAGTTGCTTGAAGCTAATTGTTTACTAAGGATTATATAGTTACATGAAACCATATAATTGCTTTAAAAAAATCTGACTTCAGTATTGAATAACCCAAGAAAAATAAGAAATAAGAATAAGAATAAGAAATTGTACTTCCAGGTGTCTTCTAATTGAGTGCAAAATTTTCAAGAATATTGATAAAGATTATCCACTTAGATTTTCCAAAGAAATGTAGAGTGTAAAAGTATTCTCAGAAAAAAAATCTTATCACGCATTTTCGGTTGTTTGAAGCAAAATACGTTTTAATCGCTGTAAAAAATTATTCAATAATAAAAACACATACAAATTTACATATTTAGAGAGATTATTTTCTTTCTTTCCAACTATATATAAATATTTTAAGATGAACCATAAATATACGAGAAATTGTGATTTTAAATCAATACGGTCCGATTTGTGACGTCAGTTGACAAGGGTGTTTTACATCCAAAAGTCACGTAAAATTGAGTTTTTTCTTCAAAATCCCAAAACTTTTGGAGCAAATCTCCGATGGTAAGCAATACAAGTTATAAAGAATAAGTAAAAGAAAAAACTTTATTTTTGTTAAACTACTATTGAAGGGAGGCCATGCCTAATAGCATGAAAGCTAAGCCCATGGACATGACCACCCTTGGACGCTCACAGGAAATGATACAAGACACACCAGACAACACCAAACTATAGATATATATCATGAGACAAATTAGCCATGTGAGATCTAAAATGCAAATCTGTTGTTATAAGAGGCAATAAAATGCTTTTTCAAAAAGTTTTTTAAGGACAAAATAATTTACCGAAACAAGCTTCACCTTTCCTCCTTTTCTTCATCAAACAATACCGACTGAATAGTGTTCCAAGAATTAAGTGCATTAAACGAATTGAATTAGCCCAAAACTAACCATGTTGATGATAGGGAAATTAAACAAACCAGTTTGGTCAGCACAAGTGACTGAGCATGGGTGAAGTCAACTACAAAAGCATTCTGAACAGAAACAGGCATTTTATCATGGAACAGTTTATGTATGAACAAAATATTTTCACAATGGACCATATCAGAAAAATTGAGAATCTCCAAAATTTGCAATACAGTTAGATGATGTCCTAGGAGGCACAAAGGACATAAGTCTCACCGCAAAGTTTTGAAAAGAACAAAAAGAAAAAGTCATCAACATGGCTATATAAATTTTTCATACAAGTTCATCTTGTATTGATTTAAAAACTAAAAAAATAAAAAAAAACCTTCACTTTTTATAATCTTAGTGTTAATGATTTCAAAAAAAAAAAACTCTTATATTTCTGAAAATTCTATAATATATATAAAATAGTATTATATATTATATATATATATTGCTGTTAAACAAAAAGTTCATATTTAAAACTTATTTTATAATTTTTTTAAATTATTCAGACTATGGAAAACAGGTTATAGACTAAATAGTTTTAAAAAAAGAAAAAGAAAGTAGTTAAAAAGTTTATACACAAAATAAAATTTAAATCAAACCGAAGAGTCAGCATGCCATAAAATTAACCAACCAACCAACCAACTAATCGACAATGTACAATTTTACCATGTCAGTTTTGGTGTCCACTAACAGCCTTTCTTCATCTTTTATGTATAGTTGTGGTTTTTACTTTTGTTTCAAGATTTTTATTACTCAAGAAAATTTATGCGTTTTATTTGTATTCATTTATATTGAAGGAGAAATTCGTCAAAAGTTACGACTCGATTTTAGTCACATCAACAATGGCCGCAAAGCAACTTTAGGAGATCTCGGACACAGGACACAAATGTGAGTAAAATATTTAAACTGTCATCATTAATATATAAGAATTTGTAAGATTCATTTAGTTTTAATTCTTTGCCTACTTTAAACTGCTCACAGTGCTCTCAACCACTGCGATCCTACCGTAAGTCACTGGCAGCACCTCTTGCACATATCACTGGTTTACACTGAAAATCACTATGTGAACACCCCTTCCATCTTTTGTTTTGTCTGTGAATCAACCCTGAGACTGGTACTTGATCCTTTTGCAAATAGGAACCAGTGAAACAGCCATGGGGGAAAGCGTTAAGGCAAATAAGAAAGCTTATTGTAAAAAAGTTTACTCTCACAATTATTCATTTGATTAAAAAAAGAAATGTCTTTATTAATCAGTGTTTTTTGGGTTTTTTCTTTCATTTTCTTTTTCTTTCTTTTTTTTTTTTTTTTTTTTTTTTTTGTGAACAAATATTTTCAAAAAAATTAGACCTAAACTTTTCAGACTCACCTCAATATCTATAAGTAAAAGTAAAGTCATTCAGGTGGCTTAAGTCAGTATCAGCCAGACAGCAAGGGAGTTTATCCCCTTCATTAGTCAGATCAAAGAGATTGTTTGTCGTCTGAGGTGAGCGCCACACCTACCATCAACTCCTCACTTACCGCACAGATCACATATGCTGAAGTTGGCGAGGGCCGGTATCAAACCAAGAACCCAGTGGTTCTTAGTCAGACACACTACTGATGGCTCAGTCTCTATTTGTCTGTAAACAAAAATATATCACTACTTACGTCACAGTAATTTCAGGTATATATATAAACTTTATCAATGTGTATTTAATTTATAGTCAATATTATTACTACATTTAAAATCAGAGACACTGTATTATATATATATGCTCTGAAGTAGTATGCAACAAAGGATCCTCTATGGTATTTTTTAAAACAAGTTTTAATAAATACATGCCCAATATTATTAATATGTATAGTTTGTTTTATTTTAATATATATTTAAAGTTATCTAATGTATGGGTTTTTATGGAAAAAATTATCTAGAAACAAAATATCATCATATAAACTTGCAGAGATGCTGATAGGTATGCATCCTGTGTCCCTGATGCACAAAAATCTAAAAGGATGTAATAAGATTGTATCCATGCATCCCAGTGTTTTTCCTTTTTCTTCCCTCACTATTTCGAACTAGCTGTAAATACATTTCAATAGTTTCTAAGAAACGGATTACACAGGATAGATTACAAGATAGGGGTTAGCTGGCTTTAGTTGTTTCCTCAGATCATAAATAAAAACCCTACAATTTATTTAGAAACTTTAGTTGGGACCCATAAATTTTCCTGGGGGTTCATTCAAAGCAAGTATGTGTGTCCCAGGTTGCACAAAAATAAAAAGCTATCAGCATCACTGAACTTGTTTAAATGATGAAAATAAAAATTTCTTAAAGGTTATTGTTCAGTTTTTATTCTAACAGTAACCCATTTAAAAAAATTAAAGATAATATACTACTGATACTACTAGTGTATGTAAACATTAAAAATTACAGGAAATTGGTAATTCTGATAAATTATGAAAGGTATATGGGTAGATTTTGAGCTTCTATAGCTAGTACCCTTTGTGACCTATCAGTAAGACAGCTTATCATGTTAAAACAGCCTCTCGAGGAAAAAAGAATGTGAGTTCAAAACTCATCAGGGGCAGTTGCTTTTTTTTTTTTTTTTTTTTTTTTTTAATTTTCATGAACTGTGTTGCTGACAGTTATAGAATGCTTTTCAGAATAATACCCTTGGGAAAGGTATGAACCCCTCTTTATCCAGTTTTGATGTTGGAGTTTTCTCCTAGTAAGGTTGCCTTCACTGTGGCTTTATCATTAGCCCATTCTACCCCACAGCCACCTCAAATCTGTTAGATGCAGTTCCTTGGCCCTGGTCATCAACCCATCTAGAACAAGGAAACCACCACTGCCGAGCGGCTTTATATGATCCTGAGGAAAGGCTAGGGGAGTAAACCCTGACTACATGGAGTCCCTAAGGTGGAGTAATGCTGAATTTTAGTGCTACACAGCAACTCCTGTGATACTGCCATTGCCAAACTGCATTGGTTTCTTATCTTTCCTTTGGACTACAGTGGCAGTGTGGAGAGGGTGGATCTGCTGCTTTGGGCGACAGCATATCTCCCATATCAACCCGCCCAGGCTACGTAGTTAAAAAAAAAAAATTGGACACTACACCATCGTCTAGCAGACAGAAGGATGACCACAGCTACCCTAATGTGTCTATTACAACATCCTACTGAGAATGATAGTAATACTATAATAATATATGGTAGATTTGTAATTTAGTAACAAAAAGAATATTCTTTTCATTTAATTTATGGAAAGTCATTAATTAGTAATCACAAATTTTCTGTAAGTCTTTTTTAAATGTTTGTATGAATCTAATATTATTTTCAGTAATTAACTTTACTACATTTAAGCAACAGCTGTACAGCCACCTACCTCCAATCTTACAAACCATCCAAGTAAGACGAGCAAAACATGCTGTGCACAAAGGATGAACTCATATGCAACATTCTCCTATGGACTCCTACACATTGACACACTGTGTTGGTCAACCAGGAAAAAAGTCACACATTCATCAACTTTGTGCAGACACTGGATGCTGTCTAGAGAACTTACCAAGAGCAATGGCCGATAGGAATGGATGACAAAACAGAGAGAGAGAGTCAAGTGAATCTATGCTGTTAGTATAACATGATGATTATGATGATGACAATGACAACTGGTTTTGTTGTACAAATGCAGGCTTAACCATGACCTACAATTTCCTGTATCAAAAACTTGAATCTACAAAAGTGAAAACAATAAATTTTTGAATAATACTCATAGGATCTTGGATAAATAATCTATCAGTTTTCTGACAATCATTGAATTATGTGGTAATTTTTCTTCACAGTTCTTAAAATGTTAATTAGGCTTTGTGGTCATGTCAATTTTTTCATCTTCATCCTTCACAAAACAAAAAGAAAAGAAAACATATGCTTAAAATCTTATTTAGATGGTATCATTGTATGTTTGTTGATATTTTTCTTAAGATCTTTTTGTTTTTTGTTTTGTTAGAGAACGTCTCCGCTCCTATGGAATGTCATCTGCTGGGAAACTTCAAATTAACAAACAGGTGAAAAAAAGATTTATTTCTTTAAATTAGAAATATTTTCTCTAAATTTTCCTATCAAATATGATATATCCTTCTATTGGTTTAATCTTTTCTTTTTAAACTTCTTTTGGACAAATCTCTTTTCGAAACTTCTTTGGACAAATCTCTTTTTTCTATTGGACAAATCTCTTTTCGAAACTTTTATTGGACAAATCTCTTTTCGAAACTTTTATTGGACAAATCTTTTCGAAACTTTTTTGGACAAATCTCTTTTCGAAACTTCTTTTGGACAAATCTCTTTCGAAACTTTTATTGGACAAATCTCTTTTCGAAACTTTTATTGGACAAATCTCTTTTCGACAAATCTCTTTCTTTATTGGACAAATCTCTTTTCAAACTTTTATTGGACAAATCTCTTTTCGAAACTTTTATTGGACAAATCTCTTTTTAACAAATCTTTTTCGAAATTGGACAAATCTCTTTTCGAAACTTTTATTGGACAAATCTCTTTTCGAAACTTCTATTGGACAAATCTCTTTTCGAAACTTTTATTGGACAAATCTCTTTTCGAAACTTTTATTGGACAAAATCTCTTTTCGAAACTTTTATTGGACAAATCTCTTTTCGAAACTTCTATTGGACAAATCTCTTTTCGAAACTTTATTGGACAAATCTCTTTTCTATTTCTCTTTTCGAAACTTCTATTGGACAAATCTCTTTTCAAATCTCTTTTCGAAACTTCTAAATCAAATTCATATATCATTTCTTTCTATTGAATAAATGCTGTTTTATCATCCTGTAACAACTTCTTCTGTTTGTTTGCAGAGTTATAAATTCACAGCCGAAGATTTGAAAGACCTTGGTCTTATTGGTCAAGGTAACTATGGCACAGTTAATAAGATGAAGCATACCCAAAGTGACACTATTATGGCAGTTAAGGTAATTATCAGATCATTACTTTTGTCTCCCAATATTTAGATAATATCAATATCTTTGATGCATAAATCAAACCTATATTCACACCATGTTTTGTGTTTTTGTTTTTATTTCTTTTACTAAAAAGTCATAGATATAATACTTTCAGTTCTAATATGTACCACAATCTTTTTTTGTTATACTTTTATGCATATTATATACTGTAATTTTTATTAAATTTAGCTTGATACTATCCATTCTTATAAATATGTCAAAATATTTAATGAAAAATTTCAAAATATGCTAATTTAATATAAAATTTATATGGGCTTTTGTTATTCAAAAAGATGTTCTTAGAAACAAACAAAAAATTATCAAATTTTCTCAATAATAATTAAAAAGAAATATCAAAATACAATTCTTTTTTAGAAATAAAATAAAAATTTCCTTAACAATGAATAAAAAGGAAGATCAATGTCTTTTCTCTCTCTCTCTCTCTCTCTCTCTCTCTCTCTCTCTTCTTCTTCTTCTCCTTTTTCTTTCCTTTCTCCCTTTTTTCCTTTCCTTTTCCCCTTTTCCTTTCTTTTTTTTCCTTTTTTCTTTTTTCTTTCCTATTTTTCTTTTGTAAATAAATTGACTAATATATAGTCAATTTATAATCTCTAATAGTAAATAAAACAAATTCTTAGTGAGAAGCTATAGTCCAGGTTAAAAGTATGGTAAGGGTTACCCAAAAGCCAAACATTTTTTAGATCTCACTTTCCTTATGAAATCTCATTGGGGAACAAGAAAAGTTTTGTTAAATAGACCAGGCTTTGACATTTACCAAAGTTTTTCTCATTTTCTAATAATTCCGAAATTGAATGGAGGAGTCCCCATAGTGTAGTGGCTAATGTGGTGGACTGCAACATCATAGTGAGTGAGTTTGAAACTCCAGTCACACAATTACATTCACTTTTGAACTATTTCTCTTGGGAGAGGTATGAGACCACTTATTCCTCCAACTATGGGTTAAATAGTAATACTACTGTTCTTCTAAAAGAATGGCTCTTTTTAGATATCACTTTTCTTATGAAGGTGTCATTGGGGAACGAGAAAAGTTTGGTTAAACATGCCAGACTTTTTAACCTGGATTATTATTTTTATATTTATACTTCTAAAAAAATAAAGATTTGAAAATAAAGAAGATCAGTAAAAAAAAAAATAATTGCTTCCTCTAAATTTAAGGTTGGTAAGCGGCTAAGTAAAATGATGAGCTTGCAATCTTCACATTTTTAGTCCAGTTTTCACACAGCTCTGTCCTCAGATCCACTGTTCTCTAGCAGTAACTCGCGCTTCTTAGGGCTACCCCATCCTGAACTGTTCACTACTCTTGGCTGAACGGATTTGCCTGGATCTTCTCGGAACAGCTTTTTATATATCCTTCAATATCATAAAATCATTCATAATTATCTTATAAATAAAACAAGGATTCACTGTGTCCATTTCTCCCCTGTCTAGAATAAAATAGACACCTTGATATCACTGATATTCAACAGGTGGCCCTAAGATAACAGTACACTTCAAGATCTCAAGTCTAGTCGCAATTATTTTGTTTAACAAAACAATATTTGTTTGGTGGTTGATTTTGAAGGCTATCACAATGCAAGTGTAAAGAAAAATAAGGTAACTATGGTGTTTATTTGTTAACCTCAACTTTATTCTTAATATTTCGAGAATAAAATCTCATCAACAGAAGGTTTCTTAAACTGATGCTGTTGCTAGCGACCTTCCATTTTGTTTTGTCTCTATCTTCCAAATTCTCTGCGTGTGTATGTTCAACAATGTCTGATTATCATTCCAGGTTTGGCTTACCTTTTTTTGTTTTATCATTAAGCATTGACCTGTTTGTTTATTTTATTCCCATTTTCTTAGCCCAGAGAAAATACATGTTCTGACATTCAATCATTGTTTTGACCTTCCAAATTATCATGTTTATCTCTTGATACTCAAAGTATCTTTTAAACATATTTTAAGGAACGTGAAAATAATAAAGAGTGGATACAGAATCCAGAGATGATGTCGACAGATGGGTTGCTGTTATACCGGCTTTTATTTGGTCTTACTTGGTTATGTTTGAATTCAATCCTACCCAGCGTATTTTACAAACTACTGTTATTCTACAAGAAGGGCTTTTTTTAGATATTTCTTTTCTTATGAAGGTGTCATTGGGGAACAAGAAAAATTTGGTTAAACATGCCAGACTTTTTAACTTGGATTATTATTTTTATATTTATACTTCTAAAGAAAATAATGATTTGAAAATAAAGAAGATCAGTAAAAAAACAAAAACATTTTTTATTTATTTATTTATTTTTTCTCTCTTTTAAAACAGCGAATTCGATCCACCGTTGATGAGAAAGATCAGAAGCAGCTTCTGATGGATTTGGATGTTGTGATGCGCAGTAATGATTGTCCGTATATTGTTCAGTTTTATGGGGCCCTTTTCAAAGAGGTAATAAAAAGACTTTTTCATTTCTTTTACTCTGTGTGTTTGTGTGTGTGATACGACAACAATAATTAAAATCCTCAAGAGCAAAAACTTCAACATTATATAGACCTTTTTTTTCTTTCTTTTTTTTTTGTAAAATAAGACAATTTACATTGCATTAACTACGTATAAGTATTAAGCTATGTTAAGTATTCTATTTTAGCCTGTAGTCAGGATTGAACATGCAACCTCCAGATGATTGTCACTTAGAACTATATTAACTCAATCCTTATATCTTTTGCACCATGAAGGCTTCCAAGTTTGACAATGAACACTTGAAGAAGGCCAGGGGCCACATCAGCTGAAACATTGTGTACATAACAATAAAGACAACAACAGTCCGAAAAATCAAAATACTACAAATGTTAGGGGAGGTAATTCATGATATTATGACTATCAATTTACAAGTATCAAATACATACTTGAGTATAAGACGACCTTTTAACTTTAGAATTATACCCCTGAAAATAGGGGGTCATCTTATACTCCAGTTATAAAATCTGAACATTAAATCCTGTGTTTTACAGTAAGTTGTTCACAAGAGGCATGCAACCAAACGAATACCCTCTATCAGGCATCTCAATCAGCTGGTCACGTCAAGCCCGAGCACCTATATGATTGCCCCAACCCTATTGCCCTTATGGCAAGCCCCAACTGTGTTTTATCATATATGTGTGAGAAGGCAGTGGCTGAGGATCTTAATGTCCTGAGAATGACATTAAACTCTATCTGATGGTGAGGTTCCAGTTCTAAAGGTTTGAGGAACGTGGAGCACCTCTTCATCACCATTGCTCCCAGGTCCACTGTGACCTGGAGTGGTAGTACCTGTTAGGGTCCCATCTGTTGGTTAAATAGAAAAATGTGTTTATAAAAAAATTGAGTGTCCATTAAAAATGAATTTAATTCAAAACTTTTTCGGTATTAAATGACCCATCAAGGTTGATATGCCATAAAACAAGACAAACTAAACCAAACTATCAGGCATCTACAATATTCTGAATGTCTTGCTGTCCTGGGCATGGATTCATTGAAACTCAGGCGTTTAGCAACTGACTTGGTAAACACTCATAAGGTTATTAACTAAATAATAGTTGCTAATAGTAAGATAGTTAATAACCTTATCTTACTATTAGCAACCTTGAGCATCTTTTTGATTTCCATGTTTCTAGCGCATGTGGGCATGCATACAAAGTCAGAAAACAACACATCTCACATGACTTTCAGAAACATTTTTTCACACTCTGAGTTGCTGAGGCATGGAATAAACTGCCTGCATCCATTGTTGGCTGCCAAAACACTGCCTCTTTCAAAACCTCCATGCTTCCTGTAGTTCAACAACACTATACTTGATATCCCTCCTCCATATACACATGCACACACACATACATGTATATTATTACTGTATGCTTTTCATTTTCCTAACATTAGTACATTATTCTGTGTACTATACATGAGCCTTTGATGAGTTTTGGTGTACCTGAGCACTGTATGCAATAAATTTCATTATATTATTGTTATTAAAATAAATTATGGTCAAGTCATGCTGAAAGCACTGGTTCCCACTAGATCACCAAAATTAAGCAGCAATGAGCCTGTTTAATACTTAATTGGGTGACGACTAAGATACTACTAAGAATGATGATTATCATGATTCATTATTACTTTGATCTGAGTAATTTGCTCTCTGTAAAAAAAAAAGAAAAACTTAAAAAAAATCCATGGCAGTAAAATACCTTTTCTTAATACAGTAACATTTCAACTTTTGATTGGATTTAAAAAATTAAAAAATTCTTGCTTTGCTCTTGGTGTTTGCATTCTAAAAATATAAGATGTAATATGTTTATAAATGAAATTTCCCTAACTTAAGGAAACTCTAATTTGTTTTTTCTATTTTTCTTTTCCTCTTTTATGCTTTTCAGGGTGACTGTTGGATCTGTATGGAAATTATGGACATTTCATTAGACAAATTTTATAAATTCATTTATAACATTATGTTGAGTATGATGCCAGAAGAGATTTTAGGAAAGGTAGCCGTAGCGGTGAGTACTTCCCTTAAATTCCTCTATAAGAATTGAATGCATGTGATTTTGGCTTTAGTTGCCAAAACAGGTTCTCATAATACGTTAGAAGGCTCTGAGAAATGTAGGTGAATATATACATAATTAAATCTGAACAAAGAAGTACAAGTGCATCTTAGTGGATGCCAGACCAAAAGAGAGACAGAGCTTCCCGGGCTGAGTTTAAATACCCAGCTAGTAGTGTCCCCTAATGGCAAAACCCTGGCATCAATGGAAGATAACCCTTTTTGGACACAAGTCTATTCCAGCAGGGGCAGACAATCACTACACCTCTACTCATTAGCAATTTTGATATATCCTTTTCAGTTCATTTCTTGTTGATGCAATTTAGTCAATAATTCTAAAAAGAAAATTTTAATTTAGAATACCATGTTTATTTGTATATAACACACACCTGTAAATTCGGGGGCAGGGATGTATAATACGCACTGATTTTTTAGAATTTGTAGCTGCTAAATTTTACATTTGTTAAAATTTTCATCTGGTTGGTTTAGCTTAGTCGGTAGAGCGTTCACCTGGGAACCACAAGGTTCCTGGTTCGATACCGGCCCTCGCCAACTCAGCGTATGAGTAGCACAGGGATATGTGCGGTAAAGGGAGGAACTGATGGTAAGTGTGGTGCCCCACCTCAGATGCAAAAACAATTTCCTTGGTCTAGTACTAATGAAAAGGGGATAGACTCCCTCGCTGTCTGGCTAATACTGACGACTTTACTTTTATTTTTTTTATACAGTTTACTTATGTTTTGTAATACATAGACATGTTCCCACAAAAATGCAACCAGCTTGTGGTAAAAGTAAGCTCACACTAGCAGAAACAATATTATAACAGTGATGCTGATAGCTTTTTGATTTAGTGCATCCTTGGACGCACATTTTTGCTTTGAATGAGTCCCCGGTAAAATTAATGGGTCCCAACTAAAGTTTCTTAATAAATTGTAGGGTTTTTATTTATGATCCAGGGAAACAACTAAAGCCATCTAACTCCTACCTTGTAACCTACCCTGTGTAATTCATTTCTAAGAAACTGTTGAAATGTATTTACAGTTAGTTTGAAATGGTGGGGGAATAAAAAAAGAAAAATACTGGGATGCATGGACATGATTTTACTGCGACCTTTTAGATTTTTGTGCATCAGGGACGCAGGATGTGTACTTATCAGCATCTTTGTTATAAATACACACATTCCAATGGCTTCTTTTTTTTTTTTTGCTTTTTTTCTTACAAACTTTTTTCCTCTCTTTCAGACACTCAAAGCATTGAATTACTTAAAAGAAAAATTAAAAATTATCCACAGAGGTGAGTTGATTGAATCTCTTTTT
Source organism: Doryteuthis pealeii (assembly GCA_023376005.1). Classification (NCBI taxonomy): domain Eukaryota; kingdom Metazoa; phylum Mollusca; class Cephalopoda; order Myopsida; family Loliginidae; genus Doryteuthis; species Doryteuthis pealeii. The sequence continues at coordinate 44,260,155 of CM042154.1, read as the reverse complement.
CACAATATTTCTGCTCTTTTACTCTCTCTCTCTCTCTCTCTCTCTCTCTATATATATATATATATATATATATATATATATATGAACTATTAATCTATGAAAGCATTAACCATTTTTAATGATTTTCCTCTACATATTTTCTTGAAACTTTGTGAAATGTTAGAAAAACCCTAATAACATCTTATTATAATGGAGATTGTGTGTTTTTCTGTCTGTAACCGAAACTATATTACTAATCGAGTCACAATTAACATAGTTATTTACATCACATTCTCCATGATTTTATTTATATTTAAACCTCAATTATTAATAAAATTGATTCACCTTTTTATTAGTGTTGTCCATATCTACATACTAATAACATGCTATTGTATTTATATATACAAAAAATAGCGGTTTGCAGTGTGAACGAGAAGGCTAATTTGCATATTGATATTAAAAATGTGATTTTATTAAATATGGGCTTAGTATTATTGATTTCTAATTGTTTGGTTTTATTTTAATGAATATAAGCAAAAATCTCTCCAATGAATCTTAAATGAAATCCATTAACAAGAAAAATAACTGTCATTTTATTCTTTATTTCCTAATTTAACTAAATAGTTAAATAAGTAAACTTCAGCAATGAAAGACGGGAGTGATGGAAGAGTTAGTTTCATTTCTATTTTTCTATTATACCCCCACTCTGTTTCAAATCTTTTTATCTGCCTTCTTATTAGACTTTCTAATTTAATACGATATTTCATCACATTAAAACTTAAATACTTGCACCCAGAGGGTGCATATATTTGCTAGTTATTATAATATATATATATATATACACACACACACACACACACACACAAGGTGTGTCAAAAAAGTATCAAGATTTTAAAAACTTTTTGACACACCTTGTATTCTGGAAAAAAATAACATTCCATTCATTAATTTTTTTCAGAATACAAGGTGTGTCAAAAAAGTACCAAATTTAAAACGAAGAATGAATGCAACTTTTTTCTTTTTTTTTTTTTTTTTTTCTTTTTTTTTTTTTTTTTTTCAGAATACAAGGTATGTCAAAAAGTACAAAAAATCTCAATGCTTTTTTGTGTGTGTGTGTGTGTGTGTGTGTATATATATATATATATATATATATATATATATATATATACACACACACACAAAGTGTGTCATATATATATATATATATATATATATATATATTTTTTTTTTTAAACATTGTTTCCTTGTTTTGTAGATGTTAAGCCTTCAAATATTCTGCTGGACAGAAAGGGCAACATCAAATTGTGTGATTTTGGTATCAGTGGCCAATTGGTGGATTCAATTGCTAAAAGTCGTGATGCTGGTTGTCGACCTTATATGGCAGTAAGTTCACTGGATCTCTTTTTTTCTCTCTCATCTCTCTCTCTTTTTCAATGTTCTTCATACAAAATTATACTACATCTGTCCCATAATAATGAAATTGTTGTGAAGTGACGACCGAAAGCAACCACGGTTGTTTCTACAACACACGTCTCGGTTCTCGTTAGGAAGATCAAACACAACTGCCCGCTGGTGTGGGAAAGTAGGCCTTAAATAATAATTAATTGCACTCACCAAGATCTTACATCCGGGCCAATTACGCTTAGCACTTACCTGTACAAAATTTGCATATGCGTCAACAAGGATGAGTAGTCTGATTTCAAGCCACGATTCATGATCAGGAGGTTGCGAGTTCAGTTTCTGTAGTCACCTGCTACAGTTATTACATTCAATGTAGAAATATATGTATTTACCCAACCCGTCCAGGTGTAGTCTTTGTGGCATAGTGGTTAAAGTGCTGGGCTACAACATCATTGCGCTATTACATTCACTTTCGGACTAATACTCCTGGGAAAGGTATGGACACCCTTATTCCTCCCCATCTATGGGTTAAATAGCACAACTACTGTTCTTCTACAAAGGTGGCTTTGGCATTAGATAACCCAGCAAGGTTGATATGCCATTTAACAAAGAAACCAAACCAAACTAAACTCTTCATCATAGACAGGATGTGACACAAGGTTAATTTTCAAAAGGAGTACAGCTGTTTTTTAATTCAGTTTTCATTCTAGATTGGTTGCCTAACCAAAGCTGCCCTACTATTTATTCAGTTAGAACTAGTTTAAAAGAAAAACTTTCTTTGAATTTCTTAAGCTGTGACTACACAAGCAAAGTAGTGAAATCTTAAAATGGAAGTAAATTTTAGGCCTCCAGTTAGTGACTTTACTTACATGAGGAGCAGACCTCAAAAGAATAACATGGGGGCGGGGGTCCTGAACTTTTGGTCAGTACTGTATATCTCAAAAAAAAAAAACAACAATTGTTAGACTATATAAAAATAAGTTTTTGGGCAAAATATTAATACAAAATTTTGCTTGCAGTTAAAGTTTCTAAAAGAGAAGTTATATGTTATACGTTGATAGATTTTGACATTCTTCTTTGTATTTGTGTAGCCTGAGAGAATTGATCCTCGTGCGTCAAGTCGAGGCTATGATGTCCGGTCTGATGTATGGAGTCTTGGAATAACATTGGTAGGTAACAAAATTTTGAATTCTCTACAATTTGTGCTTTTTTTTTTTTTTTTTTTTTTTTTCTTTCTTATTTAAAAATACATAACCAGTGTGATGCTGATAGCTTTTTAATTTAGTGTGTTCTGGGATGCACGAATTTGATTTGAATGAGTCCCTGGGAAATTTGATGGGTCCCAACTAAAGTTTCTTAGTAAATTGCAGATTTTTTATCTATGAACAACTAAAACCGTAACTAACCATTAATATTCTTCCAGCTCTACTATTTGAGAGTGTTTTAAATTAAATTAATGTTAATACATATTTTTAGAGATTTACTGGACCAATGTATATATGGGGGATGTTGGATACTATACGGATATATGGAATATATATATATATATATATATATATATATATATATATATATTTTAACTAATAATATATTCTTTAGAAGTGGTTCATGTAGTACTCTAATACTACACTTGATATTAATTTAAATACAATATTTTTATTGTATATATATAGTTCATAATCTTATATACTAGGTTTTTTGTATAGAAGATAATTTATTAAAACTATGAAAATAGTACATTAATGTATTTAATACCTTTTTATATTACTGGACTCTATACAATATTGACGCGTATGGATAATATGTAATAATTTATTAAATCTATGTGATGTACTGTAATATTAAAATTAGTGAAGTTTGAATAGTTTATTAATGACATAATATTTTAACATTAGCATGGTGATTATGTTAATGAGAGGCAAATTTTGCTATGGTTATATGTAGTGCAATTTGATAATATAATAATAATAACAATAGTAATACTGGTGACACTGGTGTTGTAAAATTGCAGTATGAACTGGGTAGTATGAATATAATATTATTTTTTGAAGGGGGCTCTAACTAGTCTGATTTTATTTTTGTTTATTTCAAACCTTTTTAAATTAATGTATTCTAATTTTTTTAATTTTAATTTGAACCTGATTTATATTCTTACTTTTCTTTTAAATTGTTCTCTTTTTTGTATGTATAAATGTGTGTTGGCATGTGTGTATATGTATGTATATATATGGGTGGGTGTATAGTATATGTATGTTTAAAAAAATATTTTTCATCTTTATTCTTTATATATTTTTATATTTTAATTTATATTTTTATATTATTTTTTTTTCTTACTATTTTTTATGTTTTTAGATATATATATATATTTTATGTTCTTTTATATATATATATATTTAGTGTATATGTGTGTAGTATATGAACTGCATAACTGAAAAATTTTACTTCTCAAAGAAATAAAATAAAAAAATAAATATAAAAAAAATAATTAAAAAAATTTTACATTGTAAGACTGTCACCATGGTGACAGGCAGATTTTTTTTATTTTTTAAAATTTATTTTTTATTTTATTTTTTTGAAAAGTAAAATTTTTCAGTTATGCAATTTAAATAACCTGATCTTCCATCTGATGAGACTGAATTTTGGGGAGCTATATTAAATCAACTTAGATTTATATAGGCCCCAATTTTGGTCAAATTAAATTTATTATGGAATTACGGTGTTGAGTTTTTCCTTCCTTTCTAATATATATATATATATATATATACTAGACAAAATGTAACCCGTTGGGTCACTCATTGAGCTCTGGGTAGATAATTCGGATTAGGGAAAAGTGAGTTTGCAAAACGAATTAACTTTTTAAAAAAATAAATAGATACATCTGGGGAATAAAAAAAGACATTAAAATCATTTTGTAAAATTTTTAAGAAAGGGAACATTTGACTTAATCTAAATTTATTAAGAGCTAAGATGTTGAATCTACAGGTTGGTTGCTTATGAAACTTAACATACAAATACTTTTATACTCTCCAATCTCTCTCTCTCTCTCTCTCTCTCTCTCTCTCTCTCTCTCCACTCACTGAGAAACTAACATATAGGAGGTAATCAAGATATACATAGAGGAGGGGGGTGACAGGCAGTATGTGGGTAAGAGACGGGTCAGTTTTTTACTTAATTGCAAAGTATGACTAATTAGAACCAATTGAAATGGGATTTTTTTTTTTCAAATATACCTCAATCCTAAAACTAAGGAATAATTTAGTATAACATTTGTGTCATTAAACTAAACAGTAAAAAAGTATTTAGAAGTCAAACATTGATTCGCTCACCTTTAGTATAATGATAGATATGTAGTGTTGTGACACAGTTATAAAAATCATTAAAATTCTGAATGGTTAACAATAATCTTTATTACACTTTTACAGGAAAATATAATGAGAATAGGAATAGTAAGGAAACGAACAGTTCTTACATAGCAGTAACAGCTAATGTGTTGTCTGCAAAGGCTGGCTACTAATCCTCTTGTTTGTCAGTATCTTGTTATTTATGCCTTGTTTGTTGGATGAGTCCAACTTCTTGTAGAAAATATTCTCGCTCAAACATGTATTATAAAATTTTATTTTTAATGATTTTTTGCAGATGGAATTATCAACTGGCCGTTTCCCATATCCTAAATGGGATAGCGTATTTGACCAGTTAACTCAAGTTGTTCAGGGACCACCACCCAGTCTTCGAACGTACGATTCTAAGTATTCAGATGAATTTAAAAGTTTCCTGTACACGTGGTAAGTAAATATCCAATTACTAACATATCCAACTTATTTGTAATAAATGCTACTAAGTATTTTTGCTATAATAGCAAACTTTAAAATTCCAATTTTTTTCGAGCCCTGTCAGCTGGGAATGTAGAATACACCAGCTGTACCTCTGTAGTGGGATATGAACCCCCGCTCCCATGGGGCCACCTTTGGCTGTGGGTGGCAACCCATAAGTTTAAGGATGGAATCCTGGTTTCTGAGTAGTCCACAACATGCAACACTCCACTTTAACCCTTACTTGAGCTAGACAGTGGTTGGAAAAGCCTCCTCCGATCAGTCGGCTGGTCATGTCAAACTCTAGCACCTATATGATTGTCCCAACCATATTGCTCTTTATAGCAAGCCTACAACCCTTTTTATCATATATTGTATATATCATTATTGTTACATGCACAATGTTTTCAGCCTCTTCTGGTGTTTTTTGTCAAACTCAGGAGCCTTATGGAACTTCGTAAGGAACCCTTTATTTAATCCATTGGGGTAGATTGTTCTCATTCCGTTAATTTTGACTGGGTACAGGTGCTAAGTTATGTTAAATATTCTATGTTATTTTCGCCTGTAGTCAGGATTGAACATGCAACCTTCAGATGATTGTCACTTAGTATTGTATTAACTCTACCCATTGCACCACTAAAAAAATTAAATCTGCTTGAAGTTCACTGGGAAGGAAACTTTCACTTTTCATGGATATCAGAAATTCTGGTCCAAATATTTGGATTTTCATATGTTGAGTGCACAATTCAAGTTTGTTTTTTTTTGTTTTTTTTTTTTTCCAGAAGTAATGTCATTTTGTTTAGGACAGGTATATATTCGTTAGAATAGTTTAAAAGAAAAACTTTCTTTGAATTTCTTAAGCTGTGACTACACAAGCAAAGTAGTGAAATCTTAAAATGGAAGTAAATTTTAGGCCTCCAGTTAGTGACTTTACTTACATGAGGAGCAGACCTCAAAAAGAATAACATGGGGGCGGGGGTCCTGAACTTTTGGTCAGTACTGTATATCTCAAAAAAAAAAAACAATTGTTAGACTATATAAAAATAAGTTTTGGGCAAAATATTAATACAAATTTTGCTTGCAGTTAAAGTTTCTAAAAGAGAAGTTATATGTATACGTTGATAGATTTTGACATTCTTCTTTGTATTTGTGTAGCTGAGAGAATTGATCCTCGTGCGTCAAGTCGAGGCTATGATGTCCGGTCTAATGTATGGAGTCTTGGAATTAACATTGGTAGGTAACAAAATTTTAATTCTCTACAATTTGTGCTTTTTTTTTTTTTTTTTTTTTTTTTCTTTCTTATTTAAAAATACATAACCAGTGTGATGCTGATAGCTTTTTAATTTAGTGTGTTCTGGGATGCAGCGAATTTGATTTGAATGAGTCCCTGGGAAATTTGATGGGTCCCAACTAAAGTTTCTTAGTAAATTGCAGATTTTTTATCTATGAACAACTAAAACCGTAACTAACCCATTAATATTCTTCAGCTCTACTATTTGAGAGTGTTTTAAATTAAATTAATGTTAATAACATATTTTTAGAGATTTACTGGACCAATGTATATATGGGATGTTGGATACTATACGGATATATGAAATATATAATATATATATATATATATATATATTTTTTTTAACTAATATATATTCTTTAGAAGTGGTTCATGTAGTACTCTAATACTACACTTTGATATTAATTTAAATGATCATTATATTTTTATTTGTATATATATAGTATAATCTTATATACTAGGTTTTTTGTATAGAAATAATTTATTAAAACTATGAAAATAGTACATTAATGTATTTAATACCTTTTTATATTACTGGACTCTATACAATATTGACGCGTATGGATAATATGTAATAATTTATTAAATCTATGTGATGTACTGTAATATTAAATTAGTGAAGTTTGAATAGTTTATTAATGACATAAATATTTTAAATTAGCATGGTGATTATGTTAATGAGAGGTAAATTTTGCTATGGTTATATGTAGTGCAATTTGATAATATAATAATAATAACAATAGTAATACTGGTGACACTGGTGTTGTAAAATTGCAGTATGAACTGGGTAGTATGAATATAATATTATTTTTTGAAGGGGCTCTAACTAGTCTGATTTTATTTTTGTTTATTTCAAACCTTTTTAAATTAATGTATTCTAATTTTTTAAATTTTTATGATCCAGGGAAACAACTAAAGCCATCTAACTCCTACCTTGTAACCTACCCTGTGTAATTCATTTCTAAGAAACTGTTGAAATGTATTTACAGTTAGTTTGAAATGGTGGGGGAATAAAAAAAGAAAAATACTGGGATGCATGGACATGATTTTACTGCGACTTTTAGATTTTTGTGCATCAGGGACGCAGGATGTGTACTTATCAGCATCTTTGTTATAAATACACACATTCCAATGGCTTCTTTTTTTTTTTTTGCTTTTTTCTTACAAACTTTTTCCTCTCTTTCAGACACTCAAAGCATTGAATTACTTAAAGAAAAATTAAAAATTATCCACAGAGGTGAGTTGATTGAATCTCTTTTTCACAATATTTCTGCTCTTTTACTCTCTCTCTCTCTCTCTCTCTCTTATATATATATATATATATATATATATATATATATATGAACTATTAATCTATGAAAGCATTAACCATTTTTAATGATTTTCCTCTACATATTTTCTTGAAACTTTGTGAAATGTTAGAAAAACCCTAATAACATCTTATTATAATGGGATTGTGTGTTTTCTGTCTGTAACCGAAACTATATTACTAATCGAGTCACAATTAACATAGTTATTTACATCACATTCTCCATGATTTATTTATATTTAAACCTCAATTATTAATAAAATTGATTCACCTTTTTATTAGTTTGTCCATATCTACATACTAATAACATGCTATTGTATTTATATATACAAAAAATAGCGGTTTGCAGTGTGAACGAGAAGGCTAATTTGCATATTGATATTAAAAATGTGATTTTTAAATATGGGCTTAGTATTATTGATTTCTAATTGTTTGGTTTTATTTTAATGAATATAAGCAAAAATCTCTCCAATGAATCTTAAATGAAATCCATTAACAAGAAAAATAACTGTCATTTTATTCTTTATTTCCTAATTTAACTAAATAGTTAAATAAGTAAACTTCAGCAATGAAAGACGGGAGTGATGGAAGAGTTAGTTTCATTTCTATTTTTCTATTATACCCCGACTCTGTTTCAAATCTTTTTATCTGCCTTCTTATTAGACTTTCTAATTTAATACGATATTTCATCACATTAAAACTTAAATACTTGCACCCAGAGGGTGCATATATTTGCTAGTTATTATAATATATATATATATATATATACACACACACACACACACACACACACAAGGTGTGTCAAAAAAGTATCAAGATTTTAAAACTTTTTGACACACCTTGTATTCTGGAAAAAAATACATTCCATTCATTAATTTTTTTCAGAATACAAGGTGTGTCAAAAAAGTACCAAATTTAAAACGAAGAATGAATGCAATTTTCTTTTTTTTTTTTTTTCTTTTTTTTTTTTTTTTTCAGAATACAAGGTATGTCAAAAAGTACAAAAAATCTCAATGCTTTTTTGTGTGTGTGTGTGTGTGTGTGTGTGTATATATATATATATATATATATATATATATATATATATATATATATACACACACACACACACAAAGTGTGTCATATATATATATATATATATTATATATATATATATTTTTTTTTTTTAAACATTGTTTCCTTGTTTTGTAGATGTTAAGCCTTCAATATTCTGCTGGACAGAAAGGGCAACATCAAATTGTGTGATTTTGGTATCAGTGGCCAATTGGTGGATTCAATTGCTAAAAGTCGTGATGCTGGTTGTCGACCTTATATGGCAGTAAGTTCACTGGATCTCTTTTTTCTCTCTCATCTCTCTCTCTCTTTTCAATGTTCTTCATACAAAATTATACTACATCTGTCCCATAATAATGAAATTGTTGTGAAGTGACGACCGAAAGCAACCACGGTTGTTTCTACAACGCACGTCTCGGTTCTCGTTAGGAAGATCAAACACAACTGCCCGCTGGTGTGGGAAAGTAGGCCTTAAATAATAATTAATTGCACTCACCAAGATCTTACATCCGGGCCAATTACGCTTAGCACTTACCTGTACAAAATTTGCATATGCGTCAACAAGGATGAGTAGTCTGATTTCAAGCCACGATTCATGATCAGGAGGTTGCGAGTTCAGTTTTCTGTAGTCACCTGCTACAGTTATTACATTCAATGTAGAAATATATGTATTTACCCAACCCGTCCAGGTGTAGTCTTTGTGGCATAGTGGTTAAAGTGCTGGGCTACAACATCATTGCGCTATTACATTCACTTTCGGACTATACTCTGGGAAAGGTATGGACACCCTTATTCCTCCCCATCTATGGGTTAAATAGCACAACTACTGTTCTTCTACAAAGGTGGCTTTGGCATTAGATAAACCAGCAAGGTTGATATGCCATTTAACAAAGAAACCAAACCAAACTAAACTCTTCATCATAGACAGGATGTGACACAAGGTTAATTTTCAAAAGGAGTCAGCTGTTTTTAATATTCAGTTTTCATTCTAGATTGGTTGCCTAACCAAAGCTGCCCTACTATTTATTCAGTTAGAACTAGTTTAAAAGAAAAACTTTCTTTGAATTTCTTAAGCTGTGACTACACAAGCAAAGTAGTGAAATCTTAAAATGGAAGTAAATTTTAGGCCTCCAGTTAGTGACTTTACTTACATGAGGAGCAGACCTCAAAAGAATAACATGGGGGCGGGGGTCCTGAACTTTTGGTCAGTACTGTATATCTCAAAAAAAAACAACAACAATTGTTAGACTATATAAAAATAAGTTTTTGGGCAAAATATTAATACAAATTTTGCTTGCAGTTAAAGTTTCTAAAAGAGAAGTTATATGTTATACGTTGATAGATTTTGACATTCTTCTTTGTATTTGTGTAGCCTGAGAGAATGATCCTCGTGCGTCAAGTCGAGGCTATGATGTCCGGTCTGTATGGAGTCTTGGAATAACATTGGTAGGGTAACAAAATTTTGAATTCTCTACAATTTGTGCTTTTTTTTTTTTTTTTTTTTTTCTTTCTTATTTAAAAATACATAACCAGTGTGATGCTGATAGCTTTTTAATTTAGTGTGTTCTGGGATGCACGAATTTGATTTGAATGAGTCCCTGGGAAATTTGATGGGTCCCAACTAAAGTTTCTTAGTAAATTGCAGAGTTTTTATCTATGAACAACTAAAACCGTAACTAACCATTAATATTCTTTCAGCTCTACTATTTGAGAGTGTTTTAAATTAAATTAATGTTAATAATGTTTATACATATTTTTAGAGATTTACTGGACCAATGTATATATGGTAGATGTTGGATACTATACGGATATATGGAATATATATATATATATATATATATATATATATTTTTTTTTTTTTTAACTATAATATATTCTTTAGAAGTGGTTCATGTAGTACTCTAATACTACACTTGATATTAATTTTAGAGTATGCCTGCAATTCATTCTGGACTTAATCAATCAGTAAATGATTTAAATACAATATTTTTATTGTATATATATAGTTGATAATCTTATATACTAGGTTTTTTGTATAGAAGATAATTTATTAAAACTATGAAAATAGTACATTAATGTATTTAATACCTTTTTATATTACTGGACTCTATACAATATTGACGCGTATGGATAATATGTAATATTTATTAAATCTATGTGATGTACTGTAATATTAAATTAGTGAAGTTTGAATAGTTTATTAATGATATAATATTTTAACATTAGCATGGTGATTATGTTAATGAGAGGTAAATTTTGCTATGGTTATATGTAGTGCAATTTGATAATATAATAATAATAACAATAGTAATACTGGTGACACTGGTGTTGAAAAATTGCAGTATGAACTGGGTAGTATGAATATAATATTATTTTTTGAAGGGGCTCTAACTAGTCTGATTTTATTTTTGTTTATTTCAAACCTTTTTAAATTAATGTATTCTAATTTTTTAAATTTTAATTTGAACCTGATTTATATTCTTACTTTTCTTTTAAATTGTTCTCTTTTTTGTATGTATAAATGTGTGTTGGCATGTGTGTATATGTATGTATATATATGGGTGGGTGTATAGTATATGTATGTTTAAAAAAATATTTTTCATCTTTTTATCTTTATTCTTTATATATTTTTATATTTTAATTTATATTTTTATATTATTTTTTTTTCTTACTATTTTTTATGTTTTTAGATATATATATATATTTTATGTTCTTTTATATATATATATATATTTAGTGTATATGTGTGTAGTATATGAACTGCATAACTGAAAAATTTTACTTCTCAAAGAAATAAAATAAAAAAATAAATATAAAAAAAATAAAAATAAAAATTTTACATTGTAAGACTGTCACCATGGTGACAGGCAGATTTTTTTTATTTTTTAAAATTTATTTTTTATTTTATTTTTTTGAAAAGTAAAATTTTTCAGTTATGCAATTTAAATAACCTGATCTTCCATCTGATGAGACTGAATTTTGGGGAGCTATATTAAATCAACTTAGATTTATATAGGCCCCAATTTTGGTTGAATTAAATTTATTATGGAATTATGGTGTTGAGTTTTTCCTTCCTTTCTAAGATATATATATATATGTGTATATACTAGACAAAATGTAACCCGTTGGGTCACTCATTGAGCTCTGGGTAGATAATTCGGATTAGGGAAAAGTGAGTTTGCAAAACGAATTAACTTTTTTTAAAAATAAATAGATACATCTGGGGAATAAAAAAAGACATTAAAATCATTTTGTAAAATTTTTAAGAAAGGGAACATTTGACTTAATCTAAATTTATTAAGAGCTAAGATGTTGAATCTACAGGTTGGTTGCTTATGAAACTTAACATACAAATACTTTTATACTCTCCAATCTCTCTCTCTCTCTCTCTCTCTCTCTCTCTCTCTCTCTCTCTCCACTCACTGAGAAACTAACATATAGGAGGTAATCAAGATATACATAGAGGAGGGGGGTGACAGGCAGAATGTGGGTAAGAGACGGGTCAGTTTTTTACTTAATTGCAAAGTATGACTAATTAAAACCAATTGAAATGGGATTTTTTTTTTCAAATATACCTCAATCCTAAAACTAAGGAATAATTTAGTATAACATTTGTGTCATTAAACTAAACAGTAAAAAAGTATTTAGAAGTCAAACATTGATTCGCTCAGCTTTAGTATAATGATAGATATGTAGTGTTGTGACACAGTTATAAAAATCATTAAAATTCTGAATGGTTAACAATAATCTTTATTACACTTTTACAGGAAAATATAATGAGAATAGGAATAGTAAGGAAACGAACAGTTCTTACATAGCAGTAACAGCTAATGTGTTGTCTGCAAAGGCTGGCTACTAATCCTCTTGTGTTGTCAGTATCTTGTTATTTATGCCTTGTTTGTTGGATGAGTCCAACTTCTTGTAGAAAATATTCTCGCTCACAACATGTATTATAAAATTTTATTTTTAATGATTTTTTGCAGATGGAATTATCAACTGGCCGTTTCCCATATCCTAAATGGGATAGCGTATTTGACCAGTTAACTCAAGTTGTTCAGGGACCACCACCCAGTCTTCGAACGTACGATTCTAAGTATTCAGATGAATTTAAAAGTTTCCTGTACACGTGGTAAGTAAATATCCAATTACTAACATATCCAACTTATTTGTAATAAATGCTACTAAGTATTTTTTGCTATAATAGCAAACTTTAAAATTCCAATTTTTTTCGAGCCCTGTCAGCTGGGAATGTAGAATACACCAGCTGTACCTCTGTAGTGGGATATGAACCCCCGCTCCCATGGGGCCACCTTTGGCTGTGGGTGGCAACCCATAATGTTTAAGGATGGAATCCTGGTTTCTGAGTAGTCCACAACATGCAACACTCCACTTTAACCCTTACTTGAGCTAGACAGGTGGTTGGAAAAGCCTCCTCCGATCAGTCGGCTGGTCATGTCAAACTCTAGCACCTATATGATTGTCCCAACCATATTGCTCTTATAGCAAGCCTACAACCCTTTTTATCATATATTGTATATATCATTATTGTTACATGCACAATGTTTCAGCCTTCTTCTGGTGTTTTTTGTCAAACTCAGGAGCCTTTATGGAACTTCGTAAGGAACCCTTTATTTAATCCATTGGGGTAGATTGTTCTCATTCCGTTAATTTTGACTGGGTACAGGTGCTAAGTTATGTTAAATATTCTATGTTATTAACTCTACCCATTGCACCACTAAAAAAATTAAATCTGCTTGAAGTTCACTGGGAAGGAAACTTTCACTTTTCATGGATATCAGAAATTCTGGTCCAAATATTTGGATTTTCATATGTTGAGTGCACAATTCAAGTTTTTTTTTTTTTTTTTTTTTTTTTTTTTTCAGAAGTAATGTCATTTTGTTTAGGACAGGTATAATTACCAACACAGCAACATGTATCATACATAAAAACAAAGCTGGTCCTCTGTGGATCACATCCCTACTTCACCATTTCTCTCAGTAGCAATGTTCCACCTTCTAATTAGAGCGTGTATCCCTACCCTGTAAAATTCTGTTTACTATTCTTTGAGCCACTTCTTCACTCCAGATTTCACTTCCTCGTCACTAGAATAATGTTTGCCTCTCTTTGGCCCCATGAAAGAGGGTTTCAGAAGCAAACATTATTACAGTGACGAAGAAGTGAAATCTGTAGTGAAGAAGTGGCTCAAAGAACAGTCAACAGAATTTTATAGGGCAGGGATACATACTCTCATTAGAAGGTGGAACATTGCTATTGAGAGAAACGGCAATTATGTGGAGAAATAGGGATGTGATCCACAGAGGACCAGCTTAATTTTGATTATCCTAAACAAAATGGCATTACTTTTTGACTCAGCCTCGTAAATTACTTTCTCCTTGTATTCCACTGATAACAATTATTTTTTATTTTTTAGTTTAATAAAAGATGAAAGAAGAAGACCGAAATATGGGAAACTGCTGGTAAGTTTATCTTGTTCTCTTCAAAAATATTAACTGTTTCTGCTGCTTTGATTATGTTTTCAAACTATTATAGACACTTCCTACCCAGACAGCCTGTCTCTGTCAAAGTAGACACTTCCTACCAAGACATCATGTCTCTTGTCTCTTAGTAACCTAAGTAATTTAAATATGATTCTCATTTTGCTTTGTTTCATGAATATGGAATTATTTCCAGTTTTTCTTTTCTTTTTGTTTGATTGTTATTTTTTTTAAAACCTTATTCCTTACTTTATCATCATTATTATTACTAGCAAATATATGCACCCTCCGGGTGCAAGTATTTAAGTTTTAATGTAATGAAATATCGTATTAAATTAGAAAGTCTAATAAGAAGGCAGATAAAAAGATATGTAACAGAGTGGGGGTATAATAGAAAAATAGAAATGAAACTTACTCTTCCATCACTCCCGTCTTTCATTACTGAATTTTACTTATTTAACTATTTAGTTAAATTAGGAAATAAAGAATAAAATGACAGTTATTTTTTCTTGTTAATGGATTTCATTTAAGATTCATTGAAGAGATTTTTGCTTATATTCATTAAAATAAAACCAAACAATAAGAAATCAATAATACTAAGCACATATTTAATAAAATCACATTTTTAATATCAAAATGCAAATTGCCTTCCCATTCACACTGTAAACCGCTATTTTTTGTATATATAAATACAATTGCATGTTATTTGTATGTAGATATGGACAACACTAATAAAAAGGTGAAGCAATTTTATTAATAATTGATTTAAATATAAATAAAATCATGGAGAATGTGATGTAAATAACGAAGGGAATTGTGACTTGAGTAGTAATATAGTTTCGGTTACAGTCAGAAAAACACAATCTCCATTATAATAAGATTTAATCAAATCAAATCATTTAATATAATTTTATAGGAAATGTCTAATATGAAAAAGTAATTCTTTTTGTTGTTTTTAAAAAAAATAATTGTACATTATTAAAATCTTATTCATTTATTTTTATTTTTTTTAACTGGAAATTAATTTAGTGTCTTATTTTTTAAAACCAAAATAGGTAAATTTTAATTTCTAAGTTTTTGATAAAATTTGTTTTTTGTAAAAACTACAATCATCTCGGCATGTTTTAATATTAGTCAGTAATTGCAAGTGTGATAATCTTAGAATTTCACAAATATTTTTTGTATTTTTTTGTTTTTATCATTAAGCTTTTGTACACAGTTTCAAATTTTTCACAAGAATATTTTAGTTAAGAAATAAATGAAATTTGCTGATCCGTTACTACTGAATAGCGAGTTCAATCCTTGCTGGATACTCCATACTTGTGACCTTGTATCACATCCTACTCAAGGTGAAAGGGTTGGGTATGTAAAGGGCATCCCATTGTTGGGTAATGGTTTGCAAGCTAGTCTCGCAGATCCATTACTGAATAGGGAGTTGAATCCTTGCTGGATGCCCCATATTTGTGACCTTGTGTCACATCCTACTCTTGACTTCCCCTTAGATTGTTGATCATTTAATATTTCAATTTGCCAGTGGGGTTCCGAATACATCAACTACATCCTCTGTAGAGAGGTATGACCCCTACCGCCTTAAAAAAAAAAAAAAAAAGGTGGTGTCCTGGATATAACACAAAACTGGGGTGTGGTACCACTTTGTTGTCATTACTCTCAGGTCCACTCTAACCCAGAGTGATAATACTAGTTAAGGTCCCATTTATGGAGCAAATAGATGTTTAAAAATGATTAGTATTAGATAGGAATACTTGAAATTGTGAAAGCATCCCATCGTAGTTTAATGGTTAGCAAGCTAGTCTTGCAGATCCATTACTACTCAAAAGCCAGTTTGATCCTCGATGGATGCCCCATACTTGCAACCATGTCCCATCCTACACTTGGCAAACAAGTTGGGTAAATGCCTACTTGAAACTGTACAAATTATTACTATTTAGAATAGTTACTTGAAACTATAATTGTTCACAAAGTTTTATCATTTGTTAGCAGATTGTTGGTATTAGATAAGAATACTTGAAACCATATAACTGTGCAAACACTTGAAACCACATTAGTTGTATATATTATCAGAGATGCTGATAAATATGCGTCCTGTGTCCCTGACACATAAAAATCTAAAAGGACACAGTAAAATCATATCTGTGCGTCCCAGTGTTTTTCTTTTTTCTTCCCTCACCAATTCAAGCTAACTGTAAATACATTTCAATATTTTCAGAAACAAATTACACAGGATAGGTTACAAGGTAGGAGTTAGACGGTTTTAGTTGTTTCCCCAGATCATAAATATGTGTCCCAGGACGCACTAAATCAAAAAGCTATCAGCATCACTGTATTATTAGTATTTGATAGGAACACTTGAAACCATATAATTGTGTGTAAACAAATAGTTATTATTAAATAGAAATAATTACTTAAATTAAATTATAATATAATTGTTTGAAAAAAAAAAAAAACAATTACTTTAGCAATAAATAAATCAATAAGTGTTGATGACATGCTGTA
The DNA here is from genome assembly GCA_023376005.1 of Doryteuthis pealeii. Classification (NCBI taxonomy): domain Eukaryota; kingdom Metazoa; phylum Mollusca; class Cephalopoda; order Myopsida; family Loliginidae; genus Doryteuthis; species Doryteuthis pealeii. The sequence continues at coordinate 44,243,304 of CM042154.1, read as the reverse complement.
AAAACCAACCAACCAACCAAAATTTGCTTTTGATTGTATCTTGGTCACAATTAAGGGGCACCAAGTAAGGATCAAACTTGCTTCTTTTTTTCTTCTTTCTCCAAAAGCAATGCATTGTGGATGACAATGCAGAAAAACGTGCATCCATATTGCATATATTCCTTTTGAAACCTGTTGAAATTTGTTCTTAGGAGAACATTTTTTTTTTTTTAAATCCAATAATACTATCTATGTCCCACTTTGAAATCTCTTTTTTTCTTCCTTCTCTTACTACTGCAAAGCAAGTTTGATCCTCACTGGATGCCTCATATTCATGTCAAATCCTACCCGTGGTGAACGGGCTGGGTAAATAATTTACTCTTGATTGTACTGCTGTTGTCATTAATTAATGCTTATGGTTTTGTTATTACTCAGGATCATCCGTTTATTCGTCGATTCGAAGAAGAGGAGGTTGATGTAGCTGGATATGTATGCAACGTTATAGACCAATATTATGAAACACAGGGATTGTCAACAGGGTCTTAACAATGAGCCCATTGTGCACCCTCATTCTCTTTCACCCCTACTACAGCATCATGGGAAGGAAGACAGCAACCCTTCAACAACTACAAAACCACATATAAAGGAAATGAGAATGAACCCACACATCCACCCTCCCCAGCCCCCCAAACCCCACCCCCAAAAAAAGATAAAAGAAAAGAAACCTAATCTAAAAACAGACTGACATTTTTCTTCTTGAGTTGGTTCTTCAGGGATGATGCCCCCCCTGTTCGTTAGCAAATCCAGCACCTTACCCTTGAAAGGGGACGGTGGTATGGATTTGTGAGGGCCTGGGGCTTGCCACTTGACATTCTGCACCACTGCGCTGGCTGTACATTGCCCAAAAGCAATGCATTATGGATGACAATGCAGAAAAACATGCATCCGTTTTGCATATATTCCTTTTTAAACCCGTTGAATTTTGTTCTTGAAAAAAAAAAAAGAAAAAAAAAAAAGAATCCAATAATACTATCTACGTCCCACTTTGAAATGTCTGTACCACACATTGATGGCAGCAAAGCGAAGAGAGAGAGAGAAAAGAAAAAGTCGGAAAAAAGTATAAAGAAACCAAGTTATGTATTTTGTTTTTATGCTTTTAAAAGATTTTCTTTTCTTTTTTTTTTTCTTTTTTGAAATCGAGAAAAACAATCTACCAAGAAATTTTTATGGGGAAAAATAAATAAAGAAAGAAAACAAAAAAATGATGGGAGAGAAAGAGAGAGAGGCCAAGCTTTTTTTTTTTTTTTTTTTTCCTTTTCTTTCTCTTTGTTGTTGGCCGACTTGAAACATAATAATAGATAGAAATCAGAATCTAAAAATTTAACTCCAATTAAAATCTATATAATAACAAATGAAATTTTAAAAAATTAATTTTCAAGTAGAAACAAATAAAATTTGACATTTTTTTTCTCTTTTATGCCACTTTTCTTGTTGGCTTTTTTTGGAGATTTTTTTTTTTTTTTTTTTTCCAAAAAAGAAAATCTCTTTTTAATTCTGGATTGGTGCTAGAATCAATAAAACCCCATTCCAGGCAGAAAAGAAATCAGTTTCCTTTTTAAAATCCTCCCATATTCTTTCTCTGTCTGGTTACATTGAATTAGTAAAGCGTCTATTGGTCCTCTCTCTCTTTCTCTCCCTCCCCCCTCACACTCGTCCAAAAATCAACTTATCAACGTTAAAATGTAAAACAACAGGAACAGTGAAAGGCCAAACACATTTTGTTGATTTTGTTATATATTTTTTTTTTTCTCCCTGCCCCCCTCATGTTGTTTACTGTTGGAGATGGATTTTTTTCTCTCTTTTTTTCCCCTTTAATGTAAATTTTTCCCTTCAGTGTGAAAACAAAAGGAAACCATAAAAATTCTTGCAATGACTTGTCAGTCTTGGCTGGTCCAGTCTCAGGACAAAGAAAATAAATGAACCAGAAATAAGAGAAATTAGGAATGACAAAGAGAAGGAAGTTTTTATTTTTTAATAAGTTTGTTTTTAAAAAGAAATCAAATCCCATTATTATTAATAGTTAAATATTCTGATATAGAGTAAATCTGCATCAACTGGAAAATTCTCTTTTTCTCTATGTACTTGCAAAGTATATTGTCGGATGGTGCATAATCCAAAAACAAAAATACAATTAACCCTACATATTATTTTTTAAAAAAGAAAAAAAGCTGTTTAACCTTCTTTTTTTCTTTTAATTTTTATCATGTTGCACAGATTTCAATTTTTCACAGTTCGGTTATTTTATGACAATCTTAGAAATTCAATTAACAAAACAGAAAAAAATTAGTTATTAATTTTAAATAATTGAGGTTCTAATATTTATGAAGTTTTAAAGTGACCCTCCTCCCATTTCTTATACATCACTCCTCCCCCCTGAATAGAAATTATTTTCTCTTCCAACCTTAAAAACAATATTGGTCTGTAACAAGCAAAATTCAGTGCCCTGTTCAACTTGTGATTAAACCTTTTATAGTCCAGGTTAAAAGCACAGTAAGAGTAACCCAAAGCCAAACTATTTTAGATCTTATTTTTCCAATGCAGGTATCATTGGGGAACAAGAAAAGTTTTGGTAAATTTAAAATAATTCAAGTTCTGTTTTGGGACCTGAATGGGAAATAATTTTTTTTTATATTTGTAAGTTTTTTAGATTTTTTTAACATATTCACATTTATTCAGTTACACTTTTCTTTTTTTTAGATTTTTTTTTTAACATTTGTAAGGTTTTTTTAATTTGAGTTTTATAGATTTCTTAACAGATATTCTTCAAATTTATTGTCAGTTTCATTTTTTAAATTTTAACTATTTTTGATATAAAGTAAAGATAAAATAAATTGTTTATTTTGAGTTAAAAGTGGATTTATTTTAAATGAAGACTCCGTTTCATCACCAAACAAGAAATATATGATTTTAAAATTATCCTCAAGTTACAATTTAATAAGGGCCGGTTTAGCTCAGTTGGTAGAGCATCTGCCTAGGGATCACAAGGTTCCGCATTCAATACTGGCCTTTTGTTAAAATGGGGAGCTGATGGTATGTGTGACGCTCCACCTCAGACGCAAAAACAATATTTACTTAACTTAGTTATACATATTTATCAAGTCTGTATTTTTGGTGCTCAACCAAAACATGAAATTTAATCTTCATATATACTTGAGATAATTGTATTAATGCATTTAAAATCAGTGAATTTCTGTTTATTTGGCATGGGCCGGTATTGAACTCAGAACCTTGTGGTTCCAAGGCAGATGCTCTACCGACTGAGCTAAACTGGCCCTGAAGATTAGTAAATATGTTATATTATAAACGTAAAGCCATAAATATTTAATACATTTTTTATCTAACATTTGGATAATTTTAGGTATAAAAAGTTTTTAGAACAAGTTGATACTGATATAAAATTATTTAAGAGAAAATATCCATAAGGATTTTTTTTTCTCCAAAGATTAGTTTATATACACTTATTTATACAAACTGGTATCCTCATCTTACAAAAAAAATGATGAACCCAGACATACCAACAAGAGATGATCAGTTTATAATGTATGCCCTGCAAAGTAATAAAACATAACAGAAGATGTACATAGTCTTGTCTACTTTTCATAAAAAGGTTGATCAGAATTCAGAGGATCAATGGTCCAAACATCAGGACAATATTCAAAAGAAATTCCACCCTTTTGAAAATACCTCAGTTGAACCAAAATCTTCATCAGGACAAAAACATGACTGTGCTCAAAAAAAAATAATGCTTGCAAAAAAAAAAAAAAAAAAAAAAAAAAAAAAACTATAATCTGTGGAAGATGAGGACAACGGTTCAAATAAATCAGTGTATAATGATAATTCCTCATCTCAGAAACTCAATTTGCTGACATTCAAGTGAATGTTCTACTCGTAAAGATCCATAGAAAATATATAAAAATATTAATCTCAAAAATTATGAAATTTTGTTGTTATTCATATTGTGTCTGTTTAATTTCTCTTTCAGATCTACTTCAGTAGTCAGGAGTAAAACCAAGTCCGACGTCTTTAACATTCAGATTAATAGAACTGAAAAACTCAAGCATTTTACATTCTGACATCTTTTAAATCAACTAAAACCTCAAAATAAATCACTGAAATGTGACATGTTTTACTATTTCGATGTTTTTCATCAGCCAGAAGTAAACTTGTTTAAGATGGGGTTAAAGAACTTTTTACACTCATTAAGAAAAGTAAAATAAAAAATAAGGGTATTATTTTTAAAGAAAAAAAAGCCTGAAATGGCCTGTTGTCAGTATCAATCAAACAGTGAAGGAGTCTACCCCCTTTTCACTAGACCTACCGTCAGTTTCCAGATGCTTTAGCCACAAATCAAATTACCCAAGCTGTACTACTCATACCCTGAGTTGGCAAGGACTGGTATAGAACCTGGAACCTTGTAATTCCTAAGTAAATATTCTACCAGCTGAGCTAACCTTAAAAGGGTATATATAAATCAATGATATATTTAAAAAATTAATAAAGAAAACAAAAGCGAAAAAAAAAAACTTCGGCAAAATACACCCGTGCAAATTAATTGAAACAACCACTTTAGTTTCCTTTCTTTCACTATATGGTCAGTTTTAGACCCACTGGAGTGATAGGGTGTAATCGATTTCTAATATGAATCTATTTTTGGGTGTATGATAAAATTTGTTTGGACTTGAAAAATAATTGTTTCATCCGTGATTGCATCAGATTTTATCACAGCCATTGGAAGTGCATGAAAATTGTAACCCTGCACGAACACACTGGGAAGCCTTACTAAGAGATCACGGATATATTATAATAATAACAGGATCATTTGTTTTCAGTGTTTCCTGGAAAAATTTATGTGTCCCAACTAAAGTTTCTTAATAAATTGTAGGGTTTTTATTTATGATCTGGGGAAACAACTAAAGCCATTCAACTTCTACCTATCCTGTGTAATTAATTTCTAAGAAATTTTTGAAATGTATTTACAGTTAGCTTGAAATGGTGGGGGAAGAAAAAAGATAAATACTGGGATGCATGGATACGATTTTACTGCGTCCTTTTAGATTTTTATGCGTCAGGGAGACAGGAAGCGTACCTATCAGCATCTCTGGTGTAAGTTATCTGGCAACAATTCAACATTTCAGAAATTGAAAATTTAAATAAAGAAAATCAACTGTTTCTTTTTATATATATTTTTTTATTATAAATTCAGTTGGTCATTCATTTGCAATTACAATCAGTAAAGTTGTCAGCCACAATTTTGACTTTGAGAGGCTAAAGGGGGGGAAGGGGGCTGAGAAACTTGTCAAACTGATGAAGTGGATGTATATTTGCAGAGAAAAAAGAACCTAAAAATGAACACCAATTAAATGGTGCAAAGAGAAAGGAAGAGTGGCAATTTTTCCACCTGCTGACCATTCAATGCAATTTATGCACCATTTCTTCCTTGGTGATGAGATGATTGGTTTTGTTCACCAATTGCATCAAAGTGCTGATATTGTGTGACCAATCATTCAAAATGCTGTTGGGATCTTTGTGTTGACGGAAATTGATGATGCCATCTAGACGATCCATTTTGGCTTGGACAGTTTTGTTCACAACCAAATTGGAGAGGAACTCTTCAGTTTCCTAGACAAATACAACAAAATTTCAGTCATTTATGATAATATATTCACAACCAAATTCGAGAGGAATTCATTTATGACAATATATAAAGCAAAATTTATTAAAAATTATCCAGGATTTTTTTTTATTTTTATGACAATACGAAATCTTGAACTCATCACTTTAAGGCAAGATCTTATCACAAGAAATTTATCAAAAAATTGTTGAATTTAAGACCAGTCTATTTCTCTGAATTTTTTTTTAGGTGAGGCTTGATAATTAATATTATTTGGTTCCCAAGTCCGACAAGGAATACCTGAAGAAGGCTGGAGGGCTCATCAGCCAAAACATTGTACAGATAAAGATGAGGACAAAAGTATTATTTGGATTATTCGGACTAAAGATCAGTTGTTTAGAAAGAAAAAAAAAACTCTGAAAGATTTGTTTTTAAATAAACAGGTTATGCCAAAAGAAAGTGCAAAATATTTGAATGCAGTAAGATGATAATACTTACATCTTCAGATAAATCTAACAGTTGAGCCATACGACACATGCGTACTCTTGTGTAATACTTGGCCATCACACGAATATTCTGAAGTGAAAAAGAGAAAACATCATACAGGAATAGTTTTAAATATTTTACTAATTTTTAAGTATTTTACTAAAAGTCAAAAAGATGGCAACTTATATGAGAATTATTATTATGGAGAAACCTGGGAATGTCACAAAAAGTTTATTCAAGATGTAAAATCAGCTCATCTATCTATCTATACATATATATAAAGGGCAGTTGGTGTGTATGTATGTATGTCCGGGTGAAACTGAGAATAAAATAATTAATGACAATGTAAATATATATACACATTAAATATCACCAGTTTTTGCTTTTTGTGCAAAAATTATGAAGATTTGAGTTATATTCAAAGATATTTAAAAATCAAAATATACATAGAAATAGCATTGAAATTCTACTAAAAGATGTCCAGCATTTGTAAATCTCAAGTAAACAAATCGATACATCAGGGTTTTCCCCCACCCCCCTGCCCAGGTGACACTGGGTAGCCACTTCTAGTACATATATAAAGGACAGTTTGTGTGTATGTATGCATGTCCGGAGGAAACTACTAAAATAAAGCGATTAATGACAAAGTAAATATATAAATACACATTCACTATCACTAGAGCTTGCCTTTTGTGTAAAAATAATGATTTTACTTATATTCATGAAGATATTTAAAAATTAGGATTTGAATAGTAAGAGAAGGGAAAGTTGTTGGTGGCGTTCGTGATTAAAACATAAACAAATCAATTATGGAATACCAAAACATTCAATGTATCTATGAGGCTAACTTCCCCCCCTATACCCAGGCAATGCCGGAGAGCCGCTTCTAGTAAATTATAAATCCACTTTATATAAAGTGGCAATTTTCAGAGGACAGAAGTCTTTATGTTATATAATGGATAGGCTTAGCCTAATAGTGGAAAATCACTGAGAATCAAATTAACAAATCTTGAACCCAAGTTTATCAGAGAGCTACATGATCAGATGAATCTGAAATAAATGTAATAGTGAGACTGGAGTACAAACTCATTTATGACAATGTCATAGCCCAGCATGTTACCCACTACAATTATATCAGATCATTTTGCCCCACCTTTACATTCACACATTAAATATATTAATATTGCTAAGCAGTTATTATTCACTGAAGCAAGCAATATATTTCATGAGGAAAAAAAAAACACATCAAACAAATATTCCTTAAATTTGACATCCACACGAGTTGTGTTAAATATAACTGCTCTCTATGAACTAGTAGATATGATCAAACTTCTATCATATTTTGAAATAAAGTTATTCATTCAAACTACCATAAGTAAGTAAATAAAAAGCTTACATGTTCTACCACCCTGTTTTTGAGGTCCTGCCATCTCTTTGAAGCTCCAGGGTGTTTAGAACTGAATACATGTGTGGCTGGGCAACCTTTAGAACCTTGTTTCAGTTCGGTTTCATAATCAGCACCCAATTGTTTCCAGTAGATAAGTTCTGATGTTGTGAACAAGTTGTGCAGATCTCTGGGGAAAAGAAAAAAGAAAGCAATTATAGGAGATAAAGAAAAAAATTATCTTTTTTGCAAAAAATAAAAAAAGACTAGTTAATATATAATAAACTTACTTGTATTTAGGAATTTCATTTAGATTTTTTTCCTGTCCAATTCTATGCAAAAGATCCGATTGTTCATTGTCATAAGGAGCCAGAATCAAGTAAAGAACTACGCATTTGAGTGCCTGGAAATAAATAAAAAGGTAAAGTTTTAATATCTAAGAAGATGTCCAACACCAAAGGTTAATAATAATAATAATGCTGCTTTAAATAAGTTAACATATGAGAAGTATCAGTATAACAATGTTAAAATGAAAAATCCTCTTTTTTATCTTTAAATGTAGTAGCTGTTTTTTTTTTGGGGGGGGCAGATATGTTTGGTTGGTTTTACGACATATCAACCTCAGTGAGTTTTTAAATGAATTCATTCTTAATGGATACTAAATTTTTTCATAAACATATTTTTCTATTTAACCCATAGATAGAACCCTAACAGGTATTACCACTCCGGGCCAGAGCGGACCAGGGAGCAATGGTGATGAAGGGGTGCTCCACATTCCCCAAACCTCTAGAAGTGGAACCTCAGCATTAGATAGAGTTTAACGTCATTCCCAGGACATGAAGACCTTCAGTCACCACCTTCTAGCACCCATATAATAAAGGGCTGGGGTTTGCCATAAGGGCAATAGGGTTGGGGCAATCATATAGGTACTAAGGCTTAATGAAACTAGCCAATTGATTGAAGGGGGCCTCTCTGACCGCCCGTCTAGCCTAAGTAAAGTGTTGCATGTCATAGACTGCTCATCCACCAGGATTTCGTCCTCAAGCATCATGGGTCACCACCCACAGCCAACAGATGACACCATTGGGGGAGTCTTACCCCTCTGCAGAGGTGCAGTCAGTGTATTCTAATGTCCTAGCCGACAGGGTGGTCTGCAGATATATATGCACATTATCTTCTATTAGAGAAAATATAAACACACATGCAAAACTTATTACTGCTGTATAAAAAGAAGAAAAAAATCTGGTAGAAAACTAAGTTTGTCACAAGGCTAGACGTATGGGGTACTCAGTGTGAATCAAACTTTTACAAAAAATGACCTGCTATCCATTGCACTATTTGAGGCACCCACCCAAGATGCAGGAGAAAAACAAACTAAAAATTCTATTTAAAACAATCTTATTCTAAAAAAACATTGCTTGTTTAGGTAATGTATAATCTATATGAAAGTTTTGTTAGTGGTTAAAAAGAAAAAATAATGAGAGTTTGTAAATGGAGCAACAGAAAGTAACATCTAACCCTTTAAACCTGAGTGAACAGTATTTATGCCACTAACTAGAAGTATATAAACCTAAGCAGACAGAATTTTGGCTGTGGATTCTCCACTTTTAGATTGTCATTGCCAATAAAATGTTGTAATTTTATTATTTTTTAATATACGAGGGTGAATCAAAAAGTAATGCCATTTTGTTTAGGACAGGTATAATTAGGAACCAGGAACATGTATCATACATCAAAATGAAGCTGGTCCTCTGTGGACCACATCCCTACTTCTCAACATAGTCAGCGTTTCTCTCAATAGCAATGTTCCACCTTCGAATGGGAACATGTATCCCTGCCTCATAAAATTCTGTTGACTTCTTTGAGCCACTTCTTCACTACAGATTTCACTTCCTCGTCACTGGAATAATGTTTGCCTTTCAAACCCTTTTTCATGATGCCGAAGAGATGATAGTCTGAAGGTGCTAAATCTGGTGAGTATGGAGGATGCAGTAAAGTTATCCACCCGAATGAGATGGTTTTCTACATTGTCCTGATGCTTGTGTGAGGCTGAATATTGTCATGCAGAAGTAGGACATTGTTGATTGGCAAGTTGGGTCTTACTCAGATTCTTGCTCTGACCCTTGTTTGAGTCTCAATGTAGGCCTTAATTTTATTTTTTTTTAAATTCACATGAAATAAAGAAAATGGCATTACTTTTTGACTGAGCCTCATATTTCAAATCGTCTATATTATTTAACAGCCTGTAAAGTGGTTAAATAATAGATTACAACACTTTACTTTTTCAGCTATTTTTCAAGCCAGGAACCCCGGAGGGTGGAGAAGCCTTTACAGCCAGGGTTCTAAGGGTTATAGTAAAAAAAAATTATTTTTTTTAAATTCCTTATCAGCAAAATAAGTTTATATTATTTTATTTAAGGGAGATTAATAAATATTCCAATGCAACTGGTACACTAAAACTCAGTTTGCCCAAAAATGGAAGTATTCTTTGCCAAGGGTGACCAGAGATTAATCAACACAAACATTCAACTTGCTTCCAAATAAAATATTGGTAATTTCTGCAAAAGAATCCACAGAATGTAATAAAAAGATTTCTCTTTGTACTTTTCATATGTTAATACTACTAGCAAATATATGCACCCTCCGGGTGCAAGTATTTAAGTTTTAATGTAATATAATATTATATCAAATTAGAAAGGCTAATGAAACTAAATAAGAATGCAGATAAAAAGATTTGAAACATAGAACAACTGAAACTTACTCGTCCATCACTTCCGTCTTTGATTGCTAATTTTTTCTAATTTAACTATTTAGTTAAAATAGAAAGTAAAGAATAAAATTACAGTTATTTCTTTTTGTTAATGGATTTCTTTTAAGATTTATTGAAGAGATTTTTGCTCATATTCATTAAGATAAAACCAAACAATTAGAAATCAATAATACCAAACACATATTTATAAAAATCAAATTTTAATATCAATATGCAAATTAGCCTTCCCATTCACATTGTAAACCGCTATTTTGTTGTATATAAATACAATTGAATGTTATCAGTATGTAGATATGGTCAACAGTATTAATAATGTAAAACAATTTTATTAATAATTGAGGTTTAAGATAAAATGATAATCATGGAGAATGCAACGTAAATAACTAAGGTAATTGTCACTTGAGTAGTAATATAGTTTCGGTTACAGACAGGAAAACACACAATCTCCATTATAAGAAGATGGTGAACTGGTAAAGCCTTGTATTTGTGAATTACAAACTACTATAAATATAAGTACAAGAAAAGAAGACAAATATTCAACAATTGAAATAAAAAAAATTGTGTATTTTAAAATATAATTTGTACAATGTTAACAAGCAATCAAAGTTCATAGACAGCAGTAGAGTTGAAATGACAGTTTTTATAATAAAAGAAAATTGTACTTAAATGTTTGGTGGTAGATGCATACAAACCAATTTTTGTCATAGTTGCTTTGAACACCACCGGGTAAACTTCCAATTCTCTGTATTAACTTTTGTATCACTACAATATCATAACCAAAAGCAATTATTTTATCTTAGTCTAAAAGGAAAATTAAAATAATTGAAAGAATTTACTTACATCAGCCATTTTATCTTTATCTTCTTGAATGGCTGGAGTATTATAAATGGCTTGGTAGTGTTTACAAATGGCCAAATAAGAACCTTCATGTTCATCCAATTCAATCATCAATTGGTAATATTTCAGCTTAAGTTCCTACAAAACAAATAAGAAAATGTGACAAGTGAAATTGTTGCTAAAAAGAAAATACTTAAAACACAATTAAGAATTAATCAATTACAATGGAAAATGTATCCTAAAAATTAGTCACCTATTCATTATTTATATTTTTCTAGGAAATACAGTGGTGACCCAACTTACAACTTTTCTGGGTTAAAAGCTGTCACTGTCAATTTTTTGTTGAGCTAAAATTTGAGTTACAAGTAAGCATCAGATATGCTTGTGTTAAGAAGTTCACTAAAAACATTTAAGATTCTAAATTTATTATACAAAAGAAATTCCCTCAAGTATAAGGGGAAATTACTTGGGATGTTCCATACTGTCTTTTAAATTTACATTTTGTGTGCTGCCATGTGGGTTGGGGTTTTTTTTTTCAATGCTAATCTTGAAATTTACCTCAAAATTTTATGAAAATTGAATAAATATCTTATTTTGTGGGAGATCAAAAATATGGAATTGTTTTTGTAAATTACATATTATAAAATAATTTTTTTGCCAAACATCTTACACAATAAGTAAATAAATCTTTTAAAGCTTCTAATTTTTTTTACTAATACTCAACATAAAAAATATTTTGATGTTTGAATTGGACAGGTTTTTTATTGAAACACAAAACAGTAAAAGTGAAGTGAAAAAAAATTGTAGCAAAAGGAAAACCAATTTATTTCTCTTCATTCTAATTCATTACTTTTTTATACAATACAGAGTTATTTTTCTTAGTTACAAACACATAACAAAAAAATTAGGGAGTTTCTTGGAGGGCTGAAACAAATTAATGACATTTCAGTTAATTCTAATGGGGAAAATTGATTTTGATATACAAGGAAATTGAGTTACAAGCTCAGTCACATATTGAATTAAACTTGTAAGTCAAGGTACCAATGTATAATTTCAATAATTTGGTATTATTGGTGTCATCCATTGAAATGTAGCAAAATTTTATGCCCGTGTTAGCCAATTAAGTTTCCTTACTGAAAACATTTTTTCCGTCAATTTACTTTTATTATAAATAATCATTTTATTTACTAAAATCAAACCCTCATTTAATTCTAAAACATAATTTACTTTGATACAATCTAATTTGAAATCTATGATAAAGTTAGAACTAAAATAGTTTAGGGAGTTAAAATTGAATTTTTAAAATAGGAATCCTTAGACAAACACCAGCATATACAGGACTGTATTTTAAAAGAGACATTCTTTGATTTTGTCCAGACTGCCTAATACTAATAATACTTATAATTACTTTTAAATACCATTATAAAAAAAAATCTTAAAATGTCACTGGTATAGTTTTCCTTCATTTACATTAATGCTATTCTACAAATATTACTATTACAGCCATACTATTTTTTTTTTTTAATATTCTAAGAATTTTTTCATTAGAGTTCGATTATTATCAAAAATAAAACACGGGTCTTAAGTCAAATAAATAAGAAAAAGGACAGTATAAGCATAAAACTATAAAAAATTAATAATTATTTAAAACATTCATAATTTTTTAAATTTTAAATTACTGTTTTATATCTATCTATTCTGTTATATCTAAATCACAATTTACATCAAATTTATTTCATTTGGGGATTAATACAAGCTGTTACAAATATATATATATATATATATATATATATATAGTTGTAGAAAAAAGTTGTTCTCTCTACCATGGTTTCAGTGTTCAAGGTACACCTTCTCAGGGTTCTCCTGAGGAAAGTGTACCTTGAACACCGAAACCGTGGTAGAGAGAAAAACTTTTTTTTACAACTATAAATGCTCTATATTCTATGAAATGTATTGAGCCCTTTTGGATTAACTGCTATTACAATGAAAATGTGGTAGCAACTTTTTGATGAATATATATATATATATATATATATATATATATATATATATATATATATATATAAAGCATATAATTGACCTTCTTTTCCTTATGTCAATGAAAAGTTGGAAACAATCTACACCCACTTCTATGGAAGATCACAGATGTAAAAAAAAATATTACTTCTTTAGTAGGGTTACAGAGATAACTAAAATAGATGTATTTTATCTCTTGTAACATTTTTTTAAACAATGGATTAAAAAATTAAATGAAAATTGGTTATAGTCATAATTGAATAGGCACTAAAAAACACTTGTATATAATTTTAATTTCTTATTAAGACTATTTCAGAAGAGAAAACTATTTTTATTTTAAGTGTCTAGAAAAAATAAGACAGAGAATTGAAAAGAAAGGACTTACTGTAGTTTCTGCATCATCAAAAAATTTGGTGCTGATCTTTTTGCTGATAATCTGAGTACGGATGTAATCTTTCTTGGCCAGACAGAGCCTCATCTGCTCCAGAATGAATTCTACCTTCTCTTTTTTGTCCATTGAACCAAAAGTTTCAACCTGGAAAAAGTTTTTTTTTTTTTTTTAATTTTTTTCTTTAAAAAGTTTTGAACTTTCAGCCATAATATACAAGGTGTGTCAAAAAAGTATAGAGTTTGTTTTTTTTTGACACACTTTGTATTCTGAAAAAAAATATAACATTCCATTTATTCTTCATTTCTATCTTGGTAAATACAGCTTTAAACTTGGTACTTTTTTTGACACATCATGTATTTTAATTAAAAATTAATGTATGGAACATTATTTTTTTTTTCAGAATATAAGTTGTGTCAAAAAGTACAAAAAATCTCAATACTTTTTTGACACACCTTGTATAATACCTCAACTGACAGTCATCATTACTCTTAAATCTAAATATCTACTGTTTGATTCTCTTTTTTTTTTGGGGGGGGGGGGGCTCATGACATAATATGAACCTCCCTCATCTCCTTGGCTATTAGTTAAATAGTACGACTACTGTTCTACAAAGATGGCTTTGGCATTAAATAACCCAAGAAGATTAATATGCCATTAAACAAAGAAGAAACCAAATCAAACCATTTATTTTTTGATTAAATTTTAAACCATACAAACAAACAAAAATACTATATCCATGCTTTTATAAAACCTTTATTCAATATTTACAGGTCTAGGGTCGGTTTAGCTCAGTCAATAGAGCGCCCGCCTAGGAACCACAAGGTTGCTAGTTCGATACCAGCCCTCACCAACTCAGCGTATGAGTAGCACAGGGATCTGAGCGGTAAAGGAGCTGATGGTAGGTGTGGCACTATACCTCAGACGCAAAAACAATCTCCTTGGTCTAGCGGCAGTGTAAAGGGAATAGACTCCCTCACTGTCTGACTAATACCGACTTTAGGCCATCCCAACGACTTACTTACTTACTCTGTCCATAACATTATCTCTTACTGTCACTGGTCCTGTAACCTGGTTTAGTCAGGGGGACACTACTCATGTAGTGTGTTTTGAGCAGGAATAGCTTAGCAGAGGCCAGCCCTCTTCATGTCTAAATTCAGAGGGGTTTTTTTTTCTTAGACTGGTTGCCCATACCAAGGTTAAATATCACAGTCTGCTCCCTATTTACCTATAGTTGGAGGGAGTTGAATTCATAACTTTCCCAAGGGTATTAATACTATGTGAATTGCAAACAGCCAACAATAACCATTATGCCAGGAGTGCCTCCACATTTTATAAAGTTACATAATCATCAGGTCATGCTGGCAACACAGATAATCATGACTCTCTCTTCAACCATCCATATTGGTCATCGCCCCTGGCAGTTCCTCTGCACAGAGCTGATGTAAGTTTTTGCTAATTACCCTACACTAGTGTGCCAATGTGTAGGTGTCCACAGTTTTTTCTTGCTTCTCTAGCAATGTCCAGCAAGTTCATCTTACTCTGATCGCTTGTGTGATAAGAGACAAATGGCTGTACAGCTGCTTTGTTGTGGGGTGCTGCATTCAGGATTTATTCAAAACAGCGTACAGCATCCTTGTGTAGCTTCTTTCTAGATTTTTTTCTTAGAGTCCAAGTGGTGCAGCTGTACAATAGTACTGATATGGCTATGGCATGGAAGCATTTTCACTTTATCTTATCAGCGGGATCAGAAAAAATGATCAATAACACAGGCCTACATTAAAAAAAAATTTTCCAACGGTCAAAGGTTTAACAAGTGATATATGATCGCCATTTTATGCGGAATTCAAAAATACCATCCATTGTGTTTGGTCAGGTCTAGTTTTTAAGATGTGCTTGAATACTTCACAACAAGTTGTACATAATAACACTCATTCAAAAGCCTGTCGACTCTACTTGTTACAAATAGAGTTATAACACTGTTCTATACATTAAAAGTAAGAGTTTGTATCTTAAAAATTTGATCTGATTAGAAAAAATGAGTGTGTTTTTGGGATTTAGCCTAAAAAACTGATATAAAATCAGCTATTATATATTTGATCTTGAAAACATTGTAGACCAGTGTTATAGTTTAAATACAAAAACAAAAAGGGTAGAAATAACATCTAATTATGACCAAGTTTATATACCTTTCTATTTGCAATTTTGATTCTTTATGAAAAGTTTTACAAGAGTTAAATTATAAGTGAATGTTTGAATGTTTACCTGAAGTTCTTGCAAAATACTTGCAGCTTCATTAATATTGCCTTCATCCTCTTTGATCTTAGCCAGAATACGTGTTAGCCGAGCTCTTTCAATCTCAACGTAAATCTGAAAATATTAAGAAATAATTAGTTAATCAGATAAAATTAGAACTACATTATTTAATTAAATATTTTAACACTTTTTTTAAAAGTAATTCACAAGGTTTGAATACAGGACTTGATAATTCAATTTCTTTTCAGAAAATGCCAAAAAACAAGAAAAGCCATCAGCATCAAGGTATCCTAATAAAAAAATACAATCAGGCAGAAAAAGGAATTTTATTGAATTCAATGTTTAAAAAATGTAAAGATTTTTTTAAATCAAAGTATACAATACATTTAAGGTCCAATTGCTACCATTGGTTTCCAGCATGTTAGTCACCTCAAGTCAATGTGCCTGTTAAGAAATGCAGTGAATGTCGATTCATTTATATATGAATTTTTTTGTGAGCCGAGTCTTCGTATTTCTCCATGTTATAGTAAAAATAGTGTGTATATGTTCACATATACACACTATTTTCACTATAACATGAAGAAATACGAGGATTTGACTCACAAAAAATACACATATATAAATGAATTGACATTCACTGCATTCTTAACAGGCTCATTGTTTTAAAGAAAAGTGGCTAATGCTGCTTGGAAACCAAGGGTAACAACTGCACCTTAAATGTATTGTACACTATAAAAGATAAATACAGCTCTTACACCTATAATCGAGCACTTTATTTTCAATTCTCCAATACTAAAAAAAAGACTACTGAAAAAGATAGATAGATAAAAACTTACTTTGCCAGCAGTGACAGTTCTCAGTGTGTCAATGAGTTTCAATTTGATCTCTTGATTTGGAGTTTTATCTACATAAGAACAAGCCTCCTGAATCATTTTTGTGACAGCCTGAAAAAATTTAAAAAAAGAATTGAGTAAAATCATTCCAGAGGTTTAATGGGTTCAATTCATTCAACATAAAGTGTACACTTAGTTAAGAAATGGCAATGCAAAAAACCTTAATAAAATTTGTCTGAATTTATGAGATGAGGCTTGTTAACTTGTAAAAAAAAGTTTCTTAAACTTTTTCCAGGTGTGGACTGTTAACATTAGACAATCCCCAAAATTTGAGCTTCCAATTCCAAAAATTGACGGAGTTATGTTGATTTTTAGCTCTCCAAATTTGGTGGGGTTTGTGAAAAATGGTGACTTTTTGTAATCTATTTTTGTCTGTAAAATGAGTTCTAGAAATTCCCTACTACTAAAAATTGGTTTATAAAAGCATTTTCCCCCAGGAAATCCAAAAATGCTATTAAAAAAGTCTTAAAGTCAACCAATTTTAAGTTATTGACGATTTTTGATTTTTTCATAGCAAGATCAATATCCTGATGTGGTACTGCATCTATGACAAAAAATTTTCTATTATTATATCACATATATTTTTTTCTGACAATCATCATCTTGCAACACCCTCTGGTTAAAAATGAGACCATCTAAACTGCCCAAGATGAAATGCAAAAATGTAAATCCTAATTATCTGGTGTCTATTATCTGTCAAATTCTTATGAGTGTCGTCAACTCATCTAAATAATGGACCATTCTGTTTTTATTATAAAGAAAGTAAGGAAAGAAAATGGTCATGTTACACAGAAAAAATAAGGAAAGAAAGAGAGAGTAGAGGAAAGAGAGAGTAGGGGAAAGAGAGAGTAGGGGAAAGAGAGAGTAGGGGAAAGATAGAGGGGTGAGCACGCAAAAGCGATAACACTGGTCTGTTTCAATCTAACATAATGAAAAAATGGAAAGAAAGAAAAAAAGAGTGAGAGTTAAGTGAAGATTATCATACTTTTTACATATTGAACTATTTAGCTCTTAAGTAAACATATCAAATGTTATAATTAAATTATCATACTGTGGTATATCCACAGATCCAGCTAGTAACTATATAATATACTAATTCTTTATGTTACTTTATTGCTGAAAGTTGAAGGTGGCATGCAGTGAAACTTGTGCTTGAGATATTTTAAGTGGAAATAGGCTACACAGACCCCAGTCCACTATTTTGGCAGTCCCGCAGACAGACTCCTCCATAAAATACTTTATGGTGAACTCGCAAATGGCAAGCAAAGGACTGGAGGCCCCCAAAAGCAGTTCAAAGAACATATGAAAACGATGTTGAAGAAATGCACTATCTAAAAGACCTAGCCTCCAACAAACAGGGTTGGTGAGACACGTACAGCACAGGAGCTGAGCAGCTTAATATCAAGATTAACAGGGCTGCAAAGCGGCAACGTTTTCTTCGTCATAAAACACCAAATGCAGATGGGAATTCCCCTTGCAATGTGTATGACCGCATCTGCAAGTCCAGAATTGGACTCACAAGCCACCAGAGGAGCCACAATTGTTGAACAACATGGAGTGACGTCATTGTAATATGTGACAGACTTCTAAAAAGAAAGGAAAAAGGATGTTACATTAATAGAGAAATATTTTACTTCAAAATGCTGCTTACCTGTTTGATCTGTCCTCTTTTCTTAGTCAATAGAACAATATGTTCATTGAGAACTTCCCAATTGCTGGCTTCATAACACATCTTGATGATGGCAACTAAAATTCTGCTTGTTGAATGAGTGTCAGAACCCTAAAAAATAAACATTAAATATTAACTGAACAAAGATCACATGTTGAGATAATTATTTTTTCAACTCATCAAAACTCATTTCTCTCACTATTTTTAAAGAAAAGAAATTTTTTGTTTTGCCTTTTTGCCAATATGTTTTAGTAACAGAGCATTTAACTTTTTTTAACATAAAAAGATTAAAACAAAAAAAAGATCATTGATCAAGTGAAAACTCAATGTCTATTGCTGAGAGAAATGGTCTGGTGTAATAAGAATATTCTTAAAAAAATAATATTTTCTTTCCAGAAACAAACTTATTATTTTGGGATGTTTTTTTTAATATTTAGACAAAAGAAGAAGAAAAAAAACAGTAAGTTTAACATTGCCCAGTATAATTCAAAACTCAAAAAACATGAAATTGAAATTAAAGGTGTTTATTTCCTTTGTAAAACTCTCATAAGAATTTTTTTATTCTTTCTAAAAATTAGTCCATTTAAAATTGTAGTATAAACAAAAATACTGTTTTGTTCAACTTTTGATTTTGTTAAAATATATTATATCTTGATTTTCTTCATAATCTACTATGAAAAAAAAAAAAAGCTGGGAGGCAGGAGTGAAAAAAAGTTGTGAATTTAAACAAAATTGACAACAAAATGGCCTCTGAAATTAGTAGACCAGCATTGATGCTGATAGCTTTTTAATTTAGTGCACAGATTTGATTTGAATGAGTCTCTGAGAAATATGATGGGTCCCAAGTAAAGTTTCTTAATAAATTGTAGGGTTTTTATCTATGAACAACTAAAGCCATCTAACTCCTACCTTGTACCCCATAGCGTGTGATTTATTTCCAAGAAAATATTGAAATGTATTTACAGTTAGCTTGAAATGGTGAGGGGAAAAAAAAAAACACTGGGATGCATGGATATGATTTTTCTGCATCCTTTTAGATTTTTGTGCATCAGGGATGCAGGACGCGTACCTATCAGCATCTCGGGACCAATTCATATACCTCAACATACGCTTAGGTAAATCATGGATTGCTATTGACATTAACAACCATATAGAAATCTGATCTCTGATAAAATAAAATAGAAATTATTCCAAGTTGTAGCCATTTCAGTAATATTGTATGGTTACACCACTTGGACTTTAGAAAACACACTTGAAGAAAAATCAGGAACAACACAAGGATGCTGCTTACTGTTTTGAACAAATACTAGATGCAGCACCCTACAAAACAGCAGTTGTACAGCCATCACACAAACCATCCAAATAATAAGACATGTTGGTCAGTACTGGAGAAGTAAGGACCATCTCCTAAGCAATGTTCTTCTATGGAATCCTACACATTGACACACCAGTGTTGGCCAACCAGCTCTTTGCAATCACTGGATGCTGTCTAAATAAATTATCAAGAATAAATCTATGCTATCAGTACACCTTGACAAAAATGATGATGAGAGTGAATGAAAAGCTACTTTTAGTAATTACAATCTAGTGCAAATTTTCTAGGGGTTGGGGGTAAAGAAACCGTGAAAAGAATGAAAGCCTTTTGTACACTCACAGTTCTTGTCTGCTTCTCAAGACTGAGTAACATCTCAATAGCTTCAACAAGGCTTCCTTGCTGCAAAAAGAAAGAAAAGACAAATCATTAACTCAAACTCATAAACACATAAAAATCCAGAATTAAAGTAAACCAAGTATTAACATTGAATCTACAGTGTGGTCTGAAAAGTCTTGTGGCCCCGTACATATTATTTTTAGAGATAAAATAATTACATAATACAACCCAAATTTCTAGAAAATAATTTAATTTTTAAAGATTTTCTTTAGAGGTAAAATAATGGCATAACTCATATTATATTACTAAATCAAACAATAATTAAAGTTAAAACAATATGTATGGGTGACAAGACTTTCAGATACCCCTGTAAACTGGGATGGGGGGGGGGTTAAAAAAAAAGGTATCTTTTCTTTTTTGAAAATGTCATAAGGAGTATGAAATATCATACAGTAAAAATTAAACAATAGAATTCAAAAAAATAAAATGTTGTTGAAAATCTTTTTTTGTTTTTTTAATTTGCATCATTTTTCCGTTAACTTTTATTTCACATTTTATAAATATTTGTAATTATAAAACAATAACTTTAAATAGAGATTCAAAATTTAATGAGGTAATGGCTTTATGATGGGATTGAACAGATTAAGTTTTGAGTAGAATGTTTTAATGGGTTAAAATAAAAGTCAACAGGGTCACCAGCGTCCCAATGGGAGTGAAAGGGTTAAGAGATAAAACATGAGAAATGCATCAATTTTTTAAATTTACATGAAGAACATCAATATATAACATCAACAGTGATGCTGATAGCTTTTTGATTTAGTGTGTCCCGAGACGCACATATTTGCATTGAATGAGTCCCCAGGAAAATTAATGGGTCCCAACTAAAGTTTCTTAATAGATTGTAGGGTTTTTATTTATGATCTGGGGAAACAACTAAATCAGTCTAACTCCTGCCTTGTAACCTATCCTGTGTAATTCATTTCTAAGAAACTATTGAAATTTTCCTGCATCCTTTTTAGATTTTTGTGCGTCAGGGATGCAGGACGCGTACCTATCAACATCGTTGTATAATGAACACGATTCCCCAATCTCTACGCATAAAATAACATTAGACAGGTTGACATGCTGTTAAAAATCAATCAATCTTATCATTATTATTATTATTTATCTATCTATTTATTTATTTTTTATTACACTGTAACACATAACACTGGGACACATGGATATGAATTTACTGCATCCTTTTAGATTTTTGTGTGTCAGGGACTTCGGACGCGTACCTATCAGCATCTCTGCATAACTGCCATTTGAGAGGATATCATTTTGTGTCAAGCAGAGAGGCTATTTTAAGGACATGGAACTTAGAAAGGAATTGTTTTTTAAAAAGTTGGAAACCAATGTAGCTACATCTTCGGCAATTTGTTGAAAAATAATTTCAGCATTTTTCATATATGCAACATCACACAACAGTTAGCAGATGGGTCTTAGAAATTCAATAGTTGTCAGCAGGAGTTCTGATGTTGTAACAAATCTATTTCAAAACACATACACTGATTTTAGATTAAAAAATGAAACATATTCTAACCATAATTCCAACCTTAATATAAAAAGAATGTTGGTATCTCATCACATTAATTGCAAGAATTGTCATTTTTATTTGAGTTTGTTGCAATTTATCCAGATTAACTCTTTCACTACCAAATTTCTTGGTTTTGGTTTGGTTTTGTTTTGTTTTTTAATTTTAAAAGAATGTATGAAACTAAGTCATGGAACAGCCAAGGTGGGGGTGAGTGAATTATAATCTAATTTAGGTTTTATCCTGCTCTACTAGCCTTAAAGCACTTGGGAAAGGTATGAATTCAACTATTCTCGCCCACAGGTATGGGTAACTAGTAGGGCAGACTGGGCTCTTTAATCTTGGTATGGCAACTAGGCTAAAGTGCTAAAGGAAGGAAAACGCAGAATTCAAACATGTTAAACTCCACTAAAAATTGACCTTGTGTTGCATCCTGCTTGTGCAAAGGTGTTGGGTAAATACATATTGAGCACTTTTTTAATAATACTGTTTTTAAGGATTAAAATGGAAAAAAGTGGAAGAAAAAGGGTTAAAATCTTAATTCATTATTCTTTATAGTTTATAACATTTCAGTCGACAGCTTTTTAAATCTGGAATTTAGATAAGTCATCAGATGATCCTCCTAGTGCTCAACCCACGTTGTGAAATTGTTTTTTATACAGAAATAAATAATAATAATTTGTACTCATAATTTCATAATTGGGTAATTAGTTTCAATTCATAAAACAATTTCCTTACTTTCTAAAGATTATGAAATTAACACAAAATATTCTTAGGATTACAGTATATACTCTGGGGGATTAAACACTGCATTTAAAGAGGTATTATGTGTTTTTTCGATGCTTCTTAAAACTGATTTTTTGTAAACGTATTTCTTAGTTAAACAGTTTTTTTTAATATAAATATTCATTGTAATTTATTTCAAATTTAAAACAAATATCGATTGTAAATATTATAATTTTGACTTAGTCAATGCATGTCTTTATGAATATAGTATAAATCTGTTGTAATTTGATACATTTTTTTAGCATTTATAAAATATAATTTTAATATTCAATGTATAAAGTTTATACTATAAACTTAACGTTTTTAATTCTAATATTTCATTCATTCAATCAAATTGAATTCATGAGCATGATTATCTTAAATTATTATTATTAGCATTATAAACTTAATAAATATAGTTTTACTCATCAATTTGTTTTTGTTTTTCAACTAATGTTATTTTATTATTGATTCAAATCCATGCAGGAAATCTGTAAATTCTGTTAATGTTTATTTACTGTTCATTTTTTAAATTATAAATAAAACAAATAACATTACGTAAACGTAAACTTTCAAAGTAATTTTTAATGTATGTTATTATTAAAAATAGTGTTATTAAGTAAATAATTCAATAACTATTCTTCGTATTTTTTTTTTTTTCATTTTATCATTCATAATTATACGGCAGTTTATTTGGTTGTTGATTCCACCACTGCAACCAATCCTTTCATAAAATCTGCTGCCGGCATTTATTTACAAAAATAGTGGCTACCGTGAACCTGGGCACAAGACCATAAGATTTATTTGAGGGGGGACAGGGGACAAAAACTAATCATGCCGTTTTCTTAGCTTGCATCACTCACCAACTGATATACTGTATTTGAAAAGTGAAACATAATTACTATAAAAATCCGTAAAACAAATAAACAGTTGTAATCAAATATAATTTTATTAACTTTCAAAGTAATTTTTAACGTATGATTTTTTTATCTTTCAAATCTAAATGATAAAAATAACTATTTTCAATATAATTTTATGACTATTATTCATCTATGTGATTGTTATTTTTTTGTTTGTTTTTACTGTTATTTTATTATTAATTTAAATTTATACATATCTACAGTTAAAATTCAACACTAATGCTGTCCATTTTGAATACAAAATAAAACAAATAACGTTATTACTAAAATAGTATCATTAAGTAAATAATTCAATTTTTTTTTTCACGCCATACTTCTTTGAATTCAAAATCTTTGAATTCAAAATTTTTGTGTTTTCATTGCATTTAATCATTCTTTTCCCCTACCAGGATATACTAGCATTCCCTGTTGATTTTTTTTATTTGAGGTTATTGTTGTTTAATCACATTAGTTATGTAGAGCTTTGTAAATGGAGTTCAGAACTGTTTGAATTATGCAAATATCCCCAGTGGTTCAAAAGTTATGAGAATTTAAAGCCCCGAAATTGGGGTAAAAAAAAAAAAAAAGTGGACATGATTTTGATTAAAAAATCTGTCAATTCATGGACCATTTCAGAACAAGAAATTCAGTAATTTCTTCACCATTTCTTTATTTTTGAAGCAATTTTGATAAAACTTTGCATTCTTATGTAAAATTGTATGTTCTTTCTGATTCTGGTCTTAGATTTTATGTATCTCCATGCTAGAATCCATTATTTGGGGAATAAAAAGTAGAGATATCAAGATTTTTTTTTTTTTTAAGTTTACGAGATTATTCAACATTTTCATTTTCATACTGCATGTATATACATATATAATATTAATTTAAATATATAACATCACTTTGAATTTAAAAATCCATTTCTAAATGCTTATGTTGAATTACATAAAAGAAATAGATTACCTATTTACATATGTTTTCACATAAACCCAGTCAGTGTATGCCATGTTTTATTGACATCTCTAGTAATTTCAAGTTATATTTTTTTCAAAAATTGAAACGGACGTAAAAAATAATTCAATTGTTAAAAACACATAAAAGTTGAATAATTAGAAAGATTGTGTTATTTTATTTTCAATGATATAAATATTTTAAAAATTGGATGAGAAATAAGCGATGAATCTAAACTTTATTGTGTGCATAAACTATGCCTAGACAATTTACATTACGTACGCATGTGGACAAATAAATGATTTTTTTTTTTCAAAATACAAACTTTCGATCAAATCCCAAAGCGTTTAGCAATCTTTAAATTTTACAAATTATATATCAAAATAATTCTGAAACTTTCTAATATCACAGACATAGTGCTTTTTTTTTGTTTCTCTTGTTTATAATTTTAAACAAATAGCCTTCAACTTTGCCCTCTCATATTTTTATTTCCACGGGTCCTAGAAACAAAAAAAAAAAAAAAAAAAACGTTTGTATTTCCAGGTGTCTTCTAATTGAGTGCAAAATTTCAAGAATATTGATAAAGATTTGCCACTTTGATTTGAAAAACAAATCAGCGTGTAAAATTTATTCTAAAAAAAAATTTAAAAAATAAAAAAATGGTCATATTTTTGTTTTCAGCTGTTTGACCGAAAATACGGTTTTAACTCGCTGTAAAAAATTATTCAATTTATGAAAACTGATAAAAATTACATATTTAGAAAGATTATTCAATTCTCTTTCCAACCATATAAATATTTTTTTAAGATTGGTTAAGAAATACCCGAGAAATTGCAAATTTAGCTGATTATGGTCGCAAATTTGAAAATGTCAGCATTTTTCAGCTAAATGCTTGTAATGCTAGATATACATGCAGGTTTGGGGACCACATGCAAATTTTTATATTCTCTTGATACTCCTTTGACAAATTCACCTACAATCTCGATTATGATTTATGCCACACCTTCCACAAGAACTGACCACATCCACTATCCCATTGGTGTGAGTGTCAAATTAGCAAACTGGGAGGTTCCGTCGCAGAGAATTTCATCCTATCACATGCGGAAATGTCCAAACATTAAAATTGAAGAAACATAAGCTCTTATGATGCGCTCCCTTTATCAGTATGGCATTGATGTCTCCTGCCTCTCAGAGGTATGGTTACAGGATAGCAGCTGCTGCACCATCAAGATCCTGAAGGCTGATGTATCCTATCTTCTCTATGGCCCTACTAACAACACTGGATGTCATGGTGTAGCATTTGCATTTGAGATACAGTGAATTCGTTGGGTGGAGCTGGCTCAACCAATCCAGGGTGAATGCCGCAGCAAAAACAGTAAGTAAGAGTATTATATACTCTGTAATAAAAGACTTTAAAACTAATTTTTCACTTCAAAAATAAATTTTTACATTATATGAGATATTTTTTAAAACATTGAAGCTTACCTTGTTTCTAAATTTGATCCAAAGAGTCCCCACATGAATAATAGCCTTTTTTTTAGGTAGGTATTTACCCAACCTGTTTACCACAGGTAGGATGTGATACAAAGTCACAAGTATGGGGCATCCAGCAAGAGTCAAACTCGCTATTCAGTACTAATGGATCTGCAAAACTAGCTTGCTAACCATTACACCACGATGAAATGCCTTTGGCCTTTGTTTAGGTATAGGCTAAGATAATAAAGTTTTTACTTAATATTGTTTACTATTTATAACACCTGTGCACATATGTAAAAATAAATAGTTATGTAAAAACTTCATTATATTAACTAAAAGCCTTTGTTTAGTCATTCAGCTAGGGTAGACTACATTGTTTATTTACAGTATTGCATTGATTTTGATTGTATTACAGTAGTTTTGAAAGTATAAATAAATTTGAATATTTTCTCTTTATGTGATTGGATGTTTAAGAAATATTTATGTAGGCTACAACAGCCAAAAGTTAGTTATTCATTACACCAACATGATAAAAAACAGCTTTTTTGTGGCTAAAAATTATGGGTCATTCATTACACAAAATCCTCATTGCTCCAGTATATACAGTAAGTTAAATCCAAAAACATTATTTATGTATCATAATAGAAATGGCAGATATACATATATATATATATATATATATATATACATACATACAAAGGGCAGTTGTATGTACGTATGTATGTACGTACAGAGGAAACTACTAAAATAAAACAATTAATGACAAAGTAAATATGCAAGGTGTGTCAAAAAAATATTGAGATTTTTTTTTGTACTTTTTGACACACCTTGTATTCTGAAAAAAAATTAACATTCTATTCATGGTTCATTTCTATCTTGGTAAATACAGCTTCAATCTTGATACTTTTATGACACACCTTGTATATACACATTCACTGTCACTAGATCTTGATTTTTGTGCAAAGATTATGAAGATTTGATTTATATTTGTGAAGACATTTTAAAAATCAAAATATACATAAAAATAACATTGAAATTCTACTTTAAAATGTCCAGCATTTGTGAAATTCAAATCAATATAGGATCACAAAACAATCAATTTTTTCTTTTTAACTATTTTTTCATGTTAGCCAGAATTTATAAAATATTCATGTTAATTTAGTTATTTAATTATTGCATTTCTCTTTATTAAATATACAATTATTAAATCTTTAAAAAATTATATTAGTGTTAATTTTTCATATTGAAAAATAACGCTAGAAATTTGTAACAAATTAAAAGATAAAAATTCAATAATTAAGTTTTAATTAAATCTACATTTTTACTGATTCAATGTTGTGATAAATATTTTATTGTACAAGATAAACAATTGTTTATTTAATCTGATTTTTTTTTTATTATTATACACTTTTTATGGACAGTTTAAAAATTAATCTAGTTACTACTGAATAGCAAATTCAATCCTCACTGGATGCCCCATACTTGCAATCTTGTGTCATATCCTACCCCAGTGATGCTGATAGCTTTTTGATTTAGTGCATCCTGGGATGCACATATTTGCTTTGAATGAGTCCCCAGGAAAATTTACGGGTCCCAACTAAAGCCATCTAACTCCTACTTTGTAACCTAGCCTGTATAATTCATTTCTAAGAAACTATTGAAATGTATTTACAGTTAGCTTGAAATGGTGAGGGGAAAAAAAGGAAAGCACTAGGATGCATGGATATGATTTTACTGTGTCCTTTTAGATTTTTGTGCATCATGGATGCAGGACATGTACTGATCAGCATCTCTGCTACCCATAATGTACGGGTTGGATAAAAACCTACTCAGTTTAATCTAAAAAAATATTCTAAAAATGGATAATGTTTGAATGAGAACTGATCAATCAGTTTATTTTTGCCAGTTTTATTTCTTATTTTAAGCAATTTGGTGGTGGTACATTAGTATTTGTAGCCTCCAACAACAAACATTTTAATAGTTATTCATTTAATCATTAAACTTGAAATTGATAATTTATTTTGATTCAGGAAAAAGAACTACATGTGATCAATTTCAATTCAGATTGAGAAATAGAGTTAAAATTAAAATATTTATAATTTGAATTTTTTTTTAATATCTTGTGTTACAGGTTTGGTTTGGTTTCTTTGTTTAATGGCATATCAACCTTATGGGTTATTTAATGTCAAAGCCATCAATCATTGTATAAGAACAGTAGTGGTACTATTTAACCTATAACTGGGAGGATGATAGGGTTCATACCTTTCCCAAGGGTATTAGTCTGAAAGTAAATGCAATAGCATGACTTGTATTCAAACATGCTTACTATGATATCCCACACCAGCCTTATGCCACGGGACTCCCTATATGTTGTGATACAAATGTGAAAGTTAAGTATTTTGTTATTGTTTTATAAGCATGTACATAAGATATCAGGGTCAGTCCCAGTGGTGTAGTGGTTAACGTGCTAGACTGCAATATCGTACAAAATGAGTTTGAATTCCAGTTGTGCTATTACTTCAAGACTAATACCTATGGGTTAAATAGTAGCACAACTGTCCTTCTTCAAGGATGGGTTTGGTATTAAATAACCGAAGAGTCATAAGAAATGGACTTGTCGACCCAAATTCAATTCCTGGATGAAGCTGTTTGTATTTCACATGGCACTCTTGGGAAAGGTGTGAATCCAATTCTCCCACCCCCAGCTATGGGTAAATAACAGGGCAGACTGGACTCTTTAACCATGGCTAGGTAACCAGTCTAGGAGAAGGAAATCTCTGAATTCAAACCTGTTAAACTCCGGTTAAGAAATTGACCCTGTGTCGCATCCTGCTCGTGTGGAGGAGTTGGTAAATATATATAAAACTATATTTTTTTAGCATGTCTCTAAGCCTTTTTTTTGGCAGGGCAACTGTTGGCAGTTATAAGTGAGGAAGATAATATAGGATTTATAATTGGTAAATCCACTGAATTATAAGAATTATCTACTGTAAACAAAAGACTGAGGAAGTGATCTAGTGGATGTAGCCTCGCTTATTTTACCGACATATTACCAAAAACCGCCTTATTTTCTTTCCTTACTTCAGATTAAATTATTTGGGTCTTTTTACTGGCAAACTGTATTTATATACGATGTAAATGAAGGTCATGAAGTTATTTCAATACCTGTAATCAATGTATTTTTTTTTTAAGTTCAATGTATCTAAAAGTAAGTCGTCGGGGTGGCCTAAAGCCAGACAGCGAGGGAGTCTATCCCCTTTTCACTAGCGCTAGACTAAGGAGATTGTCTTCGCGTCTGAGGTGGAACGCCACACCTACTACCAGCTCCTTACTTTACCGCACAGAACCCTGTGGTACTCATAAGCTGAGTTGGCGAAGGTCGGTATCGAAACAGGAACCTTGTGATTTCTAGGCCAACACTCTACTGACTGAGCTAAATGTATGTAGTCACTATTAAATAATGTCCTATTAAAGGATATGCATAATAAATTATCCCAAGAAAGGATATAGATAATTTTTTTTTTTAATGCGTAGTTAATGGGATTTTAGTATTATTAAATAATAATTCAGAATAATCAAGTACGTATTTATTTTTAAAAAAAGCGATCTTACTAATTCTCAGTATATTAAAAAAAAAATGTTTCATAATATTTTCTTAAACATAAACATTTCTTTTTTTTATTATTTTCCGACAGGATTTCTATGATTATTGAATATTCCAATTAATCAATAGTTTATATGAATAAATGTTTGTTGAACCAAATTAAACAAGCAAAATATTTTATTGCACTTCCATTTTTCTTTTTTTAATGTAAGAAATCATTTATAAACTCATATTTGTATTACAGTAATCAGAAAATAACTTCGCTATTAAAAAAAATTAGATATAACAAAAAATAAAATGATTTATTCAATATTTCTCGTAACTTAAGGAGTTAATTCTTTTTTTAAGTTTTCTTTATTTAGTGAACTAAAACCTTTTTTTAACAAAATATTTATTCACAGTTGTAATCACTCGCGACTGAAATCGAATATCTATGAGCAAATTTAAAAAAAACCTTAACGATCAACTTAATAAATGAATATTCACTAAATAAAAATAGCCCCATTATATCAACAGACGACGAAAGCAAAATATCGCCGGTGAATCGACTAAGCAAAACGAGAAGAATGACAAAGCATTTCATTTCCAGCAAAACCATTCAAGGGTCTACAAATTGAGGGCGTTATTTCATAAGCAAAATCTATTTCCAAAGCTATAAAACGCTGTGAATTAAAAGACGAAGCTTTTACCTTGGCAAGTTTTTCACATTTTGGTAGTTTTTCATCTACCGTGGATGAATAATCCACTTCCATTTTCTGAACACGTCCATCCCCAGTTTCGGCAGACATTTTGAAACAGGTTGTAACTGAGTTGTCTCCCTTGTCAACTCTCCTATTCAAAGTTTTATCAATGGCGTCAGAAAGAGTACCGTACCTTTTCTGCTCACGGTTTTTACTTCTTTTTTTAAATTTTAAATCTTATTCACAGTAATAAAGAAAAATATTTTTTGACGATTCTGATTCTACTAGTTATTGAATGAAAAGTTTCAAGAAATAAAGTATACTTTATTTTGTTGCTTAGATTTTAAAATGTCTAATTCTAGATCTGTATTTAAAAACTAGGGATCACCAATTCTGTCACGTGATCAGTTTAGGCCATCTTGAATAAAATGGAAATAAATATTTCCGAACTTTGTTTATCAAAAATCTCGTAAAAAAAAATTAAAGATCGTACAGGGTTGTTACAAAGAAAAACAGTTAATTCAAAGATCAAAGTATCCGATTGGAAAAAATTACATCGTTATCTTAAAAAATAAATAAACCTATCCGTATTACATGCGAAAGGGTAATTTTCAGGCCGAAATTTAGACAGAAAAGTTACATTTTATTTCCCTTTTACGATTATACCACTACAAGTATGACTAGCTCTAATGGAACATATTTTTTTAATTTTGTAATAAAATAATTTTGTAATAAAACAATTTTGTAATAAAACTGTTAATTTTAACTTGTGGGGTTAGTGTTAGGGTTGGGGTTTAGGGTTAGGGTTTAGGGTTAGTTTAATGGGAAACTAAATAAATAATTTGGGTTCTGTTTTTTCTGGGTCACTCTGTAATATGTTTTAATTTTCCAAACGATTTACAAGTTTAACCAAAATTTACTATTAAAATGAATAAAAACTTGAAAAAATTTAATATTAAAATTTCACAGTGAAATTGACCTTAAAAAAAAATGTCTTCAGTTTTGGTATTAATTTTTAAAATCGAAAATGAAATGAAAATTTGATTATTTTTTCTAAGAGAAAAACTGATAAAATAATCAATATATACTTACTTTTTATTCTAATTGGTCAAAAAAGTTAAATAAAATTATTTTTTACGCTAAAAAAAACAAACTTTGATTACTGAGAAGCATCTCGTCACTTTGTATAAAAATAAAACAAATATGTCAATTTTGCTCTTCCATATATTCTAAGAATCACACATTAGTATTCAACAATAAAAATTACAAATTCTTTTAAAAATATTAATATAGCGCGGATCAGACCAATTTTTAGTTCACCTGAATTCTAAAATTCATATATTTAAATATCCGTGAAAACTTCGATTTTTTCACGCAGAAAAAAAAAATATTAATTTATTTCACGGAGAAAATAAAAATATTTAAGCACAAAAAGATTGAAAATCTCATAAAAATTAATTTCTTAAAAAAAAAATTTTTTTTTTTGACAATTTAATAGAATATAGTACATACCAATTAAAAAAGTAAATAAAAGTTTTCACATATTAATATTATGACATTTTTTTGCACTTTTTATTTCCGATTTCATTAATTTTTCCTAATAAAACTACAGTGTTGTACAATTTCATTGATATAGTTATTCAGACTCTTATCTTTATAGAAAAAAAGTACAAAATTTTTTTTTTATCTCATGGTAGGACCAAGCCTATTATAATAGTGACCACCCCAAGCAGATTTAACAGGTTTTAATTCAGAGTTTTCCTTCTCCTAGACTGGTTGCTTAACCAAGGTTAAAGAGCCCAGTCTACTCTACTATTTTACCCATAGCTGAAGGAAGAATAGTTGAATTCATACCTTTCCCAAGGGTATTCACACTGTGAACTGTAGCTTCGTCCAGGATTTGAACTCTGGTCAATGAGTCCATTTCCTATGACTCTAACCATTACACCATGCACCTCCAACTCAATATATATGCAGGGCCAACCCAAGTTACGCATAACACAGACAGTCACCCGGGTGACCAGTACTAGAGGGTACCTGATATCTGTCTGAGATAGTTGAACAGAACAGTGTCAATTTATCAACATTCATTCACTATTACATTGAATTTGATTAAAAACTTATAAGATATACAGAGCCAGATTTATAAGGAAGCAAAGAGGGCAGTTGCCCTCCTACCTGAGTGTCACCCAGACTTCCTTTATAAAATTTGGAATAATTATAAAACTAGCAGGACCTGTAGACATACTACAGTATGATAATTTTATTTACATTTGATATGTTAATTTAAGAGCTATTACTAGATAGTCCAATATGTAAAAAGTATAATGATTTTGATTTAACTCACTCTCACTCTTTTTTTTCTTTCCTTCCTTCTTTTCATCTTTTCATTATGTTCGATAGAAACAGATTAGTGTTATCACTTCCACCCTCTCACCCCCTCTCTCTATCTTTCCCCTACTCTCTTTCTTTCTTTCTTATTAAATTTTTCTGTGTAGCATGTCTTTTTTCTTCCTTTTCTTTCTTTATAAAATGTAATGGTCCATTATTTAGCTGAGGTAAGGACACTCATAAGAAATAAGAATTTGGCAGATAAGCAACACCAGATAATTAAGATTTACATTTTTGCATTTCATCTTGGATGATTTGGACGGTCTCATTTCTAACCAGAGGGTTTTGCAAGATGATAACAGTTATACAATTAAGGAACATGAGTATTGATATATAGATTAGTTGTGAGATTTAGCTTTGTTTGCAAAATGTGCTGATTCACACAGTGAGTGTAGAGCAGACAGGAGTTAAAACAGAAAACACATGAACTCAACATGGAATTTCAAATAACTTTTATTAATAAATACACAAACAAGAAATTACACTTGAAATACTTGCAAATAAAGGTTTTGTCTGCCAGAATGATAATTATATAAATATAATAAATCAGTCCACTTTACTGACATCCTTGAGGTTGGTGAGTTATCAAAGTACCTACTACGGCTCTCTACTTTTCTCTCTCTGCTGAATATAAGAAACGCTGTTTTTCTCATCTGACTCTTGGAGATGCTAGTGCCAAAGAGGGAGAAATCCTATATTCAATTTTGCCCCTAAAGTTTGCAGGACTGTGATTGGTTGATTCAAAGAGAGGCTCATAGACCAAAGAGGACAACCCACCTACCTTAGATATATTTTTATATAGTTTCATTAATGAAAAAATATGGGTGATTTGCTGCAAACAGGAAAGAATTATAGTACTTTATAATATAATACAAACTGAAAAATGTAAGATAAGTTCAGTAACCCTTCCTACATTTTTCAGTTTGTATTATATTACAAAGTACTATAATTCTTTCCTGTTTGCAGCAAATCACCATAATTATACAGTGAATATAATAGACATTTTCTTCGGAATCTAACTTATATAATTAGTATTATTAGGATTATTTGGACAATTGTTCTCATCTTTATTATTATCTGTACAACATTTTGGCTAATGTGCCCTCCAGCCTTCTTCAGGTATTTCTTATCAGACTCAGGAGCCTTCTCGAACTCGGGAACCTTCTTTTCAAACTCGGCAAGCTTCATCAGGAGTCATCACAGAATTTTGAACCCAGCACTTTATTCAATCCACAGGAGTATCCTGTTCTCATTCCACTAACCATAGCTGGGTACAGGTGTTAAGCTGTGTTAATTATCATTCTATGTTACTGTTGCACTTGACCAGGATTGAACCTGCAGCCCAGAGATAACTGTCTCTTAGAACTGTCTTAACCCAACACCTTTATCCATTACGTTGTGTGTCCAATTACATGTTTTCCATGGTTTAATGGCTAACCATTAAATTTAGATCTTTTACACTACATTACAAAATGAATAGTCTAACATTCATTATACAACAACGGTATACAAACATATTTACAGTGATGCTGATAGCTTTTTGATTTAGTGCATCCTGGGATGCACATATTTACTTTGAATGAGTCCCCGGAAAATTTGATGGGTCCCAACTAAAGTTTCTTAATAAATTGTAGGGTTTTTATTCATGATCTGGGGGAAATAACTAAAGCTGTCTAACTCCTACCTTGTAACTTATCCTGTGTAATTCATTTCTAAGAAACTATTAAAATGTATTTACAGTTAGCTTGAAATGGTGTGAAGAAAAAATAAAAACACTGGGACGCATGGATATGATTTTACTGCGTCCTTTTAGATTTTTATGTGTCAGTGACACAGGACACGTTCCTATCAGCATATATGTATATTGTATAAATTACAACAAAGATGTTTAGCATTATCATCATCATCATCATCATCATGTTGTTCTAGCAGTACGGATATCCATGACAATCTCTGCCAACTGTCCCTATCATTCATTTCCCCTGGCAGGTCTTCTGTGCAGCATCCACTATCCATACAGATTCGTCTTACTCGGATGGTTTGTGTGATAGGTGGCAACTGGCCGTACAGCTGCTTTCTTGTGGGGTGTTGTTTCCACAATTTAAGATCACACGTGACATGTAGTAGAGAGGAGGGTTCATATATTTTATATGAATTCTCATCATCAGCAGGTTTTACTGACAGCATGGCTTCCCAAGACTCTCTCTTAATACCTATCCCTATCAGTCTGGCAAGTCTTTCACACAGCATCCAGAATCCACACAGAGTTGATTGATGTAAGTTTTTGCAGGTTAGCCTACACTGGTGTGTCCATGTGTAGGTGTCCACAGGAGAATGTCACTTATGAGTTCATCCTTTCTTCTTCAGCAGTGTCCAGCTTGTCTTGTTCCTCTCACTCAGATGGTTTGTGTAATAGGGAGCAAGTCACTGTACAACTGCTTTCTTGTGGGGCATTGTTTCACTTTTTAAAAAGACTGCTAGGATTAGGAAAATTCATGATGTTATTTTTTTTTTGTTACTTGATTCAATCTGGGATTAAATTACAAAGGAGATGTTTAGCCGAGGATCTTAGTGTCCTGAGTATGACATTAAACTGCATCTTAGTGGTAAGGTTCCAGTTCTGAAGCTCTGGGATATGAAGTACCCCTTCATTGCCATTACTTACAAGTTTACTCATGTATTAGCTGTGAAAATCTCATCTATGGGTTAAATAGATAAAAAATGTGTTTTAAAAAAAGAGTTTAAAAAAGAGTTGAATACCCAACAGGAATGAATAAAACAAAAGAATTTTCAGCAAAAAATAACACAAGGGTTAACTTGCCATAAAATCCAACCAATCCGTTTGCCACAGGTAGGATGTGACACAAGGTCACAAGTATGGGGCATCCAACAAGGATCTAACTCGTTATTTAGCAGTAATCATAATGATATAATAATGAAATTGCATATCTGTTGGTTATCTTATCTATTTTTATAATTTCTCTGAATTTTTTAGATGAGGCTTGATAATTTGGATTATTTGGATTATTTGGACTATTGTCCTCATCTTTATGATTACGACAAGAAGGTCCCCGAGTTCAAAAAAAGAAAGTTCCCAAGTTCAAGTTTAAGAAGGCTCCCAAATCCAACAAGAAATTCCTAAAGAAGGCCGGAGGGCACATCATCCGAAACATTGTATAGATAACAATAAAGATGAGGACAATAGTCCTGTAAGGTTCAAGGTTATATTAATGTTATAATTTGTTGAAACAAACAAACTCCGACAAGGGTGTTAAACATATAACAAGATGGACTTTATTACAGGCATATGGAATAACATATAACATGGAATACATATACATAGTAGAGAATACAAATAAGATATAATAAAAGGACACATTCATGAATGGAAATACAATATTTAGGTAAAAAAGAGATACCTAAATGTACATATAAAATATAGGAGTTGTGGATAGTCCATAAGATTGAAGTCATTTACTGACTTAGTCCGTACGTGGGGGATAGAGACCCCCACAAGGGTGGGGTGTAGACGCAAATGTCTAACCCATGTCGTCCAGTCCGAGAAGTAGGAGAAAGAGAGTGAGAGTGTTTGAATCAAGCGCTTAAATACAACAGACCCCTGGTGGTCAAAACCAAGAACCCAGAGAGAAGATAACTCTTCCAGACCCAAGAGAAGATAATCCCCAACAGTCTGAATAATTCAAATAATACTTTTTTTAATAATATTTTTAAAAAAGATTAGTTTATAATAGTAAAGCTCAGAAATAGGATGTAGCTAATCTCACTTGGAGAATTACAAAGTATATGTCAAGGTATGTTCAAAATTTCCAACATTAGACTGAAAGCCAGAGTACTTGTTTTGAAGAGGTAATCCTCAGTGGAATGTGCTGACGTATGTGCTGATGCCACACAAGAATATTTATTTCAAATAATGTTCAATATATGTGAAATAATAATAAAATTTCTTTGTCATAGATGCATACCACA
Organism: Doryteuthis pealeii; assembly: GCA_023376005.1. Classification (NCBI taxonomy): domain Eukaryota; kingdom Metazoa; phylum Mollusca; class Cephalopoda; order Myopsida; family Loliginidae; genus Doryteuthis; species Doryteuthis pealeii. The sequence continues at coordinate 44,206,975 of CM042154.1, read as the reverse complement.
TTGGGATATTGATAAATTAAAAAAAATCATCAATAACATACAATTGGTTGACTTTAAGACCTTTTAAATAGTATTTTTGGATTCCTTGGGCAAAAATGTTTTTATAAACCAATTTTTAGTAGTAGGGAAGCTTTAGAACTCATTTTACAGACAAAAATAGATTACAAAAAGTCGCCATTTTTTGCGACCTTCCCCAAATTTGGAGAGCTAAAAATCAACATAACTCTGTCAATTTTTGGAATTGGAAACTCAAATTTTGGGGATTGTCTAACTTTAACATAGTCCACACCTGGAAAAAATTACAGCAAAATTGAAAGGGTTGGGTGAAAATTTAATTTTTTTCTGGATGATTTGACATGGAATTACCCAATATCAAATAATTTCTGTAATAATTATGAATTTCAAGCAGTACAAATGGTGAAAAATATACATATACAAATGAGCCCTGTCAGCTTGGGCTGTAGAATACACCAATCACACTTCTGCAGAAGAGTAAAAAAAAAAAAGTAAAGTGGTCTATTGTTGGTATCAACCAGACAGCGAGGGAGTCTATCCCCATTTTGCTAGCACCTGACCAGGGAGATTGTTTTTGCTGAGATGGAGTACTACACCTACCGTCAGCTCCCCACTTTGCTACACAGATCAGATTACCCAATCTGTACTACTCATGCACTGAGTTAGCAGAGACTGGTATCGAACAAGGAACCTTGCAATTCCTAGGCAGGTATTCTACCAACTGAGCTAAACCAGCCTCTTGAAGCAGAGGGGTAAGATCCCCCCAATGAACAACCTATTGGCCAGGGGTGGTTACCAGTTATGCTTAAGGATGGAATCCTAGTGGCTGAGTAGTCCATGATATGCAACACTCCACTTTGGCCCTTACTTGGGCTAGATGAGCAGTCGGAAAGGTCCCCTCCGATAAATCGACTGGTCATTTTAAGCCCTAGCACCTATATGGTTGTCCCAACCCTATTGCCTTTATAGCAACCCCCAACTCTTTTTATCATAGAAGGTGATGTTAAACATATAACTTTTCATCTAGAAGGTGGTGGCTAGGGGTCTTAGTGCTTTGGGTATGATGTTAAACTGCATCTAATCATGAAGTTTCAATTTTGGAGTTGAGGAGTGTGGAGTACTCCTTCATCGCCATTACTCCCAGGTCCACTCTGACTCAGAGTGGTAATACTCGTTAAGGTCCCATCTATGGGTTACATAGAAAAAAATGAATTTTAAAAAAATGTGTTAAAAAAGATTGAGTTTAAAAAATCTTTTTTGAATACCCATCAAGCATGAATAGAACAAAACAATGATCGGTATAAAATAACCCAACAAGGGTTGACATGCCATAAAATCCAACAAACCAAACCAATCCATAGAGAAATATGCAATGATATGCTAAATTATCCCTGTGTGTATAACAGTTATTGTTGTCACCACATAAATTCATCAAATTGTGACATGGAAGTGTGCATTTTTAACATAATTTTGAATATTTGCAGTTTGTGGTCAATTACAAACATTTTACTGGGGAAAAAAATGGTACATATCGCATAAATGCGTCCTGGCCTCCTGCCCTAAAAAACACTAAGCAGTGCCCAATGAAAATCTGACCTGTGCTACTTAGGAACTCCCAAGCTGTTTGAAGGTGTTTTTCCCAAAAAGTTAATGCGATATGAAAGCGATATTTTACCCCCACCCAAATCTTTTCTTGACAAGTAAATGTAGATATTTTAACCCCACCCTCTTTAAAATATATTTTTTAGCAGTTTGAAGGCATTTTTATCAACAAATAACTTTTTTAGTGGTTTGAAGGCATTAAAAGTCAGCCACCCCCAGGTTTTTTATCGACAAGTAAATGTAAATATTTTACCCTCCCCTCCTTAAAATATCTTCTTTTTTTTTCGGTATTTCATTTTATTTTAATTCAAAACAACTGTCATGAATATTTAAATAAATACAACTGAGTTTCAGAAATAAAAACAATAAATACATTATTCATAAGTAGCATGGATCAGATTTTCAGCAGGCACCACAGCATTTTTTAGGGCAGGAGACCAGGACGCATTAATGCAATATGCACCCAAAAATTACCTACATTAGTTTTGTTGGCTTTTGGGATGAATGAATTCATATGGATCATTAAAAAAAGAAAAAAAACTTTGTGGCTCCTTCTTCTTGTCTTTTCGTGATTTCAGGTTGGTTATAGCTGCTACCTTTTCCAGGTTTGGGTTGATCCCTTTACGCATACATACCATCACAAAGATGTTGACTGCATGTGTATGTAATAATATTTTAAATCAATGCATCTCTTTCTATACAAATAAATATACACTCTAATTTCTCTAAATATTTATGGGAGAAATGTGAGGAGGTTAATCCAACAATATGTGGAGAAAAGTAGACAAACACGGGATGTTATGGAAACTGGATGTTTATTGTCAACAATGCAACGTTTCGGCCATTTAGACCATCGGCCATTTAGACCATCATCAGGACCAAAAGCCCAGTTCTAGCTTCAATGAAGGACATTTTCAGAATGGTGAAAAACAGTAGGTTATCAGTAGGGGCAGGGGTGGCTGGGGTGATGGGTAGTGGATTTTCTTCCCTCTATATATATATATCTTATTATAATGGAGATTGTGTGTTTTTCTGTCTGTAACCGAAACTAAATCACTACTCAAGTCACAATTCCCTTAGTTATTAACATCACATTCTCAATGATTTTATTTTTATTTAAACCTCAATTATTAATAAAATTGTTTTATATTATTAATACTGTTAACCATATCGACATACTAATAACATGCAATTGTATTTATATATACAACAAAATAGCGGTTTACAGTGTGAACAGGAAGGCTAATTTGCATATTGATATTAAAAATGTGATTTTAATAAATATGTGCTTTGTATCATTGATTTCTAATTGTTTGGTTTTATTTTAATGAATATAAGCAAAAATCTCTTCAATGAATCTTAAATGAAATCCATTAACAAGAAAAAATAACTGTCATTTTATTCTTTACTTCCTCTTTTAACTAAATACTTAAATTAGAAAAAATAACAATGAAAGACGAGAGTGATGGGAGAGTAAGTTTCAGTTGTTCTATTTTTCGATTATACTCCTTCTCTGTTTTAAATCTTTTTATCTGCATTTCCCATTTAGTTTCATTAGCCTTTCTAATTTAATATAATATTTAATTACATTAAAACTTAAATACTTGCACCCGGAGGGTGCATATATTTGCTAGTTTATATAAAAAAGTTGTGTCAAAAAGTATCAAGATTTTTTGTACTTTTTGACACACTTTGTATTCTGAAAAAAAAAAACGTTCCATTCATTCTTCATTTCTATCTTGGTAAATATAGCCTTAAACTTGGTATTTTTTGACACACCTTGTATTTTGAAAAAAATTAATGAATGGAACATAATTTTTTTTCAGAAGACAAGGTGTGTCAAAAAGTAGAAAAATCTTAATACTTTTTTGACACACCTTGTATATATATATACTAGCAAAAGTACCCGGTCCATGCCTGGATTAAAAAACAATTTAAGAACACCAGGGAGTTAATGGGTAAGAGAGAGAATAAGCGGAAAATAATTTATAGAATTAAAAACATTACCGAGAATTTGTACATTACAATATTTATTTTAGGAATTTTTTTTTTTACATTTAAAATATTTTAAAAGTGTAATCCTTAACTTTTGCATGCTTTGGAACATAAATCTATTTTTCTAAAAATTGTTTTGTACATATGACAAAAAACTCAAATTCATTTCTTAATTGCTTATTGTGTTCAAGTGATAAAAAATAATATTAATTTATTTTCTTTGTTCTCCTAAAAAGTAACAATTAAAAAGAACTAAGTATTAAACTTGTGTCCTTATTTATTTAACTCTATTGGCTGAGGCTGTAGAATACACCGACAGCACCTCTGCTGTATAGTAATTTTCTGTACATAGTGTATTTAATTTTTTGTTATTGATTTCTAAGAAGAAACTGTTATAAGTGTTTTAAAATCTTAACGTGTTTATGTAGTACGTAATTTACTTGGCACAAAGTGCCCGTTTTCATCAAATTTTTGGCAGAATTTAATGTTTAAAATGTACCAAAAATTAATTACATATGTAATATTATTTTGCTTTTTTTTTAACTGATGCTCATTATGTTACTACTTTTCGACTAAAACAAAAATTTGACTTAAATAATTCATTAAATTAATTTTAATTCGTTTTTAAAGTGAAAATTGGCACTTGAATTGTTGATATCTAATAAAAATACATAGTAAAATAAAATAATTTTCCTAAAATCATATGCTAATATTATATGCTTAGAATAACAGCTCCACCCAACTCCTACTCTATAAAAAAGAAAGACGATTTTTTATTTCTAAAATAATTTAGAAATAAAAAATTGTCTTTCTTTTTTATACAGTAGGGGTTGGGTGGGGATGTTTTAACGGCAAGTTCACTACCTGGGTTGGGGCGAAAGTGTCTTTTAACAGTAGTGTTGTTTATTTTAGAATTCTTTTTTTCTTTTCTTTTCTTTTTTCCAGCGAGGCCTACAGATGGTGTTGTTCTGGGTCGGCTGACACCACTTCAAAGGTGCCGCTGGGGACTGGGGGCTGAAGGTTCTGTTAACAGTAGTTTTTGATTTTTCTGTCTTGAAAGTTAAAAACTTGACTCATGTCGACGGTAGTGGAGTGGTTGTGAAAGTGTCTGCATACAGAATTTTTACTAATACTCTTGGAAAATTCATCCATCTACTCTCCCCTCCCCTCAATATGGGTAAATAGGAGGGCAGACTGAACTCTTTAATCTTGGCTAGGTAACCAGTCTAGGAGAAGGAAAACTCTGAATTCAATCCTGTTAAACTCTGCTTAAGAAATTGACCTTGTATCACACTCTGCTTGTGCAGAGAGGTTGGTAAATATATATATATATATATATATATATATATACACAAATATGCATATACATGTATATATATGCATATATATAAATATGCATATTTTTAGTATTTTATATAATATGCATATTTTTGCTAAATATGAATGTCGCTGGAAACTTTTGCACATCTACATTTTTTGAAAAATTTGGCGAAAAACGATTTGCATAAAAAGTCTGTTTTTCGCCAAATTTTTTATTAAATGTTTTAATGATTTTTAAAATTAAAAAAAAATGTTTAAAAAATCATTACTTAAACTTTAAGTATTGAAGGTACTTTTGTGCACACCTTAATATATAATTCTGGAGCTCTGATAAATTTGGTGTACCCTTTCATTTGCATTACTCCCAGGTCCACTCTGACCCTTATAGGGTCCAACTATAGGTCAAATAGATCTGTTTTTAAAGTATTCGTATTTGATAGGACATTGTACAAAAAATAAACTCTTAAGAAACAATCAGACAATTAATTTAGATATGAACGCAATTCCATAACCTATAGGCATAAAATAACCCTAGAGTGTAGGGTTATTTTCTAGGGGCTTAGACGGGTTGACGTTAAAAACAATCAATTAAATGATTCCCAGAGTGAGAGTATCCTCCCCTTATTTTTTGAGTTTACCGACAAAAAAACAAAAGATCACCAAAATTTAATTACATTACAGTTGACTGAACAATAAATTTCTCAATAAGAAATTCTTACGTTTGTATGTTTGGATGTATATAACCGTAAACTAACAAACAATGGTACATTATCGCGAAAGTTTTTTTAAACTGACTTAAGTTAAAATGCTTTAATTTAAAGAATAAAGCAATTTTCAGTCCAATAATTGTAATGTAGTGGTGTCTTCATTTTTTTGTTTTGTTTTTACGATAGCAGAGTTTGAAAACTAGAATCCTTCAATCCTTCCTTCTTAAATCGAAACATCGATATCATCATAAACCACTATTACAACGGGAAAGCTGGTTCACAAATTGCTACGTTTTACTTTTAAAATGAATTCTAAATTTGATTTTACGTCCAATTGAGATAGATCTCGTGTAAAAAATTTTTTTTAATTCAGATACATCTCATGTAAAAAAACAAAAAAACAAAAAAAAACTGAGGTGGTCACTACTAGAATATGCTCAGTCCTAATTAGTGATATCATCCTCCACGCATTACTACAACAACCAACATTACGTTTTTGTTTTGTTTTGTTTTATGAGACATTGTTTATATTGTATAACGTGTGAAAATAAACCATTGTCTTCTTCTTCTACCAACAATAATATCAACACGGTGATAAGAACCGGTCCAGTTTTCGGGCGGGGACATGTGTGGGTGCTGCCCGTTTGCTTAGGTCCTAGCGCAGACTCTTGCAACTGACACTGGAGAAGCTTCCGGCGAGGGTAGACGGATATGAAGTTCTGAACTCTGCAGCTGGGCAAAAATATCACAGTCCGATGTTTTTTTAGAAATGTCCAACGATATCCTTTCTAATGGAACTACGGATAATATAGAGCTACTATTAGGAATGCAGGTAGGCAGATTAAAAAGTACCTGTAATAATAATACTAAAAGGAAGTACTCTTTTTGAAACTGATGATGATGAAATGTATTTTTACGTTCGTCTTTACTTACTTTTTACCTACCTTTTTATGCTTGTGTGGTATGTGTAATATGTCTACCGTAGGTCTTTATCGCTCCTGTATTTAGAATAACTTACTAAACTAAAGTTTTTAAGTTCCTTGATGCTTGTTTTATATTGGTTTTTGGTTTAAGATATAAAGATTGGGCTCATCTCAGTTTAAATCGTTCGACATAAAGTGCTTTTAAAGTAAAAGTAAAACTTTGTTCATATTTAGTTCCATGAAAAAAAGTTTAGTTTTAATTCTCTCAAAAGATTTTTAAAACACACTTTTACTCTTTCGATTGCGTATTCAATTTTATTTCTTATTAGAAATCTATTTAATTTACCCCCTTTTATTTTAAGTACAAATAAACGATAGTTTTTTTTTTTTTTCTAAGCAATCTTTTTTAAAAATACCAATCTATTACCGAATAAACGATACTTTTTAATTTTGGTCGTGGGTACCACCTTTTTCCTTAAAAAAAAAAAAATAGTACGTACATTTTGTTTTTAATTTTTCAACTCCATTAGTTTTAAGCTTGGGCTTCAGTTTTGAAATGAAAATCCAAATATATTTTTTGAAAAGAAATTACGAATTTTCAGATCATAAAGATTTAATCTTTAATTATATTAGCATCTTAAAATATGATAAAAAAATAAGAAATTAAACTGAAACTGGAAAAACAACACGTAACTCAACCAAGCAAGTTTAGTTGACTTTGTCTTTAAAAAAAAAAAATTATTTAGTCGAGCATCCGCACTTAAAAATAAACTATTCTCTGTACTATTTCCATAATTATTAATTAGTTTGTAGTACAAACTAATTATTGAGAAGTACAAACTTTGTACTTCTAAATTGATGTTTAAATTTTAAATAAGTCTATCAATATAAAATTAATTTTTCTTATTTACTAAGTTTTAATAACTAAACGACGTGTGTCTATTTGTTTATGCGTTGCTTGATTTTGTTTTCTGTCAACTTGATACTTGTCTATTAGGTACTAATGCAGAATAGCGCGCAAGAGATCATATCATTAGATTACATATAAAAACATTTTACGGAAATACCCGAAACCTTTGAAACGCTAGGGTTAGTGTTAGGCTAATTCGGTAGTTTCCGTAATCTAATACTATTTATACGTAAAATGCGAGTCTAATGATATTCTCTCTTGTGCTCTATTCTGCATTTATACCGTTTATTAGATAATCAAACATTTTGCCTCCTCAAAAATAAATCTTTAAAAAAAATTACTAACCAGTTAAACTTTATTTTCTTTCTTTGAAAAAATGTTTTTAATTATTCAAAATTATATTTTGCTGTTATAGTAATAAAAATAAAAACGTTTATCTCTGAATTAACTAAATTATTTTGTCAAATCAAAAAGATTTTGTTTATTGAACCTGGAAAACAGAAAGAAAAACGCGTTGATCTCTCTTATTTTTCTCGAATTAAAGTAAATATTTTATCCGAAAATAACCCAGAATACTCATATTTTCAACCTAAATATTCCTTTAAAAAAATAACAAACAAAACCTAACTGTGCGAGAAAAAAAAAAGAGGGTGGTTGATTCACCATCAAAATAAAATAAGTCATAGACGTAAAATTGTTGTGGCGAGGCAACTGACTAACTAAAATGCAAGTCCCTGTAGCCCACGAGTTGGCAACAAATAATGTTGTTGTTGTATATTTATCTACCTCCCCACGCTGGCAGATTCTGACACAAGGTCCGTTTAGTGGCAGGAGACCCTCATACTTATGTGTGGATAGTTCTAGAAATTACTCACTAACATAAACATTTCACTTTTTTTTTTTTTTTTTTTTTTTTTTTTTTTAAGAAGTGGGGTGTGTCTCGCGCATAAAGGATTGATCCTTACCCTAACAATTTAGATTCAACTAGAAGCGGCGTTGCTTAGGTAGAGGAGGGGGAAGAAAGTTAGTCTCGCAGATCCATTGATAGTTTTGGTCTTCTATAATTGATTTGTTTATGTTTTAATCATGAATGCCACCACTATCTTTGCCTTCTCTTACTAATCAAATCCTAATTTTAAAATATTTTCACAAATTGTTGGAGGTGCGTGGTGTAATGGGTTAGAGTCGTAGGAAATGTACTTGTCGACCTGAGTTCAAATCCTGGACGAAGCTACAGTTCGCATAGCGCTAATACCCTTGGGAAAGGTATGAATCCAACTACTCTCCCTCCAGCTATGGGTAAATAGTAGGGCAGACTGAGTTCTTTAACCTTGGTTAGGCAACCAGTCTAGGAGAAGGAATACTCTGAATTCAAACCTGTTAAATCTGCTTAAGGTGGTCACTACTAGAATAGGCTCAGTCCTAATTAGTGATTTAAAAAAAAAAGATATATAAATACAATCTTCATTATTTTTGCTCAAAAAGCAAGGACTGGTGATATTTAATGTGAATATATATTTATTTTGTCGTTAATTGTTGTATTTTCATAGTCTCCTCCAGACATACATAGCACAGCAATAGCATAATTTTTACTGCTCACTGCCGTCCCTCACAATCCTATAACGCCACCACCAGAACCTTTCCACTCATGAGCCGAGGCCACCGATATAGAAGGCCCGTTCTTTGGGTGTGTGACGTCACAAAAGTGGGCCCAACTTAGAGCAAGCGAAATAGATACCGTTGTCTCGTAAAGACAGTAAATAAACAAGTGTTATGTTTCATTAAACTTTAATAACTGAAATTCGTTCATAATTTTATTTATTTCAAATTTGAAAACAACTTTTATAAATGATAACAAACATTGTTTTGATTTGCATGTTTTTTATTTTAATTTAAAAAAAACTTGTAAAGGCAACGTTGAGGTACATAAAAAAACAAATACCATTACATTAAACTTTAATAACTGAAATTCGTTCATAATATATATTTTTTTTTAAATTGAAAACATTTTTTTATAAATGATAAGCAACATTGTTTTGATTTGCATGTTTTTTTTTATTTCAAATTTGAAAACAACTTTTATAAATGATAACAAACATTGTTTTGATTTGCATGTTTTTTATTTTAATTTTAAAAAAACTTGTAAAGGCAACGTTGAGGTACATAAAAAAAACAAATACCATTACATTAAACTTTAATAACTGAAATTCGTTCATAATATATATTTTTTTTAAATTGAAAACATTTTTTTTATAAATGATAAGCAACATTGTTTTGATTTGCATGTTTTTTTTTTATTTTAATTTTAAAAAAACTGTAAACTGAATTATGAATAAATGAACAATCAATTATTAGATAAACAAACAAACAAATATAAATAAATATACTAAATATAAATTTGATAAAGTTTAGGTAAATTATAATCAGCATGGTTTTGATTTGCTTTTTTTTTAAAATTTCATGATTATTCTGTAAATTTACAATATTGTAATTATCAAGTGATAATTACTTAATACAGGAACAACTGAATTATGAATAAATGAACAATCAATAATTAGATATAAACAGACAAACAAATTACAATAAATATAAATAAATATATATTAAATATGAATTATAATCAGCATTGTTTTGATTTGCTTTTTTTTTCAATTTTAATGATTATTCTGTATTTTTACAATATTATATTATATATAAACAGACAGATTACAATAAATATATTAAATATAAATTTGAAACCAAGTTTAGATAAATTATAATCAGCATTGTTTTGATTTGCTTTTTTTTCAATTTTAATGATTATTCTGTAAATTTACAATATATACTGAATTATGAATAAATGAACAATCAATAATTAGATATAAACAGACAAACAAATTACAAAAATCAAATAATACTTATTGAAAAATAGGTTATAGATATAAAATTCAGCTGAATGTCTGAAGTTTTCTTTTTTTGCTTAACTTATTAATGATGTTATCATTTTCTCTAGAACAAAAATTATTTAAAAGAGCATTTGTAGAGCTTAAGATAAACATCTTTTCTATTTTTTCAATATTATGACCTTCATCACAAGTGTCAACATTAAAAAGTAGCTCATGGTCTGCCAATACATTCAATGTTATATGCATGGCTAATTTCCTTTGATTTACTGAATGAAGAAAAGAATGATTTATATTCATTGAAAATTTGCAGAACTAAATTAACATTTTGCCTTTCAAGACTAGTAGGATAAAGAGCTTTTGAGGTCAATTTATAACAATATTTCAAAATTGACTGAGATTCCAGGGCATGAAGTTTCTGTAAGGTACAAAATGGGGCACTTTGGATACTATTTAATTCATGATTTCCATTATGACAAAATTTTGGAAAGAGCATGCATTTAGTTGCATCTTTTTGACCAAGCCAATTGTTTCTAATGCATTTTAATATATGGACTGAGTCAAATAGAAAGAAAAGAGGCCGAGACTTAACAAATGGGTGTGGATATACAATCGAAAGCTTTGGTGGATTGCAAAAGTAAGATATAGCCTTTTTATTTATTGCATTATTATCTGTTATGATTGATAATACTTGAAAGCCTATCTCCTCTAAACCAATTATAATACGTTTAACAATATTAAATAAATTTTCAGCTTTAAGACATTTAGTTGGCATAACATGCACAACATCCTTATATGGTGAGAATACACTAAGCATAAAAGCAAATGCACTTGTTGCAGCTTCATTTCTATTGTCAGATAAGCCAACAATATTACCACCCTTATAATCAAAATAAGGTTTTAGGTGAATTTCATCAACAAGTAAAGATACTGTAGTGTCTTTCTGTACAAGTAACTTGAATTTGTTTTTAATATACATGAGAAAATTGTTATCATGTTGCTCAATTAAAGGATTCATATTTGTTGATAATGTTACTCTTTTAATTGTCGAATAACTAGGTAAAATTATATTTTTGCCATCTCTTAATAATCTATACCCTTTAGGAGAGCAGTTATATAATAATGAAGAAAATATCATCATTTCTGTTGAATAATCAAACTTATTCTGTGTCATTAATTTTAGCTGCTCATATATAAATTTTATTGAATTAAAATATTTGCTTGATTCATCTTGTATCAATATAAAAAATGACATGATTAATTTTAGTATAAAAATTATACTAGGGGATTAGCTTGCTGTTGTTCTGTGTCCATTTAAAGCACTTTTAAGTGCAGAATTGTCCAGTCGAATTCTTCTAGAATCTGGTGACTCTCTAGAGGTGATTGATGATGATAGATATGAGGGACAGTTTGGGAGAATTCTAGGAATTGCGCCATCACAAAGAGATTTTTTTAAAAGTTTAACTTTAATTGCTGTCCCTGTTTTTTCATCAAATGCTGATGCTTCTCTTCTTATGTCCTCTGGTCGAAAATGTAGTTCACATACCTAAAAATATTGTAAAAATCAAAACCTATTTTAAATCCTTGTAAAAATCTTAAAAGTTTGTCAGCAAAAAATCTACAATATGAAGCATTTTTCTTATAATTCTAGGAAAAATGAAGAGTGTTCTGATATCTTTAAGGAACATAATTTACCAATTCAACAAAAAATTATTAGTGACAAATCTATGTACAAATAAAGAGAGAATTTTTAACATTTATATATTTTTTGAATTAGAATAATGAATAATTATTTTTTGGATAAAATGATTTTGAAAATTTTGATAGATTTTAATCCTTTTTAATCCTTTAATTTTAATCCTAAATTTCAATTGAATTACAATTGTGAATTACAAAGACATAAGATTAATTTAATTACTATTAGAATTATTTTATTATCAATAATTTTGTTATTATTATTATTATTATTATTATTATTATTATTATTTACTCCTTTTGAGTTTTCACATCAGCATTAGCTGATGGTCTTTCACTGGAGTCTGAGTGACAGCAAGTCTCCTCAGGTCTCCAGGACTCTTCTGAGTATTCTGGCAGATTGCAGCAGTTCAGTGTTCTGAATGGTTTCAATACTTCCTCTGATTTCCAAACTTTCCAAACCTTCATTATTAGAATCATTATTATTACTATTATTATTATTAGAATCAGTATTTTTATGATAATAATAATTTAAATAACAATGATAACAATAATAACTTCAGGGAAATACCATCAGCTGGTGTGAAAAACTAATAATAATAATGATAGCAATAATTATAATGATTGATACCATCCAGAACACTGTACTGCTGCAATCTGCCAGAATACTCAGAAGAGTCCTGGAGACCTGAGGAGACTTGCTGTCACTCAGACTCCAGTGAAAGACCATCAGCTAACACTGATGTGAAAACTCAAAAGGAGTAAATAATGATAACAAAGGCTAAATTTGCAAATTGTCCTCAATATTTCAAGATTCGTTAAATAAATGAAATTAACTAACCTGACTTACCCCCCCCCCCCCCCCAAAAAAAAAGCCAAGTAGGAAAAAAATAGATAAATAAAGTAAATAAATAAAAAAAAGATTTTTTATTGATGAAATAAAACAATTACTTACCAAAAAAAAAAAGTCAAGTATTTTCCAACTTTAGTTCAATAATAATAATGATAACGATAATAATAATAATATCAATAATAATAATAATATCCCTTTTTATTTGAATAAATTTATATCAAAGTAATTGTGGGATTATTAGACATTAGACAAATATTTACTTTCTCGCATTTAAGACTAACCAAAATAGTCAATTTAATTTAATAGACTCATTTATTTATGAATAAAACTATTCAAAAATATTGTTAGGATTATCAGAATTATTTCTTTTATGTTTATAAAAATATCCCTTTACGAATTTAATGAATTAATATCGAGAATTTCTTTAGAGTTTATTTCTAAAATATGAGTTTTACAGAACTTTTTATTTTACGCTCTTATGTGAAAAAAATTGTTAACTTAAGACAGAGCTTTTAATGTCTTAAACTTGATTTTGTGAATTACAAAGACTTTAAAATACTTCAATTATTGAAGTTTAAATTAAATTTATTTAGTTTTAATACAAAATATTAATACAAAAATACAAAAAAATTACTCACTTTGGAATTCTTTGTAGGTAAAAAATGTTCTCGTATTTTCGTAAATCCAAAATTTTATCATAAGGGAAAGAAAAAACACTAACTTTTGGTACATTTCATTTAGTTTCCATTACAAAAAGGCACAACACACTTAAAAGGCATTTTTGTTTATAAATTAAAATAAAATAAAATTAATTGACTGAATAATTACAAGAAAAAGTCGTTGACTATTTGACTATTATTTTTTAGACACGTGTGTATCTAGCCGGTGTTGCTCGTGTAGCCTCGTTTTGGGTGAAACAAACTTGGGACTAGATATGATGATATCGCAGTGACGTCAGACTCTATCCATCTGGCCTTAGTAATTCTAGTTGGTCTTGCATGAGCCCTCAAATGACTCATCAATCCCGCTGAAGATCCATAAAGTTTGATACAAATATGACATAGGAAGGACATCCTTTACACTGGATCAGATTTGATGCTTATGCACCAACATATACATACATACATACATACCAGCTGCTCTTTATATATGTACTAGCTAAAGTACCCGGTCCATGACCGGACTAAAATGAAATTTGGAACAGCAAGGAGTGAAAGAGAAAGTGGAAGACAGTAGTTAGAGAGGGGGTAAGAGAAAAATAATTCTTGAAACTAAAATCATTGAGAATTTGTATATTTCAGGATTTGTATTTTCTGTTTTATAGTTTAAAATTATTACATATTAGTATACAACAAATTGAAAGTATTCATTTGTATATTTGTTTTTGTTTTTTTTTGTAAATTTTGTAACATCACATGTACCTAATAGAACAGAAAAACTTAACAATGTAATATATATTTAAATTACAACCGAATTATAGACATGTAAGGAAAGGAAAATAAGATAAACAAAAATATTGTTACTTAATGTAATACACGTTCTTGTAAGTATACCCAATTTGTTGAAAAATCCTTGTTTTTACAAAACAATTTTACCCCTGCTTCACAAAAAATTGCCAAAAATCAGGTAATTATTCGATTTTTATAAAATTTTCAGTGTTGATTTATCAATGAATGAATTTTATAATGCATCAGTTATTTTATTTCAAAACTTTCTGATTTTTTAAGGGCATTTAACTTTGACCGCTCCCACCTATTTTGCGGGCTCAAAATATCGGTGGGGTTATATAATTTTGAAACTATTTATAGTGTGAATAAAAAGACAAAGACTGAAGGTGTGAATAGAAGAAAAAAATTAAGGATGATATTATGGTAGAAAATAAGTATAGAAAATCGGTAAATAAAATGAAAATAAGAACTAAAAAAAATAATTTTTTGAGATTTTTTAAAAGCATTTAAATTAGGTACTAGTAAAATAGGTCACGTGATCAGTTTAGGCCATATTGAAGGAAGGAACGTAAATATTTTTGAATTTTTTTTTTAAATCTCGCAAAAACAAAATAACAACATAAGAAAAACTGTTAATTCAAAGATCAAATTATCTGATAGGGGAGCAATTACTCATCGTTATCGCGAAAAATGAATAAAACAGTCCGTTTATTTACAACAAGGTCAGTTTATTTATTGATATTTTTTGTAGCAGAATTCTGTATTCATGGTTCTTTTACTAAAAAGCTATGGTACTGAGACTTATAAAATTCAACTGATATAATTATTCAGACTCTTTATAGAAGAAACGTAAAAATCGTTTTTTGCCGGTTCATTTTTTCATATTTCATAAAATAAAATAGGTATGTGTAGGTAGACCTCGTAAAAAATTTTTCCCCTAATATATTTTAGTAAAAAAACAATTTCAGACTGATTTTTATCAAAAGATAAGTAATTACAGAAATTGATTTTTCATAGAATATTTTTTAAAAGCATGTAGTCATAACTTTTTTTTTTCTTTTTTTTTTTTTTTTTGTTACGTTAAATTTCAGTTGATTTAACGGTGCAAAAATGTAAACTTTATTTTTCGTTTATGATTTTTATTATTTCCGTAAGCTGAAAATTTTATTAAAAAATCATCATGAATTTTTTTAATGTTTCTTCTTTCTAAAGGACCAAAAATTTTCAAGATAATATTAACATTTATGCAAGTTTCATTGTGTTAAATATATAGAGGGTAAATTTCACAGGGAAAATTGGTGGTACCTACTTTTCAATAATTAATTGGCTATTATCTTATTAAATAAAACATTATATTTGTTATATTTAAAGGGGGTGGTAAATTTTCAATAGAGTTTTCAGCAAAAATTATTAGAAATTGATACTAAAGTAGTTTAAAAAATCTAATTTTTTTTTATCTAATAATATGGCATTTTAAACTTAACATCATGATATTTTAAATGAATTTTATATATTAATTTATCATAGCAGAAATATCTAATTAAATCAGATATTGACCGAAAAAAATCGTTATAAATGTATTATAAATAAATTACATGTGTAATATTATTAGCCTTTTTTTTTTTTTTTTTTTTTTTTACTGAAATTCTTCGTATTGCAATATCTATTTTTGCTTAAACTTAAGATAGTATTTTAAAAACACATTGTTTAAAAACGTTTTCAGTAGTTCTCTAAAAAATTAAGACTTTTTTTAGCATTAGTATTAATTACGAAACAACAATTTTCATAAAAGTTCAAATGAGGTGACATGAAATCTATGATATTTAAACATGCCAATTTTTAAGAACTGAAAAGTTGCACTATAAACTATAAGAGTTAACTTTCTCACCGATATTTATTGACTTATAAATAGAAAACATTGTTCGATGATTATTGTCACAATAAAGAGTAAATTCATAAAACTTAATATTTAATTTGTAAGACAAATTCTGGGGAATATTTTATATTGTATTTTAAATAATAATTTAAATGTTGGTTGTTGTTTTGTTTTATGGAATATCAACTTTTCGGGTCATTTACTACCGTGTCGTTTTGATGAACAAAGCACTCAGTGTGTTTACAATTTTTCGTACTTACATATCAAAAATTCTTGAAATGTTCCAATAACTGGATATTGTCGGAAATACTTGAAAAAAATTTTGTCTCACAACTAATTGTTGAGTACACAGACTACTTAAATCCAGTCGGGCCTTCAACTAAAGATTAAATCACCGGATTTTGTCCGTATTAGTCAACGTTGATTTTTTTTATCGTGGTTTTAGAAAATAATTAGTTAATGAACCCCTCGTCTTCCCCCAAAAGAAAAAGTTTCTAAGGACATTGTCAATTTTATTTTTTATTTCTAACCCTTTAAAACTCTAACAATAAAAATTAATAAATAAATTAAAGAATTTAAGTCATTTTATTCGAATGATAATGTTAGTTTAATTTATACAAATATGTAACCGTAAACTGATTTTCATGATATTTTTATTTAAACTAAAATATTTTTTTAATAATGTAACCGTAAAGCGTAAATTTTGATTTTCTACAATTAAAATGACTGTACAATTTAAGAATATGGACAAATTAAGTCTGGAAAAAGACCTTATTCGTCTTATCGGCTATATGTAGCAGGTTGTTTTTTTTTTAACTCGTTGTAAAAAATAATTTAATCTATAAAAGCACATACAAATTACATATTTAGAAAGACTATTTCATCTTATTTCTAAAGATATAAATATTTTAAATATTGGACTATAAATAGGTGAGAGATTCTGAGCTGACTGGCATAGACTGCACTGCTTGTATCATGATAATAACAGGCAGCATGGCTATTCGAAGCCAATTTTTTTATTTTTTAACTCGCTGTAAAAATTGATTCAATTGATAAAAATTCATACAAATTACATATTTAGAAAGATTATTTTCTTTTCTTTCTAACGATATGAAAATTGTTAAAGATTGGACCATAAATAGGCGATAAATTCCGAGCTGAACGGCTTAGACTGCAAAATTAATTCACTAAAATCAAAACCTCACTGCTGATAACAATAAGCAGACAGAGACAATATTTTATTATCAGCAGGGGCTGGTATATGGACAGTTCCGCAAATTGGGTGATTTTGGCTTAATTAATTAATTAGACCCCTTAATCAGTAAAAATCAATAATCAAATTTGGCGTGTTTCTTAGTTAGAAGAATATTAATGTGTGTGCAAGATTTAAAATTTGAGTGACCTCCCGTTTTGGAGTTATACGTTGACACCTACATACCAAAATCTCTCCTTTATATATTTAGATAGGTGGAGATATGCAACCTGTCCCCCCCCCCTCTGAAAATGTAATTTTGTATATTTCTTACTAATGAGGACTAGCATCCACATGTTCTTTTCTACATATAATAATGATGTATAAAACGTCATAATCTCAAATGCTGATTTTCACAACAGGCAGACCTTTCTTAATTTTGGAATGTTTGGCCTAACACGATCTTCCCCACCCAAATTTCCTCAATTTGGCCTTGCATTCTACTAAGCTAAGCTTAAGACTTTAGTGAGTTTTATGTCTTTCTTATGTAAAATTCTTCACGTGTACTAATTACTACAGAGAATGATTTTAAGCCTTTTAATGTTACCTCTATTCACTAGTACATGTGATTATTTCTCCTCTGAACCTCTAACTAATAAAGTTGAATGACTCTCTTTGTTGGTGCATGTAGGAGAAAAAAGAAAAAGGAATTTTTTGTTTATGAATAAAGGACAAAATAAAAATCTTTGAAATTAATTGACAAAGCTTATAACCTAAAGACCAAATAATTGCGCCCTAATCTATCTATACATATATAAAGGACAGTTGTGTGTGTGTGTGTGTGTGTGTGTGTGTATGTATGTATGTATGTCTGGTGGAAATTACGAAAATAAAACAGTTAAAGACTAAGTAAATATATATACACATTCACTGTTAATGAGTCTAGCTTTTTGTGCAAAAATTATATATTTGCGAAGATATTTAAAAATTAAAATGGCATTAAAATTCTACTTAAAAATATCTGTGAATCTTAAAGTTAAACAAATCAATATGGAAGCCCAAAACAACCATTTTTTTCTTTTTATTTATTTATTTTTTCAGACTGGATTAACATAAGTGTTTTTTACGTAGGGATTTTAATGGGGCATCCAGCAAAGATTAAATTCGCTATTCAGTAGTAACAGATCTGACAGACTAGATTGCTCACCATTATACCAATTTGTTTTTTTTCTCCTCTACCCAGGTGACGCCGGGTAGTCGCTTCTAGTTGAATATAAATTTCCTAACTCTAAACCAAAAAAAAATCTTGTAACTGTTTACCCAACCCATTCACCACTGGTAGGATGTAACACAATGTCGCAAGTATAGGGCATCCACTGTTTGTTTATACACCACACACATGCAACTGTCTTGATATACAACTTCAAAATTAATGTAACTATATTTTAAGTTTAAATTTAAGGAGCCGGTTTAGCTCAGTCAGTAGAGCATCCCTTTCAGAATCACAAGGTTCCAGGTTTGATACTGGCCCTTGCCAACGCATGAGTAACAGAGATTGGATCTGTGCTGTAAAGTGGGGAGATGATGGTAGGTGTGGTGCTCCACTTCAGACGCAAAACAATCTCCATGGTCTAGCACTAGTGATAAGGAGATAGACACCCTTGCTATCTGGCTGTTACTGACAATAGGCCATTCCACTGACTTTACTTACTTTAAATAGAGGAGATTTTGTTGTATAGTTTTTTAATTCATTTCTTGGACCATGTGACCTCTAGGCACCCCTTTTGCGATCTCAATTCATTTTTTTCATTTACACCGTCAACATCCGGTTGTTTGTTAGAGTTGGGGTTAGTTTTATAATTTAAAAAAAAACCCTCTAAAATTCGTCTGTTAACAAACAACCAGGTGTTGATGGTGTAAATGAAAAAAATGTCCTTATAAATCGAGATCGCAAAAGGGGTGCCTAAAGGTCATATGGTCCCATTTCTTTTATAAATTACTTGTTTTTACAGTTAGCTGGAAATGGTGGGGAAAGAGAGAGAAAAAAAACACTGGGACGCATGGATACAATTTTTCTGTATCCTTTTAGATTTTTCTGTGTCAGTGACACAGGACACGTTTCTATCAGCATCTCTGGTATTGGTAAATTAGTAAGCAAGTAATTTATAAGAAAAATGAATTGCAAAACTAACAAAATTTTCTTAAGACTATATAGTTATGCCGGGACACAAAGTTGAATTGTAGGCAGAGCTTTGCATGTCACATGTCCGTTGGTCACATGACAATTCAAGCCCTTAGCCCTTTACCAACAAAACTCAGAAAGAAACAGATGTGGGTCTCTCACTTCGTTAACGAATAATCACATGTGCCCGCTGTGTTCCCAGAGCATCCAATTCAGCAAAAGAAACTCAATAAGTGCATTCAAGCTTTTTCTTGTTGCACTTTGTGTGTTCTTTGGAATGGCCTTGTGCCCTTTTTGTTGGTTTGGGACTGAAACATGTTTTATCCTTTAGTGTTAATGTAATTAAATGTTGTTATCCTTTGTATTGACTTTGTCTTTTCCCTTTTCAGTGTTAGGTTATTTTTGATAGCCTAATGCATTATAAGGAAGTGAGTGTTAGCTTCAAACTAATACTCCGCTAATTCTTATAGTTACATTAATTTCCAAGTTGTATATCAAGATAGTTGTGTGTAGTGTATAAACAAAAACTTGAGTGTGAAAAGTCCTAGAGAGGGAGTCCCCGTGGCGTAGTGGCTAACATGTTGGGCTACAAAATCATGGTAAGTGAGTTTGAACTCCAGTTGTGGTATTACGTTCACTTTCAGACTAATACCTTTAGAAAAGCTATGAACTCCCTCATCCCTCCAGCTATGGGTTAAATCATACCACTACTATTCTTTTACAATGATGGTTTTCTTAAACATTGTTGCAACTTGGGTATCAGAGTTAATGGAGAAATAATAGGAAGGAACACAATGAGTATTAAGGATAGGGGAAAAGGTTTACTAACCAAAGATACAAGGTGAACAGAGTAAATTGAATTGCTAGGTTAAATTAACAAATCCTGTGAGATCTCATTGTTTTTCTCTTCTAAGTTTTATCAGACATTGTTTATAGGAAAAACAGACGGTTTCATTTTCATTATTTAGGTACTAACTACAGTGATGCTGATAGCTTTTTATTCTAGTGCATCCTGGGATGCACATATTTGCTTTGAATGTGTTCCCCCGGAAAATTAATGGGTCCCATCTAAAGTTTCTTAATAAACTGTATGGTTTTTATTTTATGATCTGGGGAAACAACTAAAGCTGTCTAACTCCTACCTTGTAACCTATCCTGAGTAATTCATTTCTAAGAAACTATTGAAATGTATTTACAGTTAACTTGAAATGGTGAAGGAAGAAAAAAGAAAAACACTGGGACGCATGGATACGATTTTACTGCGTCCTTTTAGATTTTTGTGCATCAGGGATGCAGCGAGAAATACCTATCAGCATCTCTGTACTGTAGTACAAAAAATTGGTCTGCCATAAATACACCTAGCAAAGCTTGCTATTGAAAATCCAGTATGGGCACCCAGATTTGCTAGCATTTTCAGTTGCCAAACTTATAGCTTTGTTTTTTTTTTTTAAAAATGATGACTTAGTTGACTTTCTCTTTGACTGGTTGCCAACCAAGGCTAGAAAGCCTAGTCTGTCCTGCTTATTTAATGCATAGCTGAGAAAAAGAAAAGATGAATTCAGTGTCTTGACATGGAAATTGGAGTGTGATATTGACGTTAGCATTGATGCTGATAGCTTTTTGATTTAGTGCATCCTGGGACACACGTATTTGCTTTGAATGAGTCCACAGGAAAATTTTGGGTCCCAACTAAAGCCGTCCAACTCTTACCTTGTAACCTATCCTCTGTAATTTGTTTCTAAGAAACTATTGAAATGTATTTACAGTTAGCTTGAAATGGTGAGGTGGAGGGGAAAAAAGAAAAACACTGGGTTGCATGGATATTATTTTACCGCGTCCTTTTAGATTTTTGTGCATCAGGGATGCAGGATGTGTACCTATCAGCATCTCTGCATTGGAGGGCATACAAGGAAGAGTGACTAAAATAATAAAAAGAGTAAAAGATTACAGTTACAGGGAGAGATTGGAGAAATGTGGATTAACTACTTTACTAGAAAGAAGAATAAGAGGTGATCTAATTGACATTTTCAAAATAGTAATTGGAATTTCTAATTATAGATTTTTTTTTTTTTTTTTTTTTTTTTTTAATATTTCTTCTCAAACTGGAAATTCATTGTCAAGGCAAATTTCAAAAACTAAGTCTTTTAACCAATTGGATTTTTTTTTACTAAAAGAGATATATTGGAAACATATTGCCTAAATAGATCAAAAACAGGAATATAATTAAAAAATAATGAGAAGATTTCAGATAAAATGGTTACAAAAAGAATTTAACTCTTTGCCTACCAAATTTCCCCCATGGCTGTATCAAATTTTCTTGGTATTTTTTACCTGTATGATGGGATATTTCAAAGTTCACTATCTATTCACCTCAGAATTCATTCTATTCAAATAAAGTCCTATTATTATTGTAATCTGAGTCCTTCTGTTCAAATATATGCGAGAGCTGCTGCCAGCGGTTTACAGTAGGATCATAGTGGTGGGAGAGCCACTGTGAGCAGTTTAAAGTAGGCAAAGACCTAAGAGGGCATTTTTGAGAACTATCAGATGAATTACTTAATAGTTTGATCTGTATATATAGATATTGTAAATGTTCTGTGCAAACATTTTTTTTTTTTTTCTTAAGTTGATGTGAGAAGATAGGAAAAAAAGGAGATGCTCTAGGAGGCATTACAACCAAGCAAATAAATAAATAAATGAATGGATATTAGTGCAAAATGGACATTAAACTGTTTGCGGTCAGAATTTAAGCTCTGTTTGCCAATTCTGTATTTTGTGCTGTTAATTATCAGTTGCCACAATAAAACTAATTGGTACTTATTTAGAATAGCCTGATGTGAAACACAATGATAAAAAAGATTATATAAAAATGCAGTACTTGGCTGGTTTAGCTCAGTCAGTAGAGCACCCAAGGTTCTGGGTTCAATACCAGTCCCCACTAACTCGGTGCATGAGCAGCACAACTTGGGTAATTTAATCTGTGCGGTAAAGTGGGGAGTTGATGGTAGATGTGGCGCTCCATCTCAGATAAAAACAACAATCTCCCTGGTCTAATGCAGTACTTGGCTGGTTTAGCTCAGTCAGTAGAGCACCCGCCTAGAATTCACAAGGTTCTGGGTTCGATACCAGTCCCCACCAACTCAGTGCATGAATAGCACAGCTTGGATAATCTGATCTGTGTTCTAAAGTGGAAGCTGATGATAGGTGTGGCGCTTCACCTCAGATTAAAAAAAAGCAATCTCCCTGGTCTAGCACTAGCTAAAAGGGGATAGACTTCCTCACTGTCTGGCTGGTATTGACAATAGGCCACTCCACCACCTTATATCTACAATCCAGTTAAGAATAACTTTCACTCATATTGTCCTTTTTATTTCTCAACTTTTTTCATGAATTATCCTTTAAAATTTTCCAGACTTTAGATATCTAAAGACTCTGTTGTACGAGCAATGACCACCAGGGGGTACTATAATGTAGCATTACAAGCATTTATAAAAGGCAGTTGGTTTGTAGAAGCCAAGATGTCTTGATCTAAAGTTTTATTTTATTTATTTAATCTCTGGATTTTAAAAGTAATCACTATAAATATTTGAAAAACCATCTGTCTGACAGCAAAAGGACTTCTTTTTAAGAACATTAGACCTCATGAAAGATACATATGGTTTTTTTTGTTTCTTTGTTTATTTTTTCTTACCTATTAAGTGCTTCTCTTAAATGTAAAAAAAAACACTTTTAAGTCTTTAAATTTGGTCTTTCCCATTATAATAATTTCATACGACGACTTGTTTACACAGTAGCATTGCATCCAAGATGATGAAGACCAAGTTACCTTTAAGCACCCCAGGGGTGACCTGGATTCAGAGGGACATGTTTCACTTTGTACCGTCAACATCCGGTTGTTTGTTACCAGAGGATTTTTAGACGCATTTTTTTTTTTTTTAATTATAAAACTAACTGCTAACCCTATCAAACAACCGGATGTTGAATGTGCAAAATAAAACATGTCCTTCTGAATCCAGGTCGCCCCTGGGGTGCTTAAAGGTAACTTGGTCCGATGATGACTCTGGGTTCAGGCATGGTTTCGGGACCAAGTCCAAGTTTAGTCAAAAATGCGAAGTAATAAACTTGTTCATTTTAAACAATGTATCTTTTATTTGTTTGAATTTTTGAGATGAGGCTTGATGTAGCATTCCCAGTTGATTTTTTTTATTTGAGGTTATTGTTATTTAATTGTTAGTTATATAGAGCTTTGTGAGTGGAGTTCAAAACTGTTTGAATTATGCAAATATCTCCAGTGGTTCAAAAGTTATGAGAATTTAAAGCCCCGAAATTGGGGGTACAAAAGTTGACATGATTTTGTTAAAAAAAAACATTTCTTTATTTTTGGACTAATTTTGATAAAACTTTGCATTCTTATGTAAAATTGTATGTTCTTTCTGATTCTGCATTTAAATTTTATGTATCTCCATGCTAGAACCCATTATTTAGGAAATAAAAAGTAGGGATATTAAAAAAAAAAATTTTTTTTAAAGTTTACCACAAGATTATTCAACATTTTCATTTTAATATGGCATATATACACATATATAGTATTAATTTATATAAATAACATCACTTTGGACTTTAAAATTATTTTTTTAAATACCTCCTATGTTGTATTACATACAAGAAATAGAATGACTCTATATAATTTTATTTAACAAAACCCGTCCTGCATGTGCAGTTTTGTTTACGTATAACACATTTTTGGCTGTTCAAAGACAAAATACAGTTTTAACTCGCTGTAGAAAATAATTCAATGAATAAAAATACATAAAGGTTACATATTTAGAAAGATTATTTTATTTTCTTTCCAACCATATAAATATTTTTTAAATTGGACCAGAAATAAGTGATAAATTACTAATTTAAAATGGTATGGTCTGGATAAACGATGCCTCGCTGAGAGTTATTTACGTTACGGAGACAAGTAAATTTGATTTTTTTTTTTTTTTCAAAATTCAAAGTTTCAAAGCAAATTCCTAACAGTATACAATCATTTCTATTTCACATATTTATAATGCTGTCTACTATTTGGCATATAGTGCTTTTTTTATGCTTAACTTATATATTTTTTTTTTAAATCACCTTCAACTTTGGCCTATTGTAGTTTCACTCCCAAAGGTCGGAAAAGAAAGAAAATTCTGCTCGTAGTTAAAAATGTCCCCTATTTAAGTGTAAAATTTCAAGAATATTGATAAAGATTAGCCACTTTGATTTTACAAAAAAAATAACACAGAAAATTTGATGCGTAAAAACTTTGTATCACATTTTTCAGCCCTTTTAAGACAAAATACCATTTTAACTCGCTGTAAAAAGTAATTAAATGGATAAACACCCATGTAAATTACATATTTAGAAAGATTATTTTATTTTATTTCTTATATGATTATTTTAAAGATTAGATCAAGAATAATCGAGAAATTGTGAATTAAAGCTATTGCGGTCAGAAATTTAACAAGTGCTGGGCGTTTGTTTACATATAAAAAAAACGACTAAATTTTAAGTTTTTTTTTCCCCGTAAAATTCAAACTTTGACACAAAAGCCTGACGGTTAACCATCATGTAAGTATCACAATTTATATATCAAAATAATCCTGAGAGTATCTAGTATTAAGGATATAGTGCTTTTTTTTGCTTAGCTTATACTTTTTGAAAGAACTTGCTTCAACTTTCGTTGGTAATGGTTTTGCTTCTGAAGGTAGAAGAAGAAAAAAACAACTTACACAATGTAGTATAAAGTGTCTACTAATTAAGTGTTTAATTTCAAGAATATTGATAAAGATTATCCTCTTTGATTTTGCAATGCAAATTAATGACTAAAATGACTAAAATTTAGGCTCCCAAAAAAATTTATATTTTTTGTTTTCGACCGTTCGAAGGAAAATACTGTTTTAAATCACTGCAAAAAATAATTCAATGGATAAAAACCCATGGAAATTACATATTTAGAAAGATTATTTTATTTTATTTCCAACCATATAAATATTTTTAAGATTGGTTTAGAAATACTCAAG
Source organism: Doryteuthis pealeii (assembly GCA_023376005.1). Taxonomy (NCBI): domain Eukaryota; kingdom Metazoa; phylum Mollusca; class Cephalopoda; order Myopsida; family Loliginidae; genus Doryteuthis; species Doryteuthis pealeii. The sequence continues at coordinate 44,181,322 of CM042154.1, read as the reverse complement.
AAATTGCAAATTTAACTGATTAAGTACCAAATTCCATTTAATCTGCATCTACTGGTGAGGTTCCAATTCTGGAGCTCTGAGAATACCTCTTTATTGCCATTACTCCCAGGTTCACCCTTACCCGGAGTGGTAGTAGTATCTGTTAGGGTCCCACCTATAGGTTAAATAGAAGAAAATGAGTTTAAAAAAATGTTCAATATTCATCAAGAATGAATAGAACAGAGCGTCTTTGGCATAAAATAACCCAATAAGAGTTGGCATTCCATATAATCCAAAAAAGAAAGTATTAGGTCCCAGACCTAACGAAATTCAGAGTTACTCCCCTTGATCAGTAGGAGTTTGATGGGAACCTGGAAGTGGGGTTTCTGCCGTGACACTTGGATTAGAATTTGAGTGATTAGGATGCACGTGTACATGGTTGAGCTAATTAAGTCACTTTTAGGTAGAAGCATTCTCTACCCTGTGTTAAATAAAACCTTGTTAATTTCCATAAACCTGGTCTTGCATTTTCATTCAGTCAGCGATCCGTATTTTATCTGTATGTAAAAACATAGCAGAAAGAAAGAATTTTCTCAGGTTCAAATCATCTAGAATTTTAGTCATAATTAATGTAAACTATTTTGTGAAACATGATCACAGAAGAAAACATTTTTTTGACATTGAGATCTTTTAAAAAAAAAATCTTTTTTAACTTCAAATGAGACATAAAGTAAACACATTTTTCTTTTTTCTTTTTTTTTTTTTATACCCTGTGACTTTCTTTTTACTCAGATTCATTTAAGACTTCATCCTTGGTTTCACAAATTTTGCCAATGATTTACCCCCTGCCCCCCAAAAAAAGAGTTAGCTGAAAGAACTCTTATATCAATATATTCCAGTTTATTCTTTTCAAGCCCATAATCTATTAATAATGGAGATTCGGTCTTTATTTGTCTGGAACCGCAACTACGTAACTGCTTACGTCACAATACTGAAAATCGTCAATACATAGAATAAAGATCAACCCTGTAATCGGGTTTTCAAAATTATTTTTTTTCTTTTTTTTTCAGTAACAAGAGGTTAACTAAAAAGTTAACAAATAAATAAATACCTCCGATTTTGTGTAAAATTTATGTGCAAAATATTTAAAATAATTATTTAATAATTAATAGATGCACGCAACATTTTATTTGAGGGGGACAGAACTAAGTTTCCATTTTAAATTGTTTTATGTTTTTACTCCTTTAATAAATTTGATAATTTTACTTACTTTTGATACAAACCCTCTAACATTGAATTTTCAAACCCCCCTCAGGCAACATCTTTCAAAAATTATTTTTTACAATGCCTGTACACCTAGGTTATATGGTATCTGACTGAATTTAAGTATATACATTGAATCTCATATTGTTCACCATTGGATAGCAGTACCTATCACTTTATATACACACTCTACCCATGGTGAATGGGTTGGATAAATACCTACCTATTTAAGAGTGTAAGAGGTAGAATTATATTCATATATTAGAAAATATCTTTAAAAAACAAGGAAAGAAGGCAATCATTTTTAAACACTAAATTTCACATTCAGACAATAATTAATCACATTCACTCTATAACTTGACCCAAATTCACTGGTTCAATGCCTTTTGACTATTTTACGAAAAGAATCAAAACAGAATATTTTAAATGAAAAAAAAACAAAAAAACAATGGGTTAAATGGAAACTGTATGAATTAGCAATTTGTAATATTTATAATACTAGCAAATATATGCACCCTCCGGGTGCAAGTATTTAAGTTTTAATATAATAAAATATCATATTAAATTAGAAAGGCTAATGAAACTGAATAAGAATGTAGATAAAAAGATTTGAAACAGAGGTGGGTATAATTGAAAAATAGAACAACTGAAACTTACTCTTCCATCACTCTCGTCTTTCATTGTTATTTTTTTTCTAATTTAAGTATTTAGTTAAAAGAGGAAGTAAAGAATAAAATGACAGTTATTTTTTCTTGTTAATGGATTTCATTTAAGATTCATTGAAGAGATTTTTGCTTATATTCATTAAAATAAAACCAAACTATTAGAAATCAATAACACTGAGCATATATTTATTAAATTCGATTTTTTTAATATCAATATGCAAATTAGCCTTCCCGTTCACACTGTAAACCGCCATTTTGTTGTATATATAAATATAATTGCATGTTGTTAGTGTGTAGATATGGTTAACAGTATTAATAATGTAAAACAAGTTTATTAATAATTGAGGTTTAGATACAAATAAAATCATGGAGAATGTGACGGCAATAAATAAGGGAATTGTGACTTGAGTAGTGATTTAGTTTCGGTTACAGACAAACCAACACACAATCTCTATTATAATAAGATTTTCCATAAACTCAAGCCTACTATAATGTTTAAGTGAAAGTTGTACAATCCAACATTGAAGAAAACTAGGATATGAAAAGGGGAATTATTTTTTACAAAAATTGTTTGTAAGTTACAAAGGGGTAAAATATTCTTTTCAGTACTTTCATTTCTTAGTTTAATTGATTAAATTAACTTTCTTTTATTGTGTATTATGTGTGTGTGTGTGTGTATATATATATATATATATATAGATACGGGGTGTTCCATTAAGTCCATGTGCACTTCTAAAATTTTAAAGTACACACGGACTTTGTGGACACCTTGTGTGTGTGTGTGCATATATATATATATATATATATATATATATATATATATATATGCAGATTTTTTTTTAAATTCTTCTTTTTTGGACACTACACCATCATCATTAGTTGACAAAAGGTGCCAATAACCTATATGAAAATGGCATGGCCTATATATTTAACTAATATAGATAAATAAAGGAAAGAAACTCACTAACAATGGTCTTCTAATCTTACTTGCTAACCATTACACAACATTAGGTGCCCATATCATTTTTTTTTGTATAGTCATTTATTAAGCTTATACTTATGTGGCACAAGGATAGATTTATTGGACACACAGTGCAAAATGAACTCACTAACAATAGTCTGCTAATCTTGCTTGCTAACCATTACACCACGTGAGGTGCCCATTTCGTCTCTTTTTTGCATAGTCATTTACTAAGCTCAGCTCAGTTGTAGTAGCATTACAAGCATTTAGCTGAAAAACGCTGACATTTTCAAATTTGCAACCTTAATCAGTTAAATTTGCAATTTCTCGAGTATTTCTTAACCAATCTTAAAATATTTATATGGTTGGAAAGAGAATAGAATAATCTTTCTAAATATGTAATTTTTATCGGTTTTCATCAATTTAATTATTTTTTACAGCGAGTTAAAACCGCATTTTTGGTCGAACAGCTGAAAACAAAAATATGACCTTTTTTTTCTTTTTTTTAGGATAAATTTTACACGTTGTTTTGTTTTTCAAAATCAAAGTGTCTAATCTTTATCAATAATATTCTTGAAATTTTGCACTCAATTAGAAGACACCTGGAAGTACAAACGGGGTCTTTTTTTTTTTTTGTTTCTAGGACCCGTGGAAATAAAAATATGAGAGCGCAAGTTCAAGGCTATTTGTTTAAAAAATATAAGATGAAGCAAAAAAAAAAAAAACACTATGTCCGTAATATTAGAGAGTTTGAAAATTATTTTTGCTTAAAATTTCTGAAATTTAAAGATTGCTATACTGTTCGGGATTTGCTCCGAAAGTTTGGATTTTGAAGAAAAAACTCGAATTTACATGACTTTCGGATGTAAAAACACCCTGTCAACTGACATCACAAATCAGACCTTATTGATTTAAAATCACAATTTCTCGTATATTTATGGTTCAATCTTAAAAAATATTTATATGGTTAGAAAGAAAATAAAATCTCTCTTAATATGTAATTTGTATGTGTTTTTATTAATTGAATAATTTTTTTACAGCAAGTTAAAAACGTATTTTGCTTCAAACAACCGAAAATGCGTGATAGGAATTTTTTTCCGAGAATACATTTTACACTCTACATTTCTTTGGAAAATCTAAGTGGCTAATCTTTATGAATATTCTTGAAATTTTGCACTCAATTAGAAGACATGGGGCCCTTTTTTTTTTGTTTGTTTGTTTCTAGGACCCGTGGAAGTAAAAATACAATAATGCAAACTTCAAGGCTATTTGCTCAAAATGTGTATTAGAAGCAAAAAAGAAGCACTATGTCTGTGATATTAGAAAGTTTCTGAATTATTTTGATATATAATTTGTAAAATTTAAAGATTGCTAAATGGTTCTGGATTTTCTTCAAAAGTTTGTATTTTGAAAAAACAAAACTCAAATTTATTTGTCTGACAGGCGTACCGCATAAGGTAAACTATCAGTTACGCATTGTTTATAAAGACAATGAAGTTTAAATTCATCGCTTATTTCTCATCCAATTTTTAAAATATTTATATCATTGAAAATAAAATAACACAATCTTTCTAATTATTCAGCTTTTATGTGTTTTTAACAATTGAATTATTTTTTACGTCTGTTTCAATTTTGGGAGAAAAAAAATAACTTGAAATTACTAGAGATGTAAACAAAATAAGGCACACACTGACCAGGTTTGTGTGAAAACATATGTGAATAGGTAATCTATTTCTTTTATGTAATTCAACATAAGCATTTAGAAATGTATTTTTAAATTCAAAGTGATATATATTTAAATTAATATTATATATGTATACATGCAGTATAAAAATGAAAATGTTGAATAATCTTGTGGTAAACTTTTTTAAAAAAAAAAATCTTGATATACCTACTTTTTTTCCCCCAAATAATGGATTCTAGCATGGAGATATATAAAATCTAAGGCCAGAATAAAAAAGAACATAGAATTTTACATAAGAATGCAAAGTTTTATCAAAATTGCTTCAAAAATTAAAAAATGGTGAAGAAATTACTGAATTTCTTGTTCTGAAATGGTCCATGTATTGACACAATTTTTTTATCAAAACCGTGTCCACTTTTTTACCTCAATTTCGGGGCTTTAAATTCTCATAACTTTTGAACCACTGGGGATATTTGTATAATTCAAACAGTTTTGAACTCCATTTACAAAGCTCTATATAACTAAATTGATTAAATAACAATAACCTCAAATAAAAAAAATCAACTGGGAATGCTAGTTGTAGCACATCACCAGATGTATGGGACACCCGGTGAGAAATGAACAAGAGTCTAAGAGTCTTTTTTAACTTTATATAAACACTCACAGGTCCTATAACCTGGTTTCATTGTGGTGATGGTGGGGGAGTCTACTCATGTAGCATGTCTTGGGTAGGAGTAACCTGGCAGAGCCCATCCCTCTCCAGGTGTACAACTGGTTTGAATTCAGAGTTTTCCTCCTCCTAGACTGATTGCCATAGCAAGGTTAAAGATCATGGTCCACCCTACTATTTACCCATAGCTGGAGGGAGAATAGTTGAATGCATACCTTTCCTAAGGGCAGTGATGCTGATAGCCTTTTGATTTAGTGCATCCTGGGACACACATATTTGCTTTAAATGAGTCTACAGGAAAATTTATGGGTCCCAACTAAAGCTGTCTAACTCCTACCTTGTAACTTATCCTGTAATTCGTTTCTAAGAAACTATTGAAATGTATTTACAGTCAGCTTGAAAAAAGAAAAACACATGGATACGATTTTACTTTGTCCTTTTAGATTTTTGTGTGTCAGGGACGCAGGACGCATACCTATCAGCATCTCTGTAAGGGTATTAGTGATATGTAAAATGCAAACAGCCTCATCCAGGATTTGAATTCAGGTTGCTATGTCCATTTCCTATGACGATAACCATTACACCATGAGCACCTCCTATAAACAATATATGTAGACTGTAATTTGAAGAACCAAGTGAAAAAGTAGAAAAGCAAAAATACTGTTGTCAAATGAAGACGGAATGGTAAATCCGAAGCGTATTATTAGATTCAACTTAGAATTATTTGGATTGTTCGGACTATTGTCCTCATCTTCATTGTTATCTCTATAACGTTTTGGCTGATGTTCCCTCCGGCCTTCTTCAGGTATTTCTTGTTGGACTCGGGAGCTTTCTTGAACTCGGAGACCTTCTTTTCGAACACAGGAACATTCTTGTTGTAATCAGGAGCCATCACGGAATTTTGAACCCAACCCTTTATTCAATCCACAAGCCGAAACGTTGTACAGATAACAATGAAGATGAGGACAATGGTCCGAATAATCCAAATGATACTAATTATCAAGCCTCATTTTAAAAATTCAGAGAAATAGATTCAAATTAGTTTGCTAAAAGAATGATTGTTGTGGGTCTGAAGTAAAATGCATATCTAATGGTTAGATTACCTCTATTATGTTAGTATAGCATTTATTCTAAGACTTACAGCAACAAATAAATGAATTAAAACTTAGTTCAAATCTAATGGTTTATTTAACAACAAAACAATGACTAAATATAAATGTCCTTCCTATGTATAGTCAAGTTTGAGAGACTTACCAGTCTGATGAGCGAGCGTCTGGTATCTTCTGTTTTAGTCAATCCTCAGAGATAATTTCTGGTTGACTGCTCTTAGAACTGGTCCGAATGTCTATCCGATCTTGGCGCCAAAACTTATTTTACCAACATCTCTTATGAGGGTAATCTCAAAAGTAAGGTCTCCATAGTGCTAAGAACACAGGAAAACTGTTCATGCACTTATTAACAACACTGGTGGGTTTGTTGTGCCTGCCACTGCATGCACCTCACTACCACGCTCGGTCTTGGCAGTCATTTGTGATAGAGATCCCCATTGATGCATTAAATTGATTGAATTTCATCACCAATTAATATAGATGTGTATGGTGAATTGTGCATGAATGTCAAAAATGTCCACAAATGGTGTAGGGAGTTTGCAACCACAATGACGTTCAAAAACTTCCTCAACAACATGGCGGCAAGCTGGTATAACATGGGCACACAAAAACTGGCACAGAGCCTACAAAAATGCATCAACCAAAATGGCAAATATGTAGAAAAATAGATACATGTTCAAACTTTTGAATGATGTAAACATCATTAGCAGTAAATAAAGAAACGTTTCTGTCATTTCTAAATATTTTGGACACCTTTCCAAACAATTTGGAGAAAAAGCTAGATAGGAACTACATAAGGATGCTCCGTCCTGTTTTCAACTAATACTGGAAGCAGGATCTCATAAAACAGCAACTGTACGGCCACTTACCTCCCATCTCTCAAACCATCCAAGTAAGAATAACAAGATATGCTAGGCACTGCTGGAGAAGTAAGGATGAACTTGTAAGTGATGTTCCTTTATTGACTCCTACACATTGACACATCAGAGTTGACTGACTAGCCAAAACTTACATTCATCAGCTTTGTGCAGACACTGGATATATATATATACACACACACACACACACTGATAGTTACGTGTCCTGCATCACTGAAGATTTTAGAGAGATTATTTTATTCTCTTTCCAACCATATAAATATTTTTTAAGATTGAACCATAAATATACGAGAAATTGTGATTTTAAATCAATAAGGACCGATTTGTGACGTCAATTGACAGGGTGTTTTTACATCCGAAAGTCACGTAAATTCGAGTTTTTTCTTCAAAATCCAAACTTTCAGAGCAAATCCCGAACGGTATAACAATCTTTAAATTTCAGAAATTTTAAGCAAAAATAATTTTCAAACTCTTTAATATTACGGACATAGTGCTTTTTTTTTTTTTTTTTTTTTTTTTTGCTTCATCTTATATTTTTTAAACAAATAGCTTTGAACATATTTTCATTTCCACGGGTCCGAGAAACCAAAAAAAGAGACCCCGTTTTTACTTCCAGGTGTCTTCTAATTGAGTGCAAAATTTCGAGAATATTGATAAAGATTAGCCACTTTATTTTGAAAAACAAAACAGCGTGTAAAATTTATCCTAAAAAAAAAGGTCATATTTTTGTTTTCAGCTGTTCGACCGAAAATACGGTTTTAACTCACTGTAAAAAAATAATTCACTTGATGAAAACCGATAAAAATTACATATTTAGAAAGATTATTCGATTCTCTTTCTAACCACATAAATATTTTTAAGATTGGTTAAGAAATACTCGAGAAATTGCAAATTTAACTGATTAAGGTCGCAAATTTGAAAATGTCAGCATTTTTCAGCTAAATGCTTGTAATGCTACTACAATTATAATTATTTATATATATTTCTATAATTTTATATATATATATCCTAACTATGCGGACATTAGATGTGATCTAGAGGACTTGCCAAAAGCGATAACTGATGGGAACAGATGGCAAAGAAAGTCAAGGGAATCTGTGCTGTCGTCACGCCTTGAATATTGTTCTTTTCTTAGTTAAAAGGCTTAACATTAATTTAAAACAAAAACAACAAAAAAATACATTAAAACTGACAATATTTGCAGCAATATTTATTTGCCTTTTGTTTGTGAAATGAAACCATTTTGTGTATTTTTTTAATAATTGTGTGTTATATGTGTATGTTTGATGATGCATTATATAAATCACATGAAAAAGAAATAAATGAAAGGCAGATCTACAGTTATTAGGTAACAAAAATATATTTAGTTACAACTAACAGAGAAAGCAGATATGCTGATAGGTACATGTCCTGCGTCCCTGACACACAAAAAATCTAAAAGGACGCAGTAAAATCATAACCATGTATCCCAGTGTTTTTCTTTTTTCTTCCCTCATCACTTTAAGCTAACTGTAAATACATTTCAGTAGTTTCTATTGAAACAAATTACACAGAATAGGTTACAAGGTAGGAGTTAGCCGGTTTTAGTAATTTCCCTAGATCCTAAATAAAAACCCTACAATCTATTAAGAAACTTTAGTTGGGTCCTATTGATTTTGCTGGGGACTCATTCAAAGCAAATATGTGTGTCCCAGGATGCACTAAATCAAAAAGATATCAGCATCACTGGAGAAAGAAAATATCCTGGCTATGACGTTAAACTGCATCTAATAGTAAAGTTCCAGTTTTGCAGCTCTGGGGAGTGTGGAGTATTCCTTTATCGCCATTACTCCCAGGTCCACTCTAGCCTTGAATTGTTGTACCTGATAAAGTCCCATCTATGGGTTAAATAGAAAAAAAATGAGTTCAAAAATGTGTTTTTTAATACCCATCAAGAATGAATAAAACAAAACATTTTTGGCATAGAATAACCCAAGGGTTAACATGCCATAAAACCCAACCAACCTGAAAGAGAATTCACACAGAAGCAGAGATGCTGATACATACGTGTCCTGCGTCACTGACGCATAAAAATCTAAAAGGATGCAGAAAAATTGTAACCCTGCATTCCAGTGTTTTTTTTTTTTCTTCCCCCACTAAGTCACTGTAAATACATTTCAATATTTTCTTGGAAACGAATTATAAAATCACTCAATAAGTACCGGGCCTGATATATAGATGGTGCCACTAATAAAAAATCCATATAATTTTTATAAAGTACTAACCTTCAAATTGCACATGTCAAATGTTGAGCCCAATCAGATTATTAGTTTACAAATTACAGTTATTTAAGGGAAGCTACTTTTGCAATTTTCAAAACAATGGACAAATCTGAATTTCATGTGTTGATAAAGCATTGCTTTCTGATGGGAAAAAATACTGTTCAAGCAAAGCAATAGCTTGATAAGTGTTATTCGGACTCTGCTCTGTCAGAAACAACGGTTAAGAGGTGGTATGCTGACTTTAAATGTGGTCGTATAGACACAAATTAATGCTGAATGCTCAGGTCGCCCAAATTCTCCAGTTGTCCAGGAAAAACGAAAAACACCAAAAAACTCATTTTGGCCGATCATAAATTGAAGTTGCATGAAATAACAGAGTAATTGAAGATATCAGAAGGCAGTGTATTCACCATTTTACATGAATATTTGTCAATGAGAAAGCTGTGTTCAAAGTGGGTGCCACTTTGCTCACAGTCGATCAAAAGCAACAGCGCATCGAGGATTCAGTGCGTTGTTTGCAAATATTTCAATGCAACAAAAAGGAGTTTTTGTGTAAATATGTGACAATGGATGAAACATGAATCCACAGCTTCACTCTGTAGTCAAATTGGCTGTCAGCTGATTGGACAGCAGCAGGTGAAAGCCATCCAAAGCGACCAAAGTCATAAACATCAGCAGGCAAGGTTTTGGCCTTCATATTTTTGGATGCACAAGGTATTTTGTTTATTGATAACCTTGAGAAAGGAAGAATCATCAATAGCAAATATTATATAGCATTATTGGTGCATTTGAAGGAAGAAATCACCAAAAAACGGCCACAAATAAAAAAGAAAAAGTGCTCTTTCACCAAATGTACCATGTCACAAGTCAATTGCAACAGTGGCAAAACTACAGGAATTGCACTTCGAATTGCTTCCACACCCACCCTATTTTCCAGATTTGGCCCCCAGTGACTACTGGCTGTTTGCAGACCTCAAAAGAGTGCTCCAGGGAAAGAGATTTGACTCCAATGAAAGAGCCATGGCAATGAATGAATACTCCAAACTCCCCAGAGCTACAAAATCGGAACTGTATTTAGTTTCATTAACCTTTCTAATTTAATGTAATATTTTATTACATTAAAACTTAAATACTTTCACCCGGGGGGGGGGGGGTGCATACATTTGCTAGTTTTATAAATTTCTCTTTTTGGTAATGCATAAAAAATTCTGTATATATAAAATCTATTTAAATCCTCTATGTTCTTTTTCTTTTAAGGGTGATCCTCGTTGGACAGACGATCTGCCTGTGTGTCAGCAGACCAGTGTGGGAACATCTCCACAAACAATTTACATTGATGGCCATCCCATTATACAGGAATCAGAAGATAGACATTTTTGTTTTAGGTAAATTGATATTTTGTAGTTATCAGATATAGAATTTTACTATTCGACTGAAAGGTTTGTAATTTTTTTTTTTTTTAACTAAATTTTTGGTGGCAGAAGAAATCCAGAATTCAAATAGCCTCCCATTAACCTGCTTTGTCTGCCTGACCTCTTTTTGTGGGGTTATTTAAAGGATTTTGTATATTTGAATAAGCTTAAAACATTGTTACAACTCAAGAATAATAATAGGGTGAGTAATGCCATTTTGTTTAGGACAGGTATAATTACCAACACAGGAACATGTATCATACATCAAAATGAAGCTGGTCCTCTGTGGATCACATCCCTACTTCTCAACATAGTCAGCGTTTCTCTCAATAGCAATGTTCCACCTTCGAATGAGAACATGTATCCCTGCGGCATAAAATTCTGTTGACTGTTCTTTGAGCCTCTTTTTCACTACAGATTTCATTTCCCCATCACTGGAATAATGTTTGCCTCTCAAACCCTCTTTCATGGGGCCAAAGAGATGATAGTCTGAAGGCGCTAAATTTGGTGAGTATGGAGGATGTGGTAAAGTTGTCCACCTGAATGAGGTGATTTTCTCCCTTATCCTGATGCTTGTGTGTGGTCAAGCATTGTCATGCAGAAGGAGGATATTGTTGATTGGCAAGTTGGGTCTTATTCGTCTGATTCTTGCTCTGAGCCTCGTTAGGGTCTCAATGTAGGCCTTAGTTTTATTAAAAAAAAAAACTTCAAATGAAATAAAGAAAATGGCATTACTTTTTGACACGTCCAGGTGCAATTTTGTATCCGTGAAAATTGAGGCAATCTACAAGATACCATTTGTCACAAATAGCTAAAAATATTTTTTCTGCAGCTATATTTTATGACTCCAAAAACTAAATGATTAAATTTCTTTGTGTCAGTCTTTTATGGGCCACCCTGTTGGCTGGGGCTTTAGAATACACCTCTGCAGATGGGTAAGATGCCCCCCAAATGGGACCACCTGTTGACCATATGTGGCGACCTATGATGCTTAAGGATGGAATCCTGGTGGATGAGCAGTCTATGACATACAACACCCCACTTTGGCACTTACGTAGGCAAGACAGGCGTTTGGAGAGGTCCCCTTAGCACCTATATGATTATCCCGACCCTATTGCCCTTATGGCAAGCTTCAACCCTTTTTATCATATATGTGCTAGAAGACGGTGATGAGGGTCTTAATTTCCTGGGTATGACATTAAACTCTAACTGATGATAAGGTTCCAATAGGTCACTACAGCCCAACATATAAGCTGCTTCTTTAAGACGTCTTGTTTTCCATGTCCTTCCCTATCTATCATTTCAACTTGAAAATATAACTTTAATTTACAATAGTATATAAAATATAATACAGATATAAAGCGAGGTGGGGTCATTGTAAAATATCTACATATATTTGCCAATAAAAAGTGAGAAACACAGCACGGTAAATATCTGAAATTTGATTTTACTGAAATTTGTACTCAATTAAAAAAAAACAACATTTATTTAAATTATTGGGTGAGGGTGTAAAATTGATTTGCTAATTAAAAAAAATAACCCAGTAACATTGATCATGGCTAAGCAAAAACAGGAGACCAGACATTGTCTATAAAGTCAGTGCGCTTAAAATAATTTATAACTTTTAAAGTGCATATAAATTTTATGGTCACCCTGTGTAGTTAATTGATAGATGTAGGCATCATCTATATGAAACTTAAGATAAATCATTAACCCTGCATCATAAAACAATATTAGATTAATATCGATTAAATTATGAAATTGCCTTGAATAAGTGCTGTCCTGGAAAAATTTTAAGATGTCCTGGAAACGTCCTGGAAAATGATTTCCTAAAATGAGTGGGAACCCTGAAAAAGTCTTGGATCAGCTCATTTACTCTCTATGAAAGGTAAGCTAGGCTAGTCCACAACAAAACACAACATGACTTGATTGTAAACCCTTATTTATTGAATGACCCTTGTATAAATAAATAGCATCAAAATGTAATGCATACAAATGTTAACAAACTTTGCTGCTATACTCTCAGGCCTTCATTCTTTACTCGTGCAGTAATTACAGAACTCTGTCAAGCAATTTTATTTATTTGTTTTTGTTTTTTAGTTTGGAGGGTGGCAGCTCTTTATATGGGGTTTTTGACGGTCATGATGGCAGTAAACTCTCCAACTTTGTGGCTCAAAGAATACCGGCCGAACTACTGTTTGATCAGCTGAGTGGTAAAAAAACTGACCAAGAAATCAAAGAGGTATTACAACAGGTTAGTGTCATCAGTAATTTTATCATTTTTTTTCATTATTTTAAAAAGACATTGTAAACTCTATTCTTATTTCTATTTTTCGGACTGTTATTCTCATCTTTATTGTGGTATGTAAAAACACAATGTTTTGGTCGCTGTATCCTCCAGCCTTTTTCAGGTGTTTCCTATCTATCTGAGCGTAGCAATGACCCAACCTGGTAAATCATTTTGAATAGTTACTGTTAATCAAGCAAGGCAGCAAAGAACTTTCACAATTCAAAATAAACAAACAAAATGGATTTACAAATTACACTTAAACAAATTTAATTTAGATATAAAACTGCATTGTCTTTAAGAGACATAAATTCTCGGTAATCTGAACATTAGATACATAAATGAGAGTGGCCTCCCCTTGTTTCTTACACTTTAAGGAAGCCGTCTGTTTTGGTCGGACCATTTTCATTTCACCATAATCAATACAACTGCATGTTTTAACATGAAAATATCATAAAATGTGTTCTTAATAACAGTTAAGTTCATTTCAAATAATGCACAAGCACAATTAAGAACACATTATATTTTTCCTCAAAGTGTAAGAAACAAGGGGAGGTCACTCTCATTTATGTAGCTAATATTCAGATTACCAAACTCTTTTTAGCTACAAACATCTCCAGACAATATACATAGAACAGCGCAACTCATAAAATAAAAGGAAATGAAATGGTTACTTTTTTGGATTCAGTTGACAACCCAGATATCAATCAGTAACAAAGATATAATCTGATAAAGGATTCATTTCCTGTTGATTTTATCTTCTTCAACAACAGCTTTATCCAGGATTTGTATTTGGCCTTTTAAGTTCATTTACTATGGTTATTTCTTGAACTGGAGTGATGCTCTTTCTAAGATGAGAGTTATACCCCTTTAGCAACTGGATGTTTCGAAAAATGTTTATCAGCATAGATGGTGTCCTGCACTAAACTAGTAGTGAGGTTCCAATTCTGAAGCTCTAGGGAGTGTAGAGTACCCCTTCATTGCTTCCAGGTTTAGCATCATACCCAGAACATATGCCATTCAGAATTTTGCACCTAAAACAAAAACTCTTGTAACAATATTCATACTTTGGCAATTTCAATTTACATTTGATAACCTGCGGAATAGTGATTGTTCTTGTTGAATCTCTATATATATATGTGTGTGTGTGTGTGTGTTTACCAACTGCTCCACAGGAGCAGGATGTGACTCAAGGTCAATTTCTTAAGCGGAGTTTGCCAGGTTTGAATTCAGAGTTTTCCTTCTAGCCTTGTTTCCAAACCAACTTTAAAGAGCCCAATCTGCCTTACTATTTACCCATAGCTGGAGGGAGAATAGTTGAATTCATATTTTTCCCAGGGGTATTAGGGCAAGTGAAGTGCAAACAACCTCATCCAGGATTTGAATTCCTCTTGCTGTGTCCATTTCCTACGACACTAACCATTACACTACACACATTGAACAATGATATAACTTCTATACCATGTGGTGTTATAGTTAGCAAGCTAGATTACCAGACCATTGTTAGTGAGTTCGATTTTCACTGGGTGACCCATATTTCTGGTCTTGTGCTATGCATAAGCTATGCTTAGTAAATAATTATATCTTTTAGTTCCTTTTGTCCCAAACTAGATGAATCCTAGAACACTAATGTGTGACCTGGTCATGGTTTGGGCAAACCGGAATTAAGATACGGGGAAATACTTAAGAAAATCTTTTTTATCGCCGGTCAGAATTTATAAATAAAAAGAATAAAAGGGATTTTTCCACTGAAAAGGTAAAGAGTGAGCGTAGATAGGAATCAATAGGAATGTGGAAGGGAAGACCTGTTCCTTTGTTAGAACTGCTAAAAAGTGTCATAATTATATTGTGACCAGAACACATTGATTTGAGGTCCATCACTCCCACAGCTTTGAGTAAGAATTGATTTTGTATTTTGTTATTGAATATAAATGTTTGTTGTGTTTGAAAGAGTTGTTGTTTCTTATGTGACCACTAGGCCGCCATTGACCGTGGAATATCAGTTTCTATAGCAGATTTCTAGTCGTTTGACATCTGAACACAGCATGGGCATTTGGCTAGACTTTCAGCAAGTATAGAGACCCTGCAATCCATGGCTGATGCAGAAAATCCGATCTTGACGGACAGTTTTCAGAAATTCAGTGAGCCCTTTAGCTCAGGAGCGGCCGACGGGTTATAATGTATTTTCTATCATTTGATTGAAACGTGTAATAATTATTACATTATTTGTTTTTGAAAAAATACCATCTTAACATTGTTTTTGTAGGCATTCACTGCTGTTGAAAGGGGTTATTTTGAATCCGTGATGGAACTCCTATCAGAAAAAGCAGCATTACAAATTGAAATTCAGGAGGTAATAAATAAATTTTTACATCTTTTGGCTTTAATACATCAATTCTTAGTCAATGTTCTCAAATAATGATATTGTAAAAATGTTTTTTGTTTTTTCTCTCTCTTTTTTTTTTTTTTTTTTCTAAATTTTATTTTCTAGTCAATGTTGTACAAATCATGTTAAATAACAGTCAAACAATTATTTTTTTCCATTGTAAATTTTTAAAACATTCTATAAAATATGCTCAAATTTGTCACTTGCAGTATTTTAATGGTTTTTGAGATCAAGTGAGGGTATCCTGTTACTTAAAAAGTTGATGTAATAGAGAAGAGATGGGCTAATTTTTGGATTCAGAGTCCAAAAGTTAGTAAAAAACAAGTGTAAGATCTAACACAACAAAATTTGAGATACCCATTGTGATGTTTTATTATATCCCATTATATATAAATTTTAAAACATTCCATAAAATAAGCAAAAAAATTTTAAATGTTGTATTTTTACGGTTTTTGAGGAAAAATGAAGGTATCCCATAGTTCAAAAAGTTGACGTGATATAGAAAAACTGGATGGTCAAAAACAAGTGTCAGATCCAATTCAACAAAAATTGTGTTCCCCAGTGTTATTATTCTTGATAATATTTTTAATTTTTAATAATCATTATTTTAAATAATTACCATTAAATAATTCATGTATTTTTTAGTCAATGTTTTATAAGTTGAAATTCAGGAGATAATGAATAAATTGTCACATCTTTTTTGCTTTATTACATTGATTCTTAGTCAATGTTCCCAAATAATCACATTGTAAAAATGCTTTTTTTTTTTCTTCTTTTTTTTCCTTCATTCTAAATTTTATTTTGAACTAGAAATAAATTCTTCAGGAAATGAACAGGGTTATTTCCCTTGCTTAAAACTATTGAAAAAAATATTTTTAATCAATTTTTACATATTTGTATATATGAAAACGGGCGGACCCACCTTGATTCGTAATCACCATTTTTTTTTTTTAATTCGAGACAATAAATTTTCTTCGTCTTTTGTAGAAAAATGGTTTAAAAAGACAGATAAATATTTTTAAACCAAAATAGATACTTTATAAAATGAACAGGGTAATTTCCCTTGCATAAAATGATAAAAATAATGATTTTAAATCAATTTTACGACTAAACGGATGGATTTTTTTTTTTTTTTTTTTTTTTTTTTAATTCGAGTAGATAAACACCTCTGTTCTTTTGGAATAATTGTTTTAAAAGGACAGAAAAACATTCCAGACGAGAAATTAACCTTTCTGTAAGAAACATACTTCTTTTCCTGGATTAAAAATGTTGAAAATATGAGTTTTAATCGAATTTAACAGTGTATATGAACTGTGGATGCTTCAGGGCGTTCTGGGTACAGGATTTTTTTTTTTTTTTTTTTTTTTTTTTTTTTTGATGCTTCACGGCGCTTTAGTACATTATGAGTTAAAAGCCATCCTATTGGGTACCAATTATACTAGCTCTTGTCGAGGGCTCTTGATTGGGTTTCAGCCCAACAATGACACTTCATACATTGAGTATATATTAAATTTTATCAAACTTGAATAATATTTATAAAGTTAGAAAATATTATTGTACAAAAGAATTTGTTGCAAGAAAATCACGTTAAAAAATCGTCAAAATCACAGTAATTAAAGCTTGAGAATCAAAAATTTCAAGATTCAAGTCCGGATTCAATCCAGAATGTTTATAATTTGCTCACAGTGTGCCTGATTACAAAATGGTATGATATATTGGGCTACAGCCTCTAGGAGTAAAGTTGAAAAAGTCTAACACCCTGACTTTCGCATTTAGTATTAGAGATTGCTGTTTAATTGTCTTTGTAAAAATTATAGACAAGTGTTATATTATTATTTTTATAAATTTTTTTTTACATATTATTTTTAACCCTTTCACTGCATAATTAAATTTCATCTTCATTCCCGTAATGATGTTATCCACCAAAAAATAAAATTGATATTGAGTCAAGGGTTGGTGCGATGTTTCAGAAGTCGAAACGGGGGTATCCACTTCTCGCAGCATAAGGAGAGGTATTTTCAAATATCTGGAGCTAAATCCACTTTCTGGGTTAATGTAGAATAGAAATGAACTTTATTAATATAGAATATAAATAAAATAGAATAGAACTATTATTACAATCAAAATAGATTAGAAATTAACTTTATTTTCTGCACATTTTGATACTCTATTTATTTTACTAATATTGTTAAAAAAGAATCTACAATATAATCCAGCTTTGTATTATTTAGATTTTTTTTACTGTTGTCCTCCTCTTTATTATATACATAATGTTTTGGCCTTCTTCGGGTGTTTCTTGTCGAACTCGGGAACCTTCTTGTAATCGGGGGCCTTCACACCAAACGCTCTATTTAATCCATTGCGCAGATGCAGATATTTTTTTTTTTTTTTTTTTTTTTTTTTTTTGTTGACATTATGCTATCGTCCTTATTTGACAGAAAGATGCCAACTACAAAAAGTCAGGATTGAACTTGTCACTTAGAACTGTATTAACCTCTATATCTGTTGTGCCATATGTCCACAGGGCACAATGGATATAAGGGCCAGTCAAGGCAATATATTACAATTGTAAAAGATAAAACAAATCTGTTTTGCAATATGTGTATTAAGTATTACTAGTACAAAATAAAAACACCCTCCAGGCGATGTAAAAATAGATTTTTGAAACATATTTCCTGAGGGGCAATAATCTTCACTTTTTAGAATGGGTATCGAAAATCATATCCCACATTCGTCATATTATGCTCTACCACTTTGAGAAAGGTTGGAACGTAGTTATTTCATGATCTCAATGAGGCTGAACTTGCAATTCAGTCGTAAAATTAGAACATATTACAGGGTGACCCAGAAAAAACAGAACTCAAATGAGGGGAGTAAAAAAATTCAATGTCACCGTAAAATCATCAAATTCATTAAAGGATTAAAAAATAAAACAATTTGAAATGTAAACTTTAAATATGTATTAAAATAAAACAAATTATATATAGATATATAATACCAGTCATGTATTTATTAAAACTTGTTTTAAAAAACAATGAGGACTGTCTAATGTTGCATGTTTAAATGTTATGACGATTTTAGGTAATGTGACATAAGCAGTGATGTAATTTTTGTTACAGACAAAAACCAGAAGCGAATCTCCATTATTAGTAGATATTGTTATTGTGTATTTTTGTATTATTTATTGTAAAATGAACATAGGATTTATATGTAAAAAAAAAATTCAATTTATCCTTTCTTGCTTAAATAGCTCTTTGATTTTTTCAGTTCGTGGAATTTTCACAGATTGTGATAGTAAAAGAAAAAAAAATTTTTTTCATAATTGTCTTCGTCTTACAGAATCCAAGTTATCCTCCATCAGAAAATATTCGGGGTAAATTGCAAGATTTTGAAACCAAGTTAGCTGGAGGGACGACTGCTACAGTTGTTCTCATTCATAACAATAAATTGTTTGAAGTCAATGTGGGTAAGTTTTCAGTTTCTCTCTCTCTCTCTCTCCAATTTGTTTGTTGTGGTAGTTTTTTGAGAGGGTTGCATTTTGGGGGGTATTTCTTGTTGATTATCTCTCTCTCTCTCTCTCTCTCTCTCTCTCTCTCTCTCTCAAGTATGATTTAAGATTATTTTTGGCATGTGGGAGAGGGGTATTTTTTATTTTTTATTTTTTATTTTTTTATTTTTTGTATCTCTTGTTTTTGTCTTTTCTATCTCTCTCTCCTGATATAATTTAAGATTACATTTTTTTGGGAGAGGAGTCTTTTTTATTTTTTTCTCTTATTTTGATCTCTCTCTCTCTCGTCTCTCTCTCTCTCTCTCTAATATGATTTGTTATATTTTTGTAGGGGAGGATGTCTTTTTTTTCTCTCATTTTTTTCTCTTTCTTTTTCCTCTCAATTTTTGGTATCTCTTGTTTATTATTTTTCTCTCTCTTCTCGCTCTCTCTCTCTCTCCTAAATATAATTTAAGATTACTTTTGGGGACTGGGTTTTCTCATTTTTTGGTCCCTCTTGTGGATTATTTTTGTGTCTCTTAATGAGTGGAAGTCCTTGTGGTGTTGTGGTTAACATCCTGGTCTGCGACATTATAGTAAACTAGTTCGAACTACAGTCACTGTAAGCCCTGTCGGTGGGGCTTTAGAATACACCAACTGCACCTCTGCAGTTATATATATATACTTTTTTAGTTACCTTTATGAAATTGTTTATGTGATAAAGTTTCATGTTTGTATATTATACTTTGCTTCTTTTTTTTTTTCAGGCAACACACGGGCACTTGTCTGCACAATGCTTGATCAAAGAATTCAAGTAAACCAGCTTTCTGTTGATCATACCATCAATAATCAAGATGAATTGGCACGTCTCCAAAGTATTGGAGTTGATGTTGACAAACTGAAAATGCTGCATAAGTTGGGAAACTCGGAGAACACTCGATGTATTGGAGATTACAGTGTTAAGGAAGGTCATAAAGATATTGATATTCTCAGGTGAGAAGTCCACTATCACTAATTGATTTCCTTTATTTTTTCAATTTTTCATATATATATATATATATTTTTCATTATAATATATATATATATATATATATATATATATATATATATATATACCAAGCGTGTTGGTAGATCCTTGCGGAGAGAAAAAACCCAGCAGAATGTTTGATTGTAAAAATATACTACCAAACATCAACCAGGAAGAAAAAAAATTTTGAAAAAAAAGAAAGGACCAAGATATTCGTACCAACAAAAAATAATCTATTGGTACAGTATTTGGCCAAAAGAAAAAACAATTTATATGTGTATATATATATATTATATATATATATATATATATTCATATAACCGCTAGGAGAAAGCTAATAAGTAAAAAATGCTCAATACCTAAGTAGAGCCAAATAACAAAGATAATCTAATGAGTCATGCGAAACTAATAGTAGGTTCGTCTGACTCATTAGATTATGTTTGTTATATATAGTCAGGGTTTCGAGTCACACACGGAGCAGTCTCCCATGTCTATAACCTTGCTGATGAAACCTAATAGGTCAAAATCTACATTCAGGGATTGACATTTTCTCGATTCGTTTAGCCTTACATTTGAACATATATGCCCGCCTAAAATTCATTAATTATCAACTAATTAATTTTCAAAATTAGGTACGGCTTCAATTAAGCACATATCCTCCAAAAATTGTTGGCTTAAAGCCATATAAAAATAAACACATTTGTTTGTTTACTTAACCTCATATGTATATAATGTGGAGAAAGGTAGAAAAACATGGGATGTTGTACAAAATGGTGAACATTTTCATATGGTATGAAAATGTTCACCGTTGAAGCAAGAACTCCATCCAACGTCCTGAAGAAGGTCTAACACTGAAACATTATAACGTCGACATCACTACCTACAATAAACATCCATTTTGTACAACATCCAGTGTCTGTCTACCTTTCTCCACATATTGTCAGATTAATTTCCTTTTATTTCTCCCATATATATATATATATATATATATATATATATATATATATATATATATTGTAGTATTAAGGTATATATAGAAATAACCTACTCAAATTTCACCATAAAGATCTTCAGGGTTAATTGAAAACAGTTTCACATAGCGTTCAACTTCACTGCGAAACTGTTTTCAACAGTCATAATTGCATTATTCACTTCTGCAATTGCCTGTAATTAATCAATATCTTGATTAATTCATTGCAATTAACCCTTAAGATCCTTTATGGTGAAAATTGAGTAAGTTATTTCTATATACACCTTAATACTAAATCCGCTCTACTAACGTATTGAGCACTTTATATTCGTTATAACACTTATTCAGTTAATATTTGTATCGACCATCAATATTGCATTTAACTCCATATTTTATTCCCTGGTAAGTCATCTCCTTTATTATATATGTACTAGCAAAAGTACCCGGTCCATAACCAGACTAAAAAATATTAGGAATGCCAGATAGTGAATAAGAGGAAAATGATTTATCAAATTTTTTAAAAATCGCCGAGAATTTGTATAGTAGAATGTTTGTTTATTTTAGGAAATTTTTTTTTTCTAGTAAGATATTATTTTTAAAAAATGCATTCCTAAACTTTATTAAAGATTTGACGATAAACAAAGCTAAGAATTAGTGTATTATAATATTTGTTTATTTTAAGAATAGTCTTTTTTTTTTTTTTTTTTTGTTGTTTAATGTTTACATTTTTGAAACAATTTTATTTTTTTTAAGCGAGCCTCCTTACCTGTTGATTTCCATGGTAGAAATGTATTCGTTTAATTCCTTTTTTTTTTTTTTTTTTTTTTTTACCGTATTAAAATGTAACTAAAATGCTAAGAATTAAATACTTACAATTGTCCGTATTAAAATTTTATTGTATCTTTTTATTTTCCTTTTGTTTTGGTTTATAATAGTGTTTTGTTTTTTTGTTTTATTTTTTCTAAAACTCTTTTGTACATACGACAAATTGGAGAAATTTATCAGTTTAATTTATTTCCTTTTTTGACCCCTAAAAGTAACAAAGAAAGTATCAAAGAAGCTAATAACTAAACATTAC
The DNA here is from genome assembly GCA_023376005.1 of Doryteuthis pealeii. Taxonomy (NCBI): domain Eukaryota; kingdom Metazoa; phylum Mollusca; class Cephalopoda; order Myopsida; family Loliginidae; genus Doryteuthis; species Doryteuthis pealeii. Next base: position 44,159,205 of record CM042154.1, on the reverse strand, counting down.
CTTATTTGTAGGTGGAATATAAAGGTTTGAGTTATACTGATTAAAAATGGATATATTTTATTCTAAAATGAAAGAATTAATAATTAAAAAAAGTTGAGTTATTATTAATCGTTAAATGTTTTCGTTTATTATTGTTATTTAATTAGCTGTAAAAAAATTAATTCAAATGATAAAACCCCATACAAATTACATATTTAGAAAGATTATTTTATTTTATTTCTAACCAAATAAATATTTGACCGAGAATACGCGAAAAATTCCGAGCTGAAACGATTAGGGCATGAATTTGTCTATTTCAAATTATCAGCAGGCGGCGCCATGCAGCCATTTTGTATCACTGCTGAAATAGGCAACAGCCAGGGATTTTTTTATATTAGCAGCAGTAGCCATGCCACGATTATCGCAAATCATTTGATTTTTGTTTAATTAATTAATTATAACCCTTAATCAGTAGAAATCAATAACCAAATTTGGTGTGTTTCTTAGTTATAGGGATATTAAGGTATATGCAAGATTTTGAATCTGAGTGACATCCCATTTCTGAGTTATACATCGACACGTACATACCAAACTTTCTTTTTTATATATATATATATATATATATATATATATATATTCAAACAAATTTTGTTAAAAATAATGAAATCCTTATTGTTTTGAAGTTTTTTTGTTTTTTGTTTTTTTTCTTTCTTCTTTCAAGTTTTCTAACAATTTTTTGATGTTATCATTTTGGAAGGTGTTAATGATTCACCCGAAAGAGTTTTCATTAGTAAAATAAATACTTTCAGTTCTTTTCTGAACCATTATCAATTATATTTCAGATGACTCATTAATGCCTTTCAAGATGATAACATCAAAAAAATTGTTAGAAAACTTTAAAGAAAAAAGAAAAACTTAATACAAACTTATTAAATGTCTATAAACAAAATTCCAATTTTCTGATTTTTTTTTTTTTTTTTTTTTTTTTCTCTTCTCTTCTCATTTTTTCATTTCACAGAAATTCCAAAACTGATCCAGTGATTGCGACCCTGACCTTTGTGAGAGTTATATAATTGACAACTCCACTGCTTTTCTAATCATCATGTCCCAAGGCCTCTACAAAGCAGTTGACGAAATCGAGCCCTCAAAGTTTGCCAATTGCTACGTAGCCCAATTGGTGGCTCAGGAATTTTCCAGAAAAACACCCACAAGGAATGTTGCACAAGTCGTAGTGGACCGAATCGTTAATCTACACAAACTAAAACAGATGCAAAAACACGAAGACATGACTCTACTGGTGCGTCATTTTAACTACCCGATCGGTGTCGCTAGTTTTGACAATGCTGGCGGCAATCCAACTTCACATTACATATTACCAAATTTGCCATTCTCTCAGCATTTAGACTCCCCTTCCGCAAGTTCACCATCTCGGATTTCTTTTCAAGTACGTGTGCCCACCAACTATCCTGGTTACTCTCCATCGTCACCTCAGACTAGTACTCCGAGCCCTTCCTCAAATCCTTTTATTTCTGGCCCTAATTTTGTCGACAATATTAGCGGTCATGCCACGGGTAGCAATAATAATCAGTCACAGAATGTTTCCAGCATGAGTGAAGGTGAGAACAGCCGATCCTCGACTAAAACGCAAACCCTGACTAATAGTCCGTTTTCAACACAACAGACGAATAACTCTCTGACAAACACCAACACTAACTCAACCCAGAGCAGCGGAGAATCGAAACTGATAAATTCACATCACCATTCCACACCAAAGCTACTGCTGGATAACGATGGCAAGGTCGAAGCTCATGTTGACTTCTCGCCCTTTTACTCCCGACTCAACGACATGACGGAGAGCCAAATAGAGCAGCTGTTCAATGAATTAAGACCGAAATCAGATTACGACACAATCGTAGAGGAATCAGAGTAGGCTTTTATATTTCTTTTCTTTTTTAATTTCTTTTTTATTTTAAAAATTTTTTTTCTTAACTTCCTTTTGAAAACAAATAAATGCAAATACATACACATAGTGAAAGAATATTGTATATACACGTGTAAGCAAGAAAAAATGGAAATGAATCCAACAGTATGTGGAAAAGTAATAAATAAAAGTGAAAAATAAGAGACATGAGGATGATTTATTGATATTTGGTAAAATATTCCGACACTTCATGTTTCAATTAATGGATCCACGGTATTAATAAATATGTATTTAGTATGTGTCTCTAATCTTCTTCGGAGTAATAAATATCATGGGGAGTGGTAGTACCTGTTAGGGTTCCATCTATGGGTTAAATAAAAAAGAATGAGTTTTAAAAATTGTTTTTAAAAAATTTTGAATATCCATCATACATGAATAGCAAAACATCTTCGGTATAGATAACCCAACAGTGGTTGACATGCCATAAATTCCAACAAACCAAACCAAACCAAATATTTTGTGTTGGTTTTGGTTTCTGTTCATATTACTCATTTGAACAGAAATAAAGACCAACACATGATGTTTATTACACCGAAGAAGATTAGAGATGCATACTAAATAGAAATTTATTTCAAATATGTTTTAATACTGTAGATTCATTAATCGAAACATCGGAATATTCTACCAAATATCAAAAATCATCCTCAATTTCTTAATTTTCACTCTTACTCATTTTTCAACATACACATGTAAGTAAAAGAATACACACCCCAAACTGCTGTATACATTAGCATTCAAGTATATGTATACACATACATATACATAACCACGAGTGGGGGGAGTCCCCATAGTGTATTGGCTAACATATTGGACTGCAACATCATAGTAAGCGAGTTTGAGCTCCAGTCATGCCAATACATTAACTTTCAGCCTAATACCCTTGGGAAAGGTATGAACCCTCTCATACATCCGGCTATGGGTTAAATGGTACCACTACTGTTCTTCTAGAAGGATGGCTTTGGTATTAAATAATCCACTAAGGTTGATATGCGATTAGACAAAGAACCCAAACCACAACCATGAGTGAAAGTACAAAAGCATGTGTATGTATGCATATATATGGTGTGGTCATACCCACAACCTTGACAATGACCAACTATGGTCAAATGTACTCGGGTTATAACGTCAGAGATTTCAGACAATTTGTAAACAGCCTTCATCCACAGTTGTGTTATCTCACTCGCCAACATGAAAAGGCCAATAAAAACTCAAAACCAAATCACTGTCATCTTTAATAAAATATGCTTACAAATACACACACACACACACATACATACATACATACATATACATATATATATATATATATATATATATATATATATATATCTCTGAATGAATTTGATATATTGAAAAAACAAATGATGTTTACAAATGCATGGGATCATCAGGAGAGAATGTGCAACCGTTTCGGGGCCATTCTCTCCTGATGATTCCATGCATTTGTAAACATCATTTGTTTTTTCAATATATCAAATTCACACTGTCAGATTAAGTTCCTTTTATTTTATATATATATATATATATACACACACACACAGGTAAAAGAATGCATGTATATATGGGGGTATAAGTGAAAGTATAAGCCTCCATGTGTGTGTGTGTGTATATATACATATATATATATATATATTAGTTGAATATAGAGGATATATATATACACACACTCACAGGTGAAAGAATACATACATGCATGTATGGGGATATAAGTGAATGTACAAGTATGTATGTATGTATATATATATATATATATATATATATATATATATATATATATGGGTACACACACATACATAAGTAAAAGAATACATACACAAATAAATTAAATGCATATATTGGGGTGAAATTGACTCATCGGGTAAAGATGTTTCTTTGACCAGAGCATGTTGGTTTAAAAAATTAAAAAATTAAAAAAAGATAATATTGGTTATTGCATCTTGGGCAAGTTTTTCACCTCTCCAATTTCCCTCATACCTGTCCTCATAAAAGCCTATAATATCCAACCTACAATTAAAAAAAAAAAATTTTAATCTAAAAAAAAAAGAAGTAATGCATAACACAATTACATTAATTCACCAGCTGATGTGTTGAAGCAGTGACAAACAGCTGACCACTGTCCCACATATGTGAAACATGACCCTTAAAAAATATTTAAAAAATATGCATTCATCCAATGACGCTGTTACATAAATGTTTCCGATAAAAAATAAAGTACAAAGTAACAAGTTAGGACTTTCAGACAGCTATGACTACAACAGATGTTGTTTTTTTTTTTGTTTTTGTTTTTTTGTTACTAAATTGATAGTCACTATTAACTATTACAGATCTATGTTTTTTTTGTTGTTTTTTTTTTTATTTTGTCACTCACTAGTGGTCAGTAAAATAATGACCTAAAAAAAAAAAAAATGCTGTATGGACAAATGACATTTTTTTTTTTTTTCTTTTTTTTTTTTTCTTTTTAAATAAAAAAAAGTGTGAATGCTGTTTTAATTGTATCTTCTCCATTAAGAGAAAGAGTGAAAGAAAGACACTATTTACCAAATCTCTTCTTAACTGCTCTCACAAACAATTTTGGCTGGAAATCCTCAACATATAAAAAATTGGAAAAAAAAATTTAATCTGTAAAAAATAAATAAAATAAAAACTGACATTTTATTCCTCTGCCTTTTTATTTATCTTAAAATTTGTATTGAACTATTTTTATTTGTATTAATATTTTACTAGCAAACGATTCCATTTTCATTATTTAGGTACTATATGACAAAAAAATTGGTCTGCCATAAATACACCTAGCAAAGCTTGCTATTGAAAATCCAGTATGGGCACCCAGATTTGCTAGCATTTTCAGGCACACTCTGGGAACTGCAAATAACACCACCTGTTACATAATTTATAGGTAGCTTATGAATTGTGTATGTACTGTAGTTAGATGAATTTTGAATTGGAGTTAGATTCAAAATAACGGGCTTTGAGGGGAAAATTCTCGACGGTTATTGACAAGTAATGAACTTGATTTAACCCCTTCCAGAAGCGCATGATTAGAAATGTGTGACAATTTTAAGTTTTAGTTCAGTTGCGACCAGAAATTCAGACTGAGTGGACGCAAAAGTTTGTCTCACTAAGATGTTGCTCCTCACTGCATAGTTGAATCCTGGGCTGGGGTTGTTTAATAAAAGTATATAGAAAAACAACAAAGTATTGTTAATTCATTAAAACAAGAGATGATCAGCCCGAAGAAATCAACCTGGAGAAACAACCCACAGAATCAGCTCTGAGGAAATGGCTGACAAATTAGCAGCAGAACCAGTAGACCGAGAAAACAAGTACGAAACCCTCATCGTCATCTCTACTCTGTCTCTTTCTCACCAATGTTAGTGTATATATGTATATGTATATTTACCAACCCCTCCGTACGAGCAGGATGCGACACAAAGTCAATTTCTTAAGCGGAGTTTAACAGGTTTGAATTCAGAGTTTTCCTTCTCCTAGACTGATTACCTAGCCATGGTTAAAGAGCCCAGTCTACCTTGCTATTTACCCATAGCTGGAGGGAGAATTGGATTTATATCTTTCCCAAGGGTATTAGCGCCATGTGAAATGCAAACAGCTTCATCCAGGAATTGAACTCGTGTCGACGAGTTCATTTCCTACAACTCTAACCATTACACCACGCCCGCCCTGTCGTCTGGGGCATTAGAATGCACCCCTGCAGAGGGTAAGACTCCCCCAATGGGGCCACCTGTTGGCCGTGGGTAGCAATCCGTGATGCTTAAGGATAGAACCCAGGTGGATGAACAGTTCATGACTTGCAATACTCCACTTTGGCCCTATTTTGGGCTAGACGGGCGGTCGGAGAGGCCCCCTCCGATCAATCAGCTGGTCACGTCAAGCCCTAGCACCTATATGATTTTCCCAACCCTATTGCTCTTATGGCAAGCCCCAACTCCTTTTTATCATATGGGTGCTAGAAGGTGGTGACTGAGGGTCTACATGTCCTGGGAATGACGTTAAACTCTATCTGATGGTGAAGTTCCAGTTTTTGAGGTTTGGGGAATGTGGAGCAGCCCTTCATCACCATTGCTCCCTGGTCCACTCTGATCCAGAGTGGTAGTACCTGTTAGGGTCCCATCTATGGGTTAAATAGAAAAACATGAGTTGATAAACAAAATTTGTTATCCATTAAGAATGAATTTATTTCAAAAACTTTATCGGCATTAAATTGACCCACTGAGGTTGATATGCCACCAAACCAAACCAAACCAAACCAAACATTAAGGGTATATAAGACACCTTTCCTGGGTATTACAGGGTACAGCAGCTAGTCATCTATAAATTTATGGCTGATTTCTCTTATATTGTATATATATATATATATATATAATATATATATATTTTTTTTTAGGGTATAAAGATTTAGTTTATATCTTATCATTTTACAAATAAATGTGGGTTTTTTAGACCCATTGATACTGCATTTTGATCCTAGGAATAAAACACAGTTACTCTGATTCTAAAATGTGCTGGTCTATAATAATATTGTAAACTAGCAGGACCTGTGGATATACCACAGTGTAATAATCTAATTATTACGTTTGATATGTTTACTTACTGAACTATTTTGCAATAGCTGTTATGTAAAAAGTATAATAATCTTGATCTAACTCCATCTCACTCTTTCTTAAGGGGTGGGGGTGGGGGTCTGTAAAATGTTTATATTGATTTGCTGTTAAAAATCTGGAGTGAGGCGTTTAAAATATCTACATTAATTTGCCAACAAAAAAGTGACCCAAAACACAACTCAGAAAATATCTAAGTCAGACCAGAAATTCGCCAAAACACTGGCTCACTAAAACATAGCATAAATTAAGGCAGGAGGCCAGGACAACATAAGATCAATATTACTAAAATATATTCCATAATTCACAATTTCAATATTACAAATAAAAAAAAACGTAAACTTTTTTTCTTTTTCAATTCATTTTAATTTTGCATTGGACATCTAAGCGACACAAGACCATTTGGAATGTTTGATTTTCAAAATTGGGTGAAATAAAATGGGTCAAATAAGAAATCTGCAGTTAAGCGACACCAGATAATCTGGATTTACATTTTTGCATTGCATCTTGAATGATTTGGACGGTTTCATTTTTAACAAGAGGGTGTTGCAGGATGATAACGGACGGAAGATTTGGGAACAAGCGTACGGGGTACAGGTTGGTATCGATGGTCTGGAACAAACTCGCAGTGACTTAAACTCCACATAATTCCACCAGTCTCCGTGTCTGCTGGTAGGTGCTAGGTGGCAACCCCTAATCATTTTTATCATATATGTGCTAAAAGGTGGCGCCTGAGGGTTTTCATATCTTGGGTATGACGTTAGACTATCTGATGGTGAGGTTCGAGGTCTGGAGAATGTGGAGCTCCCAGGTCTACTCTGACCCGGAGTACCTGTCAGGGTCCCATCTATGGGTTAAATAGAAATTTGTTTATAAAATTGAGTTTAGAAATTTTCTTTGAAACTATGAATCTTTCAAAACTTTGTTGGCATTAAATGACCCACCAAGGTTGATATGCCATAAAACAAAATAAACCAAACCTATTTGACACTAGGGAACACAAAAGGTAATTATCTATTGTAAGTTAAATAACATTGTAAGTGATTTAGAACATCAACTCATATTTCCAACGGAAATAACTTTAATGGCCCTGCATTCTGATATTGTCATCTGGTCTGTTAATCTAAAAAAAGTTTTCATCGTTGAGTTAGCAGTCCCTTTTGAGGAAAATCTTGACTGGGCACAACAGCAGAAGTTGGAAAAATATGAAGATCTACGAGAACAATGTGTCAGAAATGGATGGATAACAGATGTATTTCCTATCGAAATCGGATGCCAAGGATTTATTACCAACTCAACTTTTGCATTTTTGACTGAACTTGGACTTTCTCCACCAGACAAGAGGAAATACATCAAAAAGATACAGGATAAGCCTCTAACTGCATCAGCATGGATATGGCAATCCCACAGTGTGACAACAAACCAACAAAGTCTGGTGGTATTGTGAGATACTGCTGGGACGCTCTGGGTTAGTGGCAATGATGCTTCGGTCTTGAAACCATGCCTGAACCCAGAGTCATCATCTGATGAAGGCTTTGTTGGATGCAATGCTACTGTTCTGTTTAAACAACAGTCGTTGTATGAAGTTATTACCGTGTCTGCTGGTAGGTACTAGGTGGCATAGCAAGCAGCATTATAAAAGTGAAAGCAGCAAAGTCAAATCCTCTTTTGCTCTCCAACCTTGACAAGTAACACGAACCAGTTATGTCTCTTGTCTACAGACAAAGGGGCTTTGCGCATCCAGCATTCTCATATTGCATTGCACACAAGAACATGCTCAACATGTGAGTCTACACATTCTTCTTTTACCAGCAGCCTAAAAGACTACTTTCCTATTAGGACATTTTACTCGTACAACTATGTATAAGTTATTCCTTGTATCTCATGTCATGTTTGTATTCTCTTCTGTTAAGTTTGCTCAGACAATAAAAAATCCTTATCACTTTGTTGTGAATTGTTCTCGCATCTATTCCGTATGCGTAAACAATACTCAACAAACTAACATTATTATACACTATCATGTTACCAAAATATTGCAAAACTTTTCACTCACTCTAGTATTTTAATGTTGTACAATTAGATGGAGTTAAATTAATAATCGATCATGTCAGTGCTACTGTATGGCTTCACCATTTGGACTCTAATGAAATGCTTAGCGAGAAAGATAGATGTGAACTACACAAAGATGCTGCGTGTGGTCCTGAACTAATCTTGAAAACAACAGCTCCAAAAAAAAGTAATGGTAAGGTCACTTACCTCCTATCACACAAACCATCCAAGTAAGACAAACAAGACATGCTAGAGAATCAAGGATAAAATCATAAGTGCCGATCTCCTTTTGTTAAGTAATTTATTTGATAGTTCTCAAAAATGTCTTCTTAAATTCTTATTTTTTCTGAAATCATCCAAATTAATATTAAAATTTTGAATGCTATTGCTGTTTTTGAGTTGGTTAGTCAATTTTCACACAAAATATACTACTCTAACACATTACTCAATAAGTCCTGGGCCTAATTAATAAAACAACTTTTAGGAAAAATTCAACTTTATTCATTAACATAGTCTCCTTCTAGGGTGATACACTGTTTGCAACGCTTCTCTAACAATTTAATGCCTTTTTTGTAGAATGATTTGTCTTTGGCCTCAAAATATGCCTCAGTTTCCAATATCACTTCTTCATTAGAGCCAAATCTTTTTCCCTGGAGCATTCTTTTGAAGTCTGCAAACAGCCAGTAGTCACTGGGGTCCAGATCTGGAGAATAGGGTGGGTGCAGAAGCAATTTGGAGTGCAATTCATGTAGTTTTGCCATCATTGTGATTGACTTGTGACACAGTGCATTATCTTGGTGAAAGACCACTTTTTCTTCTTTATCTGTGGCCTTTTTTTGGCGATTTCTACCTTGAAATGCACCAATAATGCTATATAATATTCGCTATTGATGGTTCTTCCTTTCTCAAGGTAATCGATGAACAAAATACCTTGTGCATCCGAAAATCTGGAGGCCAAAACCTTGCCTGCTGATGTCTGTGTCTTTGGTCGCTTTGGACAGCTTTTACCTGCTGCTGTCCACTCAGCTAAATGCCATTTTAACTCCGGAGTGAAGTGGTGGATCCATGTTTCATCCATTGTCACATATTTATGCAAAAACTCCTTTTTGTTGCATTGAAACAGTTGCAAACAACACTCTGAATTGTTTACGGGTTGTTGTTTTTGATCGACTGTGAGCAAACACAGCACCCATTCTAAACACGGCTTTCTCATTGACAAATGTTCATGCAAAATGGTGAATACACTGCCTTCTGATATCTTTAACTCCTCTGTTATCTCACGCAACTTCAATTTATGATTGGCCAAAATGAGTTTGTGGAGTTTTTTGGTGTTTTACGAGACAACTGCCGAATTTGGGCGACCTGAGCATTCAGCATCATTTGTGTCTGTACGACCACAGTTAAAGTCTGCATACCACCTCTTAACCGTTGTTTCCGATAGAGCAGAGTCCAAATAACACTTATCAAGCCATTGCTTTGCTTGAACAGTATTTTTTCCCATCAGAAAGCAATGCTTTATCAACACATGAAATTCAGATTTTTCCATTGTTTTGAAAATTTGCAAAAGTAGCTTCCCTTAAATAACTGTAATTTGTAAACTAATAATCCGAATGAGCTCAGTGTTTGACACATGCAATTTGAAGGTTAGTACTTTATAAAAATTATATGAATTTTTTATTAGTGATTTATTATATATGTCAAGCCCAGGACTGTATTGAGTGATGTGTTATTAGCAAAAAAATCCAATTTTTGAGAACTATAAATTACTTAATAAAATTTGATCTGTATATAGATATCATATTAACATTGTATATGTTCTGTGCAAAGATTCTTTTTATTGTTGTTTTGGTGCTATTCACAGAATTCCGTCCCAGCCTCCTGCCTTAAAAAGACGCTAGGCGGTGATAGCTGAAAAAACAACCCTCCCTAAATAAAATAAAAATACCAAAAAAATTGTTTTGATTTTTTATTTGTAATTGATTGTCGGAAAAAAAAAAATGAAAATACCAAAAGAAAAGATATTTTTTTAATGGATTGAAGGCGTTTTTATCGACGAATTATTTTTTTTAGTGGTTTGTAGGCATTAAAAGTAAGACATATTTTTATCAACAAGTAAATGTAAATATTTAGCCCCGTCCCTTAAAATATTTTAAAGAGGGGAGGATTAAAATATTTACATTTCCTTGTCGAAAAAAGACTGGAGAGGGTAAAATATTGCATTAACTTTTCAGAAAAAACGCCTTAAGCGCTGCAGCAGGCACCACTTCAGCTAGGGACTTCATTCGTAGGGATGGTTTTTTCAGCTATCACTGCCTAGCGTTTTTTAAGGCAGGAGGCCGGGACAGAATTCTGCGAATAGCACCGTTGTTTTTTGTAAGAAGATAGAAAAAAAGGGGAGATGTCAAAGGAGGCATAACAAAATAATAATAAATACAAATAATTTGTAAACAATTATATAGTTTCAAGTATCTATTCCTATTTAATAATAATCTATATATTAATACTCTTGTTCCTTAATCTTCCGACCGTTATCATTTTGCAACACCCTTTGGTTAAAAATGAGATTGTCCAAGATGTAATGCAAAAATTTAAATCCTGATTTTTTGGTTTCATTTAATCGCTGAATTCTTATTTCTTATGAGCATCGTCACCTCAGCTAAATAATGGACCATTCCAGTTTTATTAGAAAGAAAGAAAGTGAAGAAATAGGACATACTACACAGAAAAAATATAAGAAAGAAAGAATGAAAGTAAAAGAGTAAGGGAAAATAGAGGGTGAGTACATAGAACCGATAATCTGTTTCAATTGAACATAATGAAAAGATGAAAAGAAGGAGAAAAAGGAAAAAGAAAGTGCGAGAGAGTTAAATCAAGATTATCATACTTATATATATATATATATATATAGATTTAGTGTTGGTTTGAAACTAATACACATTCTTATTGTCTTATCCTTTTATATATAATATATATATATATATATATATATATATACTAGACAATACATGCCATATTGGGTCACCCATTGAGTTCTCAGTAGATAATTGGGATTGATTAGAGAAAACTGAGTTTGCAAAGAGAATTGAATTTTAAAAAATAAAAATACGTACGGAGAATTGAAAAATAGAAAAGGGTTTATTTAATAAGAGTAAGTAAAAGATAGCCATGTGGCTTTACTGTTTCCTGGTAGGATCAGAGATAATGTTTCTACAGTTCAAAGACCAAAAGCACACTCCAGGGCACCAATTAGACATGCAAATTATCCTAGGGAGATAATCATTTATTGTATCCCTACCGCAGGATCAGCATGCAATGTGCATGATAACCCCTACCAAATGGCAGTTTTCACAGTCACAGGATATCTAATTTGTAAAATGATTTTAAAAAGCAGGTTTTATTAAATAACTCTTCTGTGTTATTTATTTGTAATCTTATTGTTTTATAAGATATATTGGGACAAAAATATTGCTTCATCTAGTGGAAACTGTGATTTTAATTGGTCAAGGAAAAGGAGAGACAATAAGAATAATGGGCATTAGTTTGAAACCAACACTAAATCCTTATAATGCATTAGTGCACCATGTATTACAATTTTTGTGGCCATCCTTTAGGCTTCAAGCAAGAGCACAGTCCAGCAGAGATCCTTTGTGTTAAGCAGAGCGCAATCCTTAGTGAAGAATCCTTACATTCCTCCTTAGTGTCCCTTAATATTGGGTATGATTCTTTGGTTGTTCCTTGGTGCTCCTCAGTCTTGAAGGTCCCTCGTCAATGAATGCAAATGGACATCTGTCAATATCAGCCGATTAAGTAGTTATTCAGGCTGTTGATTGGCTGAGGTTTAAAACACATGACCTCGCTTAGTCTATAGATTTAAGTGGTAAATTGCAGCACGGCTTATATACCAAAAATAATACCTAACACTGAATATTTGGTAAGGAAAGACAAACAACTAACTCATGTGAACAATGCATACATGAATGTCTAATATACACAACATATAACAACAAAATAACTATACATATGTCCCAAACAAGTTAATTGTGTAATGAAGAAACAGAAAAGACTTACTGTGTCTTCCATGCTTTTTATGGCTTGGTGCATGAAAAGGAGACTAATTGTCTCTATTCTGTTCTACAAACAGAGCTAAGAAATATGCCCTTTTTGCTCACAAACAAGGGCCAAAAACAGATCAGTGTTGTCACTTGGAAGAAAGTAACAAAAGAGAAAGTTTTAAGAGGTTGACTTGTTGTATGACCAATGGGCACATGACATGAGAAGCCATGCCTACAATCCACTGGAAGACAATTATTTTTGTCTCCCTTTCATGGTGAAATGTACTAAGTGCTATGCCAAAGTGGAGACTAATTATCTCTATTCTGTTCTATGAACAGAGCTGAAAAATAGCTCACAAACGAGAACAGAAAACAGATAGGTGTTGTCCCTTCGAAGAAAGTAACAAAAGAGAAAGTTTTAAGGGGCTAAATTGTAATATCACTGTTGAGTTAAATACTGGAGTCCAGTTCATATTTTTGTAGTTTGGTTTGTTGGATTTTATGGCATGTCAACTTTTGTTGGATCATTTTATGCCAAAAATGTTCTGTTCTATTCAGGTTTGATTGGTATTCCAATTTTTTCCCTTAAACTCAATTTTCTTTTAACATATTTTTTAAAACTCATTTTTTTCTATTTAACCCATAGCTGAGACCCTAACAGGTAGTACCACTCTAGGGCAGAGAGGACCTGGAGTAATGCTGATGAAGGGGTACTCCACATTCCCTAGAGCTCCAGAACTGGAACTTCACCACTAGATGCAGTTTAATATCATACCCATGATACTAAGACCCTCAGCCTCTGCCTTTTCGCACATATATGATAAAAAGGATTGGGGTTTGACATAAGGGGAATAGGGTCGAGACAATTATATAGGTGATTGGGCTTGGCATGAACAGCCAATTATTTAAGTAGTGGAATAAATCAAGACACAAATCAGATCAAGTTTAACACCGTTTATTTTCTGGAACTAAAAGGATACAAGAAAGGAATGACTGACAGACAAACTGGAATTATAAAGAGTCAATCAGAGTCCATACAGAGGAGGAACTAAAAGGATACAAGAAAGGAATGACTGACAGACAAACTGGAATTATAAAGAGTCAATCAGAGTCCATACAGAGGACGACAGTAGTAGTAGTAGTGCTTCTCACTGAAATAACTGGAGGGAGAATAGATGGATTCATACCTTTCCTAAGAGTATTAGCACTATGGGAAATGCAACCAGCCTCTTCCAGGATCTGAACTTGTGTCACCGTGCCCATAGCCTACAATGATAACCATTACACCACAGGCACCTCCAATCAGAGGAGAATGGAAACCAGGCTTCAGAACTCCAATAGAGGAGAATGGAAACCAGGCTTCAGAAAGTCCACAAAGAAACAAATCATTATATCCCAACTGCATATAAGTCACACAAAACTAACACACTCCTTTTTATTTCAACAAGAAAAAACAGCCAGAAAGTTCTTCACTACAGATTTCACTTCCTCGTCACTGGAATAATAGCACCTTCAGACTATCATCACTTCGGCCCCATGAAAGAGGGTTTGAGAGGCAAACATTATTCCAGTAACGAGGAAGTGAAATCTGTAGTGAAGAAGTGGCTCAAAGAACAGTCAACAGAATTTTACAGGGCAGGGATACATGCTCTCATTCAAAGGTGGAACATTGCTATTGAGAGAAACGGTGACTATGTGGAGAAGTAGGGATGTGATCCACAGAGGACCAGCTTCATTTTGATGTATGATACATATTCCTGTGTTGGTAATTATACCTGTCCTAAACAAGATGGGATTACTTTTTGACCCATCCTCGTAATAAGATGCATTGCATTAAAAATTTGCTTAAAATGCAATCTATTTCTAAATTCAATTATGCATTTTGATTTTCATCTATGAAAATAAGCAATTAGTGATGTTATCAAATGCTTTCTTTGTTAAAGGTCCCTTAATTTTATGATCTTACTTTGGGTTGAAGGCATGTGTGGATTAGAATTTTTTTTAAAATAACAAACTCCCATGAGCCTTCACACCGGAAGAATCCTCTGAGCATGTGCAGAAAAAAAGACCCACTTCCAACCCTCAAGATAATCTCTCAGCCATTCTGACTTTGGCCTTAACTGGGACCAGACTATTTCTGGATGGGCAGAAATTTTCCACATGGTGGCTATGACCCATGAATAAAGCCTAAATCCTAAAACTACCTTTGGTTTTTGTCTCTTCCTTTTCTTTCCTTGAATTCCCTTTCAGCATGACCACCAAATAAGATGGGGTTAAAGTAAACCCTTGAAACACACACCAGAAACAACCAGCTACCTTTAAACCTAAAACATTAAACCTCTCATCACCCCACAGGTATAACAGCACTCTGCAGGAGCTAGACTAAAAGCCACCCAGGAAGTGGGGCTTGGTAGAGCAACAGCTTAGGAATCGCAAGGTTCTGAGTTCGACACCGGTCTCTGACAACTCAGTGTATGACTAGCACAGATTAGGTAATTTGATCTGTGCGGTAAAGTGGGGAGCTGATGATAGGCGTGGCACTCCACCCCAGCAAAAAAACATGCTTCTATTCAAATTAATGTATTAAATTAATGTATTTCTGTCTTATTATGTAACCCTTAGGTGCCGGTTTAGTTCAGTCGGTAGAGCACCTGCTTAGGAATCGTTAGGTTTCGGATTTAATACCGGTCCCTGCCAACTCAACGCATGAGTAGTACAGCTTGGTTAATCTGATTTGAGCGGTAAAGTAGGGAGATGAATGTAGGCATGGTGCGCTACCTCAGCAAAAACAATCTCCCTTGTTTAGCATTACTGAAAAAATGATAGACTCTCCCACTGTGTGGCTGATACTGTCAATAGACCACTCTGCCAACTTTACTTTTATTTATATATGATAATTACATGTATTTACCCAACCTCTGCAACACGGGCAGGATGTGACTCAAGGACAATTTTTTTAAGCACAGTACCACTGGTTTGAAATCAGAGATTTCCTTCTCCAAGACCAGCTGCTGAACCAAGGCTAAAGAGCTCAGTCTACCCCACTATTTACCCATAGTTGGAGGAATGGGTGTTAAAAACAGATGGATTAATCCCTTTCATAAGTGCATTAGTACAAAAATGAAATGCAAACAGTCTCGCCCAGGATTTGAACTCAGATCATTGTGTCCATTTCTTAAGATAACTGTTAAATCAAACATCTCCAATATATAATTGTATAAGTGGCTAACATGCTGCTTGGAAACCATTGGTAACAATTGCACCTTAAATGTATTGTACACTATAATGAATATATATATATATATATATATATATATAATATATATATATATATATATATATATAAAGTATTTGATATTCTTCTGGTATATATTCAAGTTATTTAATATCATATAAAATGTGCGTACTTTCATAGTTTTAAAATTCTGTTTTATCATTGATGGAGAATTAAGGAGAAAAAGATTTATCTATACCAAGCGATGTTGACATTGTCTTCGTTACCCTAGATTATATCTCTCTCTCTCTCTCTCTCTCTATATATATATATATATATATATATATATATATATATATATATATATACAATGTGTGTGTTTGTGTGTGATGAAATAAACATCCTCTGATGATGGCCTAACCTAACAAGTATATGAAAAAAAATCCAAACATTTTTATGTGTGTGTGTGTGTATTCTATTGTTACGAAATATAGTGTTTTATACTTTAAAATAAAATAGTGTTTGTTTAAATATACATATGATATTTATTTTACACATGAACTCATGACAAACTGTTTTAATGTTACCTCCTCTATATTCAGGCGAGTATTAAAGGGAGATAATATCTAAATTTGCTCAAATTGTCGACAGCCTATAAAAATAAAAATGTAAAACTAATAAATGAATATGGAGAGGATAATAATAATAATGAATAAAACACTGTTTTTCAGCATTTTTGTTTGTCAAATTTAATTCTGCATGAAAACAATTTCATTAGAGTGTACAATGTACATACATTTAGTGTTTCTTAAATTAGTAATTTAAAAAAAATTTTTTTAAAATTAAACTGTGTGCCTCTCTCTTTCTATGGGAAACGGAAATAAATTCAACGGTATGTAAAAAAAATATGAAAAAAAACAAAGTATTTAGAGGATGATTTCAGAAAATATCTATAATAAAATAATCCCCTGAATACCTTTTTTTTCATATTCTTACACACCCATACACAGTGTGAATGCGTGTAAAATAAAGAAGGGGACATAATCATCGGTAGTTGCTATCTAAATCTCGGTAGGTGTCTCCACCCATTTCCGCTTTAACCCGTAGTAGAACTTTTATACAATATAATAAGAAAATAGTTCCTTCGAACTATTTGATATAACTCATAGATACTTATTCACAATAAAAATAATTCTGCTAGTTCTACATACTGTTTAAATAAGAATAAATTTTATATATAAATTTTATAATTTCTTGCGATTTATTTGAAAATCTCTAAATTTTACTTTTGGATATTCCTCCGCGAACGACACTCAGTCTTTCCATGTGGTGTCCGCCATTCAGGTTAGTATCATTTTTTTATCGCTGCCTTGACGTCAAATGTTTTTACTATTTTCTGTAAGTTCATACACTTTTGAATTCATTGAAAATTTGTTTAGGGTTTCTCCGTTCTCGTACATTAACTTTATTTTATATTGGATATATTTTATTTACAATATTGAGCGAAGCTATTATGTCGAAATCTGCCGGCCATAAGATGTGTGCCATGTTGGTTTTATTTCAGGGACGATTTTGTTGGCGAATACAATCTTGTTCTATTTTTTAAATTTTTATATCCCCTGTTAAAACATCCTGTAAAAGTAATTAACTACTTCATGGCGGTATTTTATCTGCTTAATCTTCTGAAGATATCTTCTTTTTTTCCGGATTAATCTGCAACAATCTTTAAAATTAGTGCGTGTAAAGGAAGGAAAAAAAGGAATAAAATAACCATGTGGGTCGTAACGGAAGATAATTCTATAAAATAGTCTAGTTATATTTTTACCTATTTATTACGTTCTACAAAATCTTTCATTTTTTTCTCTCTTGATTTGGTTATATGGCTTTAATTTATACTTTGTTTTAACCGTGATAGCTTTTTCCTGTTCATTTCAGTAAATTCTGATCGTCGAACAGAAAAACTGGCTATAAATTAGTTTTAATAAATTGAAAGAGGCTATATTTTATCGGTATCATTATGCCCAGTTGCGACAAGTTAAAAAGAAATGTAGATATATAAAATATGTATGTCTTATAAATCTACATTTTTACGTTGTATTTCCTTCCTGAGACTTCGCGCAAATTTTTTTAAATGCAATTTCGCATATTTTTTCACTCGTACCCCATAAATTCATTTTATAAACGAAGATGTCGGTAATTTGGCTCTTAACTTTTTGATTTTGCTATTCTAATGTTGGTGCTTATCATAGATTTTTTTCTTCTATTGATTGGAATGTATTTTATTTTCATTTCTTTTTTAAACAAAAATTAGCTATTTTATGTAACCTAAAATAATTTAGAATCATTTGTCTATTCTACGAAGATAAGATGGTACTTACTTTTTTAAGTTAATTTTAATTTTCCAGGCTTACCACGTGGTGTTGGTTTCATTCTTTTTTTCTTTTAAATGTTTTTTTAGTCAAAATTTCATTATATTAGTATCTTTTTTTCTTTAAAATATTTTAAAATGCTTGATTCTCCATTCCACCTCAACTAAATTTATACTTAAAACTAAGACGTCTTGTTTATCTAGTATCACACTTTTTCATTTAACCACCTTGAATTTTGATTTATATTGACTTTTTCTCTTTTAACTAGCTTGTTTGCTAAATGTATTTATTCTGAAAATATGCGTATTTATTACGTATAGTTGCATGTCAAAATATAACATTTTATTGTATCACATTTGCTTATAAATATTTGATATAAAAAAAAAATCTAATTGTTTTTTTACCCTCTCATTACAGGCGATATATTAAATAATTCAAAATGCCACGTGTTCCACTCGTACAAAGTAAGACCTATGCAACTCCTCGAAGACCGTTCGAAAAGGAACGATTGGATCAGGAATTAAAACTGATCGGTGAATATGGTTTGAGGAACAAGAGAGAAGTATGGAGAGTGAAATATTCCCTGGCAAATATCCGTAAAGGAGCTCGAGAATTGCTTACTCTGGAAGAGAAGGACCCTAAAAGATTGTTTGAGGGTAAGCATTTTTTTTTTTTTTTTTTTGTTTTTCATCTTAAAACTTGTTGAGAATTTAATTTTGATACTTCTCCAGAATAGCCTGCCGAGAAAGATTGACGTTTTAAAAATTATTCAAAGTCTGCTATTGTACACAAATTCTGGATAACTACTTGTATTTTTAAGTTTAAATACATAAATTTGTCCTTTTATTTCCTTGATATCACACCGATTTTTCAGTTTTCATTGTATTTTATAATTTTTATTAAAGAAAATGAGCCTAGATACCTCCTGGTGATACCTTATCTCTGTGGGTGGTTATAGATCTCAAAACTTAAAATTAAGTCTATCTTTTTCTCTATAAATTAAAAATTAATTCTGAGTGTATTTTCCCTCGATCATATTTGGTTTTTAATTTTAAAAAAAAACTATTGATACTGTCAGGATATACCAGTTAAGACTAAAAAGTTCCATTTAAATATTTCTTAGCCATGTGGGTTTTTTCTTAATGTTTGTGAAAAGCAATTGTTTGAGATTGAAAATAAGATCTACCCCCATAAATATAATCCATTATTTTGCATATTCTTAAAAGCCTTTTTCTTTTTTTAATTTTTTAAAATTAATAAGTGGGGGTGGTAAATAAGTTTAGATTTTCAATTTTTGAATCTTAACTTAGTTTAAGTAGATTTTAATTTTTGGACTATTGGGTTTAGCTTAAATATAATCTATTTGTTAGCCATGTGGGTTTTTCCTTAATGTATGGGAAAAGGAACTATTTTTGAGAATGAAAATAACATAACCGCATCAACAAAATAAATAAAAAATTGACTTATTCTTAAAACCTTATTTTAAAAGAATTGAATGGTGGGTAAATGAGTTATTCTTTATTTTGTGCATTTTCTATTTTTGATCTTTACTTATTTTTTAATAGATTCTCATTAATTCTAGTTAATATATTTTAATTTTTTGATTATTCATTTTTATCGAGTTTCGCTTAGATATAGTTTTAGTTTAATTCTAAAATGAACAGAATAAGGTAAAAGGGGGAAGAAGTTTAGTTGTTGATTTCACTTTTCATTTGAATTGTTTTTTTCTTCATTTGCAGGTAATGCTCTCCTCCGACGTTTGGTGCGTATTGGTGTACTTGATGAGAGTAAGATGAAGCTTGATTATGTGCTTGGTCTTCGTTTAGAAGATTTCTTAGAAAGACGTCTGCAAACTCAAGTCTTCAAGCTTGGACTTGCCAAAAGTATCCATCATGCCAGAGTACTTATCCGACAGAGACACATTAGGTGTGTATAATAGTTTTTTTGTTTATTTATTGCAAATTTTAAGGACAATTGTGGGGGGAAAAAAACAAACTATTTTCCTTTATGTAAAAAGGTATTCAGGGAATGATTTTATTATAGATATCTTCTGAAATCATCCTCTGAATACTTTTTTGTATTTTACACACCATCTGATTTATTTCCTATTAAAGGAAGAAAAAATGTACTCTTCTATTCTTAGATATACAAAAAGATGGTTATGTTGTTATATTTGTATAGTTTCTTTAGATTTTTTTTACTATATATATAAAAAAAATAGCAATGCAGTTAAGAATTAGTGAACAATTAAACCTTTTATTCATATCAGTTATATATTTAGCTTGTGGGATGTTACCCCATTGTACAGGGTGGTCCAAAAATCTTGTCACCTCACCAAAATACCTCCTATTTAATCAGCTATAATTACATTAAATATAAGCCACTAGAGATGAAATAGATTATATTATATATCATTAATATATTAGATTAAAAATAATGAAAGGTAAAACAATACATAGAGGTGACAATACTTTCTGACCTGCACAAAGTTTTAATGCTTGTCTATTATTAGTTGATTAGTTTGAAGCTGTGTTGGGTAATTATCTGGTAGTGACAGAAATTTGTAATTTAAGTCAATTTGAAATAAAACAACTTTTTCACTTCTCACAAAAAAAAATCTTACAATATTCAGGAAATCAATTCATGGGGCAGATTCAGTTTTCATGCTTGAATAGAAATTGTTTTAAATTTATAAATTTTGTGTCATTTTATTATTATTGACTTGTGTAATCTTTTATTGTAGGGTTCGTAAGCAAGTAGTGAATGTTCCCTCATTCATTGTGCGTCTGGACTCACAGAAACATATTGACTTCTCCTTGAAATCACCATTTGGTGGTGGTCGTCCTGGTAAGTTAGTTTTATCTACAAAGAAAGATTTTTATATTTCATGTGAAATTGTTCTAAATAATTACAAAATTACACTTGTTTTATGACTATCAAAACTAGGCATTAAAAATATCTATTCTTTTTAAAATCTATAAAACGTTTTTCTGGAACAATTGTTCAGAATAACCATATCTAGGTGGTTTAAAGTGAGCTAAAGATAACCTGAAATTTAAAAATAAAAATTAAAAAAATAAATCTCATGTAGATACCTACATTGGGGAAAACAAATTTAAGAAATCAAGTTGTACTTTATTGAAATCTGTAAAACTCAAATTTAGGATTTTTGTATTTCATTTAACTGTTCAAAATAATTATTAATTAATTTAATTTTAATAATTAAAATCTATAAAGTTTCTTGGGAAACAATAATAAACATTATCTGGGTTTAAAGTGTGCTAAGGTAACCTGAAATTAAAAAAAAAAATTACCTAACTATTCAGGTCCCATGACAAAACTTGAATTATTTTAAATTAAAGCTGGACCAGTTTACCAAAACTTTTCTCATTCAAAATGATACCTGCATCAGAAAAATAAGCTCTTTTCCTAAAAGTTAGTTCTACAATCCAATAATGGCCGTCCAGTGATTGCCCGAATGCTGATCTCAAAATGAGGCCACGGCACCGCAGGTCTATCCTCAAAGCCGTGTAATGAATAATGGTGGAGGGAGATAGTTTAAAAGGATCAAATTATGTACTAGTTAGTAGTACATAATTTGATCCTTTTAAACTATCTCCCTTCTCGGGGTAACATAAAGTAGAAGAAAAAAAAGGATTTTTTTTTAGCTCAAAATACTAGGAAATGGATTTTTTGTCCAAATATCCAGATTATCACTGCTTCAGCTTTTCTTAATGTTTTATTACATGTTATTATGCTACTGATGACTGACAAGTATAGATGATGCTAATGAATTAAACAAAAATATTTTGATTTCGGGACGGTCATGAAAAAGTTAGTGTCAGGGCCTGCTCTTACCACATCTTAAATTGGACTATCAAATAATTACAAAATATTTTTTAGATTCTCTTAATGCATTTTCTCGAATTAAATATCACAGTGTTCATCCTCAACTCAACATGTCAATTGTTGTCTTGACAAAAAGCTGTGTACATAAATGTTGTGTAGAAGATTAGAATTTTGTTATGCATACAATGTTTACTCCTTCTACCCAACTACATATATAATTTCATAACTTGTTAAATTTTTACATTTTCCTCTCCTGTCTTTCAAATTTTCTAATGATTCTTGGATTATTATTTTTCAGGACGTGTCAAGAGGAAAAATATGAGAAAGGCCCAGGGAGGTGGTGCTGCCGACGAAGAGGAAGATTAAATATTGGACTCTGTGGCGAATTTGCCAATAAACAAATCACCATTTTGTTAACTAAAAACCTTGTATGACTTTATTTATTTACCTCTTTGTGTATGTGTGTGTCTTGTAATTGATTTTCTTTGATCAGGAAACCGTTACAGGCCAGTATATTTAGGATGCAGCTTTCATTGTTTTCTTCTGTCCAATTACAATAGCTTTTTCATCTTTATTCCAGATTATCTATTAACCATTTCTCTGTGATAGTGCAGGATATTATTTGTGAATATGGGTAATTTGGTTGGAGGTGCGTGGTGCAATGGTTAAGTCATAGGAAATGGACTCATTGACCCAGGTTCAAATCCTGGACGAAGCTACAGTTCACATAGCGCCAATACCTTTGAGAAAGGTATGAATCCAACTACTCTCCCTCCAGCTATGGGTAACTAGTAGGGCAAACTGTGCTCGTTAATCTTGGTTAGGCAACCAGTCTAGGATGGGAAAAACTGAATTCAAACCTGTTAAAAATCCACCATAGGTGGTCACTACTAGAATAGGCTCAGTCCTAATTAGTGATCTATTTTACTATTTTTTTAATTATTTTTTTTTTAAAACAGGGAAGGAATGGGTTGAATAAGTACAGTGTTTCAGGAAAAATTGATATTTTGTAAACTTGACCAATTCTCATTCAAATGATCTTAAACAGCATATATAGAAACAACTAAATATTCTATGCTTAATTCTTTGTCTACTTAAAAACCTTTAGGCTGGCTCTCTCATCATTGCAATTCTACTGCAAGTTATACTGAAAATTGCTACTCCTGCCATCTTATGTTTTGTCTGTGAACCAACTCTGAGACTGGTATTTGATCCTTTTGCAATGGTGAAAATTTGATACACCTGTAGAGGAAATTTGGTAGACCGAGAATTAAGTTTTTTTCTTGGCAAGTGAAAGGCAAAAAAGTTTGATTATGAAATATCAATTTTGGTGAAACACCCTGTGTATTTAGGTTTCTTTAAGACTTGATTTTACAAGTATCATTCTAAAACTAAATAATTGCAAAATATTTCTCTTAATGTATTTTCTCGATTTAAATACCACAGTGTTCATCCTCAACTCAACATGTCAATTGTTGTCTTGACAAAAAGCTGTGTACATAAATGTTGTGTAGAAGATTAGAATTTTGTTATGCACACAATGTTTACTCTTCTATCTAACCACAATCTTATTGGACAAGCATGTTTAATATAATAATTATAGGAAATGGAATCTGCTTCCAGAGTTCGAATCCTGGACAGCTGTTTAACTCTTAACATCCCGTTGAGAATTTTTCTAAGTCCAGAGCATTCCTATTAGGATATGTGAAAAAAAATGGCTAAAAATTACCTTTTGCATCTAAAGTTACCTGTTATTTCCCTTAAATCAAAGACTTCTAAATATGTTTAATATTACATTTAAACAAAGGCCATCGTTTGGGGCAGATTAGGAAAACGAATGAGACTTCCAGCCGAGTAGAATGACTCAGTATAGGACTTTGAGTTAAATTCACTTTGTCCTTGGAAAAGGCATGAATGCATCCATTCTCCCCTAGCTATGGGTAATTAGTACAGTTTTTAGGTTCTTTTGCTTTAAGGCAATTGGTCAATAATGAAAACTTTGAATTCAAACCAACTAATCCATTTAAAAATTGACTTTGTGTTGCATCCTGCTTGTGACTGAGGAATTGAATAAATACATACTTTCAATCTTAATCTAAAACATTGAGGATCTGGTAATCTGAACATTATAGCTACATAAATGAGAGTAACCTCCCCTGCTTTGTTTCACTTTGAGGAAGCCATTTGTTTTGGTCGGCCATTTTCATTTCAACGCAAATAAATGCAACTGCATGTTTTAACACTGAAATATTGTAAAATGTGTTCTTAATTGTTATTAAGAAACACATTTTATGGTGTTTTCATGTTAAAATATGCAGTTGTATTGATTTGAACAATTTCGTATTTTCAGTGTAGATTTCCAATGAAAATGGCAGACCAAAACTGCTTCCTCAAAGTGAAACAAACCAGGGGAGGTTACTCTTTTATGTGGCTAATGTTCAGATTACCACGTGTATAAAGAGTGTCTGTACAATGACTGAATACACATCCTTTTATAAAGGAAAATTGAAGACCAGCAAAACTAAAGTTTAATAAAAATCCACACATTATTTTTGTTCAATGGTAAGAAACTCTACCATTCATTTTCCAAAAGGTATAGAAATAGAATTTGTATCTATATATAAATATACAGGATTTATTTTTAAGTCCTGGACAATGCTGAATAGCTTTATTACTTTTCTATATGTAACACTTAGGATAATTTGGACATGGGATCTTTTTATATATCTTCAACTTGGACAGAACCGTATACAAACTGCAATATTTTCATTAGACACCCTATTATTATTTTTTTAACTTGGTCCTTGAGGGCTTATTAAAATTAGATTGATTGGGGACTACACAAAGGTGCTGTTATGAACATATCCTGAAAGCAGCACTTCCCTTCAAAAACAGCACTTGTACGGCTACTTACCTCCCTTGAGACAGACCCAACAGCAAGTACAGTAAGCAACTAGTCCTTTGTTTATCAAAATGACTAGGGCAAATGGACCAAAAAAGGTTGAAATGTGTTAAAACAACTTTCACACAAACCATCCAAGTAAAAGAGGTTTCATTATGCCTTTTGTGAACATGTTTCTATCAAACTTCGTTTACACACCGTATTCAATTAAAACTTTTAAATAGAATACTGTGTGTGTAAACGAATTTTGATTGGTAGGGATGAAATATATATATAAATTTATAAGTGAATTTATCAAAGTATATATTTTGTCTTATGTCAGATTCATTTCCATTTTTTCACTTACAATTTATTTACATAAAGAGGCTTCAGTCTAATGACAAAGCCATTGGCAATCCTAGGAGAAGTTAACTCAAATCAAAACTGGAATAAGTAGCTCCAGCATCAAACCCCTGCTGACTTGTAGATATAATATGATGAGAAACTTAAACTGCTTCAGCCGATGTTATTTTTCTGATATGAATGAATGAAGACTGTGAAATGGTTCAGCTCTTGTATTGGAGGTAAAGGATTATGACATCAAACATGCAACAGTAATAAGTTATGCTGTGTGTCTAGTTATTAACTAAGCTTAGCTTAATTGTGGTACAAGGCCAGAAGTATGGAGTGCCTAGTAAGAATCAAACTCACTAACAATGGTCTACTGATCTAGCTTGTTAACCATTACACAACAGATGTCCAACTCAGCATCTATAACTACATTGCATAATGATACAGTTGGTGATTTATTGCATTCTGTTGCTGTAGTAGTTTGGAACATCCTACAGCAGTATTCAGTCCTTCCTCATTTGAGAGGGTCCAAGCTCCCCCAGTCGCTTACGAGATCTTAGGGCTCCCAGTCCTGCATTTTGTAGATCTGTCTGCAACTTAATTAGTAAGTTTGTGCCTGGTTTGACCCTATTTCAGAATGTACCTCTGCAGAAGGGTAAGACCCCCCTCTCCTCAATGGGGCCACTTGTTGACAGTAGGTGGTGACCCATAATGCTTAAGGGCAGAATCCTGGTGGATGGGCAGTCTATGAGGTGCAACACTCCAGACTCTTAGATGGGCAGTTGGAGAGGCCCCACCCAATCAATCAGTTGGTCACATCAAGCACTAGCACCTATATGATTGCCCCGACCCTATTACCCTTATGGCAAGCCCCAACCCTTTTTATTATACCAGTGCTAGAAGGCAATGGCTGAGGGTCTTCATGTCCTGGGAATGACATTAAACTATCTGATGGTGAGGTACTAGTTCTGGAGCACCCCTTCATCACCATTACTCCCAGGTTAACTCTGACCCTGAGAGGTAATACCTGTTAGGGTCCCATCTATAGGTTAAATAGAAAAACATGAGTTTATAAAAAAAAAAAATTGAGTACCCATTAAGAATGAATTTATTTCAAAACTTAGTTGGCATTAAATGACCCACTGAGGTTGATATGCTGTAAAACAAAACAAACCAAATTTCAGGGATATTTGTGGAGGTACTTCTTTGAGCATCTGTATTACCTGACCAAACACAGACCATTGTAGTTGCGCCAACCTTGTTATTAATGGAATGGTGTTGCACATCTTGTACAGAACCTTATTGGTGAACAGGCTGTTAGGACATCAGTGCCTGTTTATGGTGGGTGGTAGGCATTTAACTTATCCATAGCTGCCTTTGGAGCTACTATTACATTCTATTAGAAACAACAGATCATATGACCTTTAGGCACCCCTTTTACTTTGCTGATTCATAAGTACATTTACACCAACAACATCCGGTTTGTTTAAAAAAAAACAAACTAAAAATCGTCTGTTAACAAACAACCGGATGTTGATGGTGTAAATGAAAAAATGTACTTATGAATCAGCAAAGCAAAAGGGGTGCCTAAAGGTCATATGGTCCGAAACAACTTTAAAATGCATAGTTGTTGAAGCATGGAACAGACTCTGCCGAGCCACTGTTT
This sequence comes from Doryteuthis pealeii, assembly GCA_023376005.1. NCBI lineage: Eukaryota > Metazoa > Mollusca > Cephalopoda > Myopsida > Loliginidae > Doryteuthis > Doryteuthis pealeii. The sequence goes on along the minus strand of CM042154.1, from coordinate 44,132,198 downwards.
CCTTCAAAAACTCCATGCTTCCTGTAATTCACCAACACCATGTCTCTATACACACGCACAAGTGTATATCACAATTCATACACTATTCATTTTCCTGACATTTCGTACATTATTCTACATACTATACATGCACCTTTGATGGAGGTGCCCGTGGTGTAATGGTTGTCGTCGAAGGAAATGGACATGGCGACATGAGTTCAAATCCTGGATGAAGCTGGTTGCATTTCATATGGCACTAATACCCTTGGGAAAGGTATGAATCCTACTCTCCCTCAAGCTATGGGTAAACAGTAGAGCAGAATGGGCCCTTTAACCTTGGTTAGGTAACTGGTCTACGAGAAGGAAAACTCTGAATTCAAACCTGGTAAACGCTGCATGATCTTGTGTCACATCCAGCTTGTGCAGAGGAGTTGGTAAATACATACATGCACCATTGCTGACTTGTGCACTATGCAATAATTTCATTGTTATTATAATGACAATTCTTCCAAGCCATGGTTGTATCAGTACTACTGTACAGCTGCATTACTTGGATCCTAATAAAGAATAAGCTAGATGGGAGTTGTCTTAAACAAATCATGGAAACAGCACCCCACAAGAAAGCAGCTACATGGTTGCTTACCCCCTGTCACACAAACCATCTGAGTAAGAAAAATCAGACATGCTGGAGAAGTTCTGTGGATACAAGCATACAGACACTAGTGTGGGCTGTCTATAGCAAGGACCTACATCAACCAGCTCTGCTGATTCAGGATGCTGCACAGAGTTAATGACAGAAGGACGGTTGGTGAGTCATGGATATCTGCTGTCAGCATGCCCTGATGATGATGAAGACATGAATCAGAATTGACCTTTAACTCATTGCCTACTTAAACCACTCACAGCGGCTCTCCTACCACAGTGATACCATACCCAAGCAAAGTACAAAAACTGATGGTTAGTTCATTATAATTGGGCAGAAAGACTCATTACAATAATAATAATAGAATGTTATTAGAATAGGATGAGTTCTGAGGTGAATAGATAGTGAACTTGAAATATCCCATCATACAGGTAAAAAAAAAATACCAAGAAAATTTGGTATTGCCATGTTAGAAATTTGGTAGGCAAAGAGTTAAGTAAGCGAAGTTGACAAAGTGGCCTATTGTTGGTATCAGCTTAACAGCCATAGGGTCAATCCCCTTTTCACTAGTGCTAGACTGGGGAGGTTGTTTTTGTGTTTAAAAATCATTGTCAGGGTGGCCTGAAAGACCTCACCTCCTACCAAAATATAACACTTAATTCTTTGCCTACTTTAAACTGCTTACAGCCCCCCCCCCCCAAGCAAAGTACAAAAACTGGTGGTTAATTCATTATAAATGAGCAGAAGGGCTCAGATTACAATAATAATAGGACTTTATTTGAATAAAATTTTCTGAGTTGAATAGATAGTGAACTTTGAAATATCCCATCATACAGGTAAAAAAAAATACCAAGGAAATTTGGTAGGCAAAGAGTTAACAATAGAAGTAACCCTTTTCCCATTCCATAGGTTAATATTAATGTTTCTGATTTTAAATCCTGTCTTAGAAGCTATTCTAATTAAATTCAAAATCTTGTTCATATAATTTATAAGAAGCAATGCATTACAATTTGACTAAAGAAAGTGGATTATACAATAAACTCATGAAGATAGACTGATTAGACTTTTTACAGGAATTCCACAAAATGACTATTTTGAACATCTCTAATAACCCGTTAATGTTGGGCTGTCACATATTTTCTCCTTTATTCCTACCATTTTGTAATCCATGAGCAAATTAAAAACATTTTGGGTTGAGTCTCAATCCTGAAATTTTGGATTCCCAAGTTTTAATTACTGTGATTGTTTTTGGCAATTTTTTACAGGATTTTTTTGCAAAATAACAATTTTTGTAACTTGGAATATATATATATATATATATATATATATATATATATATGCTGAAAGGATAAATAAAATAAAATTTTGAATGGATAAAATTGATGTAAGTTACCAACATGTGTTTCACCCAGGAATTTGTTTATGTACACATGTATTATATTTATTATTTTAAATATAAAATAAAATGATAATGATAGAAAATTATAAAATATTTAAGCATACAAAGAAAAACGGCCTTCATCAGAGTAAAATGTTTGATATTTGAAGTTAAAACGGTCAAATTACAGAGAATTTTGAAGTATTCGAAAAATAATTTTTTTTGTTTTTTTAATTATTGGAGAACAATTTACAGTTGGAGAAAATAGAGTGATGTTTAGTGACAGTTATGGTTAGAGAATAAAGAATATTCGTTGGAGAGTGACATTTGAAAAAAAAGGGGGAATTTTTGATTTCGTAAGTAATATTATAGACTTGTGCAAAGAAAAGTTAAGATTCTGTTAATATATGATTAAAATTTGTTTTTTTTAAATTAGTGAATATGTGTATTTATATTGGTAATTTATTTGTTTGTTTTTAATATGATCTTAGTGATCATTGTTAAATTTTGGGTATCTTAGGCAGGTGTAGAAAATTTTTTTAGGGGGTGAAGTTGATGATGGTAAAACAATAAAATAAAGTATGCTTACAGTTGGAGTAATGTTTGGGAGGAATTTTAAATAAAAATTTGTTATTTAATTAATGTGTTTTGTATTGGTAATATATTTATTTGTTATAATTATAATCATAGTGATCATTGTTCAAAATTTTTGTGTTTTAATTAAATAAAGTGTGTTATTAAAATATGTAATTCAATTATAAATTTAATTCAAGTTAAAATTTGATAATTAATATCTTATTATAATGGAGATTGTGGGTTTGTCTGTCTGTAACCGAAACTATATTCCTACTCAAGTCACAATTCACATAGTTATTTACATCACATTCTCCATGATTTTATTTTTATCTAAACCTCAATTATTAATAAAATTGTTTTACATCATTAAGACTGTTGACCATATCTACATAGTATTTACCGCGTACCCCACTTGTATGGGTCAGGCACAAAGTCCCTATTAACGTGGGATCACCCACAAGCTGAAGCTCATGGAGTGGCAGGTGAAAAATTGCGTCGATCCCGTCGGCATTCCCCCTCAAGGGGGGGTGCCTCAGGCACTGGGCAATAAACCCAGCCCTGCCCCTTTAAATCGAGGGGGCAGGTGTTGCCTGGGGGGATGGCCCCCTGGGATCAACGCTGTTAATTATATCAATGGTCCAGAGGCCGAAGCCACTGTTGACCATATCTACATACTAATAACATGCAATTGTATTTATATATACAACAAAATAGCAGTTTACAGTGTGAATGGGAAGGCTAATTTGCATATTGATCTTAAAAATTTGATTTTAATAAATATATGCTTAGTTTTATTGATTTCTAATTATTTGGTTTTATCTTATTGAATATGAGCAAAAATCTCGGGGATAAATCTTAAAAGAAATTCATTAACAAAAAGAAATAACTGTAATATTATTTTTTACTTCCTATTTTAACTAAATAGTTACACCAGGAAAATTTACCAATGAAAGACGGGAGTAAGGGAAAATGATGGAAGAGTTAGTTTCAAAGTTGTTCTATTTTTCAATCATACCCCCTCTGTTCCAAATCTTTTTATTTGCATTTTTATTCAGTTTCATTAGCCTTTCTAATTTGATATGATATTTTATTATATTAAAACTTAAATACTTGCACCCGGAGGGTGCATATATTTGCTAGTGTTATTAATATATGCTTAAATTTGGTTATTAAATTAATGAATACGTGTATTAGTATTGGTAATTTAATTGTTTATTTGTTATTGATATAATTTTGGTGATCATTGTTGAAAATTTTGTGTCATAATGAAGTGATGTTGGTATTTTTCATTAGGGGGTAAAAAGATCAGGAAATATAGAGACTTTCTGTCACATGTTTTTTTAGTGGGTAAATAGCTTAGGTGAGTGTAGAATGGTTCTTCAGGATAATTCTAACTCAGAATTATTCTGAAGAACCATTTGGGTGAAACCTATGTAGATAGTGTCTGACTCATGTAGGTCTTTATATTTATATATGTATAAATATATATATATATAGAGAGAGAGAGATTCATGCACACTCCAGGAACGATGTGTCTTATGCAATCTGTAATAAAATTTGCAAGTCGGCTTCTGGTCTTGAGAGACATGTTGGTGAATAACCATCAAATTTTACCACAAAAGTGGGAAGGACGTCATTCCAAAGTCATATTTGCATCAAACCTTGTGGATCTGCAGTGGGATTGATGAGTCACTTGACGGCTCAGAGAGGAAAGGTTCTGATCGTAGGGTTGTGATCTGTAAAGATTATGCTATTGCTATATATAGAGAAAGAAAACTATATACACACAAGCTTGGTTGCCACCTGATAGAGTGGCTTTTAAGTTAGTAAAATAATAAAATAAAGATTACATGTTAATTAATGAATTTTTATTTTGTCAATTTTGAAATCCTTCAATATTGTATACCAATTTTTAAAAAAATATTCAATTGGTGGAGGTATTGGATTAATAAGAAATCGTATTTTCCTTTCCCAAAAATAATTCGATTCATTGAAGGTTATTTCGAAATATTCATTCTATTAAAAAAAACGAACGCTTACCTACCCTGAGTAAAATTATATCACATTCTGATTTAAATCAAGGGACGTAAATCTCTTTTAGTTTAGATTCTAAGGGACGTAACTCCCTTTTAATTTGGATACAAAACAAATGAGAATCAATTTTTTTATCCATACTGACTTGCACCCTTTCACTGATCTTTAAAACTTGAGATTTTTATTAAAAGAAGTCAGTGATATTTACCTGACATTCTTTTCTTGTCTTATTCTGATCAATAGATTCAAGTAAAAGAGCAAAATATAATTTCATTTTCACAATATGAAGCAGCGAGAGAAAAAAGTCATTAATTAAGACCAGACGTAGATCCAAGCTGTGCTATTCATGTGCTGAGTTGGCAAGAGCCGGTATCAAACCCAATACCTTGTGGTTCTGAGGCGGATAATCTACTGACTGAGCTAGTACTCAGCCCCATATTGGGCTTATGGGTATTGTAATCCTTGTATTTTTTTTTTTTTTTATCCATTTGGGTTAATTTTCTTGAACTTCTAAAAAGATGATCCTTAAATTGTGAAAACTGGGGAATTTATATTTAGTTCACTTGAAAGTCATAGGTTCAAGATATCAAACAATTTTGGGGGAGATATTAAAATTCCTAATTTACTGATATCCTCCCAACCCATTTTTAAATCAGGATTTTCTTAAAACCTCAATTTCTTATAGGAATAGTAAATTTGATTGATTTTGATATGAAGACCGGTTTGAATTTACATAAAAATCACTCATATTATTTAATTTATTAAATAAGACCTAAAAATCCACTTTTATCAACTGCTGAAGGATTTCCGGTCTGGTGGGACATATCTGGAAAAGAAAAAAAAAAGCTCATTAAACTTAATGTTAAATTAATTTAATCAGGAAAATGGGTACAAATAATTTGTATTTAGAGCCACAAATCGGTTGTAACGATTAAAAAAAATGGTATTATTGCATAAATGTATCCTGGCCAGTTTTGAATTAAAATAAAATTAAAATACCGAAAAAAAAGATATTTTAAGGGTAAGATATTTACATTTACTTGTTGATAAAAAAAACCTGGGTGGTGGCTTCAAACCACTAAAAAAATTGTTGATAAAAACGCTTTCAAACAACTATAAAAATGGGGGGGGGGGTTAAAGTATTTACATTTACTTGTCAAGAAAAGACTGGGGGTGGTGAAATATCACTTTCATATCGCATTAACTTTTTGGGTAAAAACGCCTTCAAACAGCTAAGCAGTTCAATAGTAGTGTGGGTTGGATTTTCAGCAGGCACCGCTTTTTTAGGGCAGGAGGCCAGGACACATTTATGTGATGTTTAAAAAAAATGTTTATCAAATTTTGTTATTTTAAAAAAAGAAGAAAAAAAAACAAAGAAAAAAGTTGAAGTAATTAGGGATCTGCATGAATTTTAAAATTTTAACCCTGAAGCCATTTGTTATAAATACAGTGATACCATGACTAATAAGTTTTCCAAGTTACAACCTGTCACTCGGTCAATTTTTTCTTTGTTTTGAGAACTAAAATTTAATGTACCATGAACTTTAGATACACTTATGTTAAAAAAATTTAAGTTTCCAAATTTATTACACTAAAAAAAAATATTATTCATAAAAAAATAGACATTAAAACATATTACAGCACATAATTCATTACATTCTATTTTATTATGTTTTTATACAATACAATAATATTTTTTCTTACTTAAAAAAACATTAAAAAAATAGTGTTTTTTGGGAGGCAGGAGCAGATCAATAGCATTTCAGTTCATTTTAATGGGGAAAATTGATTTGATTTACAAGGAAATTGAGTTACAAGCGGAACAAATTAAATTCGTAATTCAAAGTACTGCTGGAAAAAACAAAAACAAAATGTCCTGGGTATTATGTTAAACTAAGGGTTAAATAGAAAAAAATGTGTTTGGAAAAAAAAATTGAGTACCCATCAAGAATGAATACAACAAAACATCTTCAGAATAAACCAACAAATCAAAAACAAAACAAAAATATGGATTATTTGGAGTATTGTCCTCATCTTTATTGTTATCCATACAACGTTTCGGCCAATGTGCCCTCTGGCCTTCTTCAGGTATTTCTTGTTGGACTTAGGAGCCTTCTCGAACTCAGGAACTTTGTTTTCAGACTTGGGAGCCTTCTTTTCGAACTCGGGAACCGTCTTGTAATCAGGAGCCATCACAGAACTTTGAACCCAACCCTTTATTCAATCCACAGGGATTGAATATGTCCAATTGGACACATAGCGTAGTGGATATAGGCATTGGGTTAAGACAGTTCTAAGTGACAGTTATCTCTAGGCTGCAGGTTCAATACTGGTCAAGGGGGATAGTAAAATAGAATAATAATTAACACTTGTACCCAGCTATGGTTAGCGGAATGAGAACAGGATACCCTCATGGATTAGATAAAGGGTTGGGTTAACATTTCCGTGATGGCTCTCGATTACAACACAAAGGTTCCGAGTTCAAATGAAGGTTCCCGAGTTCACGAAGGCTCCTGAATCTGACAAGAAATACCTGAAGAAGGTAGGAGGGCACATCGGCCGAAATGTACAGATAACAATAAAGATGAGGACAGTAGTCCAAATAATACAAATTATGAAGCCTCATCTAAAAAATTCAGAGAAATAAAACAAAAATAACTCACTTTTCTTTTGCTTCTGGTGATGATATTAATTCTATTGTATAATATTGTAATAAATGATCATTGAGATTTATTAAAGTGTCATTCTTCTGGAGGAATTCTTCAAATGTTTGTTCAGAGTTTTGTTCGGCCTTCAAAGCAATGGACACTTTTTTCAAATAATACATTGCTATTGTTTCATGCCAGTCCTGCAAAATAGACAAAAAAAAGATCAAAGATTGAGTTTTTAATATCAATATATCAATAAGGAAGCACATGGGGTAATAGTTAAAGACATAGGAAATGGACTTGTCATCCCAAGTTCAAATTCTATGAATCCTGAGTTCACCTAGCACTAATACCCTTGGGAAAGGTATGAATCCTACTCTCCCTCTAGCTATGGGTAAATAGTAGAGCAGACTGGGTCATTTAACCTTGGTTAGGCAACCAGTCTACGAGAAGGAAAACTAAAACCTGTTAAACTTTGCTTAATCAATTGAAAAAATAAAGAGTGAGAGAGAGTTAAATTAAGATTCTTATACGTTCTACATATTGACCTATTTAGCAATAGCTCTTAAGTACACAGTCCTTTCCCAACCTGCAAAAATACATATACACTTTGTCAACAGGGTGTTTAAAATGCTCATAATTCCTATTGGGAATTCTCAGAGAACATAAGAAATAATAAATATAAATAATAAGACTATGTAGGGGTGAACAAGTTCACGTACCTGTTGATAAGGGGGATCACAGGAAATTCTTCAAAAAATCAGTACAAATGTGGAATAACACGCAAGAGATAATATCAGAATTGCATTTTACGCATGAATAGCATTAGATTATGGAAACTCTCGAGGTAACCTAACACTAACCCAAATCCTAGCGTCTTAAAGGTTTTGGATATTTCTGCTTTTTTATATGTTGTCGGGCTGGTCTAAAGTCGGTATTAATCAGATAGCAAGGGAGTCTGTCCCCTTTTCTTTAGCACTAGACTAAAGAGATTGTTTTGGGAGTCTGAGGTAGAGAGCCACACCTACAATCAGCTCCTCACAGATCCCAGTGCTACTCATATGCTGAGTTGGCGAGGGCCAGTATTGAACCAGGAACATTGTGGTTCTTAGTCAAATGCTCTACCGACTGAGCAAAACCCGCCCTACGTAATCTAATGATATTATCTCTTGCGCGCTATTCAGCATTAGTACCAAAAAATAAACAAATAATCCTATTTTAATAAGATTTTCTGTATGTGAATAAAAGAAGAACTTTTATTTTAAATTAAAAAAGCTAAGTATTTTTTCATTTTTGTTTTGTACATTGACACCCCTCCCCCATATAGTGAACAGTAAGTTTCTTTGTTATTTGGTGGCTGAAAATGAATTTTGATTTTTGGAAAGAGAATTCAATGATGTAAAATATGTAAAAAAAACAAACAAAAAAAAAACATCGATAAAGTTGGTAGGACAACTTACATTTTATAACTTAAATCTTGTAAATAAGAAAAAAACATTTGTTATATATTGTCACTGGACCCAACAAGGAACATGAAACATATATATATATTATATATATATATATATATATAAAAATATAAAGTTTTATTATTCTTCGATTGTGTGTAGACCGAGAGTTGTCGGTAAAAAATGCACATACACAGGAGCCTTTGGGAGTTTTGACTGCAAGCAATCTTGATCTCGATCAGCTCAACACAGATTTCTAAAGTTTTTTTATAATTCTTTAACTCAACAGGGCAACGCTTCTTTGATCGTGACACCTACACTGTTTTCCTGTAGACACATCTCCTTGCCCAGGCAGCTTGTTTTCATTGGTTATGGGCTACACCTATACATTTTCTGTGCCTACATACTGTCAATTTACACCTGTTTTTCCAGGTGTCAAAGGTTGGTTTAAGGCAATATCTTGTTTTTGGTCATTTTTTTAGGCTGCAGGTGAGAGCACTTTACAGTGGGGATTCCTTGTGGCATTAAGTTTGATCCGTGTTTTGTAGAATCCTATAATGCTTATCCGTTGGTCTGTGTATCTAGAATACTATGATCCTTGTGTTTGTCAGCGTTAAGCATGAGCAACTGAACGCCTGTCCACCAAGGCCTTTAAATAGTTAACCAACCATGTATTTGAACATCTTGATTGGCTGATTCAGTCCACGCAGCCTCAAAGAGTCTATAAATTTGTTGTGATCCACAGTATACCTTATATTCCAACATGAAGACAAAGTCAACGGTGCTTAGTAACTGACAGTTTCTCCCTTGTGTGATTTTCAAACTAAGTGAATTATTTCTAAATAAACTAATTGACTAATCTCTTTGGTAATATACTAGGGTGAGTCAAAAGTTTTGCAATATTTAGGCATGTGCTACTTTGTGGCATGTATATCACACAACCAAACCAGTTCAAGCCGCGGTTTGGTTTGGTTTGTTTTACGGCATATCAACCTCAGTGGGTCATTTAATGCCGATAAAGTTTTGAAATAAAGTCATTCTTAATGGATACTCAACTTTTTTTTATAAATACATTTTTCTATTTAACCCATAGATGGGACCCCAACAGGTACCACCACTCTGGGTCAGAGTAGACCAGGGAGCATTGGTGATGAAGGGGTGATCCACATTCTCCAAACCTCCAAAACTGGAACCTCACCATCAGATAGAATTTAACGTCATTCTCAGGATATGTAAACTCTCAGCCACCGCCTTCTAGCACCCATATGATAAAAAGGGTTGGGGCTTGCCATAAGGGCAATCATATAGGTGCTAGGGTCAAGCCGTGGAGGGTACCCACTGTGTTTGGTAGTATCGTGGTAGTTGATATATTGTGCATTGCTTCACTTTGTGTGTGATTTAAAAGTCACACAGATGAATGTGCAATGTTGTCTAATTTGGGAACTTATGTTTTGCGAGTTTGAACTGGGCACATCACCTGTCATGTTACGCATTTAGATAATTAACCCTTAGAGTTACCTTCCTTAGTGACCTATTTTAACTGGTCCTAGGTAGAGAGCACACATACTACACTGATCCTAGGTAGAGAGCACAGATACTACACCCTGATCCTAGGTAGAGAGCACAGATACTACACACTGATCCTAGGTAGAGAGCACATATACTACACTCTGATCCTATGTACAGAGCATAGATTCTACACCCTGATCCTAGGTAGAGAACACAGATACTACACCCTCTATGTCAATCAATATTTGTAATAGAAAACATGTACTTACTTTCTCTTTTAATTGGAATCGCTTTTCAAACATTTCTCTGTAAAAAAAAATTTTTTTTTAAGTTTAGAATTAAAATAAAATTTAAATTCACTTTTCATTAAAAAATTTCAAGAAATTCCAGTCTTTTGTATAATCAACAAATAATTTTTTTTCTGTTACTTACTTCATACATGGAAGAGAACCTTCTAGACTGTGCCTTTTAATGCATTGCCAGGCAATTTGAAGGCTCGAGACAACTGGACTCTGAGTAAACACACACCTTGGAAGTGTAGGAATTCTTTCTCCTATATCATGATATGATCTAAAATAAATTTTAGAATTCATTCACAAATTTTTGAATTTATTCACAAAATCTAAATTAAAATAACTATGAAGCAATATCTCATCTGGTTACATAATTAACAGGGTAGCCTATTCATTCTGTAATGTAGTGTAGAATATTTTAAACGAAAAGTTAACATTTACATGTCATATGGTAGCCAAAATTTGTGGGAAAATTTAGCAGTTAGAGAGTTGAGTTAAGAAGTTTTTTGGAGCTGCACCAAGCCAATCTATGATTGTAAGTCCTGATCCTAGCAGCACAGTACCTCTATTTATATAAAATGATCAGATGGACAAAAAAAAAAAAAATACTTGTGCTCAAGTTTGTTTTTAAAAGCCAGGACAGAGTTATCCGGAATCTTAATTTAAGGGTCATTTTTAGTACATGAAGACACAAGCCCATTTATAAGAAAAAAAGACTGATAACGTTACACAATGCTTCATCCAAAAATTTAAAAATATATGAAAATCTCAGTATTTCTTTTTCTTTTTCAGTAATTGATTTTGAACTTTTTTATTTTTCCGTATAATACTTGTGTTAAATGTACTTTCAAAAAAGTCAAAAAGTAATGCCATTTTGTTTAGAACATATAATTACCAACACAGGAGCATGTATCATATATCAAAATGAAGTTGGTCTTCTGTGGGTCACATCCCTCCTTCTCCACATAGCAGATATTTCCAATATTTCTCCCAATAGCAAGTTAACAAAATTTTATGGGGCAGGGATACATGCCCTCATTCGAAGATGGAATAATTGAATTCCAAACCAGAGAAAATGCCAATGTTAAATATTTTGGAAAGGAAAAATCTTGCTATATGCATATTGAATTCCAAAATATTGAATTCCAAAATACCAAGATACAAATACCAATACCAAGATACAAAGAAATTAGAATATACAGAAATAAGTGGAGAAGGAAATAAGAAAAATAATCAGCTCATTAACGGTAATTATAAAAGTAGGGTCAATTATTCGAAGTGAGGAGTGAAAGACAGAAAGTGTCTGGAGAAGCAAGCGTGACACCGGCCTTTTAGCCTATCCAAGAAGCAGCCTGCCTTGCATTCTTTCTAGCTGTCAAACTTGGGAGAGGAAAAAAGAAAGAAAGAAAGTAAGGCAGATTATGTGCTCACTTCAAATAATCTGCCCTGCTTTCTTTCTTTCTTTTTCCCTCTCCCAAGTTTGACAGCTAGCATACAAGCGCGAATGTCATAAGTTTACTATCTCTAATTATGCCGATTCTGTTATTATAAACATCTTTCTATCTCTCTTTGTGTTGACGGACTACTACAGATGATTGGATGGCCAAACAAATTTGTTGCCCCAAAAAAAGCCAGCACAGGGTTCTTAATTTAAGGCTGGTTTTACACACAAAGAAATGAGCCCATTTATAAGAAACAAAGACCCATAACATTACACAAAACTTCATCTAAAAAAATGTTAAAATATATGTAAATCTCAGTATTTGTTTTTTTGTTTTTTTTGGTTTTTAACTTTTTTATTTTTCACTATAATACTTGTGTTAAAATTGCTTTCAAAAAAAGTATATAAAAAGTAAATGAATTAATCTCAGTATCTTAAAAAAAAATTTTTGTGTTTAAATAAAAAAAAAAGAAGGTATTATAATACTTTATTGCATTCTTTTAAGAACTGAGAATCAAACAGTATGAAAAGTGCTTTCATCTTACCCACAAAAATGAAGTACAGGCTCAACCATCTTATCTTCATGAAGGGTTCCAGTAACGATTCCATACCAAACACTGTGGTCTCCGACATTATGTACACAATGTGTTTGACACAATAATACAGGTGTATCAAGAAGAACAGGAAGACCCTGTGAAGAAAAAGAAAAAAACTTTTTATTTAAATATCATTTTATAAAATTAAGACAGATGATCTTAAAATGCAATTAGATTTTGGATATTACAAACCAAATATGTTTTATTTCTGATTATATTCTAAAATCTTTACATGTCTGTTCATATCACTTTTTCTTGCACATGCTTTCTTTATACACACACACACACACACACATATATATATATATATATATATATATATTATTTAAGAATGGAAATGAGTAACCTACTCGAGTTTCATCGATAGATTCTTCAGGGTTACTTTTAAATTAATCGAGTTTACGATTAATCTTTGGTGTTATAAACATGCCCGTTGGAATGGGACTTAAATTTAGTAGAGGAACGCTTGTAAACAAGCGTTCCTCTACTAAATTTAAGTCCCATTCCAACGGGCATGTTTATAACACCAAAGATTAATCGTAAACTCGATTAATTTAAAAGTAACCCTGAAGAATCTATCGATGAAACTCGAGTAGGTTACTCATTTCCATTCTTAAATAAATTTATGCTCTACATTGTATTGAGCACTTTGTATTTGTTTTTTCTAAACCTTAACCTCTGGATATTGTGCGCTTCCAACGATCGTTCTTATACCCACCGGTAAGTTAATACTTATACATATAATAAATATATATATATATATATATATATATATACGCACACATACAGATTGTTCTCATTCTGTTAACCATGACTAGGTAAAGTGTTAAGTTAAGTATTCTGTTATTTTCGCATGTAGTCAGGATTGAACTTGCAACCTACAAATGATTGTCAATTAGAACTGTATTAACTCGACCCTTATATCTGTTGCATTTCTTATAGCGCTAATACTCTTGGGAAATGTATGCATCCAACTACTCTCCCTCCAGCTATGGGTAAAATAGTAGGGCAGTCTGGGCTCTTTAACCCGTGGCTAAATAACCAGTCTAGGAGAAGGAAAACTATGAATTCAAACCTGTTAATCTCCGCTTAAGAAATTGACTTAGTGTTGCATCTTATTCGTGCGGACAGGTTGGTAAATATATATATATATGCTGCATTGTGTACAAGTGGACAACAGTCCCAAAAATCTAAATAATACAAATTTATTTTCTTCTGTGCTGTTTCAGAAAACCTTTTCTGTTGTTTAACAATTCATTACTAATCTTATGAGTAACAATGTATAAAGACATTTTTATAAATTCTTTTAGAGGATTATAGATAATCTTCATTTCTCACTCTTATGTATTTACCCAACCCCTCCACACAAGCAGGGTGCATCAAAAGGTCAATTTTTTTAAGGTTTGCATTCAGAGTTTTCCTTCACCTTGATCAGTTGCCATACCATCGTTAAAGAGCCCAGCTAACCCTACTATTTACATAACAGCTAAAAACAAGGATAAATTTGGGATAACTGTGAAAGTAAACAATGTAATTTGTAGGTGAATATGAGGGTGTTGCACTTGCTGAAGACTATGTTTCACCCGAAACTTTTGGTTCAAAATGTTTTATGATGTGTTTTTAAAACTTTTTACTGACTCGTCGACATGAAGTATAGATGTCTAGACATCATTCACTTCACCCAGAAGTTACTCAGTTGTATACACATATTCAATTAATTTCTTTAGAAAAAAAAGAAAAAAATTAATAACAGCTTTTGATCATTAGATGCAAAGTAAACATTACAGACGTTTATGACATTTTTAGCAAAGCTTTTTCTCATATTATGAAGTGGTTTTCATAAATGTATTCATAGCTGGAGGGAGAATAAATAGATTTATACCTTTCACAAGGGTATTGTGCTATGCGAAATGCAAACAGCTTTATCCAGGATTTGAACTTGGTTTGCAATATCCATTTTCTCTGATGATAACCATTACATAACAAACACCACACTTTCTCACTCTTGTCTATAGAACACTGTCTTCCATTTGTAATTTATGACTATTGAATACAAAATGATATTTTTTGGTGAAAAAATACAATACATAAACACGCAAGCTGCACACTTATTCTTCAAATTTGAACATTCAAAATAACATATTACTTAAAAATAAAATATACTCTACTTTTTATATTTCATCTTTATTGATGAATTTATATCAATAAATATCCAGGTAGATATCAGATAAGTCGCTGTAAGTATCAAGGGAAGTAACTTAACCGATTTTACTAAGTGTTTATGAGTAGTCTCTCTTTTCAGAAAGTATACATCACATTAACTGAACTGGGTTTGGTTTCAAAAAATTTAATTAAAAATATTGTTTCCAACATAGTAAATCTAGCTATAATCTTTGGAATAGCTCTTTTGATGCCATAGAGTGGTTCAAAAATATTGAGAATAAAGACAAGTCCACCTTTATTCAATTCGATATTGTTGATTTTTACCCCTCTATCTCTAAAGAGTTATTGTTAAGAAGTCTTAACCATGCTAAAACTTTCTGTAACATTACTAATGGACAAATAGAGTTAATATTAGCATATAGAAAATCTATTCTTAGTCAATAATTCAACCTGGATTAAAAATAGCTTAGATAATTTTGATGTTCCCATGGGGGTATATGATTCATCACAAATAGCTGATCTAATAGGGATTTATATTTTAGACACACTTAGTAGGATAATTGACCTTAAATATATTGGTTTATATTGGGATGATGGCCTCATTTATATCCTGGATAGTAATGGCCCTAAAACTTCTAATATACAGAAAAAATATATAAGGGCTTTTAATTACCTTGGATCAAAAATTGAGATAGTATCTAACCTCAAAATAGTAAATTTCCTAGACATTACCTTCAATTTGTACAATGATAGTTTTAAACCTTTTTGTAAAAATAATCTAACCCCCAGTTACATCAATGTCAACTCCAACCACCCCAAATCCATTATAAAACAAATCCCTAATGCTGACAATATAAGAATAAATAGATTATCTTCTAATAAAATGATTTTTGAGGCTAATAGTAGAATATATGAAGAGGCTCTAGAGAAAAGTGGTTTTCAACAGAAACCAAGAAGGGCCTATGGTTAGTGGGGTTAATACTAAGGACAACAACATCTTTAACAGCAATGATAGTAATAATAGTGATACTAATAGTGATAAAAAACATAAAAATAATAAAACCAAACATAGGAAAAGAAAGATTATCTGGTTTAATCCTCCTTTCTGGAAATTATCCAATATCAATATAGGCAAATATTTTCTAAATTTAATAGATAAACACTTCAACCAAAATCCTTTAAGTAAAATTTTTAATAGAAAAACATTGAAAATTAGTTATTTGTGTACTAGTAACATATCTAAAATAATTGCTAACCATAACAAAAGGTTAATTGATAAATCAATAGGGAATAATCAAAACATAGATAAAGTAAATTGCAATTGTAGAATCAAGGAAGAGTGCTCTGTAGAAGGGTATTGCAACTCTGAGAAAGTTGTATAACAGGCAACCATCTCCCCAATAGAAAAATAAAAGAAGAAAAGGTTTATATAGGTATCTCTGGTGGTAATCAGAAACAGATTCTATAATCACAGGCATTCATTCTCTAACCCTCTATTGAAAAACCAAACAGCCCTATCGATGTACTTTTGGAATCTGAAAAATAGGGGCTTAACTCCAATTATCAAATGGAAATTCATTAAAAAATCTTCCACCCAAAATAGTTTTAAGAGTAGGTGTAACCTCTGCCTTGAAGAGAAATATGTATTATGAAATATAGACCCACTAGTCAGTTGCTAAATAAAAAGAAATAAGTTAATTTCTAAATGTAGACACAAAAATAAATTTAAGTTAATATAGTTTTTATAGGATTATAAGTTAAAATTATAGAATTAATATTATAAGATTAAATATATTTTGTATGTGGCATGGGGATAAAGCCGATAAACTTATTAGATTATTAATAAATTTTTCAATAATTTTGAATTATAATAATAGAATGAAATTTTCATTTTCATATATATATATATATATATATATATATACATATATATATATATATATATATATATATATACATTTTTTTTTAAAGATTAGTAATATCATTAGGGATTTTATTTACATTTTTTCTTAAAAGTTTTTTAATTTGTTGGTTCTTAAAATTTATATTTTGGCCAATTAATATGATTATAATGATTTTTAAGATTTAAATTTTCATTTTAATCCTTGAGTAGATTTTGAGTTATGAATAAGTTACCATTTCTTTCTATTGTTAAATCATATTCATTATGAATATTCACAGATATGTTTGCTTTCCTTAATGTAAATTTAAAAAAATGTAATTTAAATATGATTTATATAGTAATTTATTATTGGAGGGAATATGTAATATGTATGTTTTTATATTATTTTAATTAATTAATTTAATTAATTAATATTTAATGGTTATAGTAATGTTAATAATATTGATATAATTAATAATAAATTATTAAAATGAAGAAAAAAAATTTGAAGAGGATAATTTGTTGATAGCTAGGATAATAATACATTAATTTTGAGAATATTCATAAATTTTATTTTAACTTTATTACATTTGACTATATTTAAGATTAGTGATGGAGTAAATAGTATTGAAACTAACAATATTAGTTACTTTTTCCTTCTTCCTACATATATTACATTGATACTCATAGATGTTAGCTTAACTTATTATAAACTTTGAAATAAGAAATTTGATTATATTCTTATAAGGATATTAATAATTAAAAAAAAAAATAATTATGGTAATTTAATAATCAATAATAATAATAATTGTTTGCTATAATGATTAATATTATGGTATGATTAATGATTAATATTATAGTATGTATTAAAATTATCAATAACTAATATCTTTAGATATGATTGTATTTAGTATCAAAAATATTAATGAGAATAATTTGATGAATGGATGAGGACTATGGATGAAAGTGATTATAATGATTCAATATTCTAGTAATATTAAGAATTTAATAAGAATACTACAATAATGATTAATAATGATAACAATAATAATAATAATAGTAATAGTAATGATAGTAAAAATAATAATAATAATCTAATATTTCTATGATTTTGTTAGTGTTGTGATTATGTTATAATTGTATTGATGTTTTAGTTGTGCTTTTTATTTTTATTTTAAAATAAATAAGAGATTCTCTACTACAATTTTAATAATATAATAATTATAGTATGGATTCAATTTATGGTAATTATTGATAAGGATAATATCATTGACAGTATTAATAATAAAATAATAGTATTATTAATTTTAATTGATAATGATATAATTATTACAATAATAATAACAATATAATAATTTTTATTATTCTTAATCATGATTATAATAGTAATTAATTTGATTTTTGATTTTACTTTTTATTTTTTTTGTATTTCATATTAGATATTAAATATTAGATTTATATATTAAATTCTAACATAAATTAATTTGAGGATAAAGCCTTTTTAATGATTTCAAAATTTTTTAATTTTTATTTATTTATTTATATTTATATATATATATATATATATATATATATATATATATATATTTTTATGATGTTTTATTTTTTATTTATCTATATTTTTTTTTGAGGAAGCCAGTTGAACAGGAAACTAAGATATATATTGTATCTTTTTGTTAGGCTTAGAATTTTTAACATTATCATTGCTGTCATAAATTTTGTGAATATTTAGATTTTTTTCTGGTTACATAACTTATTCTTTCAGTGAATCCCATTATTTTTGTAAAACCCGTCTGATGAGATTGGGACTCTTAAGAATTTTTTAAAAAATTTTAAATTAAAAATATTTTTTTGAGTTTCTGGTTGAAATGAATTATTACGGGATGACGGTTTGTTAAGTTTTTCTTTCTTTGAAAGTTATATATATATATATATATATATATATATATATATAAGGTGTATCATAAAAGTATTGAGATTGAAGCTGTATTTACCAAGATGAAAATGAACAATGAATGGAACGTTAATTTTTTCAGAATACAAGGTGTATCAAAAAGTACAAAAAATCTCAATACTTTTTGACACACCTTGTATATATATATATATATATATATATATATATATATATATATATATACAGCAATATAATGCTATATATATTAAATATAATATATATATATATATATATATATCAAATAATTTCTAGACAGAATTTCAAAAAGGTAAGTAAGAAGATACATTAATCTTAGTTTGCTTTCAATTTTCAATTTCTTAATATTTTTTTATATATTTATTTCATGCTTTGAAAGAGTCCAGTAAAAAATAATTTTGTTCTAAAAAAGTTTTTCTTAAAATCTTTTTTTTTTCTTAAAGAGAAATAAAAAAAATCATCACTGGAGTAATGTTTGCCTCTCAAACATCATTCCAGTGACGAGGAAGCGAAATCTTTAGTGAACAAGCTTCTCAAAGGACAGTCAACAGAATTTTACGGGGCATGCTCTCATTCAAAGGTGGAACATTGCTATTGAGAGAAACGGTGACTATGGAGAAAAGTAGGGACAGATGACTAGCTTCATTTTGATGTATGATATGTTCCTGTGCTGGTAATTATACCTGTCCTAAACAAAATGGCATTACTTTTTGATTCACCCTCGTATAAGAAAAAATACAAACACAAAGAATAATAAAAAAATAAACAACTTAAAAAAACAATATACAAAGAATAACAGTTAAAACAAATATATAAAAAAAGGATTCTTATTAATCTATAAATAGAGATAAGAGATTTTTAAAAACTTTTTCAATACCAGGCAGCACCAGGCAACACTGGGTAGCTCTGTTATTATTTGATATTTGCTTACCTCTTTTGAAAAATGGTGAGGAATTCCAGAGAATTGATCCAGACCATCTTGAACCGGGGTAGAAAACAGATCAACAAGTTTAGCCTGAATCAAGAAATAAAAACAGACAGAACATTATCTTGACTGTATTTGTGACCTGATTCAGGTTTTGAAATTAGAAAAAGAAAGAAAGAAGAAAAAAACGGAAATGTAATTCGCCGGGTGACCTTGGTCAGAGAATCGAAACAGATGGTAGCCAGGATAAGGCTGACCATATCAGAAGTAAAATCTCAAGTGGGTTGGAACTCCCAGAAGCGAGAATCGGCAGCGATGGAGACAGTCCTTTGAAGTGACCAGACTAAGGGCACGGAACAAGATAAACACGGTCAGTTGACCATGATTGTCTTGAAGAGAATCTTTTTATTGTTTTCCTTTCCACTTAAGAAAAGAGATAAACTCTTGTTGAAAATCGGAATTAAAGAAAATCAAATGTATTTAAAAACACTCAAGTAGCCGGAAGAACTGAAGCCCCTGTCGAGTGAGCGGAGGTGAATTCGATTGGCTGGTTGGAACTAGAGGAGGCAGTACTTTTCCAGAATAGGATGTCCAGAGAGAGTTACTAATATCTTCATGCCGGCCGGAAATAAAATTGTTCCGATTGAAATATTATTTAACTCAGACGTTTTTGCTTGAGAATCAAATGAAGCCAAACCAGGCTTGAGAGCAGATGAAGTTGTGATTGCTTGAGAATCACATGAGCTGATCGGGCTAGCTGAGAAGATTAACGCAAATACTGAGAGCCGAGAGAAACTGACTTCAGCTAAGACCATTTGAAAACTTAGTCAACTTACAAACTGTTTGGCACAATACTTTGCAGCAGACCAGAAGTTATTAATTACGGGTCCATCACTCCCACAGTCTTGAGAAATAATTGTTTGTATTCTTTTGTTAATTGAATATAAATTTTGTTAAGTTTGAAGAAGAAAAAGAGTCGTTGTTTTTTATGTGACCACTAGGCCGCCATTAATCTTGGAAATCGATTCCTATAGCAGATTTCTAGTCGTTTGAGATCTAAACACAGCGTGGGCATTCGGCAAATATAGAGACCCTGCAATCCTTGGTTGATGCAGAAAATCCGATCTTGACGGCCAATTTCAGAAATTCTGTGAGCCCTTTAGCGCAGTAGCGACCGACAGGTTATATATTTATATTTGGCCACTTTCTTATTTCAAATATTAACCTAATCATCTATATATATAAAGGGCAGTTGGTGTATATGTATGTCTGGAAGAAACTACAAAAACAAAAAAAATAATGTCAAAGTAAATATATATACACATTAAATATCATTGGTTCTTGTACAAAAATTATGAAGATTTGATTTATATTTGTGAAGATATTTAAAAATTAAATTATACATAGAAATAGCATAGAAATTCTACTTAAAAACGTCCAGCATTTATAAATCTCAAAAATAAACAAATCAATACACCAGGTTTCGCCCCCCCCCCTGCCTTAACCCTGGGGACACTGGGTAGCCACTTCTACTTCTAGACATAAAGGTTAAAAGTATAAATAGGTTGGTTGGTTGGGTTTTACAACATGTCAAATCATTGGGTTATTTTATGCCGAAGACATTTTGTTTCATACATTTTTGTTGGGTATTAAATTTTTCCTTCAAACACTTTTTTAAGCATATTTTTTATAATTCATTTTAATCTATTTAACCTCTAGATGGGACCCTAACAGGTACTACCACTCCTGGTCAGAGTGGACTTGCAAGTACTGGCAATGAAGGGGCACTCCCCAGAGCTCTAGGACTGGAACTTTACCACTAAATGTAGTTTAACATCATACCCAGGACACTAAGACCCTCAACCACCACCTTCTAGCACATATATGATGAAAAGGGTTAGGAGTTTGCCATAAATGCAATAGGTTTGGGGCAATCATATAGGAGCTAGGCTTTATGGCGCATAGTCTTATGGTTAGAGTCATAGGAAATGGACTCGTGAACCCAAATTCAATTCCTGGACGAAGCTGTTTGCATTTCACATAGCGCTAATACCCTTGGGGAAAGGTATGAATCCAATTCTCCCTCCAGCTATGGGTAAATATCAGGGCAGACTGGGCTCTTTAACCATGGCTAAGTAACCAGTCTAGGAGAAGGAAAACTCGGAATTCAAACCTGTTAAACTCTGCTTAAGAAATTGACATTGTGTCGCATCCTGCTCGTGTGGAGGGGTTGATAAATATATATAGAAACTAGGCTTTGACTTGACCAACCAATTCTTGACCACCTATCTAGCCTGAGTAAGGGTCACAGTGGAGAGTTGCATGTCATGGACTGCTCAGCCACTAGGATTTCGTCCATAAGCATCAGTAGTATCCTGAGCACTGTACGCAATAAATTTAATTATTATACATATTATGCCATTAAACCAACCAACCAATCAACCATTTCTTTCAATACAAGGTCAAGTGACAACTTCTTTGGAAATCCTAACATTTCTTCAATCAACAATGTTAGTAAATACCAAGTAGAAAGAAAAAAAAGAAAGAAAGAAGAAAGAAGAAAGAAGAAAAAAGAAAGTAAAAAAGAAAGAGAAAAAAAAGAAAAGAAAGATAAAAAGAAAAGAAAAAAAAGAAAAAGAAAAAAGAAAAAAGAAAGAAAAAAGAAAAAAAGAAAAAGTAAAAAAGAAAAGAAAGGAAAAGAAAAGAAAGAAAGATAAAAAGAAGAAAGAAAAGAAAGAAGAAAAAGTAAAAAAAAAAAAGAAAAGAAAAAAAGAAAGAAAGAAAAAAGAAAGTAAGAAAAAGAAAGTAAGAAAAAGTAAAAAAGAAAAAAAGAAAGAAAGGAAAAGAAAGAAAGAAAGAAAAAAGAAAGAAAGAAGAAAGATAGCACAGGAAAAGAAGGAAGAAATAAAATAGTAATACAAACCTGGTGGTTCCCAAGAATGTTGATGGCAAATTGTTGACTCTGGAGGAGCAAATCATGCATTCGACTAAAATTTGAAAAAAAGAAAATTCAGAATGTTAGAACAAATTTACAAAACAAATTTTTTTTCTTTTAAGAATTGTCTTTTAAAACTGTCATATAGTACCTAAAAATGAGAATGAAATCCTCTGTTTTTCCTATAAATAATGTCTGCCAAGACCTCTGAAGAGAGAAATGAGATCTCACGAGATTTGTTAATTCAACATAGCAATTGCTTATTACTGTTCATCTTAGTAAACCTTTTCTCCTATCCTTAATACTCAGTGGTCCTTTACAATGTTCACCTTGTACCTTGAGTTACTGATGGAATATTTTGCTATATAATGTGTGCTGGAGCCCACCACTTAAATGTATAAACTCTTTGTGGCTGTGTGGATTCAATCAGCCAATCAACACGCTCGGATACGTGGTTGGTTAACTATTTAATGGCCGACCTTTAAAGGCGTTCAGTTGCCCATATTTGACACGGACGAACAGATTAACAACACAAGGATTCTGCTTAACACTAAGGACCACAAGGGATGTCCACTGCAAAGTGTTCTCACAGCAGGCTAAAAATGGCCACAAGAATCTTAACAGTGTTATGCACTCACACTCATTAGGGGCGACCAGTGTACACACGCAACATGAAATAATAAAAAAAATATGCCAAAGGTCCCAGATGTAAAAATAAATAGTACAAAAAGGATGGGATTCAAAACTTTTCTCTCTGCTCCCATGAAAAAAAGATAGAAAACCAATAAATGACGACAATGCTGAATGACGAAGGTCGGACAGGATTTCAAATAATCACATAAACATTTATTTACATATAAATACAAATTATCATTAAGAGACAAATACATATATACAAATATACATGTTATAAGAGGGGTAAAGTGAATGCGTGGTTCATATTATCAAATGAATGGACGAGTGATTGAGTATATCAATCATATTAGCAATATACAAACTGCATGACAAATAATAAAGATTTACAGAATACAAAATCTTGAACGTTTGTTTTAACTCACTGCGACATTGCAAAACCGCAACAATGTCTCTCTGTTAAACTTATTGTTATTTCTCTGTCCGACGGGGATTCGCTCCTTTTCTCCAAATGAATTAACTCTTATTTTATGACGAAACGTCTTTATTTTTCCGTTTCTTTGATTTTCGATGCGCACATCAAACTTTACTGTCCTTGTTTCTCGGGATGATTTCATCAACTGTGTGCTGCCCCCGCGTTTTCGCGCGAAAATCCTTTCTTAGTCGTCGTCATAGCAACTTCTTGGTGTGGTGAACTTTTGGATTGCGGGGGTCACAGTTGAAATATGTATACACATTCCTCCTATCACCTGAGGTGGGGTGAGGGAGTACAACTGTCATTTAGACATGGGGACAGTAGTAATCGCAAGAATTCTGCCAAGAATACAGCTTCCTTGGTGCTTTTACAAATAGAGTTTTCTTTTAATTCTAATATATATACTGGTTGATGTACCAGTGATACGTCACAACAGTTACAACAAAACCAATCTTGGTAAAAAGCATAAGCAATTTTATGAAAAGAAAGCATTTTTCTAATCTATGCATTAATACTCGTGTTCCTTAAAAGTACAAACATTATTATCTTGCAACACCTTCTGGTTAAAAATGAGACCGTCCAAATCATCCAAAGATGAAATGCTAAAATGTAAATCCTGATTATCTAGTGCTGCTTATCTACTGAATTTTTATTTCTTAGGAGTGTTGTCACTTCAGCTAAATAATGGACCATTCCTTTTTTTATTATAAAGAAAGGGAAGAAAAAGGACATGCTACACAGAAAAAAAAAAAAAAAAAAAAA
This sequence comes from Doryteuthis pealeii, assembly GCA_023376005.1. Taxonomy (NCBI): domain Eukaryota; kingdom Metazoa; phylum Mollusca; class Cephalopoda; order Myopsida; family Loliginidae; genus Doryteuthis; species Doryteuthis pealeii. The sequence goes on along the minus strand of CM042154.1, from coordinate 44,107,948 downwards.
AGAAGGAGAGTAGGGAAAAGATAGAAAAAGGGAATGAGCGCATGGAAGTGATAATGCTAATATGTTTTATCATGTTAAATCAAGATTATTATACTTTTTACATATTAAACTATTTTGCAATAGCTCTTAAGTAAACATATCAAATGTAGTAATAATTAAATCATCATACTGTGGTGTATCCACAGGTCCTGCTAGTTTTAATTATTTTCATTACTATCACATGGATTTCATTTACATTCATGACTGAATTACCATGTATATATATATATATATATATGTATAGTGATACCTTGACTTATGAATGCCCTAACTTATGGGCAGCTCTTTAAACAGATCTATTTGACCCATAGATATCAGGATGAGTTGCAATGGTAATAAAGGGTAATTTTCTGCTGGTAATATCTTATTATAATGGAGATTGTGAGTTTTTCTATCTGTAACCGAAACTATATTACTACTCAATTGACAATTACCTTAGTTATTTACGTCACATTCTCCATGATTTTCATTTTTATCTTAAACCTCAATTATTAATAAAATTGTTTGACATTATTAACACTGTTGACCATATCTACATATGGATAACATTCAATTGTATTTATATACAACAAAATAGCGGTTTACAAAGTGAACAGGAAAGCTAATTTGCATATTGATATTGAAAATTTGATTTGAATATGTGTTTAGTATTATTGATTTCTAATTATTTGGTTTTATCTTAATGAATATGAGCAAAAATCTCTTCAATAAATCTTAAAAGAAATCCATTAACAAGAAGAAATAACTGTAATTTTATTCTTTACTTCCAATTTTAACTAAATAGAAAAAAATAGCAATGAAAGACGGAAGTGATGGACAGTTGTTCTATGCTTCAAATCTTTTTATCTGCATTCTTATTTAGTTTCATTAGCCTTTCTAATTTGATATAATATTTCATTAAATTAAAACTTAAATACTTGCACCCGAAGGGTGCATATATTTGCTAGTGAATATAATGTCATGAACATTAATAGTGTACATTAATAATACACACACGTACATGTATATTATTACTGTATGCTATTAATGTTCCTGACATAGTACATTATTCTATTTACTATACATGAAACTGATGAGTTGTGGTACATGTATACAATAAATTTTATTATTATTTTTACTTTTTAAGAACTGTTACAGACAAGGGAGTTAATCCAACAGTGAAGAATGGCAGTAAGCAAGGACAAGTAATTTGACACAAAGCAAGGGCAGATACACTGTCTTTGCTTTCAGTTTATGAAGGCCCTTGTATTTGTTGGTAATCTGTGAACTATAAGTGACTAAATTCCTACCATAAAATTGTACATGCACATTATTTGAAATGAACTTAATTGTTATCAAAAAGATATTTTATGATATTTTGGAGTTAAAAAATGCATTAAAATGGATCTGCAAAGTGTTGTGTTTTCTCCGTGAAAATTACATTCAATCAAAGATGGCTGCCATTGTTTACAAGCTTCTTCTCAGAAAAAGAACAAAGAAAAATACTCATTGCTTTGAGAGTTAAGTCCTTTTAAGATTAAATGAGAGTTAAATCCCTTTGTTCTTTTCCCGAGAAGAAGCTTGTAAACAATGTCAGCCATCTTTGATTGAATGTAATTTTCACTGAGAAAACACAACGCTTTTCAAATCCATTTTAATGCATCTTTTTAACTCCAAAATATCATAAAATGTCTTTTTAATAACAATTAAGTTAATTTCAAATAATGCACAAGTACGATTTTATGGAAGGAATTTAGTCACTTAAAGTTTAAGATTACCTATTTGTTTTGGTCCTCTTAAAGCACAAGTGTCCACAGAGCATTCAATTCTGTATTTAACTGTATAATGAAATTTCTTATATAATCTTTTGATGGACTCATGCATACAGATGCCCTGTTGGCGGCAGACTTTAGATTGCACTGACTGCAGCCTTGCATGTGGTAAGACGTACCAAAAAAAGAAGAAAAAAAAATATAGGACACTAAAATGCATCTGATGGTGAGGCTCCACTTCTAAAGTTCTGGTGAGTTTGGAGTACTCTTTTATTACCATTACTCACAGGTCCACTCTGACTAAGAGTGGTGTTGTATACTCCTTTACTCAGGTGTATGTAATCAGTGAGAGAGTGCCAGACAGATAGAGTAGATAGGGATGATAGATGATGAGATGAGGGCTCTTACATGTTAACCTTTTTCTATTGCTTCTAACTCGGCCGGATGCCATGTTCTTCAGTCGATCTAGTGTGATTCTTCTGCTGGGGGTTGATCTTTGTTGATTTTTTCATCTCTTGTTTTAAACAAGACTTGTTGTTTTCTTCTAAAGCTTTATTTCAGCATAACTATCGCAGAGAGACTGACTCTCAGAGCGAGCAACCTATAGGTCCGCTCACTTTGGTTTCTTTGGTCGCATCTGAAGCTAAAACTATCTCACGCCTAATCGCATCTACCGGAAGGTCAGCAGAATGTCACCAGTTGTCAGTCATTGGCCATGGTAACTTTCCACTGAAATCCAATTTTTCTGACTCTAACAAACTTTATTCAAATATTCTTACTACAGGTACATACATAATTCATATGCTGCTTATGAATTATGTAACAGTGGTAGTACCTGTTGGGGTCCCATCTATGGGTCAAATAGATCTTTAATATATCTTTTTATAACCCTGATTCCAACATAACACACGTGTGGGAGAAAGCATAGAAGAACACAAATATATGTCTAGCCACAAGGGCTCTCTCAACAAGTCTCAATAATTCTAACTACTTTACCATAGATTGGCCTGGTCATGTGACATCCTTCAACCAATTAGAGCCATGTTCCAGGTTGATATGGATTTAAGGCTCATCAGCCAAAATTATACTTTAGGAACAGTTAAATTTGAATCCTACACTTCCTTACAAAAATGATAGGCTATGCCTATTCATTATGTAACAGTGAGGCTCTAGTCCACAGAAACTGGGAAGTGTGGAGTACCTTTTCATTGCCATTACACCCTAGTATTACTAATACTAGCTATTCTTCCTTCTCACTTGTATGAAGGAATAGAACACTAGCTTAACCAAACAGCAATGAAAAAAATATAAAACAATAAAATTAAAGTAATACAAAGAAAACTCGAGACAGTAAGTATAATGTAAAGTGAGGTATTATTAAACAAATACACGCATTGAAGGAAGAAAAAGGAAAAAGTAAAGAAAAGAATATTCTTCGATAGCCTCTGGGTAAAAAAAAGATGAGAATGTCTTTTTCACAAGTTCCATTATACGTTTAGCTTGTGTGATGAACTAGAGCAGGGGTCACCAAACTATGACCCACTGGCAGAATCTGCCCCACGAAGGCATTTTATCAGGCCCACCAATGGTACTTGAATTTGTTTGTTAAAATGTAAGGAATGCAAGACAATCTGATACCATTTAAATATTATGTTAAACTTACTAAATCCTCATGGACTTGACTATGGAATCAACCTATCAGAGCTTTCCTTCTGGCTAGCAAGTATTGAATACAATAATAATGTAGCCCGTGCTCATTATTTTTTCAATTATCCAGCCCACTGTGAAAAAAGTTTGGTGATCCCTGAACTAGAAGAAACTAGCAAAGTCTTGAATAAACTGCCAATTTGATAATGTGGTGCCAGGTAGTTTAAGGATTGTCCCTCTGTTGCTAAGCAGTTTTGACCTATGAGTTTTAGTGGCTTGTGACCTTGATAGATGGGAATAGGTTTAAACAGAGAGGAAAAGTGTGTGGATAGATAGAGGAGAGGTGTGTGGTGGAGGAGATGAGTGGACAGACAGAGGATATGTGTGTGGTAGAGATGTGTGGATAGACAGAGAAGATGTGTGTGGCAGAAAAGAGGAACCTTAGATGAAGGTAGATTACTAGCATCTACCAAATATTGCATAACCTTTGGCACATACTAGGGTAATTCCATGTCAAATCATCTAGGCCATGTCACCCACCCACTTCAATTTTTCTGAAATTTTGTCCAAATGTGGATTATATTAGAGTTAGACAATCCCCCAAAATTGAGCTTACAATTCAAAAATCGGCGAGTTATGTCAATTTTTAGCTCTCCAATCATCGCGAAAAATGGCAACTTTTTGTAATCTATTTTTGTCTGTAAAATAAGTTCTAGAGCTTCCCTACTACTAAAAATTGGTTTATAAAAGCATTTTTACCCCCGAAATCCAGAAATGCAATCAAAAACTTCTTAAAATTGAACAATTTTAAGTTATTGATGATTTTTGATTTTTTCATAGCAAGATCAATATCTGATGTGGCATGTATCTATGACAAAAAATTTTTTTCTATTATATTTCACATATATTGAACATTACTTGTAACAAAAATATAGTTTGTTTTTTTTGCTCAGAACCAAACCTACAACATTTTTCAAAAATTTGTTAAAAGTTTGCAGTTAAATTTTTCTGAAATTTTGTCCACTTGTAGACTATGTTAAAGTTAGACAATCCCCAAAATTTGAGCTTCCAATTCCAAACATTGGGGGAGTTATGTTGATTGTCTAACTTTAACATAGATCACACTTAGAAAATATTTAAGAAAAATTGAAGTGGGTGGGTGACAATTTTACTTTTTTCTTGATGATTTGACATGGAATTACCCCCTAGTAAGAACATTTATAAACTTTTCTTACCTTGGTCTGTTAAGGCAGAAAGATAGAATGGGAGGCTTGAGGGAGACACTTAGAACAGAACTACTGACAACACCTCTCTTTAACCAAGAATTGGTATCAGCTTGAAATCTGCCACTTGTTAACAATACAACTGAAAAAAAAAAAAAAAGACACAAAAAATTATTGACAAATCGTAAGTCATTTCTTATTGCCAGACTCAATAGATTTGTAGTACAAGGGAATCTAGATTTTACACTTGGTTAATAATCTTATTATAATGAAGATTAAGTGTCTGTCTGTCTGTAACCCAAACTATGTCACCACCTATGTCACAATTCCCTTAATTATTTATGTTATATTCTCAATGGTTATTGAATAATCATTATTTAATCTTAATTAGCATCTTATTTATTAACAATGTCTCTATTAAGATCTAGTTAAGATAGATTTTCCTCAAAACAGCCCTTAATACTAATGTGTTTAAAATCCTGCAATATGTGTTATATATATATTTACCAACCCTTCCGTACGAGCAGCATGCAACACAAGGTCAATTTCTTAAGCAGAGTTTTGATCCTGCTTGTGCAGAGGGGTTGGTAAATATATATACTAGGGTTTTGTTTAGTAACCCTAACTTACTTGGTTGTGGCACATTTCTCATGATTTTCCGGTAGATTGTAGGATGGACTTCTTCTTGAGAGGGGCACTTGTTGTCAATAGAAATTCCTGGAACTGAAAAAAAAAAAAAATAAGGAAAATTCAAAATGAACTCTTCCAAAAGTAGATGATTGGTTGGTTGGATTTTACGGCATGACAACCTTATGATGTTTTTTGCTGGGCATCATATATTTTCTCAGATTGGAAGGTAGGCAATTAAATTTGGATGAAGAAGGCAACAACAATTGAAGATAAAAACATATATACAAAAAGATACAAATTGCAAACTTAATGGCATTTGCTACCAGACTTATCTGCTGAAGTTCTTTGAGCTTTTGGGAGCGACCAGATTTAGATGTCTCGCTACTATCTGCTCAACACTATAAGTGACTTAGTTATGGAATTCAATTTAGGCACCAATATACAATATTGACGATTCGGCCCCTGGTGCCTTCATTTTTCCAATAACCCATGTTGGATTATTTTATGCCAAAGACATTTTGTTTTATTCATTCTTGTGAGGTATTATTTTTTTTTTAACACATCTTTTTGATACTTATTTTTTTCTCTATTTAACCCATAAATGGGACCCTAACAGGTTGGAATATTTTGTGTATATAAGGTGTGCTGTGGATCACAACTTAAATTTATAGACTCTTCGTAGCCACGTGGATTCAATAGACCAATCAACACGCTCAAATATATGGTTGGCTAACTATTTAAAGGCCTTGATGGACTGGTGTTCAGTTGCTCGTGCTTAACATTGACCAACACAAGGATCATAGGATTCTAGATACATGGACCAACAGACAAGCATTATAGGATTCTTCTCAAACTTAATGCCATAAGGGATCTCTACTGTAAAGAGCTCTCACCTGCAGACTAAAAATGGCTACATGAATCTTAACTACCACTCTGAGTCAGAGTTGATCTGGGAATAATGGCGATAAAGGAGTACTCCACATTCCCTAGAGTTCCAGAATTGAAACTTCATAATTAGATGCAGTTCCTAAAGTAGAGTATTAAACAATTCCTTATACAAAGTTTTACCAATACCTCATCTCTGACCATTTTTTGTATGTTCACCTGACTTTGTCTTGTCTTGTTTGTTCTCTCTTTGTTTATTAATTTTTGATTGTTAAACCTCTGAGGCAGTATTACGGACACAAGTGAGGGTCAAGCAAGCAGACGATCACAAGACGACGGCCAGTAAATTTGGAAGTTGAGAAGTTGCAGGAAGTTGAGAAGTTGCAAGAAAGATGTGCAGCGAAGAGTCTGCAGATACCCTCAGCCTCCATGGAGGTTTAACAGAATATTCAACTGTTCTTTACTTTGTCCTTTTCTTCTTCAATGTGTGTATTTGTTTAATAATAATACATTTTTCCATTATACTTACTGTCCTGAGTTGTAATTTGGGGCTATTTGCAGAATTGTGTCCCAGCCTCCTGCCTTAAAAAAACGCTAGGCAGTGATAGCTGAAAAAACAACCCACCCTACAAATGTTGGAATTAAATATATTAAAACAAATTAAAAATACCGAAAAAAATGTTTTGATATTTTATTTGTAATTGATTGTTGAAAAAAAAAAAAATAAAATGAAAATACCGAAAAAACAAATATTTTTTTAGTGGTTTGAAGGCGTTAAAAGTAAGCCATATTTTTATCGACAAGTGAATGTAAATATTTAACCCCTTACCCTTAAAATATTTTAAACAGGGGGAGGTTAAAATATTCACATTTACTTGTTGAAAAAAGACTAGAGGTGGTAAAATATCGCATTAACTTTTCAGGAAAAATGCCTTAAGCGCTGGTTGTTTTTTTTAGCAGGCACCACTACAGCTAAGGACTTCATTCGTAGGGTGGGTTGTTTTCTCAGCTATCACCACCTAGCGTTTTTTAAGGCAGGAGGCCGGGACGAATAGCCCCTGTAATTTTTATTTCATTCTTATATTCTTTCGACATTGTTTGGTTAAGTTACTGCCAAATTCCTTCACAAAAGTTGTATATCACCCTTCATGGGTTATTTAATGTCAAAGCGAAAACCATTCTTGTAAAAGAACAAGAGTGAATCTATTTAACCCATAGTTGGGGGGGGGGGTTATACTTTTCTCATTATCTTTATTTTTGTTGGTTTTAGCCAAAGTTTACTGCTTTTTCCATATAAAGTATATTTTGAGTGTGTATTAAAATCTACTCACTTTGTTTGCTTCTATCATTCTTTTTCTTCCTTCTTTATCTTCTTCTTCTACTTCTGTTCTTTTTCTTATTCTTCTTTTGTTTGTCTTGTTCTTTTTTTTCTAATTATTTCATTTCTATTCTTCTTCTTACTTTTTTATTCTACTTCTTTTCATTTTGTTTCTCTTCTATCGTTTCAAACTGATTTGACATACGAGGATATTGAAAGTCTAAAAGTGAATGTAATAGTGTGACTAGAGTTTGAAATCACTATGATGTCGCAAGTCCAGCACATTAGCCACTACGCTACTGGACTTCCCATCATATTTATCAAATCATTTTGATGTCATTGGGACAAAAATGAATATGTTAAGTCAGGCACTATTTTCTAGTCTATTCAGAAAACTCCTTAGGAGGTTTATACTACCAGTTGAGGTATGTGGTGTACTGGTTACTGTTGTAGGAAATGGATATGGCGAGACAAGTTCAAATCTTGAATAAGGCTGTTTGCATTTCATATAGCAATAATACCCTTGGGAAAGGTATGAATCCAGTTATTCTCCCTTCAGCTATGGGTAAATAGTAGGACAGACTGGGCTCTTTAACCTTGGTTAGGCAATCAGTCTAGGAGAAGGAAAATTTTTATGCCAATTGTGAGGGATGGTCAGATTTTATTGTTATGTTGTTTTTTGTTTTTTGAGGATTTTTCTTGATTTTAACAATAAGTTGTCTACAGGTGTTTGTTGCTAAATGGATGGGGAATCACTTTGAGGGATAAGTTTATAGGATAAAGTTTATAGGATAAAGTTCAAGTTTAGTGGTTTTCTTATCTAAGTAAAAAGTAGTAAGTTTTGTGTGATCTATATGTAGTTGGGATAGAGTAATGTGTTCGTTTGTGGACTTTCTGAAGACTGGTTTCCATTCTCCTCTATTGGGTTTTATTACTGAAGGTGCTTGTGGTGTAATGGTTATCATTGTAGGAAATGGACAGTGACATGAGTTCAAATTCCAGAAGAGTCTGGTTGTTTCACATAGTGCTAATACCCTTGGGAAAGGTATGAATCCCTCTACTATCCCTCTAACTAGAGGTGACTTTAACCCTGGTTAGGCAATCAGTCTAGGAGAAGAAAAACTTGGAATTGAAACCTGTTAAACTCCACTCATTAAATTGACCTTGTGTGACATTCTACTCATGTGGCGGGGTTGGTAATATATATATATATATATATATATATATATATATATATTTACACACACACAGATGCTGATAGGTACACATCCTACATCCCTGATGCACAAAAATCTAAAAGGATGCAATAAAATCATATCCATGCATCCCAGTGTTTTTCTTTTTTCTTCTCTCACCATTTCAAGCTAACTGTAAATACATTTCAATAATTTCTTAGAAATAAATTACACAGGATAGGTTACAAGGTAGGAGTTATATGGCTTAAGTTGGGACTCATAAATTTTCCCCAGGAACTCATTCAAAGCAAATATGTGTGTCTCAGGATGCACTAAATCAAAAAACTATCAGCATTACTGCATATATATATATATAGTGGGGCGCATACCAAATATGTATTCTTATACCAGGCACCTGATGACCTGCTTCAGTGGTTTGGACTAATAGAATGGATACAGTGGTCTTGACCACTGTCTGCTCTTTCCTCACACCACACCCCACCCTCTTCATGAATACCTTCCCATGTTTAGGTTGGATACTGGCTCTCTATTATTTCTTATGTCCTTGAGACACTAAGTATATTATTAAAAGTCCTGATAATTGTTGCAGTTGTACCAGTGAGCTGATTAAAGTAATAGAGATGGGAGTAGCAGTTAAAACTCTGCTTAGCTCTATCCCCTTGTCAAATAGAAAAACTACCTCAGCTCGGAAAACAGCAGACCTATATAATTGTTAAAAAAGAAAAAGAAAAAAAAGCTCTATTTTCCACTGAAGGGACCACTTAAGATATGTAGTTCACTTAATGACTGGAGTGGGGACCTGGATTAAGGTTTGAGATGATAGGAGAAGGATCTCGATGTGGGGTTGAGATAGGAGCAAGATGTGAATGCGGGGTTGAGATGACAAGATTCAAATACTGTCGTTTGAAATCCAGTTTGATCTTTACTGAATGTAGAGAGGCCAAAATACACAAACATTTACATGTATGTGCATATATATACATTTATATATACATGTTACTATATGCTTTCTTTCATACAAATAAAGGCACACAAACTTTAATAAATAAGTCTTTAAAAGTATTGATGTGCGTCAGTACAAAATGTAAGGAATTAAAATTGTCGAGCATTGGAAGGTAGGCTTTTCTTGTAGCGAGTGAAGCAAAAACTTTTTTCAGAAATTTGAAAAAAAAAAAGAAAAAAGGGAAGAGAGTAAAGAAAGAAATATATTTATTTTCACACATTACATTTTTTACAAAAAACAAAACAAATGATTAATGTGTGGAGGATGATCACTAATTAGGACTGAGCCTATTCTAGAAGTGACCACCTCTGTTTCATAGGTTTTCAGGTTTAAATAGGTTTAAAATATTTTAACAGATATAAGTAATTCTTTAAAGAAGAACAAAGGTTATTAATTTTAAATATACAGTAGAGACTGGGTCTCTTACTTGATTACTTCTCTATCTTTTAAACCAATCAATAATAATTCCTCCATTAAAGTGAGAAGAGTCTCTTTCGAGGCGTGGTAGGCATTCTGGACGTCTGGGTCAGAATTTTCGGAAACCCCCAACATTTTTCCGTTGTATCAGGCGAATATTTCTCTGTGTCAATGCTAGTGCAGTAAAAATAAGAATAAAGTTGGGGGTTGTTAGATATAATCTAAAAACCTAATTTGATTGTTTTTTTTGTTTGTTTTTTTTTTTTTTTTTAAATTATTAACTTAATTTATTTTCTGGTTAATTATTGATAGACTCTTTTTTCATTTTCTAACCTTGAATTTCTGAAGTGTTTTTTTTTTTTTGAAAACACAAAACAATTTTTTTTTTAGAAAATTGGAATAGAGCCTAGAAAAGATAGATTCTTTTTATTTGATTTAAAATCACCACAAGACAGTTCAATCTCACTTTTTCAAGGTAAGTTATTTTTCATTGAGTTATTGATAATATTGTTCTGAGTTTTTTCAAACTCAATTTTTTATCTATTTAACCCATAGTGGGACCCTAACAGGTACTACCATTCCAAGACAGAGTGAACCTGGGAGTAATGGCGATGAGGGGTTGAAAATATTAAGAACTTGGAACAGAAACTTTTATCAAAATAACTTGATTCAGCATTAAATGACTCAAAAAGGGTTAATATGCTGTAAACCAAACCAAACCAAACAGCTCCCATCCAAATCTTTTTTAGTATTTTTAGCCTTATATCTCATTTTAGATTGTTGGAGATGCCATATAATTCAACTTCATAGCATCTTTCAATGCAATGCGGGGGTGGAGGTACTTGGCAATGCCCATCTCCTCTCCTCTGCAAGTAATATGTGACATACTGTACTGTGTTACATGGTACCTATATATATAGAAATAATCCATGACCTGATTTTTTTTTGCTATAGGAACTAATTTTAATTTCTTTGATCTGAGAATTAGCAGTGGTTTATTAGAAACTTATTTTGCCAAAGTTTTTTATTCTAAGTATTCTTGCTCTATGTTATTTTCATGTTTGGATCTTTAATATATATATATATATATATATATATATATATATATATATATAATCTGAAAAAACAACCCAGTTGGCTGGAGCTTTAGAATACACCAAATGCACCTCTGCAGAGGGCTAAGACTCCCTCGATGGGGCCACCTGTTAGCTGTGGGTGGCAACCCATGATGCTTAAGGATGGAATCCGGGTGGCTGAACAGTCCATGACATGTAACACTCCACTTTGGCCCTTAGGCTAGATGAGTGGTCGGAGAAGTCCCCTCAGATCAATCAGCTGGTCACGTCAAGCCCTAGCACCTATATGATTGTCCCAACCCTATTGTCCTTATGGCAAGCCCCAACACCTTTTATCATATGTACTAGAAGGCAGTGGATAAGGGCCCTGGGTATGATGTTAAACTCTATCTGATGGTGAGGTTGGAGCCCTGGAGAATCTGGAGTACCCCATCAACACCATTATTATAGTGAATGTATACATATATTTACTTTGTCATTAATTGTTTTATTTTCATAGTTTTCTCCAGACATACACACACACATACATACATACATACATACATACACATACACAACTACCCTTTATATATGTATAGATATAGATTGTTTTGGTTTGGTTTGGTTTGTTTTACGGCATATTAACCTCGGTGGGTCATTTAATGCCGACAAAGTTGTGAAATAAATCCATTCTTAATGCATAATACAATTTTGTTTATCAACTCATGTTTTTCTATTCAACCCATAGATGGGACCCTAACAGGTACTACCACTCTAGGTCAGAGTGGACCAGGATATAGATTGTATCAAAAGATTAAGATATTTTGTGTATTGTAGATAAATGACTCACTTATTGCATATAGAATTTAATTAGCTGTTGAAGTTTATGGAAAATGAATATTCACTAGTAAAATAAATCATAAATATATTGACCACTATAATACTATTGTGAACAGCCAACTTACTATTTTGCTAGCATGAACCCCACTCTCCCCAAAAAATCTTATATGCACCCCAAGGACCATATGAACACCGGTTGAGAACCACTGAACTAGATTAAAGTCTTAATAGGTTTTCATTTATTTATTTTATCAATGACCTAGCAAAGAGACAAATAACTTGCATCATTACTTTGGACTTTTAAATACAGATAAAAAATTATTCGCCCACGTATCTGGAGGGGAAGAGGGGGAGAAGAGGAGGGGGAGAAGAGGAGGAGAAAGAAGAGTGAGAGACAGGGGGGGAGAGTTCGTGTTCAGCTGACTTTTTAATGAATGAATGAATTCGCTTCCTACAAAAAATAGACGCATATGGTCAGCGGTATTTTTTATGTTGGAGGGAGGTGGGGGTGCATTCTCTACCCCTCTCCTCCTCTCTCTCTTAAATAATAACTCTATATTCCTACGATTTAAAAACTTCGAATTTTTTTAACCAATTGTGACATAATATCTATTTTCTAGGAATCACCAAAACGGCCACGTGATCAGTTTAGGCCATCTTGAATAAAACGGAAATAAATATTTCCGAACTTTGTTTATCAAAAATCTCGTAAAAAAACAATTAACGATCATACGTTGTTACAAAGAAAAACAGTTAATTCAAAGATCAAATTATCCGATTGGGAAAAATTACATCGTTATCTTAAAAAATAAATAAACCTATCCGTATTACATGCGAAAGGGTAATTTTCAGGCCGCAATTTAGACAGAAAAATTACATATTATTCCCCTTTTACGATTATACAGCTACATGTATTGCTGGCTGTAATGGACATATTTTTTTCTTGTGCATATTCAATAACCAATTATTGGTTTTCAACGATTTTAAAAATATTCTTTTTTTTTTTTGATAATTTAATAGAATATAGTACATACCAATTAAAAAAGAAAAAAAAGTTTTCAAATAATAATATTATGACATTTTTTTGCACTTTTTATTACCGATTTCATTAGCTTTTCCTAAAAAAAAACCTTACTGTGTTGTATGTTATACAATTTCTTTGATATAGTTATTCAGACTCTTATCTTTATAGAAAAAAGGTTTTCTGGCGGGTCATTTTTTTATCTCATAAAATAAGAGGGGGGGGGGTAGACCTCGTAAAAAAACATTTCCCCTAATATATTTTAGGAAAAAACTATTTCAGATATATTTACATCCAAAGGTAAACATTTATGGAAGTTTTCGTGAAAATCAGACTATTAATTGATTTTTCATAGAATTTTTAAAAAAACTCTTATCGTAACTTGTTTTTAGCTACGTTAAATTTCAGTTGATTTAACAGTGCAAAAATGAAAACATTGTTTTTCAATCATAATTTTCATTATTTCGTATGCTGAAATTTTGTTTTAAAATCATCAGGAGTTTGTTTAATGTTTTTCCTTCGAATGGGAAAAATTTTTCAAGAAAATATTAATTTTTCTGCAAGTTTCATTGTGTTAAATATAGGGGGGGGGGTAAATTTCACAGGGTAAAATTGGTGGCACCTACTATTTTCTTAGGAAATTCAACCAAAATTATCTCTACCCCCCCTCTCTCTCTCTCTCTGTGGTTAATCAAAGCCTGAAGAAGATATCAGAAGATCTGAAACACGTGTCACTAGTGTAAAATTTTGCGGACCTTTTTCATAAAATATTTAATTTTCTCCCCTTGTACCCATAACAACACTTTATATATATATATATATATATATATATATATATATATATATATATATAAAGAGAGAGAGAGAGGGGGAGAGAGTCTAAAATATCCTTCAGTCATCAAATGGAAAAAACGTTATTTAGTTTCGCTTTTAAAGGGTGTGTTGTGTTAAAAATGTAAATGTTGTTTCGGTTTCAGATTGTCATCACTATTATTATTAGATCGGGTAATTCAGTAAAATTACTTTTTTCTGGGAAGAAAATTATTTACTTTTCTTAAGTCACACATTTAATGTAGTAAAAAGATACCAAATGAATTTTATAATGCATCAGTTATTTTATTACACAACTTTAATTAGGTATTTATGCTGTGATGAATTAATATAAAATTCATTTAAAATATGAGCAGCATGATTTTAATTTTAAAATGTCATATTATTAGATTCTAAAAAAAAAATTTTTTTAATAACTACTTTACTTTAGTATCAATCACATATTTTTTTGGTCGAAAACTGTATTGGAAAGCCCCCCCCCCTAAACGGAACAGATATTGATGTATACTTTTTTCTTTTATAAAATAATAGCCAATTAAATAAATATCGAAATGAGTAAAAAAAAAAATGCCCCAAAATTATTTTTTTATTTTTTATTTTCAGTTTATTTTCCGATTTTCGGTACTTATTTACAACCCGAGCAGATTCTTTTGCGCCCCAAAAACAAGGGGGGTGGGAGTCAAAGTTAAGTGACCTGAAAAGAATCAGAAAGTTTTGAAATAAAATAACTGATGCATTATAAAATTCATTCATTGATAAAGCAACACTGAAAATTTCATTAAAATCGGATAATTCCCTGATCTTTGGTAATTTTATTTCAAAGGGGGGGGGGGCAAAATTGTATTGAAATTTTTTTTCGACAAATTGGGTATACCAAGAGAGAAAAACAACCTATATTGAATGTATTTCTGTAAAATTTACAGAATTTACTTATTTATTTTATTTTCATTTTATTTACAGTGTAATAAAAAATAAATAGATAGATAGATAGATAGATAGATAGATAGGTAGGTAGATAGATAATAATAATAATAATAATAATAATAATAAGAAGAAGAAGAAGAAGAAGAAGAAGAAGAAGAAGAAGAAGAAGAAGAAGAAGAAGAAGAAAAGAATGGAAAAGAAATAAAATTAGAAGAAAGATTAGAAGTAGAAGAATATTGAAGAGATTGAAAAAGGAGATACAGAAGAAGAAGAAGAAGAAGAAGAAGAAGAAGAAGAAGAAGAAGAAGAAGAAGAAGAAGAAGAAGAAGGATTGATTTTAACAGCATGTCAACCTGTCTAATGTTATTTTATGTGTAGAGATTGGTGAATCGTATTCATTATACAGAGATGTTGATAGGTACGCGTCCTGCGTCCCTGACGCACAAAAATCTAAAAGGACGCATTAAAATCGTATCCATGCATCCTAGTGTTTTTCTTTTGTCTTCCCTCACCATTTCAAGCTAACTGTAAATACATTTCAATAGTTTCTTAGAAATGAATTACACAGGATAGGTTACAAGGTAGGGGTTAATCGGCTTTAGTTGTTTACCCAGATCTAGGTACCACCAGACCGTTTAGGTCATCTTGATTAAAACGGAAATAGATATTTCCGAACTTTGTTTATCAAAAATCTCGTTAAAAAAAGATCGTACACGGTTGTTACAAAGAAAAATAGTTAATTCAAAGATCAAATTATCCGATTGGGAAAAATTACATCGTTATCTTAAAAAATAAACAAACCTATCCATATTACGTGCGAAAGGGTAATTTTCAGGCCGCGATTTAAAGAGAAATAAATACATATTATTATCCTCTTACAGTTATGCATCTAAGTACGGATGGGTGTAACGGACAAACTTTTTTAGCCAAATGTTTTTTATTAAAATGAATAAAATCTTTAAAAACTTTAATATTACAATTTAAAATGAATAAAATCTTTAAAAACTTTAATATTACAATTTACTATGAATAAAAACTTGAAAAACTTTAATCTTAAAATTTCGCAGTGAAATTGACGTTAAAAAATGTCTTCGGTTTTAGTATTAATTCTTAAAATCGAAAATAAATGAAAATTTGAATATTTTTTCTAAGAGAAAAACTGATAAAACAATCATTCAATATATTATTTTTATTCTAATTGGTCGTAAAAGTTAAATAAAATATTTTTTTACGCTCAGAAAAACAAACTTTAGTTACCGAGAAGCGTCTCGTCATATGTCAGTTTTGCTCTTCCGTACATTCTAAGAATCACACATTACTATTCAACAATAAAAATTACAAATTCTTTTAAAAATATTAATCGAGCACGGATCGGACCAACTTTTAGTTCACCTGAATTCTAAAATTCATGTTTTTAAATATCCGTGAAAATTTTGATTTTTTTCCACAGGAAAAAAAAAAATTTAATTTATTTCACGCAGAAAATAAAAAATATTTAAGCACACAAAAGATTGAAAATCTCGTAAAAATTAATTTCTTAAAAAATTTTTTTTTTTTTGACAATTTAATAGAATATAGTACATACCAATTACATAAGAAAAAAAAAGTTTTCAAATATTAATATTATGACATTTTTTTTGCACTTTTTATTTCCGATTTCATTATTTTTTCCTAAAAAAACTATAATTCGGTACGTTATACAATTTCATTGATATAGTTATTCAGACTCTTATCTTTATAGAAAAAAAGTACCAAATTTTTTTTCCACATCATTTTTTTTTATCTCATAAAATAAAATAGGGGGGGGGGTGATAGACATCGTAAAAAAATATTTCCCCTAATATATTTTAGAAAAAACTATTTCAGATGTATTTACATCCAATGGTAAACATTTATGGAAATTTTCGTGAAAATCGGACCATTAATTGATTTTTCATTGAATTTTTAAAAATCCTCTTATCGTAACTTGTTTTTAGCTACGTTAAATTTCAGTTGATTTAACAGTGCAAAAATGAAAACATTGTTTTTCAATCATAATTTTCATTATTTTCGTATGCTGATAAAAATTAAAAAAAATTATCAGGAGTTTATTTAATGTTTTTTCTTTCGAATGGAAAAAAATTTTCAAGAAAATATTAATTTTCTGCAAGTTTCATTGTGTTAAATGTAGGGGGGGGGTAAATTGCACAGGGTCAAATTGGTGGTACCTACAGATCATTAATAAAAACCCTTCTCAATTTATTAAGAAACTTTAGTTGGGACCCATCACATTTCCCGGGTACTCATTCAAAGCAAATATATACGTCCCAGGACACACTAAATCAAAAAGTTATCAGCATCACTGATTATACATTCGCATTGATTTTTTTTTTTTGCACACGGCCCAGTCAAATACGAATAATCTTTAAATAGGTCTATTTGACCCATAGATGAGACTGGTAATCTGAACATTAGCTACATAAATGAGAGTAACCTCCGCTTGTTTATTTCACTTTGAGGAAGCCATATGTTTTGGTCGGCCATTTTCATTTCACCGTAAATCAATACAAATGCACGTTTTAACACGAAAATATAATAAAATGTGTTCTTAATAACAATTAAGTTCATTTCAAATAATGCACAAGCACAATTAAGAACACATTTTATCATATTTTGTGTTAAAACATGCAGTTGTATTGATTCGAACAAATTCGTACTTTCAGTTTAGATTTACGGTGAAACGAAAATGGCCGACCAAAACATATGGCTTCCTCAAAGCGAAATAAACAAGTGAGGTTACCCTCATTTATGTAGCTAATGTTCAGATTACCGTTTCTCAGGAGTTTTTTTTTCTTTCTTTTTTCTTTTTTTTTTTGCACACGGTTATATGATTTTGTATTCATATCTAATACAACATTTTTTTCAAACAGAACCATTTGAACCAATAATGGGACTCTAACAACTATTACCACTCCGGGTCAGAGTGTACCTGTGAGTAATTGCAATTATAAGGTACTACTACTCACTCCCCAAATATCCAGGACGGAAGCTTCACCATCAGATGAAGTTTAGTATCATACTCAGGATACACCCCATTTTAAAAAAAAATCTCCGAAGGAATAGACAGCGTATCATTCCAAGTAGCATTTAATAGTTATCTCCCTTGAGATATAATGCTTTGGGCGAGCGCGAATGCAAACCTCCACCCTAAATTGCCAATTGTTTATCGCTATTGTACTAACAAAAAAATGCCATTTTGTTTTTGTTATGTAACACAACAGATATGAAAGGAAACACTATCTCTTCAAAGTCATTACCTTGTTTTCTATTACAATTTCTGGTTATCCTCAAGATACGCACTGCCGAAATTTTCAGCTTTAAAAAAAGAAAAAAAAAGAAGGAATTCTCCCTTCAAATTAACAACAGAAGCCAACCTCGTATGCTCTTTGGATATCTGCTTTTTACGGGAAAATAAACTTGTTTTTCATCTGAATTCTGAGTGAACTAATTTTCTTTTACAATAAATTATTTTGTACATTTTTCAATAGATATGTCTTAATGAAATTATTTTGGGCATTTTTTAAAAGTATGAATATTTTTGCTGTCTTCAGATGCTAATTTGAAGGGAACATTTCTTTGGAAAAAAAAAAAAAAAAAAAAGCTGAAAAATTCGGGAGTGCGTATCTTGAAGATAATATAACATAAAAAAAAATATTTTGTATGATAAAGTAAGTTAAAACTCCATTTAATTAATCTTGGGTAATATTCTTTTTTTTGTGTGGGAATCAACAGGTCACATAAGAACAAAAATCAGACCATTACTTTACTTACTTATAATTTGAAACTGAAACAATATTTACACTATTTTAAGACACCCTTTAAAAGCGAAACAGGTAACGTTTTTTCCATCTGAAGCCCCGAAAAATATTTAGAGACAATATCACACACATAACACACTAAGAGAAGAGAGAAAGAGAGAGAATTGGTTTTCCCCAACGTAACAAATACTGCTGACCATATGCGTCTACTTTTTTTTTAGGAAGTGAATTCATTCATGATTCACATTCTCATTACTAAAGTCAGCTGAACAATTATTATGATACTATTTCTCTCTCTTTCTCTCGCCTAACAGATACGTGGGTGGACAAGAGATTTCACGCTTTTTACTATTTAAAGTTTTTCAAGCAGCGATGATGGAAGTAATCGTTTCTCCGACAAGTCATTGATAAAAAAAAAACTAACTTTGTCGACAATTAAGATTTGAATCTTGAATGGAAATATTTTTCATTCCAAAGTCGAGGAGGACGTAGAACAGACGTTGAGGCTTCTTCAGCAAATTCTACCATTTTTGGCCATTGTACAACCAGTCTTCTAGATATCAGGTAATAACAAAAAAAATAATAAATCAAAATCCACTGTTTAAACCCCCCCCCATGTTATTTGTTATGAAAAAAAAATTAACACTTGGATGATTCATTGTTTCCATTAACTACGGATTGTTAAATTTTATTATTTTAAAACTTTCAATACTAATATGACAGAATTTTTAAAGAAAAAAATTGAAAAGGAGAAAATCGTTCTTTTGTAACGTAGAATAATAATACATTATCTTATGAATAATTTTGGTATTTCGGACTGTTGCCCTCCTCTTTATTATTGTGTATATTAAACACAACATTCAGGCCACAGTGACCTCGGCTGATGTTTTTTTTTTTTTAATTACCTTAAAATAAGTCATGACAGAATTTTTAAATTAAAAAAGAAAACATTTGAAAAGGAGAAAATCGAGGAGTAATTTGTATGTTTGAACACGTGGTCTTTTAAAAAAATCGTAAACCATTCCTATAACAAGCATGGAAGGAAACACTGTCTCTTCGAAGTCATTACATTTTTCTATAACAATTTCTATCTGTTTAAATAACAATAAGATTTAGTATGATAAAATTGAAACTTCATTTTATATAATTGTTAGTTTTCTAGTAAATTATCGGAACTTCGTAATTTCCATAATAAATTGAGAGAGAGAGAGAGAGAGAGAGAAAGAGTTTTTTTTCCCCCATCCACTATTCTTGTCAAAAAAATGTTTTAAATATTTTTTTATGTAATTAATAATTACATTTTTTAAAAAATTGAATTTTCATAGAATTTTTAAAAATCCTCTTGTCGTAACTTGTATTTGGCTACGTTAAATTTCAGTTGATTTAACGGTACAAAAATGAAAACATTGTTTTTCAATCATAATTTTCATTATTTCCGTAAGCTGAATTTTTTTTTTTTAAATCATCAGGAGTTTTTTTTAATGTTTCTTTTTTCGGATGGACAAAATTTTTTCAAGATTATATTAACCTTTATGCAAGTTTCATTGTGTTAAATATGGGGGGTGGGGTTTAAATTTCATAGGGAAAATTGGTGGTACCTAGTAATTATACATTAAAAAAAACCTTTTAAACATTTTTTAATCCCTTTTTTTAAAAAATCTTCTGTGTTATATCAAATCATTAACTCTATCAAAGTTAAGATTTTATGTTTTGCTTTAATATATTATTGGTATATCAATGTTTTTAGAGTCATCCGAACGCGGTGGTGTACTGGTTTGAGTCGTAGGAAACGGACTCTTCAGCCCGAGTTCAAACACTGGACGAAGTCTCGGTTCACATAGCGCTAATACCATTGGGAAATGTATGAATCAAACTATTCCCTCTCCAGCTATGCAGAATGAGCTCCTTAACCTTGGTTTGGCAACCAGTCTAGGAGAAGGAAAACTCTGAATTCAAACTTGTTAAATCTCCATTTGGGGTGGTCACTACTAGAATAGGCTCAGGTCTACTTAGTGATCTATTTCATTTAAAAAGAAAAAAAAATTACAACACCATCCTCATCTTGATACTTTCTCATCACAAGATGGTTAGCAAATTTGACTCGCACACCATTACTACTGAATAGCGAGTTCGATCCTAGCTGGATGCCCTATACTTGCGACCTTGTGTGGCATCCTAGCCGTGGTGAATGGGTTGGGTAAATAAAATACCTACTTCCTCGTCACAAGACAATAGAAAATAATACCATACAACGTAATATCATAACCACCATTATTATTATTATTATTATTATTATTATTATTATTAAGATCAGAAAATTCAGTAAAATGATTTTTTCTGAAGAAAAAAAAGTATTTAGTAAATACTTCTTTAAAAAAGAAAAGAAAAAAAAGGTGATGATTTTCTAAGTAAAAGACTGATTTAAAAAATGGTCAACATATCTAACTCCGGTTTCGGCCCAGGACCGTAGAAGCTAACGTTGATCCCAGGGGACTATCCCCCCAGGCAACACCTGTCCCCTCGATTTAAAGGGGTGGGGTTGGGTTTATTGCCCAGTGTCTGAGGCGCCCCCCTTGAGGGAGAATGCCGACGGGATCAAGGCATGTTTTGCACCGCCACCCATGAGTCACGGCTTGTGGGTGGCCCCACATTAATAGGGCCTTGTGCCTAACCCGTACACGTGGGGTACGTGGTAAATATCTAGTAACTGTTTATTCCTTTTCTACTTTATGTCCTCACTTTTCCCTTTCTTTTCTTTTTTCCTTTTCTTTCCTCTGTCTATCTCCTTCTATTCCCTTTCTTTCTTTCTTTCTTTCTTTCTTTCTTTCTTTCCTTGTCTATCTCCTTCTATCCTTCTATTCTTTCTTTCTTCTTTCCTCTGTCTATCTCCCTTCTATTCCCTTTCTTTCTTTCTTTCCTCTGTCTATCTCCTTCTTTCTTTCTTTCTTTTTCCTTTCTTTTTCTTTTCTTCTTTCTTTCTTTCTTTCTTTCTTTTCTTCCTCTGACTATCTCCTTCTATTCCCTTTCTTTTTTTTTTCCTTTTTCTCCTCTGTCTATCTATCTCCTTTTTTCTTTTTTTCTTTCTTTTTCTCCTCTGTCTATTTATCTCTTTCTTTCTTTTTCTCCTCTGTCTATTTATCTCATTCTATTCCCTTTCTTTCTTTCTTTTTCTCATCTGTCTATCTCCTTCTATTCCCTTTCTTTTTTTCTTTTTCTCATCTATCTCCTTCTATTCCCTTTCTTTCTTCCTTCCTTTTTCTCCTCTGTCTATCTATCTCCTATTTTCTTTTTTTCTTTCTTTTTCTCCCCTGTCTATTTATCTCTTTCTTTCCTTTTCTCCTCTGTCTATTTATCTCTTTCTTTCCTTTTCTCCTCTGTCTATTTATCTCCTATTCCCTTTCTTTCTTTCTTTTTCTCTTCTGTCTATTTATTTCCTTCTATTCTCTTTCTTTCTTCCTTTTTCTCCTCTGTCTATCTATCTCCTATTTTCTTTTTTTCTTTCTTTTTCTCCTCTGTCTATTTATCTCTTTCTTTCTTTCTTTTTCTCCTCTGTCTATTTATTTCCTTCTATTCACTTTCTTTCTTCCTTCCTTTTTCTCCTCAGTCTATCTCCTTCTATTCTCTTTTTTTTTCCTCTGTCTATCTCCTTCTATTCCCTTTCTTTATTTCCCACAAAACATTATAATAAATCTGTATTCCCCACGTATTCGGGTCAGACACAAGGCCCTATTAATGTGGGACCACCCACGAACCGATGCTCATGGGAGGCGGGTGCAAAAAATACCTTGATCCTGTCGGCATTCCCCTCAAGGGTAGCACCACAGGCACTGGACAATAAACCCAGCCATGCCCCTTTAAATCAAAGGGGGCATGTGTTGCCTGTGTGTGTGTGGGGGGGGAGGGGGTTGGTTTGGTTTTACGGCATATCAACCTCTGTGGGTCATTTAATAGCGACACATTTTTTAAATAAATTCATTCTTAATAGATACTCATTTTTTTTTATAAACACATTTTACTATTTAACCCATAGATGGGACCCGAACAGGTACTACCACTCCGGGTCAGAGTTGATCTGGGAGCAATGGTGACGAAGGAGTGCTCCACATTCCCAAGACCTCCAGAACTGGAACCTCACCATCAGTTAGAGTTTAACGTCATTCCCAAGACATGAAAAACCTCGGTCACCGCCTTCTAGCACCCATATGATAAAAATGGTTGAGACTTACCATAAATGCAATAGGGTTGGGACAATCATATAGGTGCTGGGGCTTGACCAGCCGATTGATCGACCGCCCGTCTAACCTAAGTAAGGACCTAAGTGGAGTGTTGTATGCCATGGACTGCTCAGCCACGAAGGTTCCATCATTAAGCATCGCGGGTCGCCACCCACAGCCAACAGGTGGCCACATTGGGGGTGTCTTAGTCCTCTGCAGAAGCGCAATCGGTGTATCATAAAGCCCCACCGACAGAACTGATTTTTTTCCCACTACAAAATGAATATGGAAATGTGACTATGAACAATAGGTACCACCAATTTTCCCTGTGAAATTCCCCCCCCCCCCCCTATATTTAACACAATGAAACTTGCATAAAGATTAATATTATCTTGAAAAAATTTTTGTTCATTCGAAAGAAGAAACATTAAACAAAAACTCCTGATGATTTAAAAAAAATTTTTTTCAGCTTACGGAAATAATGAAAATTATGAACGAAAACCAATGTTTACATTTTTGCACCGTTAAATCAATTGAAATTTAACGTAGCCAAAAACAAGTTATGACTACCGGCTTTTTAAAACATTCTATGAAAAATCAATTAATGGTCTGATTTTTACGAAAATTTCAATAATTATCTACTTTTTGATGTAAATTTTTTTCTTAAAATATATTAAGGAAAATGTTTTTTTTTATGAGGTTTAACCCCCCCCCCCCTATTTTATTTTTATGAAATATGAAAAAATGGACAGACAAAAAACATTTTTCCTTTTTTTATATAACGATAAGAGTCTGAATAATTATATCAGAAGATTTTTAGGACCATATGACCTTTAGGCACCCCTTTTGCGATCTCGTTTCATAAGGACATTTTTTTTATTTACACCGTCAAAATCCGGTTGTTTGTTAACATGATTTTTAGAGTTTTTTTTTTAATTTATTAAAAACCAAATAATTTTTATTCCTAATTATCGTATCCTGGGTATGACAGTAAACTAGGGACTGGCAAAAAAATCAGCTTCTACGAGTTTTAAAAGCAAATTAAAATTAATTAAATCTATTATTTAAAGTCAAACTTTGTCTAAATCGATAAGTAGTAACATAATGACCATCATTAAAAAAAGAAAAATATCATTACATATGCAGTTTATTTTTAAAGGATTTAAAACCATTTGTTTTGGTCAATTTCGATGCGATCCGTCATTCTATCTCTTTTTCAAGGGTTTTAAGCGCTTGTTTACAATTTTAATGTAACATTCGCTATTGCAAAAAAAATTACCAAAAATCAGGGAATTATTCGATTTTAATGAAATTTTCAGTATTGATTTATCAATTAAGGAATTTTATAATGCATCAGTTATTTTTTTTCAAAACTTTAATTAAATATTTTTGTTATGAAAAATTAATATATAAAATTCATTTAAAATAAAAATATTCGGATTTTAAGTTTAAAATGTTATATTTTTAGATTCTAGAAATTAATATCTATTTAATGCAAACCTTATTTTAGTCAATCAAAGTATACGTTTTGAAAAAAAACTCTATTGAAAATGTAGTTCCCCCCCCCCTTTTTAAGCAGAAAAAATATCGATGTATAATTTTTTATTTTATAAGATAATAGACAATTAAATAATTATCGAAATGAGTAAAAAAGAAATCTCCCAAAAATTAATTATTATTTTTTACATTTTATTTTCCGATTTCGGTACTTATTTTCTTATAAAATATTCCACTTAAATTTTTTTTTCTATTTACAACTTCGGTCTTTTATCTTTTTATTTCTACTGTAATTAGTATCAATCAATGACCAACTCGCCAATATTTTACACTCCGAAAGTAAGGGGGGGGGGGGGGCAAAATTAAGTGACCTGAAAAAAAAATCAAAAAGTTTTGAAATAAAATAAATAATGCATTATAAAGATCATTCTTTGATAAATAAACTGAAAATTTCATTAAAATCCGATAATTCCCTGATTTTTGGTAAATTATTTTCTGTAGGGGGGGGGGCTAAATTCATTTCATTTGGATTACCTTATATAATATATACTAGCAAATATATGCACCCTCCGGGTGCAAGTATTTAAGTTTTAATGTAATAAAATATTGTATTAAATTAGAAAGGCTAATGAAACTAAATAAGAATACAGATAAAAAGATTTGAAACAGAGGGAGTATAATAAAAGATTTGAAACAGGGAGTATAATAAAAAATGGAACAACTGAAACTTACTCTTCCATCACTCTCGTCTTTCATTGTTATCTTTTCTAATTTAAGTATTTAGTTATAAGAGGAAGTAAAGAATAAAATGACAGTTATTTTATCTTGTTAATGGATTTCATTTAAGATTCATTGAAGAGATTTTTGCTTATATTCATTAAAATAAAACCAAACAGTTAGAAATCAATAATACTAAGCACATATTTATTAAATTCGATTTTTTAATATTAATATGCAAATTAGCCTTCCCGTTCACATTGTAAAGCGCTATTTTGTTGTATATATAAATATAATAGCATGTTGTTAGTATGTAGACATAGTTAACTGTATTAATAATGTAAGACAATTTTATTAATAATTGAGGTTTAGATAAAAATAAAATCATGGAGAATGTGATGTCAATAACTAAGAGAATTGTGACTTGAGTAGGAATATAGTTTCGGTTACAGACAGAAAAACACACAATCTCCATTATAATAAGATATATATATTGAATAGATCAGTGCATAAGAGGAATTTACCAAACACACTTCCTGGGGTCATTGCCCTCTTAACGAATCCCACCTTGTTATCAATTTCATACATGCAATTTTACTCAAAAATATAGAGAAGTGTATTTAGGGGTATTTATTTCCAGTGCTACGGAATACTGTACGAACGTATCTTGTGGATGGATTCATAGTGAGTGTTAAAAAAAAAAATAACATAATTGATTCATTTGAGGTCACTTGCACTTCAAAAATTAAACTTTTTAACATATTGGAGCTTTAATCCATCGGTCATTGTCCGATAGGTATCACCAAAATACGGCATGGGATCAGTTTCGGCCATATTGAAGGAAGAAATGTAAATATTTTTTAACTTTAAAGAAAAATTTCGCAAAAAAGAAATAAGGAACATGTTCGTGAAAACCGGACCATTAAAATCCGATAATTCCCTGATATTTGGTAAATTATTTTCTGTGTGGTAGAGGGGGGGGGGGGGGGGGACGACTTAAGTCATTTTGTCAAAAACGCAGTTTAGCCTCATTTTCGGTATACCTAGTCTGTGGTAATATACAATCAGTGATGCTGATAGCTTTTTGATTTAGTGCATCCTGGGGCGCTCATATTTTCTTTGAATGAGTCACTGGGAAAATTTATGGGTCCCAAGCAAAGTTTTTTTAATAAATTGTAGGCTTTATATTTATGATCTGGGGAAACAACTAAAGCCACCTAACTCTACTTTGTAATCTATCCTGTGTAATTCATTTCTAAGAAACTATTGAAATGGTGAGAGAAGAAAAAAGAAAAATACTGGGACGCATGGATATGATTTTATTGCGTCAGGGACGCAGGATGCGTACCTATCAGCATCTCTGTGTGTATAAATCATTAAGTTTCTTAGAAATGAATTACACAGGATAGGTTACAATGTAAGAGTTGGACGGCTTTAGTTATTTCCTCACATCATAAATAAAAACCCTACAATCTATTAAGAGACTTTAGTTGGGGCCCATTCTAAGCAAATATGTGCGTCCCAGGACGGGTTAAACTTGCAAATGGGACCACTAGTTGGTCGTGGGTGGCGACCTGTGAATCTTAAGGATAGAACCCTGGTGGCTGAGCAGTCCAGGACATGCAGCACTCTACTTTGGTCCTTACTTAGGCTAGATGGTCGGTCGAAGAGGCCATCTACGATCAATCACGTCAATCCCTAGTGCCTATGATTGTCTCAAACCTATTGCCCTTATGGCAAGCCCCAACCCTTTTTATCATATATGTGCTAGAAGGTGGTGGCTGAGGGTCTTAGTTTCCATGAGTATGACGTTAAACTGCATCTAATAGTAAAGTTCCAATTTTGAAACTCTGGTGAGTGTGGAATACCCCTTCATCGCCATTACTCCTAGATCCACCCTGACCCGAAGTGGTAGTACCTGTTAGGGTCCCATCTATGTGTTAAATAGAAAAAAAATGAGTTTTTAAAAATGTGTTAAACAATGATTATAAAAAATATTGAATACCCATCAAGCATGAATAGAACAAAATGTCTTCAGCATAAAATAAACCAACAAGGATTGACATGCCGTAAAATCCAACAAACCATAAGTACTTATCTAGAATTACTTATCTAAAAGATCCCATACTATATTCTTGTGACACCTGCAGAGATGCTGATAGGTACGTGTCCTGCGTCCCTGACGCACGAAAATCTAAAAAGATGCAGTAAAATCATATCCATGCACCCCGGTGTCTTTCTTTTTTCTTCCCCCACCATTTCAGGCTAACTGTAAATATATTTCAATTGTTTCTTAGAAATGAATTACACAGGATAGGTTACAAGGTAGAAGTTAAATGGCTTTAGTTGTTTCCCCAGATCATAAATAAAAACCCTACAATTTATTAAGAAACTTTAGTTGGGACCCATAAATTTTCCAGGGCACTTAATTAAAAAGTTATCAGCATTACTGCACTATATTGGAGTATTTGAAGTGCTTAGACGTGAAAGAAAGTCGATTTATCAAAGTTCCTCAAACTCAGAAGATCCAGAAAAGGAACGGGATTTTTTTACCGAGCCGAATTTTCTAAAACAACATCGGAGAGGCTGTATCAAAGACAGATTTGAACATCCGCCCCCCCCCCCACACACACACACTTCATGGACAAATGTTTTCTTCACATCCGCGCCAAGTCACGTGATTAGACTGATAATCGAATTATGGTTCATATAATTACATTATCAATCGAAAGATCTTTTTTTTTTAATGTGTTAAAAAGAGTTGATTTTGAAAAAAATGTTGAGCGCCCATCAAGAATGAGTGGAACAAGGCGTCATTGGCATAAAATAACCCAACAAGGGTTGATATCCGACTAGGAACCACAAGGTTCCGGGTTCGATACCAGCCCTCGCCAACTGAGCGCATGAGTAGCACAGAGATCTGTGCGATAAAGTGAGGAGCTGATGGTAGGTGTGGTGTTCCACCTCAGACGCCAAAACAATCTTCTTGGACTAGCACTAGTGAAAAGGGGATAGACTGATACCGACTTTAGGCCACCCGACTACATGGTATCAACTATTCCTATCTAATACAATTGATTTTCAAACATACAGTTGACTAGTTAATGGGACCCTAACTGGTATTATCACTCCGAGATAGTGGATCTTGGAGCAGGGCCAGTGGTAGGGTCTCCCTGCCGTGAAACTCTGATACGCCCCCACCTCCTCTACTACAAGTTGATGTCAGAGTTTTTCAACACGGGGGGGGGTGGGGGTGGAGAACGACATCTCGAAGGAAAATGGTGGCCCCCACAAGGTCGAGATGGTTTAGGGTAGTCAGCACCGAACCTCTCAATTATCATAGTTGATGATTGACAAAATAACATAGGTAGACAAAACTAAAAATGGCAGCCCCCCACAAAAAAAAAAAAAAAACGCTGATGAAACTAGCCCTTTTGTAACTCCCGCCAGGTCGGAGATTCGGCTGTAGTACGCAATGTATACTTAGTTCAGAGAGATGCTGATCCTGTGTCCCTGACGCACAAAAATATAAAAGGACGCAGTAAAATCATATCCATGCATCCCAGTGTTTTTATTTTTTCTTCCCTCACCAATTCAAGCTAACTGTAAATACATTTCAATAGTTTCTTAGAAATGAATTACACAGGATAGGTTACAAGGTAGGAGTTAGATGGCTTTAGTAATTTCCCCAAATCATAAATAAAACCCTGCAATTTATTAAGAAACTCTAGTTGGGACCCATCAGATTTCCCGGGAACTCATTCAAAGCAAATATATGCGTCCCAGGACGCACTAAATCAAAAAGCTATCAGTATCACTGTTAGTTGATAACTGTAAATAGTGGAGGATCACAACAGGGCTCCTCAAAATGCCCTCCAATCGGGGGTTTCAGAAGTAAGATGCACCGGCCCTGCCAGATCTCCAGAAACTGGGGACTCACCATCGGATGCAGTTTAGTGTCCTACGCAGGACACGCCCTTTTGTGAAGGAGGGTTTTAACCTTATGCAGGATCTACAGTCAGTGTATTCTAAGGTTCACCAACAGAGCGGACGATTGGCTTGTTTTTTTTTTGTTTTTGAAGAACAGTAATGGTACTATTTAATCCATGGGGATGGGGGTCTTCATACCTTTCCTGAGGGTATGTCTGAAAGTGAACATAATAGCGAGACTGGAGTTCGAACTCGCTTACTATTGAGCGGATGACTCTGTCAATTTTCTTAGAGAGCTATTCTGAACAAGGATTTCTTTGTTTTTCAAGAACAGAATGTATTTATCCAACCCCTCCGCCACGGACAGGACGCAAAACAAGGTCAATTTTTGAGCGGAGTTTAACAGGTTGGTTGGTGCGTG
This sequence comes from Doryteuthis pealeii, assembly GCA_023376005.1. Lineage (NCBI taxonomy): Eukaryota > Metazoa > Mollusca > Cephalopoda > Myopsida > Loliginidae > Doryteuthis > Doryteuthis pealeii. Next base: position 44,078,592 of record CM042154.1, on the reverse strand, counting down.
GTGTAATGGTTAGAGTTGTAGGAAATGGACGCCTTGATCAGCATTCAAATCCTGGACGAAGCTACAGTTCACATATCGCTAATACCCTTGGGAAAGGTATGAATCCAACTACCCTGCCTCCTGCTATTGGTAAAATAGGGCAGACTGGGCTCTTTAACCTTGGTTGGGCAACCAGTCTAGGAGAAGGAAAATTCTAAATTCAAATCTGTTAAATCTGCATGGGGTGGTCACTACTTGAATAGGCTCAGTCCTAATTAGTGATCTATTTCACTAAAAAAAAAAAAAAAAAAAAAAAAAAAAAAAAAAAAACACAAGAAAGAATTCAGTTTTCCTTCTCCAAGACTGGTTGAAAAAGTCTAGTCTGCCTTACTATTTACATATAACTGGTGGGAGAATGGTTTTTCAAGAACTGTATTATTGCACAATGCAAATACTATATAATTTTGTGTAGGATGAGCGTAATAAAACTGTCAGTTGTGTGAAGGAGACGTACTTGTCACTGATCTTGGATTTTACAAGAATGCTGGAAAAACTCGAACACACTAACTTGGTACACTTACACTTAAGGTACCATTTTGTTTGTTATATCAATATTTCAATCATTTATCTTTCTAAAATCGTAATTTCAATTCATGCATTTCAGTGATGCTGATAGCTTTTTAATTTAGTGTGTCGTGGGACGCACTGATTTGATTTGAATGAGTCCCCGGGAAATTTGATGGGCTCCAACTAAAGTTTCTTAATAAAATACTGAGTTTTTAAAAATCTACGAACAACTAAAGTCATATAACCCCTACCTTGCACCCCATACAGTGTAATCCGTTTCCAAGAAAATATTGAAATGTATTTACAGTTAGCTTGAAATGTTGGGGGAAGGGGAAAAACAAAAACACTAGGACGCATGGATACGATTTTTCTGCGTATTTTTAGATTTTTATGCATCAAAGACGCAGGACGCGTACTTATCAGCATCTTTGCTTTTGATAGAATCCAAGTTAAAACTCACGCCCTATTTTTTTTCTTTTTAAACACTTGTTTGTCTGATTTTTTTTAGATGAAGCTTGATGTGTATTATTGTGATTTTTTTTTTTTCGTACTGTTGTCTTCATCTTTATTGTATGTAACAAATAGGTACCACCAATTTTCCCTGCGAAATTTACCTCCTTCCCTATATTTAATACAATGAAACTTGCATAAAGGTTAATATTATCTTGAATTCTTTTTGTCCATTTGAAAGATGATTTTTTTAAAAAATTTCATCTTACGAAAATAATGAAAATTAAGATTGAAAAACAATGTTTTCATTTTGAATAGTTTGGTTTCCCAGAGTCTGAATAACTATATCAATAAATTTGTATAAAATTCAAGGCAGTAGTTTTTGTAGAAAAAAAATCATGAATTCTGAAAGTACTAACAAATGTCATAATATTATTATTTGAAAACTTTTTTTTCTTTTTTAATTGATATTCTATTAAATTGTCAAGAAAATTTTTTTTAAAAGAAATTCATTATTAAGAGATTTTAAATCTTTTTTGTGTGCATAAATAATTTTGTTTTTTTAATGTTTAAACATCTTTTTTTTGTGTGTGTACAAATCGAATTTTTCACTAATATAACACTGAATTTTAGAATTCAGGTGAACTAAAAATTTGTCCGATCCACGATATATTAATATTTTTAAGAGAATTTGTAATTTTTTATTGTTGAATAGTGATGTTTAATTCTTATAATATACGGAAAAACAAAACTGACAATATTTGTAATACTTATTGTATTTTCTTTGCTTCAGTTACACTATAAGTTCAACTAAAACAATATTCCGGAGTTATTCTGAAACTACCAAAAAAAAACAAAAAAAAAAAAAACTAAAATCGTTGAAACCCAATAATCGGTTATTGAATATGCATAAGAAAACAATTATGTCGAATACAGCCACCCATACATTTAAATATATAATTGTCAAAGAGAGATAATATAGCAGTCCCGGTTTCTACATATAAATCACCTTTTTGCAAGTAAAACGAACTGTTTGTTTATTTTTCAAGATAACGGTGTAATTTTTCCCAATCGGATAACTTGATCTTTGAATTAACTGTTTTTCTTTGTAACAACTCTGTATGATCGTTACTTTTTTTTGAGAGATTTAAAAAAAAACAAAGTTCAAAAATATTTACTTTCGTTTATTCAATATGGCCTAAACTGATCACGTGGCCCAATTTTTGGTGATAACTAGTAACAAAACAAGTTTCAGCTGCTGTATCCTCCGACCTTCTTCAAGTGTTTCCTGTCTATCCGAGCATAGCAATGACCTAACCTGGGAAACCAAACTATTCAAAATGATTTCTTAGGCTGGAACATTGCTATGCCCGGATAGACAGGGAACACCCGAAGAAGGCCCGGAGGGTACAGCGGTCGAAACGTTGTTTTTACATACCACAATAAAGATGAGCACAACAGTCAAATCAAAATAATAAACTTTATTTATTGTTTAATGTTTTGAAATGTTACCTTCTCAGAAGTGAAAGAAAAACTATGGAGTATCGTAGTATGGCATACTGAATTATAAATTAAGCATACTAAGTACGCTTAATTTATAATTCAGGAAATTTAATGTCAGTAAGTTTTAAGTAAATGTTATGTTTACAGTGTAAATAAACTAGGGTTTTATCCGGCGCAATTCGGATTTTGTCGTCCTGGTCTCCTGCCTTAAGAAAGGCTAAGCGTCGCCTGCTGAAAACGTTAACCGTGCTAGTTTTTTTTTTACCGACGAGTTAATGCGATATGAAAGCGATATTTTACCCCCACCAAAATTTTTTATCGATAAGTAATTGTAAATATTTTACCCCCCTCTTCAAAATATTTTTTAGCGGTTTGAAGGCGTTTTTATCGACAAATATTTTTTTTTTCATTTTCTTTTAGTGGTTTGAATCAACAAGTTAATGCGATAAGAAAGCGATATCTTACAGCCACCACCTCCAAGTTTTTTTTATCAACAAGTAAATGTAAATATCCCTCCCCCTTTAAAATATCTTCTTTTTTGTTGGTATTTTCATTTCATTAAGTTGTCGGTAAAAACACCTTCAAACCGCTAAGCGGTTCACATTTTCAGAAAGCGTCGCTTAGCGTTTTTCAGGGCAGAAGGACAGGAGGCTAGGGCGGACAACAAAATCCGAATGGTCCCTTTTATCCTTTTCGCAAATGTTTTGTTTTCCTGTTTCTTACCTGAGTTTTCTTGGCCCTTTTCTGATGAATATAACTGAACACGTTGAAGTTGCATAGATAAAACATTTGGACACAGGCGAAGGTTTTTTGTAAAGGAACAATTATGTCTTTTGAAAGCAATCAATCGATTTCGTGTTAAAAGACAATTGTGATCAGTCTTCGAAAAAAATATATCATTAACACGCGTGTAACAGTTCCTCGAAACGAAGGAGGATGTTGTGTACGTCCGTTTCAAATAGGTAATAATTAGTTTTACAAGAGGAAATCCAGCATTTTCGTACACCGGTTTGGTACAGTGACATTAAAGATGCCATATTTTTTCTGAAGAATTTCAATAGTCATGAAATTCTTTAAATATCTTCTACCTTCCTATTCTAAGAGTGTCTCCTATCTGGTTTCGCCTAACTCAGCAACGTGCGCGATGCAATAACACATGTGATTCCTCCATGTTTTTCTTGAAAGTAAAGCTATTCTCAAAGTCAAAATGTCAAATTTAACTTGCGGATTTTAAAACAGAAAAAAAACAAAAAAAAAAACAAACGAACATTCTCGTTAATGTTTGAAAAAGTATACAAAGTTTATAAATACTTTATGTTTGGTTTTATTTTTCAGATTCGAAAAACTTGAAGTACGTAAATATATTAAAAAAAAAAAATCAATCCTTGTATGCGGAGAAGAAATCTATGACGTGATGCTCAAGAGAAAAACAAGCCATTAAATTATTCACGGGGCAAGTAACTCTGTTTTGCCTATGGTTTCCGGTCGGATCTAACAGGACAACAAGAATAAAACGATCAAAATATAAACCAAAAACGGATATTTTCGATTCCGAATGCACAAATAATTGATTTCGTGTGAATCGAGTGCATTGATTCCGATTTTGGATATTATCAAGTCTGTGAATTGTTATATTCCATCTGACGGTGTAAAAAGGAAGTTTAAACGAGGAACTATTTTGTGGACGCACCGTCTCTATCCCCCCACCTTTGTTGCAGCTCTCTTTCTTTCTTTCTCTCTCTCAAGCTCTCTGGATCATCCCAGATGATTGCGCTTCAGTAATGTCGCTGAAATTCTGGAAATGTCTGAAGCGCTACTTCTCGTCTTCATCAAAGCTGCGGAAACACAGCAGTAAGCCGCACAATCTGAAAGGAAAGTCGACTAGTTCACAAAAATGGATCACGCGACAATTAAAAGACCCTTATGTAAAACGAGCCCGAGAGGAAAGCTACAGATGTCGGAGTGCTTTCAAGTTGGTTGAAATTGACGACCGATTCGATCTGCTCCGTCCAGGGTCAGTGGTCATCGATTGTGGGGCAGCACCAGGATCTTGGACACAAGTGGCCGTAGAAAGGGTTAACGCTGCTGGCACAGGTCAGTGAAATTTCTTCCTTTCACAATTCAAAACAAACCATTTGTTTTTTGTTGTTTTTTAAAATTTAATGAAATAAATTTTGTATGCTAGAATGACTATGGTGAATGAAGAAACCTCTTTGTTTTTTTTGTTTTTTTTCACTCATTAAAAAATATAAAGTCGAAATAGCTTACTTTTTCTTTCTTTAAAAAGTTTTATAAGTTTTCTTACTTTTTAAAAAGAATTAAAAATAAAAATATCTTTCAATAGTCTTTCTTTAATAAAACTATTGACACTTGTTACTTCATGCATATTTTTTGAAAGGAAATCGTAATAAAATTATCACCTTTTTTAATGGTTAAAATTTTAAAATATATTTTGACTAACTTTAGTCATGGATTTAGTATATTTAAAGAATGTTTTTCTTTTTTTCCTTCTTTTCTTTGAGACTAGGAACGAAAAAAAGTGTTGCAATTGCATAATTATTTTATTTATTTTATAATATATTTTCTTTACAAAAAAGTTTTTTTCGTCGTTTTAAAATTAACTTTACACTCTAATATGAAATTTGTTTTTATTTATTCATTAGATTACTATCAGATTTCTTATCGATATATTTTTTTTGCATACGCAACAATGAAATTTTTCCGATCAACAAAAAATGGCCTTTTTCTTTATCTTTTGAAAAACAAATTCGCATCGTAATAATCTTTAAAAGAACAATCCTAAATTATTTTTATATTTGATTATTTCTTTTAAAAGATGTGATTTTGATTGTTGCCTACTATGTACTCGAGTAGGCAACATTGACTAATCTAATTACTATTTTAAGTGAGTAGTAGCCACAGCTTACAACCATTAAAAGAAAATAATGTATTTTCTTTTCGTTCTAAAAATCATTCTTTTTACAAAAAATAAATTATTTATCTCTTTTATTGTAATACAATTAGAAATATTGAATATTGGTATCACCCTTGCCTTACATCATGAAAGAAGAATATATATTTATTTATTTTAACCATTATTAAAAAAGAATGAGTTTTTTGTGAAGAATACCTGTTGAAAAGTGTTGTTTATACTGTACACAAATCCGCACATCTGGGAGGCTTTAACATATCTATAATGACTAATATATATATTATATATTAATCATTATATCCACGAACGATAGAAACAAACAATAACAATATTTTTCATTATTTTAATTTTCTTTTTCATTCTGTGAAAATAAAATTAGATTTTTTTTCTTTATTTCAAGAACGTACCATTTTTCCGAATTTTGTTCGGGAAATTTTTCCTTAATAAAATTAACACCCGTCTTTTTTCGTTGTCTGTATTTTTATTTTTTAAAAAGATATATATAATTAAATGTTCAGCGAAAGGTTGAATATTATTTTTTGGGCATGAATGGATGTCGGCTAAGAAAGGATTTATCCTCGCCAATCCGAGTAAATATTTTTTTAAAATAATATGCACAAATAGGGGGAAAAAACAACAACAAAAAACAAACCCTAACTTTAAGAAAATAATATTAATCTTATTATTAACACTTTATTCTGTGTAAAGAAAAATGGATAGAAAAGTTGTAAGGAATAAATTAATGAAACGTGTAATAATGCTACTACTAGTAAGTAATTGAATGATGGTGCAATAAGATAAAAGCAGCAACTACGTCTCTATCCTTCCCTTCCTCGCATTTCATTATTGTGAATGAGTAGTAAAAAAATAAATAAAAACAGAATCAATCTGTACTATATTTTATTTATAGTTGACGTATATTTATTTACTTTACTACTGGTTTGGTAAAAATAGGTCTGTAGCTTCGAAATACGTCATAGAAATGAAAATGAGTCTTTTTGATCAGATTGGGTAATTGTGGCCGAAGTGAGGAAACTAAAAAAAAGTGGGGGAGGGGCAGGGGAAATGTGGGTGGGAGATGTTTATTTCCACCCACGCGTGAGACTGGAGTAAAGAAATATACACACACATATGTGTGTGTGTGTAAGAATTTATTTTTACTCATTTCATATTGCAAATAGGCTTTATTTGTAAGATTTTTTTAAGTATCTTTTTAATTAAAAAATATATATACAAATAAATAAGTAAACAAAAAAAAATCTCAAATTCCTTTTTTATTTTTTTTATTTTTTAATTTTTTTTACAAACTTTACTCATGTTTGACTTTGAAATGTTTTCCATAGAAAGCAATTGTTTCCGAATCCATAAGTTCTATCTGTCTCTTCAGATCAATCAACACCATATTTTATGAAAAGGACGCAACGTAAAGATTTATAGACACACCTTTTATCCCGTTGTTTAATTTGGTCTGTAAAGTCTCTAAGTCTTAGAATAGTAAAATGATTTTTTCTTCTTTTCTGTATAAAAGAATAAAGATCATTTCCAGTCTTCTTACAAGGTTATTTTCTTTTTTTCTTTTAAGGAATCTTTTTTATCTTAAAAAGAATTGTCGAAACTTAAATGTCATATTTAAGATTAATTTTTTTTCTTTTTCAATTCAATAATAAAAATAGGATTTTTTAATTTAAAAAAGACGGAACAAGAAATTGGGGGTGGGGTGAAAAGTGGTTGAGGGGAAGTAATATAACTCACTTCTTCGAGAGTGAGAAAACCTTTCCTATTAGTTAACTTTTATCTATTTTCTCTTATTAGCTTTAGGCGTTAATAATTACTACATTCTATTTTCATTCCGACTGTTCGTTTGCCTCTTACTAAGAAACTTTAGTCTCTCTTTTCTTTTTGTGGTTTTATTTTAAAATCATAATTATATACCCCGGACGTCCTAATGATGGAGAAAGAAAGAGGAGCGGTCTCTTAATTCTTTAAGTGAAATAGGAAGATCGACATATCTAGTAGTTAGAATGTTGAGCACCAAGTCGGGGATCAATATCCAGTAGTGAATATTTTATAAACCAATCCCTCACTATTTTATTTATATATAGTAGTGGTGGTGGAAAAGTTATTTTACTGTCTATATTGGAAGTCTATGAGTCTCTACGTTTCTCTGAATGGAGTGGAATTAATCGTTTTTATCTTTAAGGGGTTAATGATAGAAACTTAACCAATATTTTTTTGTGTTTATTTCAAATTTGCATATTAATGTATTCAGTGATGCTGATAGCTTTTTAATTTAGTGCGTCCTGGGACGCACGGATTTGATTTGAATGAGTACCCAGGAAATTTGATGGGTCCCAACTTAAGTTTCTTAATAAATAAATGTCTGTAGAGTTTTTATCTATGAACAACTAAAGCCGTCTAACCCCTACCTTGTACCCTATGTAGTGTAATTCGTTTTCAAGGAAATATTGAAATGTATTATTTACAGTTAGCTGGAAATGGTGGGAGAAGAAGAAAAAAAAACACTGGGACGCATGGATACGATTTTTCTGCGTCCTTTTAAATTTTTCTGCGTTAGTGACGCAGGAAGCGTACATATCAGCATCTCTGTATTATTGGACTAATGTCATATTTTCTTTCTGTTAAAGAAAAAACTTTTATGCACATTTGGAAAAAAATGTAAATAATTTCCATTATTCTACATTATATTAAGATAAAAAGATCAGACCACCTACTGCTAATTTATTGTACACTTAAATTTGAATTCTACTCACTGGAAGATATCTAAAAATAAAAGTAAAAAAAAAATTATGGAAAACAATGCATTTTAAATGATTGTGATAACTATGCAGAATTTACAATAAAATCCCAATATTTGTTTTTATTTTTATTTTTTATTTTGTTTGAGATTTAAATGGAAAGTAAATTAAAGTATTTTTTGTTCTGGTTGTTTTTTGTGTAACTGTAACTAAATAAACAAAAAATTGAAAAGAATTTACTAAAAATAAACAAAATACGCCTTGAATAAATTGTAATAGTTGGTTAATTTTCTGCAACATCTGTCCAAATCTTTGAATACATTTCTTTTCAAAAGATTTTTTTTTCTCCCATCATGACTCCATCCCAAATCAAACTTTGTCTATTATACATTCAGGTTTGCCCACAATTGCTTTATTTATTCATTTATTTCTGTGTAGATAGGGGTGGGGGAATAGTCTCACTAAAATCTATATAAGTACTTAATCCCATAAAAAATGACCCCCTCCCCCCAAAGAATAAGTGAAATCTAGAAAGTGTCACAAAATTGTCCTTAATTTCCATTTTATTCAATTTCCTTGGATAAAACATCAATAAATCTGACCACCCCTTACAATTTACCACTTGGCATAAATATAACCCTGTTGTTTATCAAAATGACTTGATTCAGCACTAAATGCCCTGAGAAGGGTTGATATGCCGTAAAACAAAACCAACATACCTATACACAAAAATAACCCTGGGCAGGTTGTCGTGCCGTTAAAATTAAACTATCAATCATTTAATTTCAAATACATGAAATTTGAAGGTAGGCTGAAAAGTTCATAGGCTGATCAAGATATTCTCATGGAATGTGACCAAATGAGGTTTATTTTTCCATATAGCCCCTCCCCTCATGGTCTACAAACTTCTTCCATTGGTGTTGCAGTGCTTGAATCGTCAAAAAAGTCAGCAACTGCAGATATGTCATCATATCAAGTTTTCAACCTACCCATGTATAGTCAACCTGCTACCTAATTTGGATTATTTGGACTATTGTCCTCATCTTTATTGTTATCTACACAACATTTCGGCCGATGTGCCCGCCGGCCTTCTTCAGGTAAATTACAGAATATATTTTGGTAATTTTTATCTGATGTCGTCCTGGCCTCCTGCCCTAATTTACACTATGTTTTAGCGAGCCAGTGTCAGTTGAATTTGCGGCCCAACTTAGATATTTTCCAAGTCATTATTTTGTCCCTTTTTGGTCGGCAAATTAATGTAGATATTTTAAATGTCTCCCCCCAGATTTTTGTCGGCAAATTATTGTAAATATTTTACACCCCACCCCTTTAAGAAAGAGTAAGTGACAGTTAAATCAAGATTATTATACTTTTTACATATTGAACTATTTTACAATAGCTCTTAAGTAAACATATCAAATGTTGTATAATTGAATTATCATACTGTGGTATATCCACAGGTCCTGCTAGTTGTTATTATTATTATTATTGAATAAAGAAAGCAAATCAGCAATCAGAACCCTAGTTCAAATCCTGGACTAAGACAGTTCACATAGCGCTAATACCCTTGGGAAAGGTATGAATCAACTACTCTCCCTCCACCTAATAGTAGGGCAAACTGGGCTCTTTAACCTTGATTAAGCAACCAGTTTAGGAGAAGGAAAACTCTGAATTCAAACCTGTTAAATTCTGCTTGGATTGGCTCAATCCTAATTAGTGATCTGTTTCAGTATTTTAAAAAAAAATTCTAGTCTAAAAAAAATGTAACAATATTATCATTTTCATTTTATTGAAATTAAGTGAAAAACAAAATAGATATACTGGGTGATTTAAGAAAATAAGAAAAAAATGTTAACACTTATATGAGAGTACCTTAATGATATAATTTCGAACAGTCTCCCTGTCAACACATTCTTGGACTTTCCCACCTTTTAATTTTTATCTTGCATATTCAATATTAGATGTGTGAATAACACACATTCACAAATGTCCTGTCAGTGGGTCTTGGAATATACTGACTGTATCCCCTGCAGAGAGGTAAAACCCTCCCAAAAAAGGGTACCCTTGGCATGACACTAAACTGAATCCAATGGTAAGACTGAGGGAAAATAATTGGATTCATACCTTCCCCAATGGTATTAGTGCTATGTGAAATGCAAACAGCTTTGTCTATGATTTGAACTCAGTTTGCTGTTTCCATATCCTATGATGATAACCATTACACCATTAGCGCGTCCATAATCTCTTTGCATCTTTCGTAAATACAGATATGCTCTTTAGGTAGAAAATTAAGATCGGACATAAAGTCATTTATCAGTATTTATTTAAAAATCACTCAGCTATTAAATGTCATCTTATTAGATGTTTATATCTACTTTGATGAAGTAACAGTCTGGTATGAGGCTCATTAAAAGAGAAACAAAAAATATCCTAAAATAGAAATACCCAAGAGCATGCTTGTGATAAGAGACCTTGTGGAATGTTCTGACTCAGTCCTGCTAATACTATGGAGAGAGATACAATCTGTGGGGAATTATCCCCAAAGCTGCAGCTATGGCCATTTTTTAAGAGAGTTACTTTAATTGGTGTTTATTATATGGCTCACCCAGAATCTTGCACAATAGCAATGATGCTGATAGCTTTTTATTTAGTGCATCCAGGGACTCATTTGAATGAGTCCCTGGGAAATTTGATGGGTCCCAACTAAAGTTTCTTAATAAATTATAGAGTTTTTATTTATGATCAATTAAAGCTGTCTAACCCCTACCTTGTACCCATACAGTGTAATTTGTTTCCAAGAAAATATTGAAATGTATTTACAGTGAGCTGAAAATAGTGGGGGAAGAAAAAAATCCACTGGGATGCATGGATGCTATTTATCTGCATCCTTTTAGAATTTTATGCGTCAGTGACACAGGGTGCGTACCTGTCAGCATCTCTGCAATAACATTATGATTTGTTTGATTTTTTTGAGACAAGGCTTCATAATTTGTATTATTTGGACTTTTTTGGACTGTTGTTCTCATCTTTATTGTTATATGCACAACATTTGCACTGATGTGCCCTTCACCCTTCTTCAGATGTTTCTTGATTTGTGTTTCAGTAATTAAAAAAGCTAGATTAGATTTTAAAAAAAGAAAAAAAAAAGTCATAATATGAGAAAATATAAATGTAAATATTCTAACAAGAACATCAGGTTTATAAGTTCCAAAAATTTACTCTGGATTGTACAGTTGGATACACGGTGCAATGGATATAGAGGTTGAGTTATAACAGTTCTGAAAATCATATGTAGGTTGCAGGTTCAATCCTGAACCTGGCTGATAATAACATAGAATTACTTAATATAGCTTAACACTTGTACCCTGTCATGGTTAGCAGAATGAGTACAGTCAAGTAAATAAAGGGTTGGACTGGAAGTTCCTTGAAGGCTCCTGATTACGACGAGAAACACATGAAAAAGACCAGAAGGGACATCATCTGAAACGTTGTGTATATAACAATAAAGATATAGCAAAATAGCAATATGGTCTAATGGTTAGAGTTGTAGGCAATGGACTCGCCAAACCCAAGTTCAATTCCAGCACGAAGCATTTCACATGGCACTAATACCCTTGGGAAATTTATGGACAATTCTCCCTCCAGCTATGGGTAAATATCAGGTCAGACTGGGCTCTTTAACCATGGCTAGGTAACCAGTCTTGGAGAAGGAAAACTCTAAAATCAAACCTCTTAAATTCCGCATAAGAAATTGACCTTGTGTCACATCCTGCTCGTGCGGCGAGGTTGGTAAATATATATGGTTTCTATGTCTCCCAAATGCTAAGTAGATCAACGATAGCTGCAGATATACTTCCTCCCTCCTCCCCTTTTTAGTACGTCCTCTCTAGAAAGAAATTTATAGATTTCAGTATTAACAACAACAACAACAACACTCTAGATCCATCTTCAGAGAAAGAAGCTGAATTTGATATTCTCGGGTAATTTATTTTTCTTTGGACTATACTATGGAATTTATGAGTTCATTGCCCAGTGCTGAGGTACCCCAAAAAGGAATGCCAAAGGGATTACGCACTTTTTGCACTGACCTCTACATGATCTTCGGTTTGTGTGTGGCTCCCTTAGTGGAAGGTCAGGAAAATATTTACTACAGGATTTACATTTACTACAGACCTCAGAATATACAAGAAGGTACAGTTTGGAGAAAGGATCACCAGTGCAAAGGTATCGTTTATAATGACTAATGTCCAAAATGCAAAAGAGATGAAGTTATTTTAGTTGATTGGTTGTTTCTATGGCATATCAACACTCTTTTGGGTCATTTAATGCCAAATCAAATCATTTTGGCCCTTTGTTTGACTCTGGTTGTTTAAAGTACCTGCTATTGCTTAAGTGGTCATCCAGTTAAGTATTGAACAGGCTTGTCGCTGTTTAGCTTTTGGTGTATAAACAACAGACTTATTTTTATGAAACGTATAAAAAACCTTCCGTTAATCTGGCTTGGTGGGAGGTCAGGAAAACAACTACATAGTTATTTTCTTATATCTAAAATGTCTTCTGATATACGAGGGAGATTAAAAAATTATCTGTACTTGTTTTATGGAAGCCAAGCTCATCATGGATGATTTGATAGTCAGAACCATGGCTAATCTGCAAAGAACAAGCTACCTCATCAATAACTTGCTGGTTCACCATTACCATCCCTTGATCTTGCTTAATCTTCTCATCAGTGGTGGAGGTTGACAGATACCCTGCTCCCTCTTCATGCATCACGCTTGTCTGGACGCTTTTAAAATTCTCTACCTACTCATACAGACTTATATGTGGTAGTGCACTGTCCCCATATTATAATAAAAGCCTCCAATGAATTTCAGTTCCTGACACTCTCCCGACTGGAGAAATCAGGTTACTTCCTTGGTGCATATTGTTAGTGAAGCGGCTATGTTTACACTGTAAAGACAGCAAGCAAAATGGCACAATCAGGCTCAGACTTATGTGACCATAACAGTGTCAACTATAAGCATGCAAACACAGAATGCAGTGTAACAAAAGATATGTTATGGTGAACGTGCAGATAATTTTTTACTCTCCACATGCACACATTTACTAGTTCTATCTTTTCTTATATTCAAAATGTGCAAACAGTTTCATCCGGGAATTGAACTCAGTTCACTGTGTCTACCTCCTATGATGATAACCACTGCACCACAAACACCTTCAAAGAAAATATATGTAGTATGCTAGAATAATTACTTTGTCGTTTATGGTGAGGTTATTTACTCATGGAGTGGTATTTCTACTTGTCTATAGCATTAGTTGTATTGTCAAGTTTAGAACGCAAGTGAAATCCTTTCAACTCATACAAATAAATAGAAGAAAAAAAGCTAAGAAAATAAGTTGGAAGAAAAAGGAAATTGAAAAAGAGAGAAATAACAGAAAGTGGTGCAGAGAAGGAAGAACATTATATAGAGAGAAGAAAAATCAGATATATTTAACTCTTTGCCTACTTTAAGCCACTCACAGCAGCTCTCCCACCACTGCAATCAAGCAAAGTACAAAAACTGGTGGTTAGTTCATTGTAATTGAGCAGTACGACTCGGATTACAATAATAATAGGACTTTATTTGAATTGAATGAGTTCTGAGGTGAATAGATAGTGAACTTTGAAATATCCCATCATGCAGGTAAAAAATATGAAGAAAATTTGGTACAGCTGTAGGGAAAATTTGCAGCTACCTGTTGCTGTGGGTAGCGACCCGTAATGCTTGAGGACCAGATTGTGGTGGCTGAGCAGTCTGTGACCCAGATACTAAATGGTCCTGTGACATGCGACACTCCACTTTGGCCTTTACTTGGGCTAAACAGGCAGTCCAAGAAGCTCCATCTAATCAATTGGTTGGTCATGTCAAGCCCACACAACTATATAATTATCCCAACCGTATTTTTCAAATTGCCCTTATGGCAAACACCTACTCTTTTTTTTTATCATACAGGTGCTATAAGGCAGTGGCTGAGGGTCAGCTACCAGTATTTATTAATACAGATGAAGTTAATGAAAATTATTTCTACCAATTTATTAAAACACATTAAATTAAATAAATCATATATATAGATTTAGGAACAACCGTATTGATATATATATATTTACCAACCCCTCCGCACAAGCAGGATGCGACACAAGGTCAATTTCTTAAGCGGAGTTTAACAGGTTTGAATTCAGAGTTTTCCTTCTCCTAGACCGGTTGCCTAACCAAGGTTAAAGAGCCCAGACTGCCCTACTATTTGCCCATAGCTGGAGGAAGAGTAGGATTCATACCTTTTCCAAGGGTATTAGCGATAAGTGAAATGCAATTACCATGTCCAGGATTTGAACTCGGGGCGACGAGTCCATTTCCCATGACTTTAACCATTACACCACGCGCTTCCGTATTGATATATAGATTGGACAAAAAAAACAAAACGTACCGTGAAAAATCTGAACTATTCTTGGTTATTAGCGCAAATTTTAATGAAACTTTCCTGGCTGGTTTGAATTCTGAGTTTTCTTCTCTTTAACTGTTATCATACTAACATTAAAAAGCCCAGTCTTCCCTACTATTTACCCATATGATAATAATAATACCCAGATAATCTGGATTTACATTTTTGCATTGTATCTTGGACAGTCTCATTTTTAACAAGAGGGTGTTGCAGGATGATAACGGATGGAAGATTTAGGAAGAAGTGTATTAATATATAGATTCTATATATAAAGTATTTGTTTATATTTATAGCTTCACTGTTAATAATTATAGGGGTTGGTATAATACTTTTTTCTTTTTCTTTTTTTTAATAAAAATGACAAAATAAACCTTTCTCTGGGTCTAGAAGAATAGGTCTTTTGTAGATTCTTTATATCATTTGTGTCTTAGTCTTATTGTGATTGTTGTTTAACTGGTATGAAATGGCAAGAGAAACTGAAATTAAAAAAAAAAAGAAAGAAAAGGCTGGAAAATTTGTTAATTATTTTTTTAACACTTTGTCATGTAAAGAGGACAGCATTGTCAAGTAAAGACAACCAGGTGAGAAGGAAAGTGGGATTTATTTATTTATTTTTTTACATTACATTACATACACCAGAGGAAAAAAAAACAAAGAAATTTATAGACATGTAAATCATATAATGGACAGTTTAAGATGATTACATGTCTTCTAACCTAACAGTTATCATCATAGGAAGTGGACACAGCGACCCGAGTTCAAATCCAGGACGAGGTTGTTGGCATTTTGCATCTTATTATAATGGAGATTGTGAGTTTGTCTGTCTGTAACTGAAACTATATTACTACTCAAGTCACAATCCCCTTTGTTATTAACACTTTGTATGGAAGAACTGAAACACAAAATAATTCAATATTAAATATCTTATTATAATGGAGATTGTGTGTGTCTGTAACCGAAACTATATCAGTACTCAAGTCACAATTTCCTTAGTTATTTACCTCACATTCTCCATGATTTATTTTTATTTAAACCTAAATTGATAAAATTGTTTTACATTATTAATACTGTTAACCATATCTACATTGTATTTACCTCGTACCCCACTTGTACGGGTCAGGCACAAGGCCCTATTAACGTGGGACCACCCACAAACTGAAGCTCATGGGTGGCAGGTGAAAAATTGCGTCGATGTCGTCGGCATTCCCCCTCAAGGGGGGCGCCTCAGGCGCTGGGCAATAAACCCAGCCCTGCCCCTTTAAATCAAGGGGGCAGGCGTTGCCTGGTGGGACAGCCCCCTGGGATCGACGCTATTAACTTGTAAAGATCCAGGGCTGAAGCCACTGGACCCCTGGCGTTGGCCAGATCTACATACTAATAACATGCAATTGTATTTATATGTACAACAAAATAGTGGTTTAAAGTGTGAACGGAAAGGCTAATTTGCATATTGATATTGAAAATTTGATTTGATAAATATGTACTTAGTATTATTGATTTCTAATTGTTTGTATTTATCTTAATGAATACGAGCAAAAATCTCTGGGATAAATCTTAAAAGAAATCCATTAACAAGAAGAAATAACTGTAATTTTATTCTTTACTTCCTATTTTAACTAAATAGTTAAATTAGGAAAATTTAGCAATATAAGTAAATAATTACCAACACAGGAACATGTATCATACATCAAAATGAAGCTGGTCCTCTGTGGATCACATCCCTACTTCTCCACATAGTCACTGTTTCTCTCAATAGCAATGTTCCACTGTTGAATGAGAGCATGTATCCCTGCCCTGTAAAATTCTGTTGACTGTTCTTTGAGCCACTTCTTCACTACAGATTTCACTTCTGTGTCACTTGAATGTTTGCCTCTCTTCAGCCCCATGAAAGAGAGTTTGAGAGGTGACTATGTGGAGAAGTAGGGATGTGGTTAACAGAGGACCAGCTTCATTTTGATATAGATACATGTTCCTGTGTTGGTAATTATACCTGTCCAAAACAAAATGGCATTACTTTTTGACTCACCCTTGTTTATAAAAACAGGTTAATACTGAAAAATCACTGAACAGAAATGTACACCATGAATAAGCATTTGAAGATATTATAGTTGTTTGTTGGTTAGATTGTATGGCATGTCAACCCTTGTTGGGTTACTTTATACTGAAGATGTTTTTGTTTTATTCATTCTTGTTGGATATTCATTTTTTTTTTTTTTTTTTTTTCAAACTTTTATTTTTTTTAAAACTATAATATATAATATCTTATCCATAGTGGCCCCCTAACAGGTATTACCACTTCAGGACAGAGTGGACCTGGGAGTAATAGTGATGAAGGGTTGAAAATATTAGTATTTGAAGATTTTATGATTGTTGTTGGTTGGATTTTACAGCATGTAATCCCCTGTTGAATTATTTTATGCCAAAGACGTTTTTGTTTTATTCATTCTTGTTGGGTCTTCAATTTTTTTTAAGCTCATTTTAAAAAAATCTATTTAAGTCATAGTGGGACCCTACTACTACTCCGGGACAGAGTGGACCTGGGAGTAATGACGATGAAGGGTTGAAAATATTTAGAACTTGAAACAGAAACTTTTATCAAAATGACTTAATTTGGCATTAAATGACCTAAAATCCCTATGACATCAGGTCATTAAATGACCATAATTCCATGACATCAGGACAACATTCAGGAGTGACTCAACTCTTCGTAAACATCTCGTCCGAGTCAAGCCCCCAACAGAATACAACATGACCAAAAATTGTGTGTATTCCATCCCATGCAGCTGTGGCAAAGAATACAAAGTAAGACTAGAAGAACATCGTAAAGCAGTGGTCCAAGGAGAAATAGAAAAGTCGGTATGGCTGATCATATATGGAATGAAAAGGGAAACCATCTGCCTTTATGGGATGAAGTGAGAATAATAGATAGAGAAGAACATTGGAAGAGAAGACGCCTCAAAGAATCAGCACATATGATAGGCTGTACTAGGCTGTTAAGTAGACCTAGCATAGAAATGTATACAATATGGGAACCCATAATTAAGAAGGCCAGATCAGATTGAGGAGAATAAAAAAAAGGAAAAAAAGAATGAGTCTAGGTAAAAAATCATACATAAGTAAATAGGTAGATATTCTAGCCAAATCAAGACATTAGGTTTATAAGTTCCCCAAATTCACACTCAGTTGGACACATGGCCTAGTGGATAAGGTAGTTAGGTTAAGACAGTTCTAAGTGACAGTTATCTCTGGATCCCTAGTTCAATCCTGAGTAGAGGCAGTTAGAAAAATAATTAACACAACTCCTACCCCAGCTATGGTTAGCGGAATGATAACAGGATACCCCCATGGAATAAATAAAGGGTTAGGTTCAAAGTTCCGTGATGGCTCCCGATTACGACAAGAAAGTTCCCGAGTTCGAAAAGAAGGTTCCCGATTCTGAGAAGAAATACCTGAAGAAGGCCGGAGGGCATATCGGCCGAAACGTTGTACAAATAACAATGAAGATGGGGACAATAGTCCGAATAACGCAGATAAGACCTAAAAAGGGTTGATATGCTCTAAAACAAAACAACCAACCAATCTTAAAACTATAAGCAATAATTTTATTTTTTATTTTTTTTGTTTTGGTTTATTTATTATGTGTGTCTTTTCTATTTCTTTATTGTAAAACTGCACCATGGAATTTCCAGTTGTCTGAGTTTGTCTAAATTGATACTCTTGGACAATAAAACATGAACAATTTTTCTGAGTTTAGTCATTTCCACTTCCCCCTTCCCAACAACTTAAGGCATTATAACCAGGGTAAATAGCATTTCACCTTGCCAATTTACTGTGTGTGTGTGTGTGTAAGGGGTTGAGGGAGGGAGTAAATGGGGGGGGGGTAGGTGTTGTCTTTAGCCAACAAACAGTTTACATTTTCATGTCCATCTGATTTGTGGATTTATTCTTTTGTTCCTGACTGAGGGGATTATTAACTCCATTCTCTGTCTGATAATCACTCCTTTACTTAACATTCCAGCCTTTTCTTTCTTTTTTAACAACTTTTTTTTTTGTTTTTTCTTTATTTTTTTCTTTATTTATTTTCAGAACTAAAACTACTACTTTGGCATTTAGCTTGCATAAAAAAAAAGTCTAATCGTATTAAATGATTGTTTCAAGTACAAGTATCTAAAAAGAAAAGAAAAATAGAAAATTGCCCTTACCGTCTTGGCAAAGGTTTCTGCTAATTTTTCCTTCATTCTTTCTTTCTATATTTTACTACTTCTCTCTCTTTCTTTCTATATTTCACTACCCTCTCTCTCTCTCTCTCTCTCCTCTCTCTCTCTCTCTCTCTCTCTCTCTATCTATCTATCTATATATATATATATATATATATATATATATATATATATATTTCACTACTACTTCTCTCTCTCTCTCTCTCTCTCTCTCTCTCTCTCTCTATATATATATATATATATATATATATATATATTTCACTACTTCTCTCCCTCTCTTTCTTTCTTTCTATATTTACTACTTCTCTCTCTCTACTCTCTCTCTCTCTCTCTCTCTCTCTATATATATATATATATATATATATATATATATATATATATTTACTATATATTTCACTACTTCTCTCTCTCTCTCTCTCTCTCTCTCTCTCTCTATATATATATATATATATATATATATATATATATCTATATTATATATATATATATTTCACTACTTCTCTCTCTCTTTCTTTCTTTCTATATTTTACTATCTCTCTCTCTCTCTCTCCCTCCCCTCTCTCCGTCTCTCCAATCTTCTGCTTTTAATTTTCTCTTTTTATTTTTTTATTCCATTTTTGTGCATTTTTAAATTTCATTTTATGTTGCAATTTTCTGAGTAATTTTCTCTTCAGTTCAGAAGATTTCAAATTTTAGAAGACTTAACTCTTGTCTATTAACCACATTTAATACTTTTTTTTCTCTGTATTTTTGACATTATTTATTTATTTGATCAGTAGGGAAAGGTGGTATGACAGGCAGAGAAACTCATTGACTCCTTTTGTTGTTATTGTTAACAATAGGACAATTCTGAGTCATTCAAGTCAATTACTGTAGTCACTATTAAAGGACATTTATTTATTTTTTATTAAATTGATAGAACTGAAAAAAAAGTTTTTTGATTTAATATAATCCAACCTTTTATGATTTCAGAAGCAAGTCCAGTTAGCCATTTGGTTATTAGATATGAGGGGTCAAGGACTGTAGCAACAAAACATTGTCTGACCCAGTCATTATACTCCTACCGTTTCTTTTAATTACCATAAGTTGGTGGAAACAAATATAAAAATCTATATCTATCTATCTTCATATCTATATATCTATCTATCTTCATATCTATCTATCTATCTTCATATCTATATATCTATCTATCTTCATATCTATCTATCTATCTATCTTCATATCTATCTATCTATCTTCATATCTATCTATCTTCATATCTTCATATCTATCTATCTTCTATCTTCATATCTATCTATCTTCATATCTATCTTCATATCTTCATATCTATCTATCTTCATATCTTCATATCTATCTATCTTCATATCTTCATATCTTCATATCTTCATATCTATCTATCTTCATATCTTCATATCTATCTATCTTCATATCTATCTATCTTCATATCTATCTATCTTCCTTCATATCTATCTATCTTCATATCTATCTATCTTCATATCTATCTATCTTCATATCTATCTATCTATCTATCTATCTATCTATCTATCTATCTTCATATCTATCTATCTTCATATCTATCTATCTTCATATATATCTATGTTGTCATTAATTCACCAAATTATGAAATAGAAATTGAGAATGATTTATTATTTAAATTTAAATTTACTATACCTGTATTTGATGTATAGATAGATATGAACATATCTATCAGTAAAAATCCTAAACTAAATTTTGTACTTTTCCTTATTATAAATATATTAAGGTGTATGCAAAATTTCAATGCTGAATGATATCACTTTTTTGAGTTAAAAATTTACAGTTGACATGTACATAGCAAAAACATTCCTTTAGCAAATAAGTAGCACAGCTTGGATCTATGTGATAAAGTGGGGAGCTGATGGTAGGTGTGGTGCTCCACCTCGAACACAAAAGCAATCTCTCTGGTTTTGCTCTAATGAAAAGTGGATAGATTCTTGCTGTTTGACTGATACTGACAATAAACCTCTCTGCTTTCTTTACTATATATATATATATATATATATATATATATATATAATAATTATACTGAAGCTGAGCAAATCAATTACTGTTTAGTTTAATGACATGAAAGTTATACTGAATTATTCCTTACTTTTAGGATTGAGTTATGTTTGGAAAAAATTCGATTTTAATTGGTTCTAATTTGTCATAATTTGCAATTAAGTAAAAAAAACTGTCCCGTCTCTTACTACACATTCTGCCTGTCATTTTCTCTTTCTCTGTGTATATCTTGATTATCTCCTTGTTATATATGTTAGTTCTCAGTGAGTGTAGAGAGAGAGAGATTGGAGAGTTTGAAATTGATTAAGTTTCATAAGCAGCCAACCTGGTCAACATCTTGGCTCTTAATAAATTAAAATTAGGTCAAATGTTTCCTTTCTTAGAAATCTTACAAAAATGATTTTAATGTTTGTTTTTTTAAATTCTCAGGCCATATTTATTATTATTATTTTTTTTTAAATTCGCTTTGCAAACTTACTTGTTCCTAATCCCAATTATCTACCCAGAGCCCAACGGGTCACATTTTGTCTTTATAAGATTATTAATGCTTAATGTTTCAAGAAATTCAAAATTCAAATGGCCTCCCTGTTTACCTGCTTTCTCTGCCTGACTTCTTTTTGTTGGGTTATTTAAAGGAGTGTGTTTATTTGAATAAGCTTAAGACATTGCTGCAGCTGAAGAATAATATTTGTGCAGAGATAAGAGGATCGATCACAGAAACCTTGAGCAAAGTCATACAAAGGACTCGAATTAAGGTGCAATTTTGTATCCATGAAAATGTAGGCAATCTACAAAATATCATTTTTCACAAATAGTTAAAAATATATTTCCTTGGACTATAATTACAGTCAAGTCACGCTCAAAGCACTAGTTCCCACTAAATCACTGAAGTTAAGCAGCAATGAGTCTGTTCAATACTTAATTGGGTGACCACTTAAGCTAAAGCAGGTACTGCCAGCAACTTGAGTGTTTTGTTTATCAATAACTTAATTGGCATTAAATGAATCAAAAAGGGTAGATATGAAAAAATAAAACCTTGGACTATATTTTATGATTCAAGAGACTTTTTTTTTCTATGTCAGTCTTTTATGGGTCACTGTATAGTTATAAATGCTTTATATTTTTTGTTGGAATTTTTGAGATGAGACTTGATAATTTGTATTATTTGGATTTTTCGGACTGTTTTCATCTTTATTGTTATATTCACAACATTTTGGCTAATGCGTCCTGCTGCCATTTTCAGATGTTTCTTGTTGAACTTGGGAGCCTTCATGGAACTTTTTATTCAATCCACTGGAGTAGACTGTTCTTATTCCACTAACCGGGTATAAGTGTTAAGCTATGTTAAGTATTATAAGTTATTATTGCCTGTGGTCAAGTTTGAACTGGCAACCTACAGATGACTGTCACTTAGAACTGTATTAATTAAACCCCTGTATCCATCCACACAGTCAGTTAGGACTGTAGAATACACCGACTGCACCTCTGCAAAGGGGTAAAATCCCCCCAATAATGACACCTGTTGGTTGTGGGTGGTGACTTATGATGCTTAAGAATGGAATCATGCTGTGCAGTCCATGACATGCAACACTCCATTTTGGCCCTTACTTAGGCTAAATGGACGGTTGAAAACATCAATCAGGTGGTCATGCCAAATCCTAGTACCTATATGATATTGCCAACTCTGTTGCTCTTATAGCAACACCCAACCCTTTTTATCATATATATGCTAGAAGGAGGTGGCTGAGGGTCTTAGTGGTCCCGGGTATGACGTTAAATTGCATTTAATGGTGAGGTTCCAATTCTAGAGTTGTTTGGAGTGCTTCTTCATCACCATTACTCCTAAGTCCACTGTGATGCCGAGTGGTAGTACCTGTTAAGGTCCCATCAATGGGTTAAATAAATAAAAAATGAGTTTCAAAAAATTGTGTTTAAAAATAATTGAGTTTGAAGAAGAAAAAAATTTCTATACCCATTGGGAATGAATAAAACAAGATGTCTTCAGCATAAAATAACCCAACAAGGTTTGAGTTGCCATAAAATCCAACCAGCTTATATCCGTTATGCCATATTTTATTCTGACCAATTCTCTCTATCTGTGTTAATAGTTATTTATCTTTTTCTTTCAGTTAAAATTTTGTATACACACCCAGAGATGCTGATAGTACACGTCCTGCATCCCTGATGCATAAAAATCTAAAAAAACGCATAAAAATCCATGCGTCCCAGTGTTTGTTTTTTTTCTTCCCCCACCACTCTGAAATTCATTAAGAAACTTTAGTTGGGACCCATCAAATTTCCTAGGGACTCATTCAAATCAAATCCGTGCATCCCAGGATGCACTAAATTAAAAAGCTATCAGCATCACTGCCCACCAAGAATGAATAAAACAAAATGTCTTTGGCATAAAATAACCCAACAAAGGTTGACATACCGTAAAATCTTACCAACCAACTAACCTATATCTGTTGCGCCATGTGTCCTACTGGACACATAAAAGTTTTATCTTATTCTGACCAATTCTCTCTATATTAATAGTTATTTATCTTTTCTTTCTTTTTCTTCTAGTTATTCATCTTTTCTTTCTTTTTCTTCTTCTTTTGCAGCCAAAAGCCAAAAAGAAGGATGTGTGATCAGCATTGATAAACAGTTCATGGTACCCGTGAAAGGTGCAATTACTTTGGCTACTATGGACTTCACAAAGGGACACACCCAAAACAAAGTCCTGGAAGTGCTGAGTGGACGTAAAGCTGACATCATTCTCAGTGACATGGCCCCTAACACAACGGGCATACGTTCGATGGACCATGACCTCATAATAGAGCTATGCTTTTCCGTTCTAGAATTCTCGCGTACCGTTCTTCGCCCAGATGGTGCTCTTCTGTGCAAACTTTGGCAGGGTCATGAACAGAAGGAGCTAGAGCAACGCTTGGGTGATGTATTTCAGACTGTAAAAATTATCAAGCCTCAGGCTAGCCGGGGCGACTCGGCTGAAATATTTCTGCTTGGAAAAGGCTACACGCCTAATAAATCTCATATTCAGTAATATAAGATTTTAAAAAAAAATATTAAAAAAATAAAAATAAAGACTGATCATATATAATGCAAAAAATCAGAGCAATTTTTTTTTTTTTTAATTTTTTTTTAAGTGGGGAAAGAATTGAATGAAAAATATGGGGAAAAAAGAAAAAGAGAGAAGTAAAAAGAAAAGAAAAAAGATGTAAACAACATATATAAAAGCAGAACAAGAATGAATAATGAAGATCAGGGTGAAGAACTTGCTAAATAAGAATTAAAAGTGCAAAAGAGTCCAGCCCACCTCATTGTTATGTGATTAAGTGCGTTTGCTACTGCTGTTATTGCCTTCTACTCTTACTACTACTACTACTACCGCTGCTGCTACTATCGTCAATCAGCCGAATGCCTTGATTGAAATAAAGGGAGATAATCTCAAGTGACCTAGTACATTTTCTGATCTGTGTTACCTACTTTTTAATATTCCAAAGAATTTTTTTTTTTTTTTTTTTTTTTTTTTTTTTTTTTCAGTTATTTAATTCAAGTTGCATTCAATTCATTAGAAAACTTTATTTTATTCTGTAATTTATTTATAATTTTCTGATCTATTTTATATTGCTAAAAAAAAAAAAAAAAAAAAAAAAATCATTTTATTCTGATTTATGTACAATTTTTTTCAGTGTTTAATTTTAGGTCTTATTCAAAGATTAAAAAAAGAGGAAAAAAAACGAACTTTAGTTTTATTTTTATTTATCAGTTATCTAAAGAGTATTCTAGATCTATGAATTATTTAATAAGTATAGATGATTTAAGATTTTCTTAAAATTTGCAATATGTTGATTTTTTAAAATATAGGAATTATGATTTGTTGTTTAAAGTGATGTTTTTCATTTATTCATTTATTTATTAAAGATTAAGGAAAGATTTAAAAATGTGTTTTTTAACTATTTATTAGTAAATCATTAAGGGTTTAGAATTAAAATTACTCTATTGAAATACATTAAAATATTTGTTAAAAAAACACCTAAAAATCATTAAAAGCATCTTTCTTGTTTATTTTAAAATAAAAGTGTCCGTGATGCCTTGAATAGATTCTTTTGAGGAAAGTCACATTTTAAACTTTAAAGTGACAAAAATCTTAGAGAGGGAGTTCCTGTGGTTTAGTGGCTAACGTGCTGGACTGTGACATCATAGTAAGAGAGTTCAAACTCCAGTCGTGCTTTTGCATTCACTTTCAGAATAGTTAACAAGCTAGTCTAAAGATCTGTTATTAAAATTGATTGTTGTTATGTTTTGTGGCATATCAACCTCTATTGGGTCATTTAATGCCTCAAATTAGTGTTCCATTGCCCTAAACTGCAACAATCTTGGATGAACCCCCACCAAATATTACCAGATAAAAAACTCAAGACCTCTTCAAAAATACAAACCCAGAAGACATTTTAGTTTTTTTTTTTTTAAAGCAAAAAAAAGTAACCTTTTCAACAAGATCTAACCAAACATAACTGAATACTACCATAAAACCATTACTCTAAAGACTGAAATCGATATGTAAAACATTCTATATAACCCTTTCTAGCATTAAATGACCTACAGAGGTTGATATGCTGTTAAACAAAACTCAAACTAGTGTTCAAACTCCAGTTGTGCTATTATGTTCACTTTTGGACTAATACCCTTGGGAAAGGTATGAACCTCCGCATCTTCCCAGCTATGGTTTAATTTAGTACCACTATTGTTCTTGGGGCCAGTTTAGCTCAATTGGCAGAACATCTACCTACGAATTGCTAGGTTCCGGGTTTGATACCAGTCCTCACCCATGAGTAGCACAGGTTGGTAATCTGATCTGTGAGCTGATGGTAAGTGTGGTGCTCCAGCTCAGAAAAAAAAAACCTGGTCTAGCACTAGTGAAAAGGGGATAGATTCCCTTGCTGTTCGGCTGATACTGACAATAGGCCACTCTACCAACTTTAGTTTTACTTTATTGTTACTAGTGATAATCATAAATTTTGTAACATGGCAGAATTTGGCAGTTTCAGAAGCTTTTGCCAAGGTTTTTTTTTTTTTTTTTGCTATTCTTCTACAAGGGAGACTAGCATTAAATAACTGAAAATCGTTTTGTAAGGGATTATTTGAAATTAACCACGGTAATCACTTTCCCAACTGCAAAAGTCCACTGACAAAGTCTTTCCGCCTGCAACAATATTACAGCAGTCTTCAATCAATCAGTCAAAGTTTACTCATTTCTTATCCAACGCATGTCTGTGTTCTCGTTAGCAAGATCAAACATACTGCCCCTCAGTGTGGGAAGGCAGTCCTTAAATAATAATTAACTGCCCTGACCAAGAACCCACATCCAGGCCAATCAAGCCCAGCGCTGCCGATTGCAATGTAGAAATTTGCATACATGCTAATAAGGGCGAGCAGTCCGACCTTGACCCATGATCAGGAGGTTGCAAGTTCAATCTCTGTAGCCACCCGTTACAATAACCCATGAAGGTTGATATGCCATTAAACAAAGAAAGGTAATATATTAGAACCTTTTGGCTGCAATCTCTCCTTGATGAGTTCTTATAGTCTGACAAGAACAGATTAGGCTCTTTAACCATGGCTAGGTAACCAATCTAGGAGAAGGAAAAACTCTGAATTCAAACCTGTTAAACTCCACTTAAGAAATTGACCTTGTGTTGCATTCTGCTCATGTGGAGGGGTTGGTAAATGTATATAGTCTGACAAACATGTCTTCTTCGGCCATTTTGCTTGGGTTTGTTGTAAGAATGTGAAAATCATCTCCATGTAACGTTGATATGAGGCCGAAATGTCATACATTAATTTGACCCTGTTTTAGTCTGCTGTGTCATTCAAACCTAGCTGGGCTGGTGGGGTGTTTACACACTACAATACAAACATGTATATAGTGTTACTATTATGTAAAATATACTCATACTGCTGTTTCATTATATCTCTGTAGTCACTGATGAACAGATTGGTTACCTGGTAGCTGGTTATTATTCATCTAATATAATACAATAAGAATAATTACGATATATCAGACTGTTGTCCTCATCTTGATTGTGTATAAACACAACACTCAGGCCACTGTAACCTCAGACTCTGTTTTAGGTGTCATTTTTATTTATTATTTTAATTACCTTAAAATAAGTCATCTTCAGATGATTACCCATGAATTCAAACGCTGTTTCAGAGCTTAAATCGTTACTGCTCACTCAAGGGCAATCCAAGCAGCATAAATGCCACCAGACTTAAGACAAAGCTTCAAAACTGCATTTGAATTCATGGGTAAATGTCTGAAGATGACTTATTTTAAGGTAATTAAAATAATAAATAAAAAAAATAAAAAAACACCTAAGAGTCCAAGGTTACAGTGGCCTGAGTGTTATGTTTATACACAATAAAGATGAGGACAACAGTCTGATATATCATAATTATTCATATTAAGCCTCATCTCATAAATACTCATAAAAATATATAATACAATAAATCAAATTATAAAAGAATATATATTCAGATAACATCTATTTGGAAAATACCCACAGGATACTCCATTATATGATATTTTTTTTATATGTATGATAATCAATATTTAAAAAATAACATAAGATTCAATTTCTGGTATAAATCAATATTTGAACTAAAGCTATAATTATTAATTGAAGTAATAATTATAAATTTGTTACATATATGTTGGATATTTTATGTAATGCACAACAAAAGGAGAAAAGGATGTCTATATTTCATTGCAGCCGAGCCAGGACTATGCTACTTTATGTGCTCAATGCCCTCACTTAAACAGGAGAGTACTGGCAAGGGAGAGAAATAGTCAAGTTGCCAACTAGGAATTAGGAGCATGTGAAAAAAAATGTGGGGTACCAAGACACCCCAGGGAATTAACACAGTGTTAAAAAATATTTTAAATTTTAAATATTGAACCGGTGTAAATTTTTTTATTTTTTTTTAGATTTTCAAAATTCATCAACCATACAAATGCATACAATAAATAACTTGACAGATCTTTTTTTTTTTTTTTTTTTTTTTTAATAAATTTTTATTAAACTGCTTGAGACAAGAAAGGTGATTTTTAAGGATTTTAGAAGTATTGTTTTAGATATGATTAAAAAGAAACATTTGCAAATTCTAATTATAGTTTTTTTTTTTCTTCTTCTTTCTGTTATCAGCTTTATCTAATTTCTTTTATTATTTTATTATTATTATTATCATCATCATCATCAAATTGTTTACATAAAAAAAAAAAAATATATATATATATATATAAAATATGATTATTTTGGGATTCACTTTGTGTGTGATCCACAGTGTTTATTATGTTACATTCTTATCCTGAAAATAAAAATTACATAAATCAATAATTGTGACTATCCATTCCTCAACAACAACAACAACAACCTGACATTATTTAATGTCATTGAACTTCTTTTTTTAAATTTTTCTTTTTTTTTTTAAATCTATATATTAACAGAGATGCTGATAGGTACATTTCCTGCATCCCTGATGCATGAAAATCTAAAAGGAAGCAGTAAAATCACGTCCATGCATCTCCAGTGTTTTTCTTTTTTCTTCCCTCACCATTTCAAGCTAACTGTAAATACATTTCGATAGTTTATTAGAAATGAATTACACAGGATAGGTTACAAGGTAGGAGTTAGACTGCTTTAGTTGTTTCTCCAGATCATAGATAAAAACCCATTAAGGGCCTCAGGCACTGGGCAATAAACCCAGCTCTGCCCCTTTAAATCGAGGTGGCAGGTGTTGCCTGGGGGGATGGCCCCCTGGGATCAACGATGTTAACTTGTAAGGTACAGGGTGGAAGCCACTGGACTCATTCAAAGAAAATATGTGCGTCCCAGGACGCACTAAATCAAAAAGCTATCAGCATCACTGTATTAATATTCTTGTTCCTTAATCTTCCGACTTATCATCTTCCAACACCCTCTGGTTAAAAATGAGATCATCCCAGATGAAGTGCAAAAATGTAAATCCTGATTATCTGGTGTCACTTGTCTGCCGAATTCTTATTTCTTATGAGTGTTGTCACCTCAGCTAATTAATGGACCATTCTGTTTTTATTATAAAGAAAGGGAAGGAAAAGGACATTCTACACAGAAAAAGAAAGTTGGGGAAAAATAGAGAGAGGGGGTGAGCATGATAACACTAATCTGTTTCAATCAAACAATGAAAAGGAAAGAAAGAAGAAAAAAGAGTGAGAGATAATTAAATCAAGATTATTATACTTTTATTACATATTGAACTATTTTCATACAAAATATATTAAAACGTAGTAATAATCAAATTATCATACTCTGGTATATCTGCTGGTACCGCTAGTTGTTGTTATTATTATTAAACGTCTAGAAGCAGAAATATTCTTTTCAAGGTTGAGTGGGTGAGTCCACTTGGCGTAGTAGAAGCAGCACCTCACAAAACAGTAACTGTACAGCCACTTACCTCCCATCTCCTAAACCATCCAAATCAAGCAAACAAGACATGCTGGGCATTGGTGGAGAAGCAGGGACAAAATCATATGAGACATCTATGGATGTACACATGGAGACGCCAATGTTGGCCACCCTGCACAAACTTGCATTTATCAGGGTAGGGGAGTCCTTATGGCTTGTGGCATCATAGTAAGCAAGTTCAAACTCCAGTTGCACTATTATGTTCACTTTTGGACTAATACCCTTGGGAAAGGTATGAAGCTATGGGTTAAATAATAACTCTACTATTTTTCTATAAGGATGGCCTACTGGGCTACTGCCCAAATATATTGATATTTATATATATATATATATATATATATATAGTCATCCACAGACATGTGTTTCGACTTATCAAGTCTCTTCAGTGTGGCTAGACATTTTGTGAGCTACCTACTGCCAAAATAGAAACCGGATCGATTCAGCAGCAGTTGGACAGCTTAACCGCTCGGCTATAGTCACCTACACAATGTGAAAGGGATTTTAACTGTTTTAATACACCCATCTGTATGTATGTAAAGGCCACCATAGAGTGCTCCACCCCTTTTTATATATATATATATATATATATATATATATATATATATATATATATATTCCGAACCCTCAAGATATTGAAATTATTGATACTAGCATATATATATATATTTATATATATATATATGTTAGTATCAATAATTTCAATATCTTGAGGGTATATATATATAATATATATACCCTCCGGGTGCAAGTATTTAAGTTTTAATGTAATAAAATATCATATTAAATTAGAAAGGCTAATAAAACTAAATAAGAATACAGATAAAAAGATTTTCAACAGAGGGTGGTATAATCGAAAAATAGAACAACTGAAACTGATTCTTCCATCACTCCCATCTATCATTGCTACATTTTCCTAATTTAACTATTTAGTTAAAATTGGAAGTAAAGAATAAAATTACAGTTATTTCTTGTTAATGGAGTTTTTGCTCATATTCATTTAGATGAAACCAAACAATTAGAAATCAATAATACTAAGCACATATTTATCAAAATCAAATTTTTAATATCAACATACAAATTAGCTTTCCTGTTCAAACTGTGAATCGCTATTTTGTTGTATATATAAATACAATTGCATGTTATTAGTATGTGGATAAGGCCAACAGTATTAATAAAGTAAAATGATTTTTTTGATAATTGTGGTTTAGATAAAAATAAAATCATGGAGAATGTAATGTATATAACTAAGGGAATTGTTATTTGAGTAGTGGTATAGTTTTGGTTACAGACAAACACACAATCTCCATTATAATAAGAGATGAGATTTACCACCCCCTCTCGTGAGTAGGATATGACACAAGGTCAATTTCTTAAGCCGACTTTTAATAAGTTTGGATTCAGTTTTCTTTCGCCTAGATTGGTTAAAGAGCCAGTCTATTTACCCATAGCTGGAGAGAGAATAGTTGGATACATACCTTTCTCTAGGGCATTAGCACTATGTGAAATGCAAACAATCTTGTCCAGGATTTGAACTCCTCTTGCCCGTGTCCTATTTCCTTCAACGATAACCAAAATGTAGTAGTAGTAGTAGTAGTAGTAGTACAGTTTCCATCATTGATAATGGAATTCTATACATCTGAACCTGTATATTTAGGTAATCTGAACATTAGCTACATAAATGAGAGTAACCTGCCCTTGTTTCTTTCACTTTGAGGAAGCCGTCTGTTTTGGTCGGCCATTTTCTTTTCACCGTTATCAATACAACTGCATGTTTTAACACGGAAATATCATAAAATGTGTTCATAATAACAATTAAGTTCATTTCAAATAATGCACAAGCACAATTAAGAACACATTTAATGATATTTTCGTGTTAAAATATTCAGTTGCATTGATTCGAACAAATTTGTATTTTCAGTGTAGATTTACAGTGAAATGAAAATGGCCGACCAAAGCAGACAGCTTCCTCAAAGTGAAAGAAACAAGGGGAGGTTACTCTCATTTATGCAGCTAATGTTCAGATTAGCCATATTTATAGATTTGAGATGGTGGCCTCAATTTTATTAAAAAGTAGAGAACACAGGAGCCTTGTTTATCAAATCATCTATATATTAATACGCTTATTCCTAAACCTTCTGAATCTTTTAAGGGGTATATCATTGTCATGAAATGGTTAGCAAGCTAGTCTTGCAAATCCCTTATTGCTAAATAGTGAGTTTGATCCTCAGTGGATGCCACATACTTGTGTCACATTCTACCCATGGCAAATGGGTTAGGTAAATACCTAGCACCATGTTTGACTATAACTTCTCCATCCTGACCAAGAACAACCACTGGTCTACTCCATGTGTCACGTGTTAGTCCAGGGGAGGGGGTGTAAAAGTTTAGGTGCAGGTCATATATGCCAAAAACTGGGGGGGGGGTCCTCTTAATGGAAAAATTATGATATTGTGAAAAGTACCAGGTACCTCTAAAGGGGATGGAAGAGTTATTCCTATAATGAGGTAACCAAGCAAGGACCTGGTATTATTAGTATTTTTGTAATTTAAACATTGTAGTTCTTTTAAACAATAGCAAAATAAATAAAATTATACTAATTAATTCTGATAACTCTATTGTAATCTATTAGATTCCCATATGCCACAGTTGAATGAGCTGTCTATCTTTATTAAATTAAAAAATGAATTGATTTGTTAAGTTAAAAGTTAAATAGAAAAAATGACATGATGTCATGCATTTAAAAAAAAAAATTGAAATGATTTATAAATCATTTACTTTTTCATCTAGATATATAAATAAATTATTTACATTATATCTACATCTATTAATAATGGAGATTGGGTGTATTTCTGTCTATAACTCAAACTAAGTCACAGTTTGCATCACAATATTCTCAATGATTGTGTAAGTCTATTAATGATTATTCAATTTATATTCAAAATCGTTAATATATAGAATAAAAACAACCCTGTGTTATATACACTCAAAATTTGAATAAGCAATTTAAAAAAAAAATTTTTTACCCTTTTTTTTTAGTAACAAGAAGTTATCTAAAAAAGTTTACAAATGAATAAATACCTACAATTTTATATAAAATTTATGTGTAAAATATTCAAAATAATTATTTTATTAATAATTAATAGATGCACACAACATTTTATTTGTGGTGGACAGAAATAAGTTTCCATTTCAAATTATTTTATTTTTTTATTCCTTTAATAAATCTGATGATTTTACTTACTTATGATACAAACCCTCTGACATTCACACCCACCACTCTCACGCAATATGTTTCAAAAATAATTTTTAAACCACCCGGAGGGTGTTTTTTTGTTGTTAGTCTACATAATAAATGTTATGCTTAAGTAAGAGGTAGCAGGTATATTTTATAATATCACAAATTTTTCTTAAGGAACCCTCCTTTTTTCAGCATGCATGTCTGGTACCTAAATTTTGACCCCCATCCCCCTCCGTGGTTAGTCTTTTGTATTCACCAGCAAAAATATTTAATGTCACCACATTAGGATGAAGTGCACAATGGAGCTTTTCAGAAGACTCACTTGAAACAAAGGCCTGTCTGTCACTGTACAGAGGATTGTATAGAAGATATTTACCTAACCTGTTTGCCACTAGTAGGATGTGACACAAGGTCACATCAGCTGGTCATGTCAAGCCCTAGCATCTATATGATTGTCCCAACCCTATTGCCCTTATGGCAAGCCCCAACCCTTTTTATCATATATAGGTTAGAAGGCAGTGGCTGAGGATCTTCATATCCTGGGTATGGTGTTAAACTCTGATGGTGAGGTTCCAGTTCTGGAGGTCTAGGTAATGTGGAGCACACCTTCATCACCATTACTCCCAGATCCACTCTAACCCGGGGTGATAGTACCTGTTAGGGTCTCATCTATGGGTTAAATAGAAAATATATTTACAAAAAAATGGTTTTAAAATTTTCTTCCAAACTATTGCTATGAATCTTTCAAAACTTTGCTGGCATTAAATAACCCACCATGTTTGATATGCCCTAAAACAAAACATAACAAAAACATAAGGTCACAAGTATGGTGCATCCAGTGAGGATCAAACTTGCTATTCAGTAGTAATCAATCTGTGAGACTAGCTTGCTAACCATTACACCATGATGAAATGCCTAGATTGTCTAGTGAAGACGTTCACAACTGGGAACCATATGCCTCCCCACCGTGAACCATCTAACTGTTTTTTTTGGTCCAGTCAAGCAAAATATAATTTAATTTTGAAAATACAATAGGATTTTTAAACATCGAATGGCTATGGGGCAGGGTCCACCATAGTAAAATAAGGATTCATGGGTAAAAAAAAGTTGAGAACAACCGGTCCAGAAGGATTCTAAATGATGTGCTACCATCGAAGGCAGGTGGCTCGTCACTGGAATAATGTTTGCCTCTCAAACCCTCTTTCATAGGGCCGAAGAGATGATAGTCTGAAGGCGCTAAATCTGGTGAGTATGGAGGAAGTGAAATCGGTAGTGAAGAAGTGGCTCAAAGAACAGTCAACAGAATTTTACATGGCAGGGATACACGCTCTCATTCGAAGGAGGAACATTGCTATTGAGAGAGACGGTGACTATGAAGTAGGTATGTGATCTGCAGGGGACCAGCTCCATTTTTATGTATGATACATGTTCCTATGTTGGTAATTATACCTGTGCTGAACAAAATGGCATTACTTTTTGACTCAACCTCATATTTCTATTTCATGGTTGACTTATCCATTTTTCGGCATTCAACCAATATGATGACCAAATACTGATCTAGACTTGTTTTGCAAAGTGAATTGTGTGTATCTTTGTCAGAAATATCAATAAGAATTCACAATTTGTGTTGTATACCCTTCTTTACTTTCTTCTATTCTTCTTCTGGCGTCTTTGACATCTTAAGTTCTTCTAGCGTCTCTTCTAACATCTCTTCTAGCGTCTGGACTTCGTCTTGGTGGTCGGTCGCACTTAACTCATTTCTTCTTCTAGATCAGTCTTGTTACCAAGACATTCACCAACCACAAAACCGTGTTATTTTCTTAAGCTTTTATTTACTTAACTAAACATTTGACTAACATAGCGCGCATATGCAGTGAGTTCCAGTTAAGGCAGTACATCTCTGCCCGACGTCCAAACTGAAACTGAGGACCCAACCAGGTCCCACGTGACTTCACATATTTCGCAGGCTTTCTGTAATATTCCATGGAAAGTCCTGCCCGTGATATGAAAAGGGCCATCCCTTTAGAAATACAGGGATTGACAATAATCTTATGCAACTGCATAGATTATGTAACATTTGCACCAAGCAAAGCAAACACATCCCTCTCACTAAAAGTCATTGCTCAGGGCAAATATCAAATGTGATTTTCATTAAATATTTGTGATAAATTTCAATTTTTATCTATATGGGAATTTAAAAGATAGACCCTGAAATAGAAAATTGGGCCCCAACTCTGAAGAGGTTGAAAACCACTGGCTTAGTGTTGTGTTACGGCACTTTTAGGGGTTATAGCGTTACCCCTTAGTATGTCTTTGCTCGTTTTCTATGATAACCCACGTAAAAAAGAATCAAATGCAAATCGCTTTACTCATCTGTCAGTATCAAATTTATTTTCACCATTGACTGTTTATAGTAGTTGTGCAGAGAGAGAGAGATGTTGCAGAGATGTTGATAGGTATGCGTCCTGCATCCCTGACACACAAAAATCTAAAAGGACACAATAAAATCATATCCATGCATTCAAGGGTTTTTCTTTTTTCTTCCCTCATCATTTCAGGCTAACTGTAAATACATTTCAATAGTTTCTTAGAAATGAATTACACAGGATAGGTTACATAGTAGGAGTTATATGGCTTTAGTTGTTTCTCCAGATCATAAATAAAAACCCTACAATTTATTAAGAAACTTTAGTTGTGACCCATCAAATTTCCCGGGTACTCGTTCAAAGCAAATATGTACGTCCCAGGATGCACTAAATCAAAAAGCTATCAGCATTACTGGATGTTGCATAATTGATGGGTATCCTATTAATTATGCATGTTAGTGTAGTATATTTATTTGAATTCAAGTTAACAGAAAAATACAATGGTTACAGGGATTTGTTAGTTGTATTTACCACGTATCCCAACGTGTACGGTTAGGCACAAGACCCTATTAATGTGGGACCACCCACGAACCAAAGCTCATGGGTGGCGGGTACAAAAAATGCGTTGATCCCGTCGGCATTAAGGGGGGCGCCTCAAGCACTGGGCAATAAACCCAGGCCTGTCCCTTTAAATCGAGAGGGCAGGTGTTGCCTGGGGGTATGGCCCCCTGGGGTCACGCCATTAATTTAACTCACAGGTTCAGTGGCCGAAGCCACCGGACTCCCGCCCTGAAGGACGGATTGTTAGTGACATCTCTTAACTCTTTGTAACCTCCTCTTCCTGTTCATGAGTTTGAATTTTGGGAAGGAATTTTTAGATAATCAGTTTCTAGTTAGCCATTGAAGGATTGCAAATTTTCAATAGCTTTTACTCAAGTGCCTATACCAGGGATTGAACCAGGGACCTTTAGATGATGACTCACTGTCGATTATTTTTTTTCACCCTCCCTCCTCTTTCCTCCTTTTAATCTTCCTTCCTTCTGCTTTCCTTTCTCTTCCTTCTTTCGTTCTTTCCTTTCTCTTCTTTTCTCCTATCTTTGCTTCTTTCTCTTTGCTTCTGATTCTGCTTCTTTCACTGACAACTTGTCGCTGAAAAAATAACAGTTTTTCTCACTCCAGGCAAAATGGGTTGCTTTTTTATCTCCGACCACCTCACCCACAATGCATTGTATTTCTTCTATAAAATGTCCACTCTGCCCCCCCGCCCCTCCATCTTCTTGATGCTTCCATCATACTGCTAACTACTCTTTCGACCACAAGCTCCTTATTTTGCATGCCAGACACGTTCATGCTCACTTTAAGCTCCAACATAAGTAATTTCTCTTGCTGCAAGCATGAGGACGTGGTTAGCTAGATTCTCGCATGTGCGGTTGAGTGATCCAGATCCAAGACTTTAATAAAAATGTGAATTCACCAAAGTAATGTCTTGTGTTGTTACTAAGAACAATAGCAGCAATGCAGGACATCTCAGAC
Source organism: Doryteuthis pealeii (assembly GCA_023376005.1). NCBI lineage: Eukaryota > Metazoa > Mollusca > Cephalopoda > Myopsida > Loliginidae > Doryteuthis > Doryteuthis pealeii. The sequence continues at coordinate 44,042,021 of CM042154.1, read as the reverse complement.
AGTTCCTGAATAATAATAATAAGCTAGCCCAGAATCTTAAAAAGAGTTCCAGAACCAGTTTAAAAACAGAAGAATATCTTAAGAAGAAGAAATACAGAACAAACCAAGATAGAGAAAACAAGCTGCAAGAATAAGAACGGTATACAGCTATAAGGATTAAATCTGTGGTTTAGGCTTTAGTGGCCAAAACTGGTTCTTATAATATATTAGAAAGGCTTCAGAGAAACCTTCCAGCATAGGTGAATATATACATAATAAAATCCAAAGAAGTACAATACAACAACAATACAGACTTTATTGTCTGAGCACATGGAACATGACATTATGAGAAGTCCTGTTCTGCACTCTTGCACGTTCGATGCACAATGTCTAGACCCCAACGTTGTGATGTTCTGTGCTGGCTGATTTGAAGGGCACAAGTCAGAGACAGGTTTACAAGGACCAAAAGAAAACAAAACAAACACAAAGTCTGATAATAGGACGCTCATGGAAGAGAGAGAATGTGACACTTTAGAAATCTATCTCACCTGGCTAGCTACTGACTTCACTTGTGGATTCAGGGCTAACTACTGCTACTGACGTTAACACCTCCAGGGCCCGGGGTTGACTTCTCCCAAGACTTGGGGCTTAGCTGAATTTATGTAAAATTCTCCCCTACACCGCTCTACAGCCGGACCACCCAAATGACTGGTACTTAAATGCAACGCCGACTTTTAGACAACATTATCCCTTCAAACTAAAGCAGTTACTTCTCTTTTCGGACTTAGCATCTCCAATACTTCGACCATTAATTTTTTCAAAAGAGATTTCCTCATAAAAATAGCCTTTTTGCTTTTAATACCTAGATGCCTAAATATATTATCACTAAGTGGCCCAACTTCACGGTGGCCGTACAACTCTCTGAAATCTTACGGCCAAATTTATTTTGTCAGTAGAATAAATTTGTATAAATAAAGAAAATTTGTAGTATTCACAACTTCAAAAGGAATGTCAAATTTGTAGGTAAAAATAGCAAAGTTCGATAGAAATTTGGACAAATAGAAAAAAAGTTTTTGTGATTACAACCTGAAAAATGAATATCTGTTTTGTTGATTGCAGTGGTACGACGATGTGGATAATTACAGTAGTAGTAAACAGAAAACTGTTGTTGACTTAGCAGGTTGAAGTTTGTTTTTCTAATCAGTAAGTTGAATTGTTTGCTTGAAGTTAAGTCACATACATCTGTTTTTTCAATGACAGGCTGGTGGCCACGAAAGTTGATATCATCGATGAACGTCGTTAGCGTTGTTTTGGAGTGGAATGGAATCTGAATCTTTGTTAATTTGTTCTCCGTTAAATATCTGATGATCGGCTCCGATTTTGATATTTTTATTTTAGTGGTAAAGCACAGACGCATGTGTAAATACCACTCATGATTAACTTCATCCAATCGAATTCTGACAGTTGTATAATTATTTTTTTAATCTATTTTCCTTAAGTTTGGAAAAAGAATCGTAAAACAAGAAATGACCAGCCCGAAGAAATACAAGAAGTAAAAGCAACCCCGAGAACAGCCCACAGGGAAAACTCCCAGAGAAAATGGCTGACGAAATAGAAGAAGAGTAACAAGTAAAAACCCTCATCATCATCTCTCATACTCTGTCTCTCTCTCCCATTATATACCCGAGATATATTAAGGGGTATATAACATAACATTCTTTTTTGTTTTGTTTCAAATCTAAGCACCATATATAGAATATTTAGGGATCTCAGTTGTAGGGGGTCGGATTGTAGAGCGAATTCCAGTCGATGAAGATGAATTCTGACTGGTGAAGAACGGATGCCGACCCCACTAACAATATTTGAGATGATGATGAATGAAAAGTCCCAAGTTAGGCAAAATATGGAGGAATAATAAACACAAGAGGTACATGGTTAACAACAACAAAGAAATTTATTCCAAGGTTGTTGTTTTGTAGAAAAAACTAAATAAATCAAGAAAGTTTTTAGTATTTACAACCTGAAAAACGAATGTCTGGTTTGTTGGTCGAAATGGCAGGACGGGTAGAAAGCCAACAGAAGGTTGTGTTGGTTCGGCAGGTTGAACTGTTTTGATCTTGTCAGCAGTCATGTTGAATTGGCAAGGTAGGTATCAGATTCAGATAGTGTTGGTCGAGTTGTTGGATGAGTTGTCGTGTTGCTATATTTTTTAGCATCTTGGTGAGTCTGTCTGTTGAGGCCAGCATTGTTTGTTTGTAGGCTGGTTTGCCGTCAAAGCTGTTGTTCTTTAAAAGTCGTTTACTGCGTATGCTGTAAGCATTCTCTTGTAGCGGGGAAAAAGATCAAATAGATTGTTGATTTGTTCTCCCGTTTAAATACATACCGATCGGCTCTGATTTGGGTATTTTTATTTTTGGCAGTAATAATTTACGAATCTTCCAAAGTGCGGACGTATGTGTAAACACCACTCGTGATTTGCCTTATCCAATTGAATTCTAGAGGTTTCTAAATTATTTTAAAAAAATCTTATTTGTACAAAATTGTAGAATTTTTGGGGAATTTAGATAAGAGTCATGTTTGGCACATCTTTCACGTTTTTTCTTTTTCATTGTTTAGTAAGTTATGGGAGTTTATCTGGACCAAGTAACCAATAGGCACCACATCTGGGATCTGTTTTGAAAGGAACATCTTTTGCTTTTCACCGTAAACTCCCGGTTGTTTGTTTACAAAACAACAGACATCTTTTTTTTGCATTAGAATTTTACTATAAGATTTTTTAAAAGTTTGTTCATGTATATTTACAACCCAAAGGCTTGTTTTTATACTAAAATAGTTTTCAATTTTAATTTAAAATTGTTGTTAATTCAATAGGATTTTTTTTTTTATTATAAAACTTTAAACAAAAGACACGTTTTTATATTAAAATAGTTTTTGTTTAATCAGAAGAGAAATGCAGATATGTTTATTCAAATGAAAATAGTTTTTATTTCCAAAATATTTTTTATGTTTATTTAAATAAAACGATGTTGTTCAGAAATGCTATCACACAATTTATAAAGTTTATTTTCCATGCACCTCTCGTATCACAACCGGAAGTGTGCGGAGAAAAGCAAAAGGTGTTCTTTTCGAGGTGGCTCCCAACTGGGGTGCCTATTGAATACTTGGTTCGTTTATCTTATTTTAGTAATTATTATTTTAGTAATTTGTAATTTATGATTATGAATTACAAATTGCTAAAATAATTAATTGAGATCTCTAAATATTTTACATTAGTAGATTCCTCGAAAGGTTATTTAATATTTTTTGAATCGTAAACATGAAGGCAAAGTTAAATTTATTAATAAAATAGAATAAACAGTATTAATGATATGTCTGTCACTGTTGAAGTTAGGATGTGACACAAGGTCACAAGTGTGGATTGAACTCACTATTACTGTAATAATGGATCTGCGAGACTAGCTTGCTAACCATTACACCACAATATGATACCCAGTTATTTACCCAACCCATTCTACCATGGGTAGGATGTAACACAAAGTTGCAAGTATGGGGCATCCAGTGAGGATTGAACTCACTATTACTGTAATAATGGATCTGCGATACTAGCTTGCTAACCATTACACCACAATAGGATACCCAGTTATTTACCCAACCCATTCTACCACGGGTAGGATGTAACACAAAGTTGCAAGTATGGGGCATCCAGTGAGGATTGAACTCACTATTACGGTAATAATGGATCTGTGATACTAGCTTGCTAACCATTACACCACAACAGGATACCCAGTTATTTACCAACCCATTCTACCACGGGTAGGATGTAACACAAAGTTGCAAGTATGGGGCATCCAGTGAGGATTGAACTCACTATTACGGTAATAATGGATCTGTGATACTAGCTTGCTAACCATTACACCACAATAGATGCCCAGTTATTTACCCAACCCATTCTACCACGGGTAGGATGAACAAAGTTGCAAGTATGGGGCATCCAGTGAGGATTGAACTCACTATTACGGTAATAATGGATCTGTGATACTAGCTTGCTAACCATTACACCACAATAGGATGCCCAGTTATTTACCCAACCCATTCTACCACGGGTAGGATGTACACAAAGTTCCAAGTATGGGGCATCCAGTGAGGATTGAACTCACTATTACGGTAATAATGGATCTGTGATACTAGCTTGCTAACCATGCCCAGTTATTTACCCAACCCATTCTACCACGGTAGGATGTACACAAAGTTGCAAGTATGGGGCATCCAGTGAGGATTGAACTCACTATTACTGTAATAATGGAGATACTAGCTTGACACACAAAGTTGCAAGTATGGGGCATCCAGTGAGGATTGTACACCTAATGGAGGATGGTATGTTGCAAGTATGGGGCATCCTTGAGGGACTCACACACATAATGGATCTGTGATACTAGCTTGCCCAGTTATTTACCCAACCCATTCTACCACGGGTAGGATGTAACACAAAGTTGCAAGTATGGGGCATCCAGTGAGGATTGAACTCACTATTACGGTAATAATGGATCTGTGATACTAGCTTGTAGGATCTGTTCCTATCTGAACTCACTATTACCCCGCCAACCGCCTATGGCCCATTCTACCACGGGTAGGATGTAACACAAAGTTGCAAGTATGGGGCATCCAGTGAGGATTGAACTCACTATTACGGTAATAATGGATCTGTGATACTAGCTTGCTAACCATTACACCACAATAGGATGCCCAGTTATTTACCCAACCCATTCTACTATGGGTAGGATGTGACACAAAGTTGCAAGTATGGGGTATCCAGTGAGGATTGAACTCACTATTACGGTAATAATGGATCTGTGATACTAGCTTGCTAACCATTACACCACAATAGGATGCCCAGTTATTTACCCAACCCATTCTACCACGGGTAGGATGTAACACAAAGTTGCAAGTATGGGGCATCCAGTGAGGATTGAACTCACTATTACGGGGATCTGTGATACTAGCTTGCTAACCATTACACGACAACAGGATACCCAGTTATTTACCCAACCCATTCTACCACGGGTAGGATGTAACACAAAGTTGCAAGTATGGGGCATCCAGTGAGGATTGAACTCATTACGGTAATAATGGATCTGTGATACTAGCTTGCTAACCATTACACCACAATAGGATGCCCAGTTATTTACCCAACCATTCTACACGGGTAGGATGTACACAAAGTTGCAAGTATGGGGTATCCAGTGAGGATTGAACTCACTATTACGGTAATAATGGATCTGTGATACTAGCTTGCTAACCATTACACCACAATATGATGCCCAGTTATTTACCCAACCCATTCTACTATGGGTATGACACAAAGTTGCAAGTATGGGGTATCCAGTGAGGATTGAACTCACTATTACGGTAATAATGGATCTGTGATACTAGCTTGCTAACCATTACACCACCCCAGTTATTTACCCAACCCATTCTACAGGTAGGATGTGACACAAAGTTGCAAGTATGGGGTATCCAGTGAGGATTGAACTCACTATTACGGTAATAATGGATCTGTGATACTAGCTTGCTAACCATTGATACCCAGTTATTACCCAACCCATTCTACACTGTTGCGATACTAGCTTGCTAACCATTACACTATGATGGGATGCTCTTGTAGAAGAAAGACTAGATGTGAGGGAAAGGTGCTTGAATCCCTTGTTTCTCAAACTATCCTATGTGGCATAATGTAAGTAAAGTAGGCGGGGCGGCCTATTGTCGGTATCAGCCGGATAATGAGGGAGTCTATCCCCTTTTTGCTAGCGTTAGACTAAGGAGATTGTGTTATCATTTTAGGTGGAGTGCCACACCAACCATCAACTCCCCACTTTACCACACATAAACTGTGCTACTCATGCACTTAGTTGGCTGGTATTGAACCCAGAACCTTGTGTTCCGAGGTGGATGCTCTATCGACAGATGTAAACTGGTCCCATTGATGTGGCATACCAGCTGGATATTTTTTTTACCCAATGTGCCACAGACCTTGAAATAGAAAGATTTGAATACAATTGTGTTAATGGATATTAAAAAGAATAAACAAAATAATCAACAATTTGGAATCGAAATTAAGTTTTTTATTTTTTGTTCTTTTAGATTAGAACTAAAGATACATTTTTTTTTTCAATTTGAGCTTTTGCCAATACAATAAATATAACAAGTGAAACAGCAATAATTTTTTTTTCTTAACATTTAATAAAACAAAAGAAAAGACAAATATATAATTAATACATAAACATTAAAAAGTTGATCAATACAGTCAATGTCAGATATGTTTGGTATCATTAAAAAAGATTATCCTTGTATTTTTTTTTCTTTCTTTTTAAAAAAAAATTTTTATTAGCTTTTATCAGAACTTAGTACATCATATAATAATATACTGTGTATTCCTTAAAAGAGAGGCAACAAGTGAAATTTATATTCTTTTAGATTTTAGAAAAAATATTTATTTTTATTTTATTTTGATAAATGTTTAGGAAGTATATATTTATTTATTTATCTATTTATATAAAAGCATTTTATTATCAATTTGATTTGGACCACTTCTAATTATTTTTATCTAATTCAATTTGATCTTATTTTTTACAATTATTTTTGGTCATAGCAAATCTTATAAAAATTATCACTCAAAAGTTTAAAGTGAAAAAAATAATTCACAAATAAAATCTTTAAAACATAGTTTAGAATAATTTATCTTTGGATTCCTATTCAAATTACTTTATATATATATATATATATATATATATATATATATATATAAATTGTTAATTAATATTGATAATATAGTTTGCTATATTTATAAGTAAAGAGTGCTCACTATCATTGATAGAGCATGTATATCTAAGTTAGGGTAGTAAAGACATGCAGTCACTGGCGTTTGATTACCTACGGTTTCTCACCTATTTTCAAACCAACTGTCAGTTACCAAGTACTATTGACATCATGTCTTCACTACCCTAACTTATATATATATATATATATATATATATATAATATATACATATGTGTGTGTGTGTGTGTGTGTGTTTTAATGAACAAATTGTAAATATCCAGTTGATATTTCAGGTTATAACAACTTATACCATTTTAAACTCAAAATAAACTACCCACCACCGAAAATAAATTGATTTAGATAATTACTATCTTTGGAAATTGTTTTTCTTTTACTAAAAAAATAATATTATATATATATATATATATATATATATATATATATATATATATATGCACTGCTACTATTTTAATTATAGCCCAGATCAACCTGTTTATGGTTCATTTTATTGTGAATGTGAATAAACCAGGGACATTAAGTAATGGATACAATGAAATTTTAACATTGGTTTATTCATTTTTTCAGTATCAGAGGTTAGACAAAAAAATAAAAAATAAAAGACAAACAGTAAAAAAACTGAACCCTTTTTTTATTATTGCCACAAATTTTAATGAAACTTTAATGACTCAGACACACATAGGAAGTGTTTATTTTCCTTAATTATTGTTGTCAAAGTTCCCTTAGTTCTAGCAAGAAGTCATAATTTTCTAAAAAGAAAATTCTCAAAAATGCCAAAAAAAAAAAAAAAAAGGAAATTTCTTGGAATTTTTTTTATTTGATCTGATATTATACTAATTTGTGAATATTCTTTATAATAATTTACTAATTTACTATCAATATATATTATATTATATATATTATATATTAATAGATATTAATAGATATTGATATTAATAGATATATCAGTTAATATATTAACTCCATATATAGTAGATATCCCATATATATTAGATCCAGTTAATATATTAGTTATTATTAGTTAAATAATATTAAAAGATATAATAGATATTATATTAATTTGTGAATAGTCTTTATAATTATAATTTACTAATTTGTGAATTTAGTCTTTGCTAATGGCTAGTAAGGACTTGACCAAGGAAAATAATCACTTCCTATGTGTGTGTCTAAGCCATTGAAGTTTCATTAAGATTTGGGACAATAATAAAAGAATGGTTCAGTTTTTTCAATGTTTGTTTTTGTCCAATACTGTATACAAGGTATGTCAGAAAACTTTGATGTGAGGAGCATCATCCACTGCTAGTTCTTGCCACAGGGCCAGACGATCACTCAGCGTGTCTACAAAGAGATACTGTGGTCTTTGCTTCATTCAGTGCGCGAGAAGAGGAGAGAGATGTGCAGGACAACTCGTAGGTGCTTTACCTTGACAACGCACCTGCCCACACTGTCCTAAGTATCCGAGAGTTCCTGTACTGGCCCAGAAGAACATCACTGTGCTGGAGCAACCTCCCTACTCGCCCATCCTGACTCCATGTGATTTTTTCCTCTTCCCCCAAGCTCAAGGAGGTCATCAAGGGAACCTGTTTTGAGGATGTGCACGACATCAAAAAGGCTGTGACGACAGAGCTATGGAGAATCCCAGAAGAATCCTTCCAGGGGTGCATGCAAGCATGGCAGAGAAGGATGGGAAAATGCATTAGACTCCAGGGGGATTACTTTGAAGGGGATAACTTGTAGTTTGGATTTGAAATAATTTTTTTGTGACACCAGTCCTAGAACCTTTCTGACATACCTTGTATACATATACACTGCTACTATTTCCTGATAGCCCAGATCAATATGTTTATGACCTATTGTTTCAGGAATAAACCAGGAGGCACCAAGTAAGGGGGAAAAATTAATCATAACTGGTTTGTTTATCATTTAGTAACAACTAGTTTATTTATTATTTACTATTAATATTACCTAATTGAATAGGGTCTCACACTGGTGATATTAAGGCATATCAACTGGGTACCATTTAGTTAAATTACAATGTCCCTGGTAGAAATCTTTTTTTTTTCTTTTTTTAAGTTAACAAAAGCAAAAATATATCATCTTTTAGATTCTTTATTTTGATATTGCTATTAATCATAGGATTGAGAAGCACCTCAGGCCAATTAAACATTGTCGAAAGTAGTTCTGTTTAAAAGTTGGCCTTTTTGCTACTGATGTTTGTTTTTTTTCAAGGCTTCTTATACATCTTTAAGGATTTTTTTTATAGCCTTGAAATAATTTTGTGGCATCAGTTTATTTTTTTTAAGTGTTTTTTTTTTTTTTTTTTTTAACGAAAAGACTGACAGACTCCATACTTGATATAGCCAGTAAAAAACACACAATTATTTTTTTCATATCACCATATACAGAGGTACTTTGACTTCCACTCATAACTCAATTTTCTCGTACATCAAATCAATTTTCTGCCTTCAATGCCATTAATCTGTTCCAGTCCCACACCTCAAAAATCACCCTAGATTTCTTTTGTTACATTTTTAAATAAGAAAAATATCACTGTATTGTATAAAAACATAATAAAATAAAAAGTAATTAATTATGTATTGTAATATGTTTTAATGTTCATCTTTTTTATAGATATCATTCTTTGGTATAATAAATTTAGAAACTTAAATGTTTTTAGTGAAATTATTAACATAAGCATATATGAAGCTCGCTTGTATCGCAAATTTTAGCTCTCAACACAAAGCAAAAAATTGACCGAGTTGCTCAGAAAATTTGTAAGTTAGGGCACTCGTAAGCCAAAGTACCAATGTATGTATGTATATATATATATATGTATATGTTGAAGAATGATGAGTGAGAGTGAAAAATAGGGAAAGTGAGGATCATTTATTGATATTTGAAAAAATATTTCGACACTTAGTAGGGATTAGTGATTTACAGTATCAAACCCATATTCAAAATAAATATGTATTAGGTATATGTTTCTAATTTTCATTAGGATAAAACAAATATCATCTGTTGATGTCAATTTCTGTTCAGCTAGTGATATAAAAAGGAAATATACATATGAAAAAGATTGTGTTATCTCTTTTGTATGTATGTTTCCTTCTCATGTCACTGCTCAACTGAAATTGACATCAACAGATGATATTTATTTTATCCTGATGAAAATTCGAAACACATGCCTAATTCATATTTTAAATATGTGTTTGATACTGTAAATCACCAATTGAAACGCTAAGTGTTGATAAATCTTTCTTTTTTTTTCAAATATCAATAAATCATCCTCACATTTCCTATTTTTCACTCTCACATCATTTTTCAACATTTTTTCGGATTCATTTCCATTTTTCTGGCCTATATATATATATATATATATATATATATATATATATATATGAGTAAAATGAGAAAATCAATCAGACAGTTTGCAGAGAAATGTAGACAAACACAGGATGTTACACTGGATGGAAGTTTATTATTGGTTGTGGTGTCAATGTTCAAACATTTTAGTCTATATAGGTTTCTATATAAACCAAAATGTTTGTCCACATTTCTCTCTCTCTCTCTCTATATATATATATATATATATATGTGTGTGTGTGTGTGTGTATATATATATATATATATATATATATACTTTAAGATAAGGATCAAACATTCTTAATAATTTTAACACCCACTTTACTAAATTTGCTGATGTGAAAATCTATTCCAATTTTGTATTTACTGTCTTCCCCATTTTTAATTTATATCACAGGCTTTGAGAAAATGAGAAACTTAAGCTGATATGAATAATTCATTTACGTTTGGTTTGGTTTGGTTTCTTTTGTTTAACGACATATAAACCTTTGTGGGGTATTTAATGCCAAAACTGTCCTTGTGTAAGAACACTAGTGTTACTATTTAACCCATAGCTGGAGGGGGTGAGGGGTTTCATACTTTTCCCAGGGGTATTAGTCCAAAAGTGAACGTAATAGTATGACTGGAGTTTGAACTCATTTCATTATTTGTGCAGGTGTATCCCTACATCTGTTGTATTTGTTTCAAAACAGAAACAGAACTTGTTTGCAACAGTGTTGTTGCTGTCCAGCACGTTAACCACTACACCACAGGGACTCCCGCTCAAATTTCATTTCATTCATGAAAACAAAAAGGTTGAGATTCATTGTGTGTGTATGATATTTGTAAAAGATTGAAAAAAACAAAATGGTTTCCGACTCAACAATATCATCCTCAGTTATTGGTAAATGGTGATTTTTTTTTTTATAATAACAGTAAAAAAAAAAGAAAAAAAAGATGAAGGGTTAAAAATTAATTTCAGGAAACTGAACTTCCCACAATATTATTTACAAATGTTTGAGTAAATACAAATACATTTAAGACTTTTTTTTTTAAATATTTCTTATAAGGCTTTTATTTATTTATTTTTTTTTTTTAGAAAAATCTTATTTTCTTTTTTAAAATTTCTGATCTTCTAGGCTGTATCATCAGAGAACAATCATTTTTCTATCAATATTCATTTATAAAACTATTTAACACTTATACATGATGAATATAACAAAAAAACAATCATTTTTCTATAAAAATTCTTTTGTAAGACTAATATAAAAAAAACAAAAAACAATCCAGTAGGACACATGGTATAACATATACAGGTGTTGGGTTGATACAGTTCTAAGTGACAATCATCAGGAGGTTGCAGGTTCAATCCTAACTACAGGCAAAAATAACATAGAATACTTAACATTTGTACTTAATCATGGTTAATGGAATGAGAACAATTTAACCCAATAAAGGGTTTGGTTCAAAGTTCTATGAAGGCTCCCAAGTTTGACAAGAAGGTTTGCAAGTTTGACAAGAAACACCTGAAGAAGGCCAGAGGGCATATCGGCTGAAACATTGTGTATATAACAGTAAAGATGAGGACAACAGTCTAAAAAATCTAAATAATACAAAATATCTAACACATGCCACACAAAATCATGTATCATGCCACACAAAATCTCTTTCATTATCTTGTGTGTTTACACTTTTGTGTAAACACACAAGAGAGAAGGAAAGCGATTCAGTATAGAAGTACAATGAAGATGAGTACTAAATCTAAAGTAATGATTTTTTTTTCTGTTGTTTTTTTTTGTTTTTTTTTTTAATTTTAAAATTTTTTTGTTGTTTTTTAAAAATTTTTTTACAAGTGTTAAAATTGCAGTAAAAAATTGAAAAAGAAAAAATGTATATGTCAAAAAATTTGAGACCATAAAAAATAAATTTTGCAAAGATTAAACTCTATGAACATCTTATTATAATGGAGATTCGGTGTGTGTCTATAATTGAAACTATGTCACTGCTTACATCAGAATACTTCCAGGAATTGCGTAGTTTATCAATGAGTATTTAATTCATAGTCAAAATCATAAATCTTATTTATTAATGATGATGAAAATCTGAGTTAGACTAACCTCAAAACAGCCCATGTTATTAATGCGTTTAAACCTGCAATGTGTTTTATATATAACTAAGAAATAAAGTTTTACATAATCTATGGTGTGGTTAATTTGCATACTAGTTTTAACAAAACCAGGTTTAATAAATAAATACTTGATGTTATTGATCTCTAATATTATTGTTTTATTCTCCAATGTATTAAAATCAATCCTATGAATGATTTTATATAGAAAGCAATTAAAATATAATTAAAATAAGTGTAATCTTTTTATATGTGTTCTTATCTAATTTCATTAATCTCTATAATTAAATATATTTAGATTTAAAATTTAGATATTTATGCCTGGAGGGTGCATATTCTTGCTAGAAAAAAGAAAAAAAGAAGAATGTTACCTTGAGTTATAGATCTAATAATTAATGTATTGGTTTTGTAGTGAAGTAATTACTTATAATAATATATTGTAAAACATGAGAAAAATCCTTATAATAAAATAGCACCTAGATTAACTGTAATACAACTTTTGTCCTACAATAATTACAGCCCTGGTCACCGTTATTGGCAGCCTTTCATTATTTTTGCTATATCTTAAGAAATAAACAGAAAATAACTAAATTTATATAAATGTTACATAATTCATTGGTAGCTTATGAATTATGTATGTACTGTAGTAGATATTTTAAATCAGTTTCATTAGATTCAGAATAACCGGGGTCCAGTGGAAAATTATATTGACAGTAATTTTAATAATTGTTGATGATAGTTAAATTTTAATAATAATTGTTGATGATAGTTAAATTTAACAATAATTGCTGGTAATAGTTAAATCTTAATAATGACAGCTGATAATAGTTAAATTCTAATAATAATAGTTGGTAATCGTTAAATTCTGATAACAATTGTTAGTAATAGTTAAATTCTAACTGGATTAATATGTTTCCAGAAACATAAATTTATTATCTTGCAATTCTTTTTTTTTTTTAATTTTTAATATTGTTTTCTGAAAAAATAGATTTGAATACTATCAAATGTTGCAAAGAATTTCCAGCACTTTTTAAGAATCTTTTTTTCTTCTACAGTGTGATCAGTCTTAAGTTAAAAAAAAAAGATGCCAGAAACTTAGATACCTAATACCTTTATTTCGATAACATCAAAACTGGTTTGGTATGTTTATTTAATATGAATTATTTATTTTTTTAAATTGAAATAGATCACTAAGTATGAATTGAGACTATTCTAGTATTGACCAGGTTTGAATTCAGAGTTTTCCTTCTCCTAGACTGGTTGCCTAACCAAGGTTAAAGAGCCCAGTCTGCCCTACTATTCATCCATAGCTGGAGGGAGAATAGTTGGATTCATATCTTTCCCAAGGGTATTAGTGCTATGTAAATTGTGGCTTCATCCAGGATTTGAACTCGGTCAACAAGTCCATTTCCTATGACTCTAACCAGTACACCACATGCCTCCCTTATAAGTGTTTATACATTAAACATGTTTTGGTGTTCATCTTACCCCTGGAGTTTGGGTTGGGTATAAAGTAAATATCAGTATTAAAATATAAATGTATTAAAAAAATCTTTGGTTAAAGTTGATGTACTGCATAGAAAAATGGTAGATTTAAAATATTTGATGCATTCAATGTTAATGCGTTAAAAATCTTCATCTTCATTTATTATAGAAAATATGTAAAATTTGAATTTTTTTTTGTATAATGAATATATTACTATTTATACCTGTATACGAGTTTATATATAAAATTAATGTATATATGATGGGAAACAGTTAATTTAGTGAGTTAAAAATCTTCATCTTCATTTATTATAGAAAATATGTAAATTTGATTTTTTTTGTATAATGAATATATTACTATCTATATAAGAGTTTATATATAAAATCAATGTATATATGATGGGAAACACCGGTAATATTATTCTTATATGTTGCTTCAAGTTTGGTCTTTATAGATATTTTGTATTTATTTTCTAATATATATATTATATATATATATATATATATATATATATATATATATATATTATTATTATTACTATTATTATTTTATTATTAAAAATATTGAACTCCATAAATACAAAACCTAAGAAATAAACTGAATTTAAGCCTTAAATCCATGAGCCTTCCATGCTTGTAGGACTCTCTCCTTGAAAAATAGTTGAAAATGTATAACAAACTCGATACACAAACATGCTATGTAACTTTGGAGGTGACACTAAATAATAATAATAATAATAATAATGATAACAAAGAGAAATTATCAAACATGAGGGTGACACTGATACCAATTTATTTGGTGTCCTTGGAAAAGAGACTGGAGCAATTGGAAATCAGAGGAAGAATCAAAACCATCCAAACCACAGCATTACAAAGATTGGCTAGAATACCCAGAAAAGTCCTGGAGACCTAAGGAGATTTGTTGTCACTCAGACTCGGTGAAAGCCCACCAGCTAACGCTGGTGTGAAAAACGCATATAAATGTCTAACAAATAATGTAATATACAAAACAATGCTAACAGCTGAAGATAGCAAAAATAATCAAAAAGTATACATAGGAGCAACTGAAAAACCATGGAAAAACAGATACAATTATCACAAATCAACATTCAATAGTAGCAACTATGAAAAATCAACAACATTATCACAATACATATGTTATGCTTAAAAGAAAAATTAACAATTATTTACCATGAACAAGCAGAAAAAATATCTCAATCAAAGAAGTGAACTAATACCTAAATGTAGACATCTCAACAAATATGTATTAAGATATAACAGTTTTAAAGACTAAAGATAAGCACCAAAACCATTTAAAAATTTTAAAAAATCAAAAATTGGATATAATTTAATATATCATATTATATATTAGTTTAATTATATGCTAAAGAATATAAAAAGTAAGTAATAAAATATGGAGAAGAAAAATATAACGTTATAAGTGAGAATGTGGAGTGGTATGCAAAAGTAATCAATTTTCAACAGTTGAAATTTAAATTCCATAGAATAAAAGTTTTTTGGGTTTTTTACTCGGCTGAAGAGATGAGATAATATTGAAACAATTTGTCTACTCAGCCAAATTGGTTCAAAAGACTGCTGGCCATGGGAATGAGTCACCAGAAGTTGAATGGTTATTTCAAAGAGTTTCCCTTACCATTCTTTCAGGGCAGCACATTTTCAATTCTTTCGGCTAGGATTTTTTCAATATGAAACGACCGCTTCTTTTATTTCTTTATTGTGTTATTATTTCATAATTTTGTTATTATTTTAAGATGAATTTTCAAGTTGTAAAAAGAATAATGATAATAAAATTTTATAAAAAAAATGTGTTTAAAATAAATATAATAAATATATAATGAGTGACATTCTTAAATGTTGTTTTAAGTTTGGTCTATATAGTTATTTTGTATTTATTTTCAAATTGAAGAATGTTACTAAAAACTTATATGCAAAAAGAAAGCTTGGTACATCATTGTATGAGGGTGAGTCAAAAAGTAATGCATTTTCTTTATTTCATGTGAAGTTTTTTTTAATGAAATTAAGGCCTACATTGAGACCCTAACAAGGCTCAGAGCAAGAATCCAACAAGTAAGACCCAACTTGCCAATTGACAACGTCCTCCTTCTGCATGACAATGCTTGATCACACACAAGCATCAGGACAAGGGAGAAAATCACCTCATTCGGGTGGACAACTTTACTGCATCCTCCATACTCACCAGATTTAGCACCTTCAGACTATCATCTCTTCAGCCCCATGAAAGAGGGTTTGAGAGACAAACATTATTCCAGTGACGAGGAAGTGAAATCTGTTGTGAAGAAGTAGCTCAAAGAACGGTCAACAGAATTTTACAGGGCAGGGATACATGCTCTCATTTGAAGGTGGAACATTGCTATGGAGAGAAACGGTGACTATGTGGAGAAGTTGGGACATGATCCACAGAGGACCAGCTTAATTTTGATGTATGATACATGTTCCTGTGTTGGTAATTATACCTGTCTTAAACAAAATGGCATTACTTTTTACCCTCGTATCATTTGCCTATCTACAAATTTGAAAAAGAATGGAGATGGGAATAAATCCCAATTTATTTGAATGGTTGTTTCAAAGAGGTTTCCTTGCCATTCTTTCAGGGCAACACATTTTCAATTCTTTCGGCTTGGATTTGTCAATATGAAATGACTGCCTGTGAGATTTTTTAAATTTTTTGTGTTATTATTTCATAATTGTGTTGTTATTTTATAATAAAGTTTCAATTTAAAAAAAATAATAATAATAATAAAATTTTTTGTAAAAAATTTTTTTTTTTCGAATTGTCACAGGTTTATATATAAAATAAATATAATAAATATATGATGGGAAGCAGATGTCTGTATGTACGTCTAAATGTTGGAATGATATGATATTTTGTAAAAAAGGCTTCATTTTTGTTTTTTCTTAAGGTTTTCATTACATTTTTAAACTATAATATGTACAGGGTGAGCATAATTCCTTTCCCTGATTCCAAACATATATAGATGTGATTTCTACAGTAGAAGGATTGGGGTACTCACTACTCACATAAATCCAAATGGGGTAGATGGGGCTCCTTAGCCTTGGTCGGCAATCCATCTAGGACAAGGAAAAGTCTGTTATAAAACCTCCACTGCCTAATGGCTATACCTCATTCCAAGGAAAGGCTAGGGGAGTAAACCCCGAAATCAAATCCAGAGCTGGAGTCCCTAAGGTGGTGCAATGCTGAACTTCAGTGCTATCCAGCAACTCATTTTTTTTGCCTTTCCTTTGGATCACTGGCAGTATGGAGAGGGGGGACCTGCTACTTGGGTGACAGTTCATCCTCCATATCAACCTTCCCAGGCTATGTGGTTCCACCAAATGGGGTAGATGGGGCTCCTCAACCTTGGTCGGCAATCCATCTAGGACGAGGAGAAGTCTGTCATAAAACCTCCGCTGCCTAGCAGCTATACCTCATTCCAAAGAAAGGCTAGGGGAGTGGTTCCACTTGTTTTTGGACACTACGCCATTGTCTCTAGTAAATGAAAGGATGCCAACATAGATGTGATCTGGATTTTGGGGATTGCAGTACAGAAAAAAATTCTATTAGTTTGTCTATAAAACTCCACAACATTTATATTTCTATCTAACATTTTAATATATGATAGCAAACAATCAGGGAAAGATTATGTATTTTCTGCTCACCCTATATATATAATATTTATCCAACGATATCACAGGTAGAAGAAACAGTAGATGATATGTAAATTCTCAAATCACAATGCCTTCTGCCTTATATATACATATATATTCAGAATTTTGGGGCTGAAATTTTCCTAGTTTTTCCAGCTGAAATCTGTCCTTTCTTTTGTGCTAAAAATTATAATTTAGATAAGTGACCAGTTTATATATATATATATATATATATATATATATATATGGAGAAAGATAGACAAATACGGGATGTTGGAGAAAATGGATGTTTATTGTAGGTAGTTTTCTACAACATCCAGTGTTTGTCTACCTTTCTCCACATACTGTCAGATTAATTTTCTCTTATTTCTCATATATATATATATATATATATATATATATAAATATTTAGAGACTCCTTAATTTATTAACATTTATGAAACATTATATGACCTTTCATAAATAACATGGAAAAAAGAAGATATGAATAAAAATGTTAAACTTAAACTATAAGAATGAAGTTATGTTTCCTTAAATAAGAATTATATATATATATATATATATATATATATATATATATAAGTTTACAGACCATTACTCGGAACTTACTTCTTTTAAGAGAACTTATAAAACATTACACAAACATATATACTCATACAAAGAGATGCCAAAATTCAGTTACCATTTCATCCATTATCACAGAGAATATATTTATGGGATAAAAATACTAAAAATCAAGACTCGGCTAAGTTGTCAAGAATTTTGATTCTATGAATCAGTTTTTGCTTTGGAATTAGGTAGCTGTTCTTTAAGATCCTTATCTTTCTGCTCTTTTTCTTCTTCTTCATCTCCTCCTTCTTCTGCTTCTTCATCATCTTCTTCATCTTCGTCTTCTAAGTAATCTGTCTCATCTTGTGGTCCTTCCAGGAAAATTTGGTTTGTTACGTTAATGATAATTTTCGGCTGATCAAACTCAAAAACGAGAGGCAGTTCGGGAACCCCCTGCAAATACGGAAAAGAAATATCAAACGAAATTTTTTTTAAAGTAAAAAACAATAAAAGAATAAAGTAAAATAAAAAACTGAATTAGTATATAAAAAAAAAAAAAGAAAGAAAGAAAAATAATTAAGTAAGTCGACAGGATGGCTTATTGTCGATATTAGTAGAACAGTGAGGGAGTCTATCCCCTTTTCACTAGTGCTAGATGAGGAAGATTGTTTTTGGTTAGGTTTTTTTGGTTATTTGATTTTATGGTATATAAACCCTTTTCAGGTTATTTAATGTTAAATCAAGTCATTTTGATAAACAAAGGACTCATGTTGATTACAGTACCTGCTGTTGCTTAAGTGGTCACCCTAATTAAGTATTTTACGGTCTCATTGCTGCTTAACTTTGATGATCTAGTGGGAGCTGGTGCTTTCAGTGTGACTTGACAGTAATGGATTGTTTTGGGGTTATTTGATGCTGAAGACATTTCGTTTTATTCAATCTTGTTGGGTATTCATCTTTCTTTTTTTTTTAACTCAATTTTTTTTTTAAACACATTTTTTTAGAACTCATTTTTGATCTATTTAACCTATAGATGGGACTCTAGCAGGTACTAACACTCCGGGTCAGAGTGGACCTGGGAATAATGGTGATCAAGCGGTGGTCCACATTCCCTAAAGTTCCAGAATTGGAACTTCATCACTAGATGCAGTTTAGCATCATATCCAGGATGCTAAGACTCTCAGCCACCACCTTCTAGCACATATATGATAAAAAGTGTTGTTTGTTTGCCATAAGAGCAATAGGGTCAGAAAAATCATATAGGTGCTAGGGCTTGATGTGACCTGCTGAATGATTGAAGGTGGCTCTCCGACTGAAGGAGTACTTCACATTCTGCAGAGCTCCAGGATTGGAACTTCACCGCTAGATGCAGTTTAACGTCATATCTAGAACATGAGATACAAAAGAAAGAGGAAATTTTAAGTGATTGTCCCAGTTTTGCAATTGGAGGTGTGGGTGGCCTAACAATTAACTGTGTAGAAAAAGATAAACAATTGTTGGGCCATCTGAAAATACTTCTGAAATTTCACGCCACTAATGAAAATTACTTTTCGGTAGTAATACATCTCTGAAACTAGCCGGACAATCTACTGACTAAGCTAAACCAGCCTTACTACTTCGGGGCAAAGTTGGCCTGGGAGTAATGGCAATAATGGGGTGATGCATAGATAAATGTAAAATACTTACTGTATCTAAATGTTCAAATATGCAAACATGATCAGCCATCTTGTCAATAAACTTTGGTGAACAGTAAATCTGCAGGAAAAAAAAATCATCATTATTGTTGAAAGAAAGAAAGAAAGAAAGAAAGAAAGAAAGAAAGAAAGAACAAGAGAAAGAAAGAAAGAACAAGAGAAAGAAAGAAAGAGCAAGTATGAGAAAGAAATAAATAAAAGAAAGAACAGGAGAAAGAAAGAAAGAAAGAAAAAACAAATATGCAAAAGAAAGAAAAGAAAAAAAAAAGAGAAAGAAAATAAGAATATGAGAAAAAAGAAAAAAAAACATTGATCTAGCAAAAAAAAAAAATGAAAGAAAAGAATTTAGGATTAACCTGTAGATATGTTCCTTCAGCTTTTACTGGTTCTTCTTCTGATACAAAGATGACTTCCTGTGGAGAGTTAAGGGTTGGCACAAGGTGGATTGCATGGTTGTCGGCACTGTGGAAAACGAAAAATCGGCCTTTCTTCAAACGGCCTCTGGAACAAAAAAAAAGATCAAATTTGATTAAAAATGTTCCTCAGTGGGTCATTTAATGCCGACTCAGTTTTGAAATAAGTTCATTCTTAATGGATACTCAATTTTTTTATAAACTCATTTTTCTATTTAACCCATAGATAAGACCCTAACAGGTACTACCACTCCGAACCTGGGAATAATGGTAATGAAGGGGTGATCCACATTTCCCAGACCTCCAGAGCTGCAACCTCACCATCAGATAGAGTTTAACGTCCTTCCAGGACATGAAGACCCTCAGCCACCACCTTCTAGCTTATATATGATAAAAAGAGTTCTGACCGCCCGTCTAGCCTAAGTAAGTAAGAGCCAAAATGCAGTGTTGCATGTCATGGACTGCTCATCCACCAGGATTCTGTCCTTAAACATACGGGTTGCCATCCACAGCCAACTGGAGGCCCGATTTAGTGTGGTGTGGGGGTTCTTACCCGTCTGCAGAGGTGCAGTTGGTGTATTCTAAAGCACCAGCCAACAGGGCTGCTTGAATTTTGGAAATATACATCTCTCGTTTATAATTCGCATTGACTTTTGTGACAATACCACAGGTTGCATCTTCGTTGCACAATGTCTATGACCCCAACGTTGTAATATTCTGTGCTGGCTGAATCGAAGGGCACGAGTCAGAGACAGGTTCACAAAGATTCAAAAAACAAAAAACACAAAGTCTGATAACAGGACACTGATGGAAGAGGAAGTTGTGACACTCTGCAGTTTGTGGTGGAGTGGTGTGTACTTAGGTCTATGTCAGCTGGCAAGAAAGTAGTCGATTACTGACTTCACTGATGTGGGTCTGGCTATTCCTATCTACTGCTAAGGGACAACCTCTCACTCCAAAGGTTGATCTGAAACTCTCTCAAGGGCTGGAGCTTGGCTGAATATATGTAATTTCCACCCATACACATCCCCATGGATTTGACCACCCAGATGCTCAGTACTTAATTTAAATCTCAGACTTTTTGTCTGTGATTTACCTTAAAATTAAAGCAATTACATTTTTTTCTGTCTAAACGTCCCCACTATTCAGACCATTCATTCCCTCAAAAGAGATTTTCTCATAAAAACAGCTTTTTCTCTTAACACATAGATATTTAAAGATATTATCCCTAACTAGCTTAACTTCATGGTGGCCATTCAATTCTCTTAAACTTTACTGCCCAATCCTTTGTAGGACAACCACCAACCCATATACATATGCCTGGGCTTAACACATTCTATTTTTTTTTCTGACCATGTTCTCACATAACCATAGTATCACACTTTTTAAAAACTTTATAGCAGCTAAATTTATACTAAATTTAACATTTGTTCAACATGTTTTATCATGATGATGATGAAAAAATAAAAATGCATATAGTTTATATAATGTTTCAAAACATAATGTTTACATAGCATTTGGAGCAAAGGTAATGACATGTTTACATGAAAATGTAACACACTTACAGTGAAAATAAGTTCATAATAAAAGAAAAAAATTATGAACAAACATGTATTCCAGTGGCTATTTCTTTGTATATAATATGCACTCCTAGCTTTTAGGCTTAAAACTCTGGATAAATTCTGTATTACACACAAATAATAAAATATTCGTACATACAATTTTTTGAGAACTTATAATTTGATACTCGCCAACAAAATTTGGTGCAGATGGAAGCAGAATAATTAAACTGTACATATATTACTAGTGTTGTCAATTTTGGGGAGTAGTTGCAGGATTACCTGTCCTTGCCAGCAGGATGATTTTTTGATGACTGCTAGGAAGTGACACAGTTGTCATAGTAACACATCTGGAGACTCAAGGGAAAAAAGTGCAAATTCAGCTCTTTTTCAACTCAACATGTCTTAAAGGAGGCATATGCCAGAACGGTTACTGTCATAGGAAATGTCACTTCATGGACTGCTCAACTACAAGGATGTTGTCCTTAAGCATCATGGGCCGCCACCCATGGTGAACATATGGACTCATTGGGGGGATTTTACCCCTCTGTCAAGATGCAGTTGATGTATTCTACTGCCACTGGCGCATAAAATCTGTTAAGGTAAATCATTTCATACTTACTTGATAACAACCGGCAGAAGTTCAGCTGCTTCTAAGTCGAATAAAAGTTCAACTGCTTCAATGTTTATTGCTGGGGGGTCAGTATCCTCATCATCTTCTGTTTCTTGCTCTCCTTCAGGTTTCGTTTTTGCTGGCTTTTCACTTTCTTCCGGCTTTGTTTCATTGGAGGTCGCTTTCTTATCTGACTTCTCTTTCTCTGATGTTTCTTTTTCATCCGAAGATTGTTCCTTGTTACTTAAAAAGAAAAAGATATACATATGTGATAATTGGTTGGTTGGTTGCTTGATTGGTTTGATTTTACGGCATATCAACCCTTGGAGAATAGCCTTGACAGCAAAGAGAGCCAGAAAGAGACAGAAAGCATCACAGTTTGTGTACATTCAGCGTACCAAAGACTGTCACTCAAGAACTGGCCTGCAGAGTCACTTGCGCAGATTTTTTTTTTTTGACATTACACCATCCTTCGTGGATGGAAAGGATCCAATAATAATAACCCTTGCGTCATTTTATGCCAAAGACGCAGGGTATTTGAATTTTTTAAAACACATTTTTTAACACACTTTTAAACTCATTTTTTAAAAACCTATTTAACATATAATTGGGACCCTAACAGGTACTACCCCTTTGGGTCAGTGTGGACCTAGGAGTAATGGCAACAAAGGGGTACTTGGTAGGGCTACCAATTAATATCACTCTGGGTCAAAGGGAACCTGGGTGTAATGGTAAGGAAGGGGTACTCCACATTCTCCTGTGCTCTAGAACTGGAACCTTGCCATTAGATGCAGTTTAACATCACACCCAGGACACTAAGATCCTTGACTACTACCTTCTAAATAGGATGTAAATATGTCTGAAATAGTTTTTTCCTAAAATATATTAGGGGAAATATTTTTTTATGAGATCTACCCCCCCCCATTTTATTTTTTGAAATATGAAAAAATGAACTGACAAAAAATGATTTTTACTTTTTTTCTATAAAGATAAGAGTCTGAATAATTATATTTATTATATTTTATATTTATGCGATATGCACCTTTTTGTCTAAGTCAACAATTAGTAACATAATGAGCATCAGTAAGAAAAAAGGCAAAATAATACTACACATGTAACTTATTTTTAATACATTTTATACTAGGCACTGCCAAAGATGGTGGAAAATACGTATTTTACAAAATAAATTTAACCCCTCCCGATTGAAAAACTTTTACAAAAAAATCAGGGAATTATCCGATTTTAATGAAATTTTCAGTGTTGATTTATCAATGAATGAATTTTATAATGCATCAGTTATTTTATTTCAAAACTTTCTGATTTTTTTCACGTCAATTAACATTGCCCTCCCCCTTATTTTGGGGGTACAAAATATTGGTGGGGTTATATACTTTTGAAACTAATTACGATATAGATAAAAAGACAAAAGACCGAAGGTGTGAATAGAAAAAAAAAAAAGATTATGAAGTTATCCTGGTAGAAAATTGGAAAACTAAATGTAAAATAAAAACTAAAAATAATTTTTGGAGATCTTTTTTTTTTTCACTCTTTTCAATAATTATTTAATTGGCTATTACCTTGTAAAATAAAAAAAAAACATACATGGATATTTGTTTTCTTTTCAATTTTCAATAATATTTGTTTTTAGAATCGAAGAATATAAAATTTGAAACTTAAAATTAGGCATTTCATATTCTAAATGAATTTTATCTATAAATTAGGTATGATAAATTAGTTCTGCTATTGTAGGCAGCAATGGTAATATTTATTTTAAAGAATCAAAATCATCAAAATCAGATAATTCCCAGATTTGTAATAATTGTTTTTCATCAACAATGACCTCCCATAGGTCATGTGACATTTTCTCTCGGTCATTTCTTTTTTGTAAACAAATTCGCAAGAATTGTTTAGATCATCCTTAGTATTGTAATCTAATAATCTTTGGAGAAAACGCAATTGAAAAGTTAGGCCCCCACCCTTTTAGACAGAACAAATATCGATGTATAATTTTTTCACTAATATTCTAGAAGCTAATTATATACAAAAACAATATAACCACCCCCCAATTTTTTTTTACATTTAATTTTCCGATTTTCAGTATTCATTTTATATTTATTTTATAAAAATAAGGGGGTGGGGTCAAAATTAAGTGAGCTGAAAAAAATCAGAATGTTTTGAATTAAAACAACTAATGCATTATAAAATTCATTCATTGATAAATCAACACTGATAATTTCATTAAAAACGGATAATTCTCTCAATTTTCATCATTTTTTTTTCAATCGAGGGAGAGGAGTAAATTTATTTTGTAAAATACGGATTTGATGTCATCTTTGGCAATACCTACCTAATCCCAATATTTACTGAGAGCTCAATGGGTGACCCAACGAGTCACGTTTTGTCTAATATATATATATATATATATATAAAAGTAAAAGCGTTGTCAGGGTGGCCTAAAGTCGATATCAGCCAGAAGCGAGGAATCTATCCCCTTTTCACTAGCACTAGACCAAGGAGATTGTTTTTGTGTCTGAGGTGGAGCGCCACACATACCCTGAGCTCCTTACTTTACTGCACAGATCCATGTGCTACTCATACAGACTTGGCATATATATAATATGAGGTGAATATGATTTGGTCTTTTCTTTTTATTTTATAAATTTTCTCCTGCATGCAAATAAAGCCAGGAGGTTTTTATACTGTCGGAGTTTAGAAATAAAAGTAAAAATAAAAAAATAAATAATAAATAAATATATATATATATATATATATATATATATATATAATATTTATAATATAATAATATTATAATATTTATAATATAATAATGTTTGCATGCAATATGACGTCATTAACAGACTTTATCTGTCGCGTCTGAACATGAATTTTTTTAAAATGTTCTTTTTCGAACATTTAAAAAATTCTCCGCATTTTCCAATTATTTCATTTCAAATAAGGATTTACTCTGATGAAGGTCGAATTTTCTTTGTGTGTGGAACATTTTTACATTTTTTCTATTATTATTATTTCATTTCATTTGATTATTTAAAAATAATAATAGTTTGAATAATGTACACATGGATAAACTCCTGACCGGAACACATGTAAGTAAAATTGATTAAAATATCCTATTTTATCCATTTTATACTTTCTTTCCTTTATTCATTTTTTGA
Source organism: Doryteuthis pealeii (assembly GCA_023376005.1). Taxonomy (NCBI): domain Eukaryota; kingdom Metazoa; phylum Mollusca; class Cephalopoda; order Myopsida; family Loliginidae; genus Doryteuthis; species Doryteuthis pealeii. Next base: position 44,016,570 of record CM042154.1, on the reverse strand, counting down.
ACATACTGTCGGATTCACTTCCAGTTTCATTTTATATATATATATATATATATATATATATATATATATATATATATATATATATATAAAACTGTGTTATCAGTTTAATGGTTTGAACATTGAATAGAAGGTGAAAATGTCTCCACAAAAAGAAATGTACTCACTCTTTTTTTATTTCAATCCAAGTACAGACCGCAGTGACATGACCCAAATTTGAGCCATCTTTCCTGATACCATCCGAGACGAGTTGGATCAAATCTGGGTCTAATTCAAAGAGGGATTTTTCCCGAGAAAGATCAGTTATATAGTAAGGCCCAACTCTGCCAATAAATAAAGGAGGAAAATGTCAGTGATGAAACCTAAAAATAATATCAATAATACAAAGGTCATTCAATAAATAAGGTGAATTTTGGATAAGAGGTTTGCAATAGGAACCACTGTTTACAATTGCACTTTTTTCAAGGAAATCCATAGTAATGGTGCCAGACGTGTCAGTTCTGCTTTGTTCCCTGACACATGTGTGTTTAAAATTTGATAAGGTATTAAAAATATGTGCACACCAAATTATGTCTCCATGTTCCTAATTAATAAGAACTAATAATTATCAACTAATAATTCCTAATTAATAAGAACTAAGATGGAACCACAACGACACAACACGCAAGGATGAAGAAATCCCAGAGAACCCGACATGTAACAAAATGAAGAGAAGATCAGAAGATAGAAGACATAGCAGTAAATGTAATAAGAAAGAGAATACAACACCCTTACTTTAAAATTCAACTCCATCAACTGCAAAATGCTCTTACCAACACATATTCTTCTTTCCAGCAAGTGTGTTTAAGATGTAATCAGGGTAATAAAATCATGTACACAATTTAAGTCTCCGTGTTTCTGATTTATAAGAACTAAGATGGAAGCAAAGAGAGACAGCCCCAGTGGAGAGGATGTCCCCAATCCGAAGAGAATTCAACACGGCTCGAGACAAAGAGATTAGAAGATAAAAGATATTGCAGCAAATGAAATAAGATAGAGAATGCAATACATGGTGTGGTGACGTGTCGGAACTTCTTTTAATAATTTAAATAGTAGTCATATATCCTAAATGTGTAAACCAAACAGAAACAATGATACAAAAAAGTCTTACTTTACTTATAGGCAGGGGAAGAATAGATATATTTACAAAAAACAAGAGGTTGTACTGCTTCTTTTTGGGGGGTGCTGATTCCAAGATTTTTTCAAGATAAATAAAAAATTAAAAAATTAAATAAATAAAAAAAAATTAATAAAAATGAATAAAAAATAATAAAATGATAACAATGATGATAATTAGTATTATTTGGATTATTATCCTCATCTTTATTGTTATCTGTACAATGTTTCGGCCGATGTTCCCTCTGGCCTTCTGCAGGTATTTCTTGTTGGATTCTGGAGCTTTCTCAAACTCAGGAACCTTCTTGTCGTAATTGGGAGCCATCACAAAACTTTGAACCTGGTCAGTTCTGGTCAAGGACGACAGTAACATAGAATAATAATTAACGCAGCTTAACACCTGTAGCCCAGCTATAGTTAGCGGAATGAGAACATGATTATTATATATTAGGTTTATTCCTTCCCCAAGGGCATTGGTACAAAGTGAAACACAAAGAGCCTTGTCCAGTATATGAACTTGGGTCACTGTGCCCATTTTGTAAGATCATAACCATTACACCTCAACAGCAACCGCTCATACGGCAAACTTGAGATTAATGGTGAATACAATGGCTATGGGAGAGGAGACAATATCTTTTCTGTTCAAAGGTCAGAAGCAAAAGAGATCAAGCACAGGCTTCTCAGATTGTCATATAACCTTCAACAAGGTGCCCAACAGACACGCCCATTCTCCAAGAGAGACAACAATCTATTGTCCCCTTACATTCCGTGTTATGTAGTATCCTGTAATGCTTTTCCGTTGGTCCATGTATCTTGAATTCTATGATCCTTGTGTTCCTCAGTGTTAAGCAGAATCATTGTTTGTTGGTCCATTCATCCATTCGTCCATGTTAAGCATGACAAACTGAACACCTTTCCACCAAGGCCTTTAAATAGTTAACCAACTATGTATTTGAGTGGGTTGATTAGCCGATTGAATCCACCCGGCCACAAAGAGTCTATGAATTTAAGTTGTGACCTCTAGCACACCTTATATACAAAAGTAATCCAACAAAACCATCCTTGTATCACCACCTACCACCATGAGGACCGAAAGTAAATTTTATCACCGGTTCTGGCACTCAAAATGGCAAATTCAAAATCAGCAATAATTCAAATATATAACTTACGCTGAAGAATTTTTCAAGAGTTCCAAAATGCCTGAACCTTGCCAATGTTGAGCAGCCTTCACTTCATCATCTGTAACACCAATCACCTAAAAAACAAAAAAATGGAATTTGCTTAGATAAGCTGGAGGTCTTCTCTTCACCTATGTGATTTGCAAACCAAATTAGTTTCAAAAATCACATAGGCAAGAAACTATCAGTTATCAAGTGCCACTGACTTCATGTCCTCTCTACCCTACAATTAAAAGTCGGTTGTTACCATTGGTTTCAAAGCAGTGTACTTGCCACTTCATCAGGACTACACACCTGTGAAAAACCTTTTCAAAGGCGCATTCTTCTGATTATAAGTGGCTAGTACGCTGCTTTGAAACCAATGGTAACAATCGTCTTTTAATTGTATTGTATACTATAACAAAATGATATATATATATATATATATATGGATTTTAATGAAAAGTAGTTTGCCCTGAAGGCCTTTTTGTTCATCTTCTCATCAGTGGAAGGAAGGGCATTGATGAAGTTGTTAACAGTTGAAAGTTAAATATACTGAGAAAGTTTATAAAGTTAAAATTTAAAGTTCAGTGCTATTTTTTTAAAATCTAAACCCATTCATAAATTTTATACCACTAAACATATCTTCATATATACATAAACATACGCACACACACATATATATATAAATAATCCAATTGACTGGTAAGTAAGGGATGATTCTATTTGGCATCATCAAAATCTCACTGTACTTCCATACTGTACGCTCATGTAGGTGCAAACTTATAGATTCATACAAGGATTTTTTATAAATTCCTAAGAGAGCTCAATGTATAATAAATAATAAATTAATTATATACAGAGCAATATTTAACTTTCAGAGAAAGAAAAACTTAACAAACGCTCATTTTACTATGATAAATTTATTTTGACCAGAGACTCAATATGAGTCCAGTCTCATCAGATAGAAATTACAAAATACCTCTGCAGTTCACACAAATAGGATGTGATAGAAGGTATTTTGTAATTTCTATCTGATGAGACTAGACCCATATTGAGACTCTGGTCAAAATAAATTTATCATAGTCGAATGATGATTTGTTAAGTTTTTCTTTCTTTGGAAATTTTATATATATATATATATATATATATATATATATATATATATATAATGGAATCATTTTTGCATACATAGATTGGTATAGTACCTGTCTGAATTCTAAGGATCCATGCGGTGTATCCAAAAGTGTCAACTCTGGATCCTCTGTTATCAGCATATGTCGAACGATGCTTTTGCTTTCTGGGTCTTCATCAAGAGATTTGTGCCAGGGAATGTGATCACCGACATCAAGAATATTCGCTAAAAAAGATAAATAGAAAAAACAAAACAGAAAGAATGAAAATATATAAAACACTCGGTTATTTCCTAGTTGAGTAACATAATATTACAGGGTGACCCAGAAAAAACAGAACCCAAATTATTTATTTATTTTCCCATTAAACTAACCCTAAACCCCAACCCTAAGCCTAACCCTTGTTGGACTTAAACTTTAAAAAAAATTATAATTAAAATTAACAGTTTTATTACAAAATTTGTGGGTTTTGTTTTTTCTGGGTCACTCTCTAATATTATGTTACTCAACTAGGGGGGTTTAAGGTTGGGGTTTAGGGTTAGTTTAATGGGAAAATAAATAAATAATTTGGGTCTGTTTTTTCTGGGTCACCCTGTAATATCATGTTACTCAACTAGGAAATAACCAAACACTCTGCTACTTTATATTTCATATTTTGTATCAATTAGAATAAAGAAATGAATCCAACAGTATATCAGAGTAAGAAATTTGAAAAACACACAGATGTTGTTAAGTAATGTTTTTTATATTGCAATATTTCAATCCAATTTAGATCATCATCAGAGCATGTCTATTATAAAAGAGGAAAACAGATTATTAAAAAATTATTATTCATATTTTGTATAATGTAATTCCCTATTTTGGATGGTTGGTTCGATTTTACTGCATGTCAACCTTTGTTGGGTTATTTTATGCCGAAGATGTTTTGTTTGATTCTTGATGAAAACTCAGTTTTTCTAAACACATATTTTTTATATTAAACCCATAGATGGGGCCTAACAGATACTAACACTCTGAGTGAGAGTGGGTCTGGGAGTAATGGTGACGAAGGGGTACTCCACATTCCTCAGAGCTCCAGAATTAGAACTTCACCATCAGAGTCTAACGTCATACCCAGGACAATAAGATCCTCAGCCACAACCTTTTAGCACCCAGATGATAAAGATTGGGGCTGCCATAAGAGCAATTGGGTTGGGACAATCATATAGGTGCTAGGGCTTGATGTGACCAGCTGACTGATTTGAGGGGCCTCTCTGACCCTCGTCTAGCCTAAGTAAAGGTCAAAGTGGAGTGTTGCATGTCTTGGACTGCTCAGCAACCAGGGTTCTGTCCTTAAGCATTACGGGTTGCCACCTACAGCCAACAGGTGGTCCCATTGAGGGTGGGGGGTCTTACCTCTCTGCATAGGTGCAGTCGGTGTATTCTAAAGCCCCAACCAACAGGGCTGTCTCTATTTTGGATGTAAAAAGTATGAATATATTTTCATGTATAATGTGATGGAGTGGTTGTTGGTTGGCTTGGTTAGTTTTTTAGCATGTCAACCCTTATTATTAGGGAGTGGTTTAGCTTAGTCAATAGAGCATCCGCTTCAGAACCGTAATGTTCAGAGTTCAATACTGGCTCTAGCCAACTCATGGCATGAGTAGCACAGCTTGGATCTGTGCAGTAAAATGGGGAGCCGATGGTAGGTTTGGTGCTCCACTTCAGACGCAAAACAATCTTCCTGGTGTAACGCTAGTGAAAAGAGGATAGTCTCTCTCACTGTCTGGCTGATACTAATAATAGGCCATTCCACCGAATTTTCTTACTATACCAAAGTCAGTTTAACAATTATGGTCTCCAGGTATATACAGTACAAAAATAGATCTTCAGAATCATTTTAAACAAGTAAACACTTCATAGTAAAGCCTGCAGTGTGGCCAATTGTCAGTATCAGCTAAACAGTGATGGAGTCCATCTCCTTTCCTCTAGTGCTAGACTGGAGAGATTTTTTTTCTGAGATGAATCACCACACCTAGTGTCAGCTCCAAGATGTTTTACCACACAGATCATATTACCTAAGTTATGTTATTCATGCGCAGAGTTGGTAAGGACTGATATTGAACCTGGAACCTTGCGATTCCTAGGTGGATGCTCTACCGACTAACTTAGACCAAATATCAATGTTTTAAGAGCTAATGTATTCATATAGTTCCTAATCATTTTAAGCATGATCTCAAAACATGATCCTATAGATAGTACCCTAACAATTGATTGACTGATAGATTTTAATGGCACATCAACCCATCCAGGGTTATTTTATACCAAGAGGTAAATTGCAGGGATGATAAAATTTCTTGTTATATCTTTTTCAAGGATTTTCTTGATTTTGATCGCAAGCTGCTTGCAGTTGTCTGTTGCTAAATGGATTGGGAATCACTTTAAGGGACAAGTTTATAGGCTAAAGTTCTAGTTTATTGTCATATTTTTGGTGTAATTTTATTTCTTTCAGGAAGGACAAAATGTCATCTATATTGACATTTTCAAATGTATCTCTCATGTTGTTCGTGTTGTATAAACGTTGTCTAACAACAGAAAAATCACCTTATTCTATTAAAATATGTTTAACAATAAAGGGCGTTTAATATGATATACATTATAATGAGTACTGCCCTTCTCCATCAAATAGTTGAAGAATTCCTGGTTCAATCAAGAAATAAATGTGTATAATTTTCTTGGAGGATGGGAGAAATACTTTTTGGATTGTGTGTGTGTGTGTGTGTGTGTGTGTGTGTGTGTGTGTGGTTGGATTCCGTTTTCTAAGGCTGGATATGTCAATCATAGGAAACCTCATCAGGAACAATTCATGCACACTCTAGAAACAAACAACGTGTCTTGTGCAATCTGTAACAAAGTCTGTAAGTCGGCTTCTGGTCTTAAGAGACATATGGTGGTGCATAAGCATCAAATTTTATCATCTGATCCATCCGATCGAGAAGGAAGGACGTCCTTCCTATGTCATATTTGCATCAAACTTTGTGGATCTGCAGCGGGATTGATGATTCATTTGAAGGCTCATGAGAGGAAAGGTTCTGATAGTTGGGTTGTAGGATTGTGAGGGATGGCAGTGATCTGTAAAGATTATGTTATTGCTATGTGTGTATGTTTACTCACCTGTTTGAAAGACATAATTGGCCAATTTATTAAGAAGACATGCAGGCCACATTGGTGGGTTGGTTTCACCTTCAACTTTCTTCAGCCTCAGAGTTAATTCAAAACCAAATCCACTCAGTTCTCCAGGACCAGAAAATCTACAAAGAATTCCAAACATAGTTAGAGATGCTGATAGGTATGCGTCCTGTGTCACTGACACATAAAAATCTAAAAGGACGCAGTAAAATTGTATTCATGCGTCCCAGTGTTTTTTTTTCTTCACCCACCATTTACAGCTAACTGTAAATACATTTCAATTTTTTTCCTGGAAACAAATCAGGGGTTAGACGGCTTTAGTTGTTCATAGATAAAAATTCTACAATTTATAAAGAAACTTAAGTTGGGACCTATCAAATTTCCCGGGGACTCATTCAAATCAAATCCGTGAGTCCCAGGATGCACTAAATTAAAAAGCTATCAGCATCACTGCATAGTCCAATATTCTATTCAGAAAGATTAATGAATATTTAACGTATACAAATAACAAGGCACAGTCAACAAAAAACTCATGTCAATTATTTTATGAGGTTAATGAAATGTAGGGATGTTCAAAAATCGCAAAGGGAAGTAATGAACATTTTTAAAAAGTTTTTCTATTTTTCAAACTATTACCAAACAAAACATCAAGGAATTTTCTGATTTTAATGAAATTTTCACCAAATCATTCATTAATGAATTACTTTTTATAATGAATAATTTATTTTATTTAAAAAAAATCTTGAAAAATAATGGTTGTGGAAAATAATGGAAGAGTTAGTTTCAAAATTGTTCTATATTTCGATTATACCCCCCCCCTTTTGTTTCAAATCTTTTTATCTGCATACTTATCAAGTCTCATTAGCATTTCTAATTTAATATAATATTTCATTACAATAAAAACAACTTAAATACTTGTACCCGGAGGGTGCATATATTTGCTGGTGATTACAATGGCCAATGTTTCTTAGTACATTTTTCAGCCAACCAGTTTCAACGAATATTGACACATTAATGAATGAATGAAGAAAGGAATTCTCTTAAATGTTTTCGTTTTTTTTTTTCATCTCTTTGAAGTTAAATGAATGTGGGAAAATTGAGACGTACAAGTCTCCGTTTGCGTGTTGTCTTCTCAGACACTAGATATATAAATAAGTGTGGACATCTTGATTAAATGGATGTCTACATGTATCTATATGTATGACTGTTTATGCGCACGTGTCTCTACATTAGAGAGAGAGAGAGAGAGAGAGAGAGAGAGAGAGAGAGAGAGAGAGAGAGAGAGAGAGAGAGAGAAGAAAAGGACGAAGTCGAAGAGCCAGAGAGGTAAGGGCAACATGAGGAAAAGAGAATGAGTGTGTGGATGTGTGTGAGAGAGGGGGAGATAAGGGGGTTCATGGTAGACAAGAATATATATATATATATATATATATATATATATATATATATATAGAGAGAGAGAGAGAGAGAGAGGGGGCAATAGAAGGAAATAAGGACACCGAAGAGACAGAGAGACAAGCATAAAAGGAAGGGAATAAGCGTGTGTGTGTATGTGTGTGTGTGTGTGAGAGAGAGAGAGAGAGAGAGAGAGAGAGAGAGAGAGAGAGAGAGAGAGAGAGAGAGAGAGAGAGAGAGAGAGAAAAAAACGAGGACATCGAAGAGACAGAGAGACAAAAGAGAAAAGAGATGATTCATGATAAAAAGAGGTGAAGCACCACGAGAGAGAGAGAGAGAGAGAGAGAGAGAGAGAGAGAGAGAGAGAGAGAAGAAAATGAGGAAATCGAAGAGATATATAGATAGAGCATGGATTCATGAGAATATAAATAAACTGTTGTATTAATGAAAACTATGCCTCATAAATATTACAATATAAAAATGTTAAATTTACATACATGAGAAAATCAGACGAAAATTATGCACTGTATATATGCAGTACATGAATAAGTTCACAGCCTAATGATGGAAAAAACACAAAAAAAAACAAAACAAAAAAAAGACATTGATCTTACACAAAATATTTATTTTCAACGTATTCTCCTCGTTTGTTAATGCACTTAATTCTATGGTGAGAGATCGAATGTTATACGAGGGTGAATCAAAAAGTAATGCCATTTTGTTTAGGACAGGTATAATTACCAACACAGGAACATATATCATACAATACATCAAAATGAAACTGGTCCTATGTGGATCACATCACTACTTCTCCACATAGTCACCGTTTCTCTCAATAGCAATGTTCCACCTTCGAATGAGAGCATGTATCCCTGCCCTGTAAAATTCTGTTGACTATTCTTTGAGCCATTCTCAACAGATTTCACTTCTTCGTCATTGGAATAATGTTTGCCTCTTAAACTCTCGTTCATGGGACCGAAGAAATGAAAACACTATTCAAGTGACGAGGAAGTAAAATCTGTAGTGAAGAAGTGGCTCAAGGAACAATCAACATAACTTTACGGGGCAGAGATACATGCTCTCATTCGAAGGTAGAACATTGCTATTGAGATAAACGGTGACCGTGGAGAAGTAGGGATGTGATCCGCAGAGGACCAGCTCCATTTTGATGTATGATACGTAGGTATCTCCAAAATCGGGTCACGTGATCAGTTTAGGTCATATTGAATAAACGAAAGTAAATATATTTGAACTTTGTTTTTTAAAAATCTCGCAAAAAAAAGTAACGATCATACAGAGTTGTTACAAAGAAAACAGTTAATCCAAAGATCAAGTTATCCGATTGGGAAAAATTACACCGTTATCTTGAAAAATAAATAAAACAGTTCCTTTTACTTGCAAAAGGGTGATTTTTATGTAAAAACAAGAATGCAAATTTACATATTATCTCTCTTTGACAATTATACATGTAAATGTATGCGTGGCTGTATTCGACATAATTGTTTTCTTGTGCATATTCAATAACCGATTATTGGTTTTCAACGATTTTTGAAAGATTTTTTTCTTTTTGGTAGTTTCAGAATAACTCCGGAATATTTTTTTAGTTGAACTTATAGTGTAACTAAAGCAAATAAAAGGCAATAAGTATTACAAATCTTCCGTATATTATAAGAATCAAACATTATTATTAAACAATAAAAAAAAAAACTCTTAAATTCTCTTAAAAATATTAATATATCGTGGATCGGACAATTTTTTAGTTCACCTGAATTCTAAAATTCAGTGTTATATTATATTTAAATATTAGTGAAAAATTCGATTTGTACACAAAAAAAAAAATTTTTAAACATTAAAAAACAAAACTTTTTAAGTACACAAAAGATTTAAAATCTCTTAAAAATTGGTTTCTTTAAAAATTAAATTCCCTTGACAATTTAATAGAATATAGTACATATCAATTAAAAAAGCAAAAAAAAGTTTTCAAATAATAATATTATTATTATCTATTGATATAGTTATTCTTTATAGGAAAAAAGTAAAATCGTTTTTTTCAGGTTCATTTTTTTCATATCTCACAAAATAAAATAGGGTGGGGGGATAGGCCTAGTAAAAAAATATTTTCCCTAATATATTTTAAGAAAAAAACTATTTCAGACATATTTTCATCAAAAGAAAAGCAATTCTGGAAATTTTCGTGAAAATCGGACCATTAATTGATTTTTCATAGAATTTTTAAAAAATCCCCTTGTCGTAACTTGTTTTTGGCTACGTTAAATTTCAATTGATTTAACGGTGCAAAAATGAAAAACATTGTTTTTTAATCATAATTTTCATTATTTTTGTAAGCTGAAATGTTGTTTTTTTTCAAATCATCAGGAGTTTGTTTAATATTTCTTCTTTCGCATGGAAAAAATGTTCAAGATAATATTAACCTTTATGAAAGTTTCATTGTGTTAAATATAGGGGGGGGGGGTAAATTTCACAGGGAAAATTGGTGGTATCTAATGATACGTATTTCGGTGTTGGTAATTATATCAGTCCTAAACAAAATAGCATTACTTTTTGACACACCCTTATATCAAATTAAATTGGATTGGAAATAGATTTATTCTCTGAGAGTATCTTAATGGTATTGTGCTAACAAAAACCCCACTACAATGTATCCTTTTTGCTTTGTTATGGTAAAATACATATAGAAATCCAGATCATTATAATACGAGTAGTCAAAAACATGAATCGATCAAGCTCAAATGACTGATTATATTCTAATAGATCTATTTTTCAATACTCACGGGTGAACTCTATTATCTCCATGTAAGTCACTGAAGCCAAAAGAGATGTAATGCCAGTGGGGTGGTATGTTCCGGTCAGGGTCTCCGTTGTGGCTATACATACTTATATAATCAAGTGGATCCGGTCCTCCAAGCCTGAAATATAAATCCAATATTAAATTGACTATATTATCTTTATCTTAAATTCACGTAAACCAAACGTAACTTAAATTTACGGAAACCAAAAAAAAAAAAAAAAAAAAAAAAAAACTTTTCTAGAAAATCACATGATATTCTAACAGAGGAATTTTCGGTGCTCTTCCAATATGTGATCTACCGAAGGTTTGTGATCTACTATTGATCTACTATTTATGGAACGTGATCTACTAGGAAAAAAGAAGTTCGGGTTTAGTGTTAGTTTAATGGGAAAATAATGGGTAGTTAATAGGTAGATCACATATTGGAATGTAAACAACTCGGTAGATCACATATTGGATTAGAAACCATTCGGTAGATCACATATTGGAAGAGCACCGAATCTTCTGGGTACTGTGCTGAAAGATTATAAATGAAACAAGCAAACAACAAAAAACGAATAACAGGAGGTTGAGTTGAAACAGACGTTGTCTTTTTGTATATTATTTTGATAATTAGCAACAGTTTAAATTACGATATGTTGTTGGTTGGATTTTACGGCATGCAATCCTTGTTGGGTTATCTTATGCCAAATATATTTTGTTTTATTCATTCTTGTCGGGTATTCAATCTTTTTTTCTTTTTCAAACTCAATTTTTAAAAACACATTTTTAATGCTCATTCTTTGATCTATGTAACCTATAGATGAGACCCTAACAGGTACTACCATTCCGGGTAAGGGTGGATCTGGGAGTAATGGCAATCAAATGGTTACTCCACACTCCCCAGAGTTCCAGAATTGGAACTTCGCCACTAATGCAGTTTAACGTCATACACAGTACACTAGTACCCTCAGCCACCGCCTTCTAGCACATATATGACAAAAATGGTTAGGGGTCGCCATAAGGGTAATAGGGTTGGGGCAATCGTATGGGTATGAATTGATGTGACTAGTCGATTTATCGGAGGGGGTCTCTTCGACTGACCGTCAAGCCGAAGTAAGAGCCAAAGTGGAGTGTTGCATGTACTGCCCAGCCACCAGGATTCCATCCTTAAGCATCACGGATCGCCACCCTCAGCCAACAGGTGGTCCCGTTGGGGGGGATTTTTACCCATCTGCAGAGGTGCAGTTGGTGTGTTTGTTACATAATTCAATGAATTATGTACGTAAGGTAGTAAGAATATTTTTGAATAAGAGTTCGTTAGATCTAAAATCGGAAGGAGTTAAGTGGGGAATTTCCATAACCGTTAGGGTTATGATTGAGTCATGATGGCCCCGACTTGACCCCTGCGGAATGTGCCATTACAGGCGTGAGCAGTTTAGTTGAGATGCGACTAGAGATATGCCGACAACGAACGGTGTCGTCGGCTCTTGAGATGTCACTCTCGATCCGCGCAGTACTTATGGGCTAGGTTGTTAAATAAAAACTTAAGAAAAACAACCAAGTCTTGTTGATTTATTTAAACAAGAAATGACCAGCCCGAATAAGAAAGAAGAAAGCAACCCGAGAAAGCAGCCCACTGGATCAACAAGAGAAAATGGCCGACGAGTTAGTAGTAGAAGCAGTGAGTAACAAGCACACACACTCACACACACACACACACTCTCACTCTCTCTCTCTCTCTCTCTCTCTCTCTCTCTCTCTCTCCCATTATATACCCAAGATATATTAAGGGGTATATAACATATTTTAAAGCCCCACCGACAGGGCGGGGATATGTTGTGTGAGTATTACTTTGTGTATGTGTACAGTGTACGTATAGTATTTTTATGCTGAAGATATTGGTCTATTTATACCAACTTTTGGTGGTAAAAAGGGAAAATTTAATTTCTAGAAATCATGATACATGGGTCTTTTTATATAGATTTTTTTATATAGATTTACTGATACATGTTGGTTAGGGACCGTTATATTGTGACTAATATCCTTGTCCTGGTTGTTTTTATCACTGCATTTCGTCCAATGCGCTTTTAGCCTCCTTAAGTTAAAATATGAAAGGTCTATTTGAAAAAGTCAACATAGAAGACATTCTGTACTCTTAGAAGGAAATAAAATTATACCATAGAATATAGACATGTATACCATACAACATGATCCCCAATGATGCTAACACATTGTTAAAACCAATTACCACAAAAGTGTAAATATAGATGCATAACATATATTACTTCCTAGCCGCTAGGCATGACATAACCCCAGACGGGTTTATATGCCGTTAAAAGCAATCAACCAACTAATTAAGTTAAAATAATCCAACCAGTTGGGATTTCTCTTCGAAATGGATCTAGATCTGGGCATCTATAAAAACTTTTGGCTATTTCCTATAAGTCTAACATGATCAAAGAGGAACCACTCTTGACTGATACATTATTTATTTATTTATTTATTGGTCTACTAGGAAAAAAGAAGACGGGGTTAGGGTTAGGGTTTAGGGTTAGTTTAATGGGAAAATAAATGATTTATCAGTCAAGAGTGGTCCCCCTTTGATCATGTTAGACTTATAGGAAATAACCAAACTTTTGATACTCTTATCTGAAACTATAAAAAGTAATAAAAGAATCCAGTTGAATGTGTTGATAAACGATGATAGAAAAACAATGGGGTTATCTCCCCTTAGTATCTGTATCTTAACCAATGAGAATTGAGTCCCATGCGCGTCAGCAGTTTTAAATTTATACACTAGCAGTTGTTGATAGAACCCGAAACGAACAGACGTGTTTAGCCTACTGAGGGAACGACTTCGAACCATATAATTATCTATAAATGGTTAATATTAAATAGGAATACAAGACACCATACGGATGTGCGAAAATTATTTATATTAGATAGAAATACTTGCTATCATAAGTATGCAATCAAATGATTATACCTTTATACAGTTTATACATCAATGCTGGTATAAACATATAGGGGTTATATCCCCTTAGTATCTGTGTTTTAACCAATGAGTATTGTCTCATGAGGGTGGTAACGTCGGTTTTAACATTAGACACCATCAGTTGCTGATGGAACCCGAAATGGACAGACATGTTTAGCCTAGTGAGGGAAATGACTTCGAAACAGACACAAAAAAGGACCACTTCTATGGGCTCAAATAAGTGATTATCAATCATAAAAACCTTTTTTACTTTAAGACGATTAGCACTAAACAAAACTGTTTTAGCAACTCTTTTCTTTAAATATAAGAACAATTCACGACGAAGTGATAACAAGACTGTTTCATGGTCTAAGCAAACATAATAGAAGAGAATACAGATACGACAGAAGATACAAAGAATTACTTATATATAGTTGTATAAGAAAAATTTCCATATTAGAAAATAGTCTTTTAATAGATCAAGTCTTAAGTCTACTGGTAAAATAGGAAAGTATAAACACTTATATGTTCTCGTGTGCCATGCGGCACGAAATGCTGGGGGCACAAATCCCCCTTGTCCTGAAGGGTGAAAGAGAATTTGATTGTGGCGCTTCTGATTTTATAAGGCATCTCGCTACGCCACCTAGCGCCTACTGGTAGACACGCGAGATAATTACGTCTCATGTCCTCTATTAGCCGAAAGATATCATTCCAGCACATGCATTGATTGAAATATAGTGATAAAAATACCAAGGACAGAAATAACAACAAAAAATACAGAGAATTTCAAAAAGGATTTTTGATGTGACACTTTGACTATCTCACTCAATATGTTGCTGTTGGCACCTTCCCGTTCATTAAGGACGATGGCGTTGTGTCCAAAAAAAATATCTGGGTCTACGCAAGTGGCTGAGTAGGCCAATCCCTGAGTGACAGTATTTGGAGCACTGACTGTACATAAACTGCGATGCTTGCTGGGGCTGCTGTTTTCTCTCCTTTTTTTCTGGTCCCCTTTGCTGTGGAGGCTACACTTCTCCCCGCCTCGTTCCTTTTTTAACATTAAGGCGCCAGGCCGTTCGATTTACTGTATCTACCTCCCACTTGTTTGTGTCAGTGTGGCATATCCTAATGTCTCTCCCGCAGACATATTTAAAGCATAGGCGTGGTCTACCTACCGATCTTTTACTAATTCGCCATACAAAAGGTCTTTCGGTATGCGGCCATTTTCTATCCTCATGACATGACCAAATCAGCCAATCAATATATATACGAGGGTGAATCAAAAAGTAATGCCATTTTGTTTAGGACAGGTATAATCACCAACACAGGAACATGTATCAAACATCAAAAGGAAGTTGGTCCTCTGTGGATCACATCCCTACTTCTCCACATAGTTACCGTTTCTCTCCATAGCAATGTTTCACCTTCAAATGTTTTCTTCCTTTATGTGGATTTTCAGATTTAGTTCATGCCAGTTATACTTAAAATTGATACATAAACATTAAAACACGCCTCCGAAATATTTACAAACCAATAACATCGCAAAACACACCAGTTAAATTGTACAATACAAAACAACAGAATACAAATCAGAAATATTGTTTTATTGGTCATAATAATTCAGGTAATCACCAAAATATCACGCAGACGTAGTAGTAAACAACCAGATGGCTTTCCAGGACTAATTAGAAATAGATAAAACTAGAAGCGGCTTCCCAGTCCCGTCTGGGTCGAGGGGAGGGGCCTGGTGTCTTGATTTGTTTACTTTTGAGATTTACAAATGCTGGACATTCGGTAATAAAGGACTATTTGCTCGTAAAATAAAATAAAATAAACTGAACCCCCATTTTATGTCCGTGTTTTTGCAATAAATGTTTTATTTTTCTTGCACCCGTTATTTTACAATACTGAATATATTTTCTTTATTTATATCAATATTCATTTCAATGTGCATATTCTAAAAGTTTTTATTTTGTGAGAATGTTTATTTTTAAAGTGGGGGCTCGTTTTACAATTTAGGCATAAATTGGATCCTCCTTTTATGACCGTAATTTTGTTTTTTCGTCGACGATGATTAAAATCTGACGTTTTTATTTTAGAGTACCAAAGCCCAAAATAAAAGAAATAACAACAAAAGGTAATATTCAACTTTTTACTCGTAAATTCCTACCATAAAATTAGGCTTAGGCATTTTATGGCAGGAATTTACGAGTAAAAAGTTGAAGTGTAAAAACGAACCTCCACTTTAGAACTAACCATTTTCATGAAATAAAAACTTTTAGAATATACACATTGAAGTAAATATTAAAATAAAGAAGCAAAATATATTTAGTATTGTAAAATAACGGGTGCAAGAAAAATAAAACATTTATTGCAAAAACACGGACATAAAATAAGGGTTCAGTTTATTTTATGGTAGGAATTTACGAGCAAATAGTCCTTTATTACCGGACATTCTTAAGTAGAATTTCAATACTATTTCTATGTATATTTTAATTTTTAAATATCTTCGAATATAAATAAAATCTTCATAATCCAGTGATATTTAATGAGTATGTATATTTACTTTGTCGTTAATTGTTTTATTTTTGTAGTTTCATCAGGACATGATGGCAGCAAACTCGTGTTCGAATATTACCATTGCTTGGTAAAGCAAAAAACAAAACAACAACAAACAAACAAAAAAAAAAGATATAAGAAAATTTCAACGGTGAGCTGCGCGAATGTGACTTTTTAGTTAGCTAAAGTCTTGCACATCTTCCCACACTCACAAGTTATTCCAGAGAGCACAGGGTAGTTTATTGGCCCATTTCGCCGACTCATCAGGCCAGCTCTGCTCAGACACGGCCCTCCGCACTCTTCACACAATAGACCAATCATTTGGACATACATACATACATACACGCCAGTTGCCCTTATAATATATATATATATATATATATTCTGGAGCTGATTTCTTAAGAAAAACGATATAAAAATCACGAAGTTTGACCCCCAACGACAGAGACTCACAGATACCACTAAGGTTCACGTCACTGGCAGCTGATATTGGAGAACTCATTTAAGTCCACAATGGAAAGCAACGCTAAACAGAGCGCTAACCCACTTCAAAGGGACCGCTTCTGATATAGTCGCCGCCGTCCACAGTAAGAGTTAAATTCTATTTCCTTGTATCTTACGTTACTGCTACGTACACATACACGTACTATCTTACACAAACACACTTGTAATAATATTTCACCGTTCTCACATACATACACTTTACAGTTGTTACTCCATTCAAGAACTTTTAATAGCCAACAAAAAAGAGACTGCTCAAACAGTATATAATTCAACCAACTGTATATTCCAATTTGTATTTCTTGTTATAAAATTATCGTTATTTCTCAATTCTATATTGTGTTTTCATGCTTGATTTCATTCTTTCAATGAAACACGTGGGATCATTTTACGAGCAGTCACACTATTTCATTTTATTGTAAAAAAGTAAAGTCGTCGGGGTGGCCTAAAGTCGGTATCAGCCAATCAGCGAGGGAGTCTATCCTCTTTTCACTAGTGCTAGACCAAGGAGATTGTTTTTGCGTCTGATTGTTTGAGCGCCACACCTACCATCAGCTCCTTACTTTACCGCACAGATCCCTGTGTTACTCATACGGCAAGTTAGCGAGGGCCGGTATCGAAATACAAACCTCGTGTTTTCTAGCCGAACGCTCTACCGACTGAGCTAACCCAAATACTCCAAATTTTAACTCGAGAAGTAGGATATCTACATTTTACCAGCTATTTAGTGCTAGTGAGGAATTTAGTTATTTCCTACTCACCAGGTTTCAATATTAGCATTAATGTATCTATTGATACACTAACACTGAATAAACAGAAAGGAAAGACAAGATGAATTCATATACACATATAATGGTGGCGATCCGTGATGCTTAAGGGTGGAACCTAGGTGTCTGAGCAGTCCGTGACATGCAACACTCCACTTTGGTCCTAACTTAGGCTAGATGGGCGGTCGGAGAGGCACCCTCCGATCAATCGGCTAGTCACGTCCAGCCCTATCACCTATATGATCGTCCCAACCCTATTGCCCTCATGGCAAGCCCCAACCCTTTTTATCATGTGCTAGAAGGTGGTGGTTGAGAGTCTTATGTCCTGGGTATGACGTTAAATTCTATCTGATGGTGAATTTCCAATTTTGGAGCTCTTGGGAATGTAGAGTACTCCTTCATCACCATTGCTCCCAGGTCCACTCTGACTCGGAGTGGTAGTACCTGTTAGGGTTACATCTATGGGTTAAATAGACTTTTTTTTTAAATTTGCAAAAATGTGTTTAAAAAATTTCAGTTAAAAAAAAAGACAACCAATAAAGAATGAATAAAACAATCGTCTTCGGCATAAAATGACCCAACAAGGGTTGAGATGCCGTAAAGTCCAACCAACCAGCCTCCAACACCAGAGAGTGGGACAGTGGAGGATCGCTTTTGTGACAACCAGCCGACGAGAGCGAGCCAAAAAGTACATCTAACTTCCACTTAGTCAAACTGCTTTCGCATAGGCACTGGGTTAACAATCTAAAACTGCTACTACCATTTGAGCCGTACCACGCACTGTCCAGTTACAAGGAGAAAACATCTCAAGTCCGCAGAAGCATACTGTCTGCAAAACATTTCAACACTTAATTGCATCTCTTTTGTACAGTAAATTTATTGTTTTTACAAACGGCTGTTCTGTTTTCCTTTCTTTAAAACCTGACGACCCTATTTGTCTGCACACTTCCCTCGGGAGCCTGTGTCAAATGGCTTCGGCCTCTGGACCGGTAAAGTAATAAACAGCGTGGTCCCAGAATTCTTGAATTCCCTTTTCAGCGCGGCTACCAAATAAGATGGGGTTAAAAGCAAACCCTAGGAACACGCACCAAGAATAACCAGCTACTTTTTAAACCTAAAACATTAAACCCCTTGTCATCCCACACACTTAACCTCTATTTGGGTAAATCTTTTTTGATCATCTCTAGTGATACGAGTACGTTTAATAGGAAGGTTCTCACTATTACTAACTGTAGCGTTTGACTACAAACTGAACTCACAACCTCCTGATCGTAAGTCGTGGCTCGAAGTCAGACTACTTACCCTCGTTGGCGCGCATGCATATTTCGCGCAGGTCGAGCGGCGCTAAGCGTGATTGGTCCGGATGTGAGACCTAGTGAGTGCAGTGGTGTATCAGTCATTATTTAAGACCCACCTTCCCAAACCAGGGGGGGGGGGCAGTTGTGTTTGATCTGCCTAACGAGAACCGAGATGTGCGTTGGGTTAGAAAAGAGTGAACATTGGCGGTTTGATCGACGAAAGTGATTACCGTAGTTGCTTTCGGTTGTCACTTCACACAAACAATTTCACTAATATCTATTCTATCAGAAATCATACACAAATTCTCACACATACATCCAAGTGTTAAAATTTCAAATCGTTGTCAAAATTAAAACGTAAAAATTTGGCTTGGGCATAGATTTTAATGAATTTAACTATTACTAAGGACACGATTTGTTATTTTTTACTTAAATTTTAACCGTTAGTTGTGTTTTTAAGCGTTTTTCATTGGACGTTATTTTCCTACAGAGGGCCGCAAGAGAACTAATTTTTGAGAGAGATAAATATTTTCCGAGAATTTATTAACATAAAAAAACACGGATAATTACACTTTTGGTCATTCATACTTAAGAAAAGCACACGTTGCCTATAATATTGAAATAGAAAGTACATTTTTTGTTTGTACATGTTTATTAATTCTGACTAGTCTTATTCATCTGTTTTATTAAACACAACTAACGGTTAAAATTTAAGTTAAAAATAACATAAATCGTGTCCTTAGTAATGATTAAATTCATTAAAATCTATGCCCAAGCCAAATTTTTCCGTTTTAATTTTGACGACGATTAGCAATTTTAACCGAATGTTATCAAGTTACTAGGTACCACCAATTTTACCCTGTGAAATTTAACCCCCGCCCCTATATTTAACACAATGAAACTTGCAGAAAAATTAATATTTTCTTGAAAAATTTTTTTCCATTCGAAAGAAAAAACATTAAACAAACTCCTGATGATTTAAAAAGAAAATCTTTCAGCTTACGGAAATAATGAAAATTATGATTGAAAAACAATGTTTTTATTTTTGCACTGTTGAATCAACTGAAATTTAACGTAGCTAAAAACAAGTTACGATAAGAGTTTTTTTTCTAAATTCTATGAAAAATCAATTAATAGTCTGATTTTCACGAAAATTTCCATAAATGTTTACCTTTGGTTGTAAATATATCTGAAATAGCTTTTTTTCTAAAATATATTAGGGGAAATATTTTTACGAGGTCTATTCCCCCCACCCCCATTTTATTTTATGAGATATAAAAAATGACGCGTGAGAAAAATTTTGTACTTTTTTTCTATAAAGATAAGAGTCTGAATAACAATATCAATGAAAATGTATAACGTACCAAGCTGTATTTTTTTAAAGGAAAAATTAATGAAATCGGAAATAAAAAATGCAAAAAAAATGTCATAATATTGATATTTGAAAACTTTTTTTGCTTTTGTAATTGGTATGTACTATATTCTATTAAATTGTCAAAAAAAAAAAAAAAAAAAAAAAAAAAACTGTTTTTAAAGAATTTTTAAGAGATTTTCAATCTTTTGAGTGCTTAAATATTTTTTTATTTTCTGCGTGAAATAAATTAAATATTTTTTTTTTCTGCGTGAAAAAATCGAATTTTTCACGGATATTTAAATATATGAATTTTAGAATTCAGATGAACTAAAAATTGGTCCGATCCGAGCTAGATTAATATTTTTAAAAGAAGTTGTAATTTTTATTGTTGAATAGTAATGTGTGATTCTTAGAATATACGGAAGAGCAAAACTGACATATTTGTTTTGTTTTTATACAAAGAGACGAGACGCTTCTCAGTAACCAAAGTTTATTTTTCTTAGCGTAAAAACATATTTTATTTAACTTTTTCGAGCAATTAGAATAAAAAGTAAGTATATATTGATTATTTTATCAGTTTTTCTCTTAGAAAAAAATATTCAAATTTTCATTTCATTTTCGATTTTAAAAATTAATACTAAAACCGAAGAAATTTTTTTAACGTCAATTTCACAGTTAAATTTTAATATTAAAGTTTTTAAAGATTTTATTCATTTTAATAGTACATTTTGGCTAAAAGTATGTCTATTACATTCAACCATGTGTATTTGTATAATCGTAAGAGGGTAATAATATGTATTTTTTTCTGTCTAAATTGCGGCCTGAAAATTACCCTTTCGCATGTAATACGGATAGGTTTATTTATTTTTTAAGATAACGATGTAATTTTTCCCAATCGGATAATTTGATCTTTGAATTAACTGTTTTTCTTTGTAACAACCCTGTACGATCTTTAATTGATTTTTACGAGATTTTTGATAAAGTTCGGAAATATTTATTTCCGTTTCATTCAAGATGACCTAAACTGATCACGTGACCGAATTGGTGATCCCTACAAGTTACCATGTGACACATGTTTCTATTTCCACATTTTTCTATCTATTTATTGATGGTTGGTTGTACAGTAGGGACCTCCAATTTGACGTGTCAAATTTACCCCATCCCTTATATTTAACAAAATGAAACTTGCATAAAGGTTAATATTATTTTGAAAATTTTTGGACCATTCAAAAGAAAAAACATAAAAAAAACCCAAAACTCCCGATCATTTTTACAAAATTTTGTCAGCTTACGGAAATAATGAAAATTATGAATGAAAACAATGTTTACATTTTCGCACTGTTAGATAAATTGAAATTCAACTTAGTCAAAAACAAATTATGACTATCGGGTTGTTTTAAAAAATTCTATGAAAAATCAACTAACAGTCAATTTTTCACGAAAATGTCGGTAATTACTTACCTTTTGATGAAATTATGTTTGAAATAGGTTTTTCTTAAAATATATTAGGGGAAATATTTTTTACGGGGTCTCACCCAACCCTATTTTATTTCATGAAATCTGAAAAGATGAACCGATAAAAAACGATTTTTAAATTTTTTCTATAAAGATAAGAGTCTGAATAATTATACCAGAAGATTTTTTAAGTTTCTATACGGTATTCTTTTTAGTAAAATTCTACAAAAAAATGTCAATATTATCACATATTTTTTTAGCAGAATTCAGTAGTTTTTCTTTTGAATGGTCCAACATTTTTGAAGATAATATTAATCTTTATTTAAGTTACATTGTGTTAAATAGGGGGGGGGGTGTAATTTGAGACGGTAGATTGGAGTTCCCTATTGTACAGCATGTCAACCAGTAGCGTAGCTAGAGGGAGCGAAAGGACGGTCCGAGCCGGGCGGCACTTTTTGGTCTGCTGTATAAGCCTATATAGGATGTATATTATAATAGAGATTCGATGTCTGTCAGTCTGTAAGTGAAACTACACCACAGTTTACATCACAATACCACCAGGAAATGCGTAAGTTATCAATGAGTATTTAATCTATTGTCAAAATCATTAATACACAGAATAAATCTTATTTATTAATGATGTCTCTAAGAAAATCTGAATTAGATTTGCCTCAAAACAGCCCATTTTATTAGTGCGTTTAAATTTTGCAATGTGTCTTATATATCACTAAGAAATAAAGATTTACATAATATATGGTGTGGTTAATTTGCATACTGATTTTAACAAAACCGGGTTTAATAAATGATTACTTGGTGTTCTTGATCTCTCATATTATTGTTTTATTCTCTAACGTATAAAAATAAATGCTATGAATGTTTAAAAAAAAATTTATTTATAGAAACCAATTAAAATATGATTAAAATAAGTGTAATATTTTTATATGCGTCCTTATTTAATTTCCCTAGTCTTTCTAAATCAATATATTTCATTACATCAAAACTTAAATACTTACGCCCAGAGGGCGCATATTCTTACTAATTGAAATTAAAGTGGAAGAAATAGAGCAATTAGAGAGTTTCTTCCAGAGGTGCACTGCCTCACAAGATTCCAAAGTAAAACAAAAACAAAAAACAAAAACAAAAAACAAAAAAAAAAACAGATCAAAGAAACCGACCAAGACAAACATAGACAAACTGGCTATAGTATGACTCTCTTTTGACCACCCCCACACACATAAAAGGCCTATATATATATGAGCCCAAAGGCAGATCAAAGGCTTGAAAAGAACTTTAAAGAGTCTGAAATAATTTTTTAAAAACAAAATTAAAACGCTTTTGCGTACTTTCTTTATAATAATAATAATAATAATAATAATAATAATAATCTTATTATAATGGAGATTGTATGTTTGTCTGTCTGTAACCGAAACTAGATCACTACTCAAGTCACAATTCCCTTAGTTATTGACGTCACATTCACCATGAATTTATTTTTATTTAAACCTTAATTATTGATAAAATTGGTATACCTTATTAATACTGTTAGATTAATCTACATACTAATAACATGCAAGCATATTTATATATTCAACAAAATAGCAGTTTACACTGTGAACGAGAAGGCTAATTTGCATATTAATATTTAAGAATTTGATTTTAATAAATATATGCTTAGTATTATTTATTTCTAATTGTTTGGTTTTCTCTTAACGAATCTGAGCAAAAATCTCGGGGATAAATCTTAAAAGAAATCCATAAACAAGACGAAAGAACTGTAATTTTATTAAATACTTCATAATCTAACTAAATAGGTAAATTAGGAAAAATGAAAGACGGGAGTGATGGAAAATGATGGAAGAGTTAGATTTAAAGCTGTTCTATTTTTCGATTATACCCCCTCAGTTTATCATTTTCTAAATAGTTTCTAATTTGATACAATATTCTATTACATCAAAACCTAAATAATTAAAAAAATATATTTGCTAATAATAATAATAATAATAATAATAATAATAATAATATACACAATCTGGAATCTAGCTACACTACTGGATTATCTTTTTGTTTAACACCGAACGAAATTCAAAACATTGGATTACGTTGATATTCAGATGCATTTGCTCAAAAATTGGTAAAGTTTCAGAGAAACATATTTTGTACAGTTATTCTTTGTGTTAATTAGCAAGTTTCTCCGTTTGAGCCCTGTTTTGGTATAAAAATCGACCTATCCTATTAAGGCGTATTCGTGTAATTATTACACGAATTCCATTTCCTATAACGATAATTATTACACTGTAATAGTTATCGTTGTAGGAAATGGAATCGGCGACCCGAATTCAAATACTAGATGAGACTGTTTTACATTTCACTTTCAGAGAAACATATTTTGTACGGTTATTCTTTGTGTTAATTAGCAAGTTTCTCCGTTTGAGCCCTGTTTTGGTATAAAAATCGACCTATCCTATTAAGGCGTATTCATGTAATTATTACACGAATTCCATTTCCTATAACGATAACTATTACACTGTAATAGTTATCGTTGTAGGAAATGGAATCGGCGACCCGAATTCAAATACTAGATGAGACTGTTTACATTTCACTTTGGGCTAATGTCATTGGGAAAGGTATGAATCCATTTTACCCCCACCCCCATTCTATAAATAAAATAAATGCGATACAAGGTCAATTATTTTATGTGGAGTTTAACAGGTTTGAATTCAGTTTTCCATCTCCTAGGCCGGTTATCATACCAAGATTAAAGAGTCCAGTGTGCCATACTATTTACCCATAGCTGGAGAGAGAATAGTTGAAGTCATACCTTTCTTAAGGGTATTAGTGCTATATGAAATTCAAACAGCCTCATCCAGGATTTGAACTGAAGTGAAGAGAGAATAAGTTAAAAGGAAAGTGATATTGAAAAAAAGACTACAGTATAGAAAGTTATATAATATATATATATATATATATATATATATATATATATATATATAGAGAGAGAGAGAGAGAGAGAGAGAGAATAGTGTAGTTTAGTTATTCTTTGTGGAAAAGTAAATAGTAGGACAGACTGGGCTCTTTAACCTTGGTTAGGCAACCAATCTAGGAAAAGGAAAATTCTGAATTCAAACCTGTTAAACTCTGCTTAGGAAATTGACCGTGTGCAAGAGTTTGGTAAATATATAAGGGCTCAGTTTAACTCAGTTTAGAAAGACTAGTGAATTTAACTCAGTAGAGCACCCGCCTAGGAATCGCAAGATTCCTGGTTCGATACCAGTTCCTGCCAACACAGCATAGATTGGGTAATCTAATCTGTGCAGAAAAGTGGGGAGCTGATGGTAGATGTTGCGCTCCACCTCAGCAAAAACAATCTCCCTAGATAGACTCCCTTACTGTCTGGCTGATCTCAACAATAGTCCACTCCACCGATTTTACTTTATACATATGTATATATATTTACTTAATCCCTCCGCATTAATAGGATGCAACACAAGGTCAATTTTTTATGCAGAGTTTAACAGGTTTGAAATCAGAGTTTTCCACCTCCTAGGCTAGAGAGAGAGAGAGAGAGAGAGAGAGAGAGAGAGAGAGAGAGAGAGATATTAAATAGTGTAGTCTAACTAGATATTATTTGTGAAAAAGTAAAGTAAATAGTAGTACAGACTAGGCTCTTTAACCTTGGTTAGACAACCAGTCTAAGAGAAGGAAAACTCTGAATTCAAACCTGTTAAACTCTGCTAAAGAAAGTGACTCTGTGTGGGTGTTTGGTAAATATATACTTGTGAAAAAGATAATTTTAATTTCTCTTAGTTTAAAAAAAAAAGAACTAATTAACACATTTACAGCAAGTTGTGTTACTACTTTGTAGTAAAACCAGGTTGCATATCATATATATATTTTTTTTTTTGGGGGGGGGAGGTGTTTTGTTTTACGGCATATCAACCTCAGTGGGTCATTTAATGCCGACAAAGTTGTGAAATAAATTCATTCTTAATAGATACTCAATTTTTTAAATAAACTCATGTTTTTCTATTTAACCCATAGATGAGACCCTAACAGGTACTACCACTCTGGGTCAGAGTGGACCTGGGAGCAATGGTGATGAAGGGGTGCTCCACATTCCCCAAACCTTAAAAACTGGAACCTCACCATCAGATAGAGTTTAACATCATTCCCAGAACATGTAGACCTTCAGCCACCGCCTTCTAGCACCCATATGATAAAAAGGGTTGGGGCTTGCCATAAGGGCAATAGGATTGGGAAAATCATATAGGTGCTAAGGCTTGACGTGACCAGCTGATTGATCAGAGGGGGCTCTCCGACTGCCCGTCTAGCCCAAGAAAGGGCCAAAATGGAGTATTGAAAGTCATGGACTGCTCAACCACCTGGGTTCTATCCTTAAGCATCACAGGTCGTCACCCACGGCCAACAGGTGGCCCCATTGGGGGAGTCTTACCCCTCTGTAGAGGTGCAATTGGTGCATTCTAATGCCTAAACCGACAGGGTGTATATCATATATGTCACACTGTATTTTGTAAATAGATATATAACATACTATTAAAGTTGTTATTATCACTTTCAATGCCAAAGAAGGATAATTAACACCTTGGGATTACATCTATCGACTAATAGGGGACACAAGAGTTAATTACCTCCTGTGTCTGCCAATAGATACTAGGTGGCATGGCTAACAGTATTATAAAAGAAGAAACCATTCTAACCATTAGAAATGTAAACCCTACTTTGTCTTTGTGTTCTCTGTTCTGTTTTATTTCATTTGTGACTGTCCCCCACCAGGTGCAAATGAAGACACAGCAACAGTGGGATCTGAGCTATACTGATGACACAGCCAACAATCACTGCGAGAAGACGAGAATATGCACTCATCCCATTCCCAGAAGTGTGGGGGCTCCATATTATTACATGAGCTGCGTATCAAGGATTCAACACTTTCTCTACTGTTTCATATTAGGAAATTTCACTCATACAAGCTCTTCCTTGTATCTCATATCATGTTTGTATTCTATTCGGTTAAGTTGGCTCACGCAATAAAATATTCTTTTTATTACTTTGTTGTGAATGGTACTCACATTTGTTCTGTATGAGGAAACGATATATACAACCAAGTATCGTTTTTCTACAACCTTTTCTACATTACCTGTTAAGCATCAAAATAAAAACTAAAATAAAAACTAAGATTGATGCAGATGGGGTTCAACTGGTGTGTGAGAGATAGTGTGTATGCGTGTGTGTGTGATGGAGTAAAGAACAGGTCCTGTTAGTAAAGACTTGAAAAACAAAGTGAACCAAATTTAAATTTTGAACGTGAATGCAGATATGAAAAGGTCTTGGGAAAGATTAAACTAATTTGAATGCTGGTCATCTCTCCACTTTTTTATTTTCCAGTCATTGTCAACCCACAATAGAAGAGAGAGAGACAGAGAAGGGTGAGAGAGAGAGAGAGAGAGAGAGAGAGAGAGAGAGAGAGAGAGAAGGAGAGAGAGGGAGGGAGGGAGAGAGAAGGGGAGAGAAATTGGTGAGAAGAATCCATTTTCTTTAAGACTCTATGGTCAACAGTTGTAAATAACTTGTTATTTCCACTGTCATAAATGAAAAATAAATGATGTACACCAATATTACCTCTCATATATTTATACCTGATATGGAATGGGGCTTAAAATAGTTTTGCAGACTGCTTCAGTCCCTATTGAGTTCCCCTCAATTGTGGTTGCCTTGTGCCAGATAAAGCAAGTATATATATATATATATATATATATATATATATATATATATATATATAAGAGGGTAGTCAAAAAGTAATGCCATTTTATTTAGGACAGGTATAATTACCAACAGAAACATGTATCATACATCAAAATGAAGCTGGTCCTCTGTGGATCACATCCCTACTTCTCCACACAGTCATCGTTTCTCTCAATTAGAATGTTCCACCTTTGAATGAGAGCATGTATCCCTGCCCCGTAAAATTCTGTTGACTGTTCTTT
The DNA here is from genome assembly GCA_023376005.1 of Doryteuthis pealeii. Lineage (NCBI taxonomy): Eukaryota > Metazoa > Mollusca > Cephalopoda > Myopsida > Loliginidae > Doryteuthis > Doryteuthis pealeii. The sequence goes on along the minus strand of CM042154.1, from coordinate 43,988,867 downwards.
GAGCCACTTCTTCACAATAGATTTTACTTTTGACCTCATCACTGGAATAATGTTTTCCTCTCAAATACTCTATCATGGTGCCAAAGAGATGATAGTCTGAAGGTGCTAAATCTGGTGAGTATGGAGGATGCAGTAAAGTTGTTCACCCAAATGAGGCGATTTTCTCTTTGGTCCTGATGCTTGTGTGTGGTCGAGCATTGTCATGCAGAAGGAGGACATTGTCAATTGGCAAGTTTGGGTCTTACTTTCAGATTCTTGTTCTGAGCCTAATTAGGGTCTCAATGTAGGCCTTAGTTTTATAAAAAAAACTTCACATGAAATAAAGAAAATGGCATTACTTTTTGACTCACCCTCGTATTATTGAATTTCCACATATTGTTGGATTCATTTCCATTTATTCTTAACAAAGGTTATTATAAATTGAATATTGAATTCTATAATAACACCCACACCAACAAATACCTGGCAATACTAAAACTGACTTAAGTGAAAAACTGGATCTCTTTGATCAGAGCGGGATTTTTTATTAATAATAATTTGATTTTAACTTTATGCATAAATAAATCTGTTAATATGGCTAAGAGTCAAAGTTTCAGGCATTTCATTTTAATTTTTACTTTTTCATTATTTTTCTTCCTTTTTTAAAATCTATATTTTTATTCTTCTTACTAGCAAGAATCCATGCCCTCCGAGTGTAAGTATTTAAGTTCTAATGTAATGAAATATATTAAATTAGAAAGACTAACTAAATTAAATAAGAATGCATATAAAAGTTACTCTTATTTTAATTACATTTTAATTAGTTTCTATTTTTATTTATTTATTTTTAATTAAACCTGTCCTAAACAAAATGGCATTACTTTTTGACTCACCCTTGTATATAAATAATCAAAATGTTTTAAAACGTTGACAATAATTTTCAGATATTGATAAATCATCCCCACAATTCTTATTTTTCACATTTATTCATTACTTTCCCCACATAATAAATTTTCAGTATTTTGTACAAATTTTAATGTTTAAATGAAAACATTAAATAAACCCCTCTCATCATGGCATCCAAGTGAGACTAAGAAAAAATGTTGGCAATATTCAATTATCTATTTTACTTATTTACTGCTAACTTAAGGCATGAAAGAACGCATAACTACAAATAAATTTTGTATAAAATTGTATGAAGATAGGAGGGTTGGAGTAAATCTGACAGAATGAGGTAAGGATGAAGGAAAAATAGACAAAAAGGAATAGCTCAAAACAACTAGATGTGGAGATATATTTCATTCCGCATTAAGCGGTACTTCTTCAGTCTGTTTTATTAAGGCATTGTACATATAATTGTATTTATAGAAGAGAAAATGAGTGGGTGGGGGAGAGATTGGTGAATAATTCAGGATGGAAAGGGAAGGTTTGTGAGGATTTGGTTGGTTAGAGGACATCTATCATGGAAAGTAGAGGGGGAAAGATCAAAAGATTGGGATTTGTTCGGGGTGATAAGATGAGGAGGTGGGTGTTTTGTTATTCCTTTTTGTCCATTTTTCCTTTATCCTTACCTCATAAAATTGTATATAAAATGGTTTGTGTATAATTGTATATAAAATAGGTTTATTTATTATAGTGAACAATACATTTAAGGGTAATCTGAACATTAGCTACATAAATGAGAATAACCTCCCCTTGTTTCTTTCACTTTGAGGAAGACGTGTGTTTTGTTTTGTAAAACCACGGATTTTTCGACAAACTGGGTATACCTATACTTTTCTAATATACCGGTACTCTCATAGAAATATTAACATCTTTTTTTTAAAACCGATTTAAAAATGTTAACACTCTTATAGGAATACCTTTAATATATTTTCAAACAGTCTCCACATGTTCACCATCCCTGTCAACATATGCTTAGAATCTCCCACAGGTGATTTAAAAAAAAAAATTTTAATATTTCTATGAGAGTACCTGTATATTAGAAAAGTATAGGTATACCCAATTTGTTGAAAAATCTGTGTTTTTACAAAACAAAACACACGGCTTCCTTAAGTGAAAGAAACAATGGGAGGTTACTCTCATTTATGTAGCTAATGTTCAGATTACCCATTTAAGGTGCCATTGTTACCATTGGTTTCCAAGCAGCATGTTAGCTACCCTTCTTCAAGACAACGCGCCTGTTAAGACAGTCTTAACAGGCATGTTTTGAAGAAGGGTAGCTAACATGCTGCTTGGAAACCAATGGTAACAATGGCACCTTAAATGTATTATACACTATGATAAATAAAGCTCTTACACACGTAATCGAGCACTTTATTTTCAATTCTACATTACTAAAAAGGACTACAAAACTAAAATAGGTTTATATATATTTACCAACCCCTCCGAACGAGCAGCATGGGACACAAGGTCAATTTCTTAAGTGGAATTTAACAGGTTTGAATTCAGAATTTTCCTTCTCCTCTACTGGTTACCTAGCCATGGTTAAAGAGCCTAGTCCACCCTATTATTTACCCACAGCTGGAGGGAGAGTAATTGGATTCATACCTTTCCCAAGGGTATTAGCACTACATGAAATGTAACCAGCTTCAGTCCAGGATTTGAACTTGAGTTGATGAGTCCATTTCCTATAACTCTAACCATCACACCACGCACCTCCATCTAAAATATGTTTATAAATATATATTAGATTGTATATAAAATAGTTTGTGTATAATTGTATATAAAAGTTTGGGTAATCTGAACATTAGCTACATAAATGAGAATAACCTCCCCTTATTTCTTTCACTTTGAGGAAGCTTTCTGTTTTGGTCGGACATTTTCATTTCACCGTAAATCTACACTGAAAATACAAATTTGTTTGAATCAATACAACTGAATGTTTTAACACGAAAATATCATAAAAGGTGTTCTTAATTGTGCTTGTGCATTATTTGAAATGAACTTAATTATTATTAAGCATACATTTTATGATATTTTTGTGTTAAAACATGCAGTTGTATTGATTACGGTGAAATGAAAATGGCCAACTGAAACAGACGGCTTCCTCAAAGTGAAAGAAACAAGGGGAGGTTACTCTCATTTATGTAGCTAATGTTCAGATTACTAAAGTTTGTATATACAAAAAATGGTTATTTCCTATAAGTCTAACATGATCAAAGGGGAACCACTGTTGACTGATAAATTATTTATTAATCTACTAGGAAAAAAGAAGACGGGGGTAAGGTTAGGGTTAGGGTTAGTTTAATGGGAAAATAAATAAATTTATCAGTCAAGAGTAGTTCCCCTTTGATAATGTTAGACTTATAGGAAATAACCCAAAAATTTAATAAGATAATATATATTTCTAATTATTTCTAATTGCTATTATAAATGTATAATTGAATTATTTATTTATTTATTCAATAAAACAATAAATATATTTTGTATATACAAAAAAATTTAATAGAATAAAAAATTCAGAACTTTGTACATAAAGTAAAAGTAAAGTCGTCGGGGCGGCCTAATGTTGGTGTCAGCCAGGCAGCAAGGAAGTCTATCCCCTTTTCACCAGCGCTAGACCAAGGAGATTATTTTAGCATCTGAGGTGGAGCACCATACCTACCATCAGCTCCTCACTTTACCGCACAGATCCCTGTGCTACTCATACGCTGAGTTGGTGAGGGTCGGTACTGAACCAGGAACCTTGTGATTCCTAGCCGAACGCTCTACCGACATAATTGTATATAAAATTTGTATATACAAATTAAGTTTGTAGATTAGTGATATCTTTATTTGTTAGACAATTTTAGATTTTGGCTATAAACATAGAGATATTTTATGGTTAAAGATGAATCCAAAGGAACATTACAGTGACTATAGTATGATATTAAGCCATTAGTATGACAATAGTAAGACATCCAGTTGTGGTGTAATGGCGAGCAAGCTAGTCTTGCAGATTGATTACAACTGAATTGTGAGTTTGATCCTTGCTGAATGCCCCATAAAAAAACAAAAACATCCCCAATGTTAAAAAGACCTTGTGTTAATCCAGTCTGGCTGGAGGTCGGGAATATATTTTTTCTTTAGTATTAGTATTTTAGTAAACATTAGTGTGACTATAGTATAATAGCAAGACATTAGTGTGACTATAATATGATAGCAAGACATTAGTGTGACTATAATATGATAGCAAGATATTAGTGTGACTATAATATGATAGCAAGATATTAGTGTGACTATAATATGATAGCAAGACATTAGTGTGACTATAATATGATAGAAGACATTAGTGTGACTATAATATGATAGCAAGATATTAGTGTGACTATAATATGATAGCAAGACATTGTGTGACTATAATATGATAGCAAGACATTAGTGTGACTATACCAAAAGATATATATTTACCCAACCCATTCAGCATGGGTAGGATTTGACACAAGGTCATAAGCTCACTATTCAGTTGTAATGGATCTGCAAGTCTAGCTTGCTAACCATTACACCATGATGTGATGCCATAGTATAATAGTAAGACATTAGTATGACTATAGTATCATAGTAATACATTAAATGAATGAGGAGAGGTTTGTCTTTTCATTATTAAAAATATATCCAATATAATGTTGTGAGTATTCTAGCTCAAGTCAATAGCCTACAAAAATTAGTTTTTTAAACTATGGCAAGGAGAAAAAAAATCGTTCTCTTTCTTTTTGCTTATACGATTCAAGGGAGATAACTCATGTTACCTTAGTCGCATGGCAATCAAATCAAAGTTGAACAAACGAAAGGAATGCTACCTTTTTCAAATTGCAACACACACACACAAAAGAAGAAAGAAAAAGAAAATGAAAAAGAAAAGCACTTTATCACTGAGTAATGGTTGGCATACTAGTCTACTACTGTGTAGTAAGTTTGATTTTCACAGGATTCCCCACAATTGTGGTCTTATGCCAGGATAAAGTAAACTTAGAGAATAACTATTCACTTGTCTAAGTGCTAGATTTTATTTATATAGTTCAAATACGAGAATAAATACAGGATGTTTCAGAAATTTGAGATGTCCAATTCCAAAAATTGATAGAGTTATGTTGATTATGAACTCGAAAAATTTGGAGGGGGGGATGGTGACCTTTTGTAATCTATTTTTGTTTGTAGAATGAGCTCTAGAGCTTTCCTACACCTAAAAACTGGTTTATAAAAGCTTTTAGGCCCAAGGAATCCAAAAATATCAAAATAGGCACAAAACTAACAATCTTTAAGTTATTAATGATTTCTGATTTTTTCATAGCAAGATCATTAAGTGGGAAAATCTCAATGTGGCACTGCATACAAGACAGTTTTTGTTAATTATTATTTAACATATATTGAAAATTTATTTGTCCTAAAAAGATAGTTTGGTTTTTGCTCAGAAACGAAGCTACAACATCAATTAAAATTTTGCCCTTTTATGTTTTGAATGTTTCCGTTTAGTTATTGAATAAGGACTATATAGAGAAAAAGTTGGAGTTGCATGATGTAATGGTTAGAGTCATAGGACAGGACTCATTGACCCAAGTTCAAATCTTGGACGAGGCTGTTTGCATTTCACATAGTGCTAATACCCTTGGGAAAGGTATATATCCAACTCTTCTCCCTCCAGCTATGGATAAATATTAGGGCAGTCTGGGCTCTTGGTATGGCAACTGGTCTAGAAGGAAAAATCTGAATTCAAACCTGTTGAACTATACTTAAAAATTGACCTTGTGTCACATCCTGCCTGTGTTGGTAGTGTTGGGTAAATATATACAGGGTGTTTCAGAAAAATCAATATCAATTCGTAATCTAAAAAATTGACCAATTCTTGTTCAAATGATTTCAAATTTTAACAGCATGTGCAGAAAAAAAAAAAAAAAAAAAAAAAAAAAAATTTGTTTAATGTTTAAAAAACTTTTCTTTTCTAGTGAAGGGTATTTCTATACCTGAAAAGAAAAAAAACCCATTAACCATACAATTTTGAGTTGTGGATAATTCCATATCAAATCATCCAGGACATGTCACCCACCCCCATCAGTTTTTCTGAAATTTCGTCCATGTGTGGACTATGTTAAAGTAAGGCGATCCCCAAAATTTGAGCTTCCAATTCCAAAAATTGGCTGAGTTATATCGATTTTAAACTTAAAAAATTTGGAGAGGGGCTCAAAAAATGGCAACCTTTTGTAATCTATTTTTGCCCATAAAATGAGTTCTAGAGCCTCCCTACTCCTAAAAATTGGTTTTATAAAAGCATTTTGGCCCAACAAATTTCTTTTTGAAACAGTAAAGGAATGTGTATGCTGAGGGTAAACAGTTTGAACATTTGAGGAGTCAATATGCTTATGATATGTTATTATTTGTTTTTCATTGCTATATATCTACTTTTGCAGCCTTTTGTGTGTGTTTGTGTGTGTATATATATATATATTAGTTTTTGAAAAAAAACTTTTCTACCACAGTTTCGGCGTTCAAGATACACCTTCTTCAGGATAACTAAATAAGGTGGGCTCTTTCCTTTTATATATACTTGCTCATAGGAAAGTGGGTGGATTTGGGCTGTTTTTATTTTGATTACCCTGTCTTTTTCGTGTTGACTTTAATTTATAAATTTAGTCATTTTTTTAGTCAGTGTCTTTTCCTTGAAGTAAAAACTGTCTGTCTGCGGATTTACAGATCTACTTCTGTAATGTTAATCTAATTTGTAATTCTGTCTTCCTATTCCAACTTTACTTCCTCTTTCTTACTCTTCTCTGTCTCTATTTTAAAAAAATACAATTGTAGTAATTTGTTTATTTAACTCTTAATTTTATATCTTTTTGTAAATAATATTTCTAGTGGTAGCTGGTACTTTGGTTATTGGTTAAAAGGGGTTATTCTTAATTATACATTAGTGATTTATTAATCCTATGTTTACATTTCCCTAAAGATTAATTTCTGTTTAAAAGGTTTTTCTTATCTGGGAATCTAATAATTGCCAACTAAATTTATAAATAATACATTATAAGATGCTTATAAATATTTCATTTAATACTTACTTAAAAGCTGTCTTCAGTTGTTATTAAGCTATGAAGTCACATTGTATTTATATAATTTGTAATTGACTAGCAGGACCTGTGAATATGCCACAGTATGATAATTTAACTAGTATAACATTTGATATATTTACTTAAGAGCTATCGCATCATAGTTCTATATGTAAAAAGTATAATAATCTTGATTTAACACTATTTTTTATGCTTCTTTACATTCCACTGAAACAGATTAGCATTATCACCCCCCCCTCTTTCTTTATCATCATTTTTTTTGTGTAGCATATCCTTTTTCTTCCCTTTCTTTCTTCACAATATGAAACCCTTGCCCCTACCAATTCTGCAAACTACATAGCTTCTCAGGACCAATGGGTGGGTGGGTGAAGTGACAAACGTACATAGAGAATAGCGTATTAATATAAAGATTGCAAATTGTCATTACACTATAATTAAAAGTTATTTCCTTTGAGAAACTATAATGATCGGTGAGCACAACATGTAGACTTCATACCAATATTATTAAATTGCAAAGCATATAGGAAATTGCTTTATTTATTCTCTAAGAATTATTTTAATACTATTGTACTAACAACAGTTTCACTGTGATGTACCACTTTGGCTGTGTTATGGTAACTAGCAAAAAAAACAAAAAACAAAAACACCCTCCAGGTAGTGTAAAAGACTTATCTTTATAGAAAAATTTAAAATCATACGATTTAAATATATTTTGTTTGGATTTCATACAATTAAATAAGGTGGGGGATGACCTAATAAAAAAATATTTCTCCTAATATATTTTAGGAAAAAATATTTTTAAAATAAATTCATCTAAAAGGTGAATAAGTATGAAAATCTTTGTGAAAATTTGACAATTTTTCATAGAATTTTAATATTTTCATGTAGTAATGATACTATGAATTAAATACTTGTTGATAAACTTACTTAATTCCTTAAATGACTGTAACGTAAGCAGTAATGTAGTTTCGGTTACAGACAAATAGAGACATGCAGATATTGGATTATATATATATATATATATATATATATATATATATATATATATATATATATTACTTGCTTATCACAATTTGTATGTTAGAATTTTCAGTCTGCAGACTTGAAATACAGTAGCCCATTGACTTACAAGTTTAATTCGTTCTGCTTATAACTCAATTTCCTTGTATATCAAATCAATTTTCTTCATTGAAATTAACTGAAATGCCATTAATCTGCTCCAGCTCCCCAAACATCCTAATTTTTTGTTACAGTCTTTTAAATGAGAAAAATAGCACATTGTATAAAAACATAATAAAAGTAAACAGAATGTAATAAATGTGCTGTAATATGTTTTAATGTTTATCTTTTTATGAATAATATTTTTCTTTGGTGTAAAAAAATTTGGAAACTTTAATGTTTTTAGTGAAATCATTAGCGTAACTCTCAACATAAAACAAAAAATTGACTGAATGACAGCTTGTAAGTTGGGACACTTGCAAGTCAAGGTACCGCTATATAAGAATTGTAAATTTGTTTTTCCTTCCCCCCTTTACCAAACTGAATGGCATACAGAATTTGTTTTTATAATGCATCAATGGTAATGCACATTGATACTTACCAACTCTAATCCAATACTGACAACCAAAAGGACAGTGAAATGAAGCAAACTATATATATATATATATATATATATATATATATATATATATAAGTAAAGAAATAACAAAAGACTTAGAGATTTTGCTTTATAGTCTATTTCAGGGAGCTTAGACAAAGTGTCTAACTCTCCCAACTCATTAAGAGTACACATTGAGCTCTCAAACTGTGACAGGTTTTAAAAAAAAAAACTCTTGTGTTGTAAGGAAGATTTCTTCTCTGGACTTTTGGATTATATATATATATATATATATATATATATATATATACAGGCACACACAAAAAGAAAATAATTTAATCTAAGAATAGAAAAATGTGTTCTTTTTTTCTATTTTAGCAGATCCCCAATTATAATGGTTAGATAGATATTCAAGGGCCAATAAGCCTGCATGGATTCATATTAGCAGATCCTCAATTATAATGGGTAGGTAGATATTCAAGAAGGGCCAATAAACCTGCATGGATTCATATTAGCAGATCCTCAATTATAATGGGTAGGTAGATATTCAAGAAGGGCCAATAAACCTGCATGGATCCACTGACTAAATTATACAGTTTTTTTCAAAACTACTGTGGGGTATTTTGATCTTTTGTCATCCAGGCCTCTTGCCCTAATTTACGCTATGTTTTAGAAAGCTGGCATCAGGCGAATTTCAGGCCCAAATTGGATATTTTCTGAGTCATGCTTTTCTCTCTTTTTTGTCGGCAAATTAATGTAGATATTTTACACCCCCTTGATATTTATAGAATTCAAACCTGTTAAACACTGCTTAATAAATTGACCTTGGGTCACATCCTGCTTGTGTGTAGGGGTTAGTAAATATGTATTGACAGGGCTAAATAAACATTCTGTAATCTCTTTGCTATGGGGAGGGGGAGAAGGAAAATATGAGTTCTTTTAAAGCAATAATAAACAAAAAACAATAAAAAGAAAATAAATAACAAAAAGAAAAAAATCTTATTATAATGGAGATTGTGTGTGTGTCTGTCTGTAACTGAAACTATATCAGTACCCAAATCACACTTCCCTTAATTATTTATGTCACATTCTCCATGATTTTATTCTTTATTCAAAACTCAAATGTCAATAAAATTATTTTACATTATTAATATTGTTGGCCTTATCTACATACTAATAACATGCAATTTAATTTGTATATACGCCAAAATAATGGTTTACAATTTTAACGGGAAGAATAATTTGCATATTGATATTAAAAATTTGATTTTTATAAATATATGCTTGCTATTTTTGATTTCTAATTGTTTAGTTTTATTTTAATAAATATGAGCAAAAATCTTGGGGATAAATCTTAAAAGAAATCCATTAACAAAAGGAAATAATTGTAATTTTATTCTTTACTTTCTAATTTAACTAAATAGCTAAATTAGGAAAATTTAGCAATGAAAGACGGGAGTGATAGAAAATGATGAAAGAGTTAGTTTCAAAGTGGTTCTATTTTTTCAATTGTACTGTTTCAAATCATTTTATCTGCATTCTTATTTAGTTTCAATAGCCTTTCTAATTTAATATATTTTATTATATTAAAACTTGAATACTTGCACCCAAAAGGTGCATATATTTGCTAGTAAAAATAATAAAAAAAAAAAAATATAGAAGAATAGATAAAAGCCAAAGCAATAAAAAAATTAATAAAAAAATATAAATAATAAAAAATAAAAATAAATAATAAAGAAAAAAATAATAAAAATAGATAATAAAAAATAAAAATAAATAATAATAAAAATAAAAAATAATAAAAATAAATAAAAGCCATAGCAATCAGGAGATGATTAATGCCAGCTCTTGAAAGCCATTGTTAAGAGCAGCTGAAGAAATCAGGATTCCTTGTCCATTGCATCCTATAAACCACAACCAATAGCAATGTGTGGTTAAAAAAAACCCAAAAAACAAACCAAATCAAACAAATAGCCGTTTGTTAGCAGCTAAAGGGTGGAAGAGACAGGGAAAGAAAGAGAAAAGCATTTGCAGACAATGTTCTTTATTTTCATGTTCTTATTACAAAAGAAAAGGAAAGACATTTTTTTTTTTGGTTGGCAATGAAGCAAATATTGATGTGATGATTGATGTGAAAATTGGTCGGATGTTTCAAGATGGCGGCATGAACAATGTTCGGCAGTGGAGATGTTTCTGTCAGTGTTTTACTGTATGATGGCACACTAACCCTTTTAACTCCATTAAGACATGAATACTACTCGAGGGTAATCCCAAAAGTAAGGTCTCTAAAGCGTTGGTTTGGTTTGGTTTGGTTTGATTTTACAGCATGTCAATCCTTGTTGGGTTATTTTATGCTGAAGACGATTTGTTATATCTATGCTTGATGGACAAGAGTGGACTTGAAAGTAATGGTAATGAAAGAGTTACTCTACATTCCTGAAAATTCCAGAACTGGAGCCTTACCACCAAATAAAGTTTAGTGTTATACCCAGTGAAGCCCTTGGAGGGGAAGAGGTCTAACTCCCTTTATAAGGGATGCAGTTAGTACATTCTAGGGTGGGTCAGGTGAATGGAGATATGCTCTATGTTATTAAGATCTTAATTGTCCAAAGAAGTCTTTAATTGATCATATGTCTCGTAGCCTGTTTTAAAGCCTCATATCTCCGTCAATTCTTTGAATTTACCAATTTCTTCAGTACCAATCTACACATCAACTTGAACAAAAAACAATAAAATGAAGATTTCAATTTTTGTCGAAAATATCTACAATAGCTCTAAGTCAGAGGTAATTTAAAGAATAAATGAGGCGTTTAGTTTGGTTTGGTTTATGGCATATCAACTTCAGTGGGTCATTTAATGCCGACAAAGTTTTGAAATAAATTCATTCTTAATAGATACTCAATGTTTTTTATAAACACATTTTACTAATTAACCCATAGATGGGACCCTAACAGGTACTATCACTCTGGGTTAGAGTGGACCCTCTGCAGAGATGCAGTCGGTGTATTCTAAAGCCCCATCCGACAGGGCTGAGGCATTTAGTAAAAGACCGACAGTTTTAAAGCTTCATATCTCTGACAATTCTTTGCATTTATCACTTTCTTTGGTACCACTGTACAAGAAATAACAATAAAATCAGGGTTTTAATTTTGTCAAAAATATGTACTCTAAATAACACTAAGGGGGTGTTTTAAAGCCTCATATCTTCACCAATTCTTCACTACTTGATATCATTGTAATCTACTGTTGCATAGGGTCAAATTTGAGTTGTAGTAGTAGTTGTTATTAGTAGTAATTAGTTCAGAAACAACATACACAAGTCGTATAGTCACAAAGGGGTTGTTTATTCCTTTCTAGGCTTGTGGGTTCTTTTTCAGAGAGAGAGAGAGAGAGAGAGAGAGAGGAGGATAAGGTCAAATTATTCTATCGTAAATCATGTTTGGTACTACTCTGCGAAACCCATACGGGGCTCCGTCTGTCTCTTACGAAGGCTCAGCTAATTTTTCTCTTCTTCTGTCTCTTGTCCCAGGAGTGGGATGATCACCCAACTTCTGCTCCTCCGCAGAAACTAGAACTTCTGGTTTTATTTTTAACTTTAGTTCCGGGATCATTGGTCAGTCAGTGCATGGCACCCCGTTGAGTGTTTACCCTTCTAAACTTTAACCTTTGTTCTTATTCTTCTCTTTCTCCAGAAATCCGAATACAATTTTCTTTTCAATCCCCAAATTCCCTGTGGACCATAATAATTACACTACACTACACACCAACTTGTACAAAAAATAACAATAAAATCTGGGTTTTAATTTTGTCTAAAAAATAAGTACAATGAATAGCATTAAGTCAGAGATGATCTAAAGAATAAGTGAGGTGTTTAATAAAAGACCATTGTAAGAGTATTTTTGAGTTGTGTTGCTTACAAGGGTCTGTTAATAAATGCCTCAAATGTAGTAGTGAGATGTTGACTGTATAAATAAAAATGTATGTTATCAATCAGAGGCTCGGTATAGAGTTTTACACTCATCCCAAAACAATAAAAGCCAAATGTCTGTTAGCGTTTCAATTGTTAGTAGGTAGATCAGAGTTTGATCATTTCTGATAGGGTCAGCCTGGCGAGGGAAGTATTATGTTGAAAGACCCGAAACTTCCAGTGACACATGCATACTACATCACTGATGACACCTACTAGCGCCCCAAATGTAGGAATGTATATTTAAAGTTACCAATTCTCCAAAATGATCTTAAGAATACCAAATTTGACTTTGCTATTTAAATCAACAGAAATAGATAAAAACAAGTAATAAAGAAATGTTTCAGCTGTCATTTATAATAAAAACCCAAAACAAACAAAAACAAATGACAAAAACAAAAGACAAAACTTAGACTGTGTTAACACGGCAACAGTGAGTGTGTGGTGATAGTGGTGGTGGTGGTGGCTGGATACAGTCAGTGATAGTTTTTCCTCAGATTCTAACACAGTTGATGCTTTGGAAAAGGTGGGGAGGAAAAAAAAAATCAAATAGTTTAATAAAACAAATTAAGAATTCAAACAAGAATTGGAAGATCATTTTGTTTTATTTGCATACAGAGTTTAAAATGATTTTACTTATTCTTAAAAAATATGTGAAAGCATTTCTGCTGTTCAAGATTCATCAATTGTTTCCACCTTTTTATCTTTTTCTTGGGAGAGTTCAAGAGAAAAGAAAAGTCTTTAAATTTCTGTTTAATTTACTTGAGATGTTTGTACATGGTGCATTGTGCTTTCTGCTAAATTCCTGCTGCTGCTGCTTTGATGGGGTGTTTAACTGGTTTGAATTCAGAGTTTTCCTTCTCCTTGAGTGGTTGCCTAACCGTGGTTAAAGAGCCCAGTCGGCCCTACTATTTACCTATAGCTAAAGGGAGAGTAGGTGGATCATCTAAAAGTCTTCCAAAGTGAGATTTACCAAAACGATTACAGTCAACTTTTATAAGCATGCTAAATTACTTGTCATAATTGGGAGCCTTCTCAGAACTTCAAACCGAACCCTTTATTCAATCCACCAATGTAGACTGTTCTCATTCTGTTAACCATGACCGGGTACAAGTGTTAAGCTATGTTAACTGTTAACATTTATACCACCTCATTCCACCTGGCTAGAAGTCACATTCATTTTTCTAATCTACTCCAAATGATAGCCTTTGTTTAAATGTAATATTAAACATATTTAAAAGTCTATGATTTAAGGGAAATAACAAGTAACTGTTAAATGAAAAGGCCATTTTTGCCATTTTTTGAGAAATCCTTATAGGAATGGGGCTTTGGACTTTAAAAAAATTCTCAACCGGATGTTAAGAGTTAAGTATTCTAGGTTATTTTCACCCGTGGTCAAGATTGAACCTGCAATCTACAGATGACTGTCACTTATTTAATCCATTTGAGTCATTGTTCTCATTCCGTTAACCATGACTGGACACATGGCGTAATGGATATAGGTGTTGTATTAACACAGTTCTAAGTGACAATCACCTGTAGGTTGCAGATTCAATCCTGACTATAGATGAAAATAACCACAAATACTTAACATAGCTCAACACTTGTTGGTTGGTTAGTTGGATTTTATGGTATGTCAATTCTTCTTGGGTTATTTTATGCCGAAGATGTTTTGTTTTATTCATTCTTGGTGGGTATTCAAAATTTTAAAATCTATTTAACACATAGATGAGACCCTAACAGGTACTACCATTCTGGGTCAGGGTGGACCTGGGAGTAATGGTGATGAAGGGGTATGCCATACTCCCCAGAGCTCTCCATCAGATGCAGTTTAATGTCATACACAGGACATTAAGACCTTTAGCCATGGCTTTCTAGCACATATATCATAAAAAGAGTTGGGGTTTTGTCAGAAGGGCAATAGAGTTGGGACAATCATATAGGTGCCAGGGATTGACGTGACCAGCTGATTGAATGGAGAGGGCCTCTCTGACCACCCATCTAGCCTAAGTAAGGGCCAAAGTGGAGTGTTGCATGTCATGGACTGTTTAGCCACCAGGATTCCGTCCTAAGCATCACGAGTTGCTACCCACAGCCAACAGGTGGCCGCATTGGGGGAGATTTCACCCCTTTGCAGAGGTGCAGTCTGTGTATACTACTGCCCTAACTGACCTTTTGCGGTAATCTGAACATTAGCTACATAAATGAGAGTAACCTCCCCTTGTTTATTTCACTTTGAGGAAGCCATATATTCTGGTCGGCCATTTTCATTTCACCATAAATCTACAGTGAAAATACGAATTTGTTCGAATCAATACAACTGCATGAAAATATAAAATGTGTTCTTAATTGTGCTTGCGCATTATTTGAAATGAACTTAATTGTTATTAAGAACACATTTTATGATATTTTCGTGTTAAAACATGCAGATTACGGTGAAATGAAAATGGCCGACCAAAATATATGGCTTCCTCAAAGTGAAATAAACAAGGGGAGGTTACTCTCATTTATGTAGCTAATGTTCAAATTACCCCTTTTGCTACAAAGAATCTTTTTTTTTCTGTTTCAACCTCCATAAGGATCATCAAAATAATTCCAAACATTTTTACTCAAGACAGAAAGAAAAGTATTATCACATGCGGAGATGCTGATGCACAAAAATCTAAAAGGATGCAGTAAAATCATATCCATGAGTCCCAGTGTGTTTTTTTTTCTTCCCTCACCATTTCAAGCTAACTGTAGATACATTTCAATAGTTTCTTAGAAATTAATTACACAGGATAGATTACAAGGTAGGAGTTAGACGGCTTTAGTTATTTCCCCAGATCAAAAATGAAAACTCTACAATTTATTAAGAAACTTTAGTTGGGACCCATAAATTTTTCCGGAGACCCATTCAAAGCAAATTTGTGTGTCCCAGGATGCACTAAATCAAAAAGCTATCAGCATCACTGCACATGACAATCTAAATATTTTCAGTGTAGCTGAGCTTTGATATGAACTATGCTAGACTGTTGTGCATGTATGATGGATTTGTATAGGGACCGTAGATATTACTGATCCTCTCAATTCGCCGAGGTTTTTTAAAAATATTTAACTCGAGCAATAATTTTGAAAACAGATGAACAGGTTAATAGTGTAAAACACGACACCAATAAATCATCATATCTTCCCATGTATATATCATCATCATTATCATGGCATACCAACAGCAAAATCCCTTGGCTCTCTCTCTCTCTCTCTTTTTCTCATCTGATCCATTTGTTATTGTTAAGTCCTTGGTGTAAAAACGACATCAATAAATCATCATATCTTCCCATGTATATATCATCATCATTATCAAGGCATACCAACAGCAAATTCCCTTTTCTCTCTCTCTCTTTTTCTCATCTGATCCATTTGTTATTGTTAAGTCCTTGGTGTAAAACACGACATCAATAAATCATCATATCTTCCCATGTATATATCATCATCATTATCAAGGCATACCAACAGCAAATTCCCTTGGTTCTCTCTCTCTCTCTCTTTTTCTCATCTGATCCATTTGTTATTGTTCTTGGTAAGTCCTCTAGATGGCATTCACATTAGGACATTCCTTCATAATTCTTTATAAGCTTTTTTCTTGTTACTCAATCTATTTTTGTATTCCTTTGGTTTAGGTTGGTTGGTTGGTTGGTTTATTAATTTTAACGGCATATCAACCTGTCCAGGGTTATATCATGCCTAGCGGTTGGGTTGTTATACATATTGTGTATTCATATATATACATTTAGTAATTGGTTTTAACAATGTGTTAGCATTATTGGGAATCATACTGTATGCCATTGATTTGTTTCATGTCTATATTCTATGGTATAATTTTATTTCCCTCAAAAAGGAGAAAATATCCTCTATGTTAACATTTTCAAATAGGTCCTTCATATTGTTTGCTTTAAAATAATGTTTTCTGATGTGAGCAAAAATCTGCATTCCATCAATAGGTGTTTGACATGTTTCACATCGTGGTTGTTGTTCTTGTTTGAGTATATAAGAGTGTGTTAGTTTTGTATGACCAATGCATAAACGGGACATAATGACTTGTTCCTTTCTAGACTTCCTTAAAGTTGGTCTGCAGCCTCCCAAAGTCGGTTGTTAATTTGTCATGAATTTATATTATTTGCATTTTTCGGACTGTTGTTCTCATCTTTATAGTTATATACACGTTTCAGTTGATGTGCCATCCGGCCTTCTTCAGGTGTTTCTTGTCATAATCAGGAGCCTTCAGACTGAACCCTTTATTCAATCCACCAGCGTAGACTGTTCTCATTCTGTTAACCATAACTGGGTACAAGTGTTAAGCTATGTTAAGTATTCTAGGTTATTATCACCCGTGGTCAAGATTGAACCTGCAACCTACAGATGATTGTCACTTAGAACTGTATTAACTTAACCCCTATATCCATTACACCAAGTGTCAATGTGGCTGAAAAGTTGTGTATATAACAATAAAGATGAGGATAACAGTCTAAATGATACAAATTATCAAGTCTCAACTAAAAAATTCAGACAAATTGTCATGAATTATCCTTCTACTTGCTTAAGGGGCCGGTTTAGCTTAGTCGGTAGAGCGTTTGGCTAGAAACCACAAGGTTCCTAGTTCGATACCGGTCCTCGCCAACTCAGCATATGAGTAGCACAGGGATCTGTGTGGTAAAGTAAGGAGCTGATGGTAGGTGTGGCGCTCCACCTCAGACGCTAAAATAATCTCCTTGGTCTAGCGCTATTGAAAAGGGGATAGACTCCCTCGCTGCATGGCTGATACCGACATTAGGCCACCCCGACAACTTTACTTTACATTATATATATATACCCACAAGAGAATATATCAAACTACACAGAAGGCTATGGTATAAAGTGTCCAAGTTGTTTCATCTCAAACTAATAAAGCTAGCGATGAATTTTGGTATTAAAATATAATCATCATCATCATCATGTTGCTCTAGTAGCACAGATGTCCATAAAAATCTCTCGCCAACCGTCCCTATCATTCATTGGCTTCAGGAGGTCCTCTGTGCAGAGCTGATCAATGTAGGTCTTGGCCTGAGAGCTCAAACTAACATGCCCTTGTACTGGTTTCCACAGTAGAATGTCACTTATGGGTTCGTCCTTGCTTTTCCAGTAGTGTCCAGCATATCTTGTTCATCTCAAACAGATGGTTTGTGTTATAGGGGACAAGTGGTTGCACAGCTACTTATACAAAATCATTCAGCCATCAAAACCATAGCTTATTTTGTTACATTGTTACTGACACAGTTTTAGCTTGGAAGAATTCCCATTTTATTTTATCAGAGAGATCAGATTTCTATATAAACCTTTAACAGTTAGTGTACCAGGCTGCTAGCTCAAGCCAACTGCCCACAACCCTGGGTGTCTGTGTTATATTGACACATGGTGTAATGGTTAAAGTCATAGGAAATGGACCCGTCAAGCTGAGTTCAAATCCCGGACGAGGCTGTTTAAATTTCACATTGTACTAATACCCTTGGGAAAGGTATGCATTCAATTACTCTCCCTCCAACTATAGGTAAATAGTAGAGCAAAAGTACTGACACGATTACAACTTGGAATAATTCCTATTTTATCAGAGAGATCAGATTTCCATATGGTCATTAATCTGTCAATAGCAATCCATGATTTACCTAAGCGTATATTGAGGTATATAGAAATGGTCTACTAATTTCAGAGGCTTGCCATTTTGTTGACAATTGTGTTTAAATTCACAACTTTTCTCATTCCTTACCTCCGCTTTTCTTCTGTCCCTATTGGTTATTGTTCTTGGCAAGTCTTCTAGATGGCATCCAGTGTCTGCATTGAGCTGATGAATGTAAGTTTTTTGCTGGTTGGCCAGCATTGGTGTGTCCATGTGTAGGAGTCCATAGAAGAACATTGCTTAGGAGGCTTTCATATTTTTCACCGTTTCTTTACCCCCAACGCCTAGAAAATTTGCACTAGATTATAATTACTAAAAGTAGCTTTTCATTCACTCTCATCATCATCCTTGTCAAGGCGTACTGATAGCATAGATTTATTCTTGATTTAGTGTTAGTCCAGAATATTGGATTGGATTCCTTACAATACAAAATTCTGGACTAACACCTGTATTACCATTCTAACACTCCCCATCTAGAGAGAAGAAAATCCACTACCCACCAACAACCACCCCTGCCCCTACTGACAACCTACTGTTTTCACCATTTTGAGAATGTCCATCATTGAAGCAAGAACTATATTCAAGTCCTGAAGAAGGTCTAATAGACCGAAACGTTGCATCGTCGACAATAAACATCCAGTTTCCATAACATCCCGTGTTTGTCTATCTTTTTCCATATATATATATAATATATATATATATATACACACACACACACATGGTGTAATGGTCATAGTCATTGGAAATGCACTCGTTAACCTGAATTCAATTCCTGGACAAAGCTGTTTGCATTTCACATGGTTCTAATACCCTTGGGAAAGGTATGAATCTAATTCTCCCTTCAGCTATGGGTAAATAGCAGGACAGACTGGACTCTTAAACTATGTAACCAGTCTCGGAGAAGGAAAACTCTGAATTCAAACCTGTTAAACTCTGCTTAAGATATTCACCTTGTGTCGTATCCTGCTCGTGCGGAGGGGTTGGTAAATATATATCTTTTTTTTTTTTTGTACAAAATAGAGTTATATATTTTTGGAACAAATTACCTAGTCAGATCAAAAGCAGCAATAGTGTAAAAATTTTTTTAGGATTAATTTGGATGATTTCTGAAAAAAAATGGTAAGAAGAAGAATTTAAGACAGTATTTTTGGGAACTATCGAATGAATTATTTAACAATAATTTGATCTGCAAATTATATTAACAGTGTATATGTTCTGTGCAAAGATTCGTGTTGTTCTTGTTAAAGGCTGATGTGAGAAGATAGAAAAAAAGGTGATACCCCAAGGAGATATAAATAATCGCAAACATCTACTCAATACTCATGGATATTCTGGACGTGTACCACAATTGCTTTTGTTTAAAATGTTTTCAAATACTTTCCATTTTAAAATGAATTAATAAAATAAAAAGTTACATAGTGGTAAAAATATTTCCTTGAAAAAAAAAAAAAAAAAAAAATTAGAAAGTGGGTGTGGGTAGGAATCGTCAATAAATTAAGAAACTCAGCAAATTATATAGTTTTTTTGTTTGTTGCTGTTTGTGCTAAGTAAATCCGATTTTTTTCCCAGTATTTAAATAAAACCGATTTTCTAATCCGTTTTTTTTTTAAACTAATTTTTGTTATCTTCAAGGTACACACGCTCGAATTATTAAAATTTAAAAAAAAATTCTTTTAAAGAATGCTTCAAATTGGCAGAGGAAGCAGTTTCGTACGCTCTTTTGATCTGCTTTTTTCGGGAAAATAAACTTATTTTTTATAAGAATTCTTAAATGTTTTTTTAAACCTCTAAAAGTTTAAAATTTAATGTAGGTTACTACTCTCATATCTTAAATCATTTTATGTTGATTTGCGACAAATAATGGTAAACAAAAATACAACGAATGGTGATAGACAAACCAAAACAAACATTGTCTGGTGTTACTTTAACCAGGAAGAGGAAGAGAAAGGACCTCTGAACTCAATTGTGTCAAAGAGAAAAAGTAATGTGTAATATTGACTTTGACCAAGAAATTCAAGTGTATAGGAAAATAATAATAATAATAATAATAATAATAATAAAAGGCTGTTTTTCTTACGGTAGTTTTTAACCTATGGAAAAAATGTGGGCTTGTTTCTATTATTTACTGAGTAATACGAGGTTTGTTAGAGTAACATAACGGGTGGGACGTGCACTTTTACATAAATAGTTACTTTTTTAAAACCAATTAAAACTTAAAGGATTGAATAAAAAAAAAAACTAGATCAGGGTCTGTACAGTACTAAACAAGACAGCCCTAGGGTAGGATGAAAAAAAAAAAGACAGATGATGAGTTGGATGTGAATAGCTTCAATTGATTATTTCCAGCTGTTGTTGTTGGTGGTGGTGATAATGATGATGCTGATTGAGAGAAAGAAAGAGAGTGAGTGAGAGTGAGATTAAAATCGATCATTCATCGGGTTTGTACTCGTTAATCCACTTAGGATTGATTGATGATGATGATGATCAATATGATGACTGATGGCATTGATCAGGGCCGGTGCTAGGGTCTCATGCCCACCCCTCCTATCTATGAAACGGGGAGGGGGTACTCTACTATATGTCAATTTTCATCAAGTAGTATAGTATTCAGTAGTAGGAAATATATGAAATCCACCCGTCCGGGACCTCCAAGTACGCACCGGCCCTGACATTGACTTATGAGCGTGTCGTTAGGAAAACTTTGATTTTGGTGTGTGTGTGTGTAACAGCGAGTGTGGCGTGGAACCGTGCAAAAAGAAGTGATTGGAAGAGAAAGAGAGAAAATAAAAATAAAGCAAAAAATAAATAATTAATTGAAATAATAATAATAATAATAATAATAATAATAATAATAATTCAAAATAAGAAAAGGTTGCGTAAATTTATGTATCTAAGAAGGAAAAAAAAAGATTGCATATTTCTAAGTAACAGTAGTAACTTTGCACTAGCAGGTGGTTCTTGCCAAAATTCTTTTTTTTTATGTAGTCTACGAAATGCACATATCACGAAATAAGGTTTCAATTTACAATAAGCTGATTCTCAACTTCAGTGATGAAGGCTAAAAGCTAAAGTGATGTAGTAAGTAGTGGTGAGACTGAACTACTACTACTACAACTACTAACTAAACTGGGCTATGAATGTGTGTGCATTCGGCTTACCAAAATTTCACAAAAGCTGTCGCTTGTAAAGGACAAGGCTGGTCTGGATAGAGCTGACTACATGCCTTGTCTATTGCCATCAGTCCAGCATGTTCAAATCTATTTACGTCATCAAATTCACCATCCAAATTTTCCTTCTCTGTATCTTCTGTGTCCACCTGCGCCATGGCTTAAATTTTTGTTACGTATTCAGTTTTTTCTCTGGAGTGATCTTCTCGTAGATTGTTTTGTTTAAGCAAAACGCCGCTAGAGGTCGCGGTTAAGCCTATATTTGTCATTTCCGGCGCAGTTTCGTTCATGCAGAACCGGGCAATTTGTCAATTTTGAACAGTTTTGGCTGCATACTGAAGTTTGTTTGATTTTTAGGTTTAGTTTATTTAGCTTTTGATTTAAATTGCATAAATGAAAATTTGAAAAATAGTGTCGCAAAATCTTCAATTATTACCTAGGCTTTTTTTGTGCTTTTTGGCTGTAATTTTAATTTACGATAAGATAACATCGAAATGCATCTTAAGTTTTAACTAATAATTTATTCTTTTTGTAAACGTTTACGGAAATTACGTTGTCTGTTTACCCGGTTTGGAGAACCGACACTACCGGAAATCATTATCACGTGACATAATGTGAAAAAAGTGTCCACTAAATAATCTCAAACCCAATTCGTCATCAGTGAACTTTTTAAACAAAAAATGGGAACAAAATAAATCTGGTATCTGTTTTTTTCATGTTAGCTTAGAATGAATTTTAAAATCGATATTAAATGATTGGAAAATGCTTTGATTGCAAAAATGATTGTTATTAAATATGAAAAACCTTAACGAACATGAATGGACTTCAGTTGAAGAGTTGGGTGTTAGAGAGTAAATAACCAGTCGGTGGTAAATAAGTAAAAACAAGCACAATGAAAAAAAATGGAGCATGGTTGTTGTACAACTAATCATTCTATCTTATCGGACTGTTTTATAACAAAACACATTGAATTTAACTGTGGGAACTCGTTAACCAAGTTTTTAAAACCTTAAGTGATGGCCGGTTTGAATAAGTAAGTGCAGTGTTGATGAAAGAAATCAAAATGAATACAAGCATAAGTGAAGATTCAAGGAGTTGTAGCGAAGCGTATAATGAGGAGGAAGAAGAAAGCCCAGACTCCGACAGAAGACTCTCTCTAGCCTTTAATCAAAGTCGACATACGGAGAAAATACAAGCTCCAGAAATTGTTACACAGACATGGAGAATGAAAGAAAGAGTATGTATGGATTAATGTCTTTTGTTTTGCTGTTTTGGTTTTTGGTAATAAAAGAAGAGATGATGTCACTTTTTAGTTTGTTGGGATGAAGAAGGACGAACGACGCTTCTCTTCTTTTCGTTGGTTTTATAAAAAGAAGGAATTGTAATATAGAAAAGGGGCCGATCATTTTTAGGGTTTTCTTTTTCTTTTTAAAATATCCCATTATTGAATTTATTATTCAGTTTGATAAATTTAACAGCTCTGACATTAACTTCACAATTTTAAACTTG
Organism: Doryteuthis pealeii; assembly: GCA_023376005.1. NCBI lineage: Eukaryota > Metazoa > Mollusca > Cephalopoda > Myopsida > Loliginidae > Doryteuthis > Doryteuthis pealeii. The sequence continues at coordinate 43,965,919 of CM042154.1, read as the reverse complement.
CATTAAAATAAAATAAAAACAAAACAAGAAACAAAAATTTCCTTTTAACGACCTTTATCAAACTTACACGTGGGTTTCTTTCTAGCGTAAGATGTGTAAGACAGTATTGAACCCCTTTTTTTTCTTTAAAATAAAAAAGAAAGGTTTATTTTGTGAAATTTAACCTAAACTAAACTAATATAAGTGGAAAGCTTTCTATGTCAAACTGCTTGTATTATCGTTTTTTTATATATATTTTTACCCAACAAATATATGTATCATGTGAATTAAAACCTGACCCTCATTTTTTTTGTCGTGTAACACATAAAAATAAATCACAATACTGCAAAAGAAGCTATTAAATTTCAACACAATAAAGTTTGAAATTTAAAGTTTTCTATGTCTATTTCATGATTAAAGTATTTAGTTGTGAATAGAAATGTTTAATTATCTTTGCATTTGATAACATAAATTAAATCGCATATTTTTCAACTCGATTAGTGTCGATATTTTTTTTTTTTTCGTCAGGTGATTTAATTTGAGGTTTATTTTGTTTTTGGTCAGGTCAAATTTTGTCATGTTTTTTTTCTCGGGTCTCTTAGGATATAAATTGTTGTCCTTTCTGTGAATTTAGCGATTTTATCAAGAAATTCAGTTATTTCTTAAATTATTGCCAAAAATTATGTTTGAATAAATCGATACACAGCCATTTCGTACTTTTAGTGTCAGATAGACAATTTAATTATTGTTTTGATCATTGTATTTTTTTTCTTTTGCTTACATGTTTATCATTCCTTTAAAATTTTATCTCATTATATTTCTACTTAAATTTAGTGTTTTATTTTAATTTATTTTCACCAAATGAGCCACGTCAGCCACTCGTACTTGCAACATAGACAAAATAATCACTTAAACCTTTTCTTTGATTTCATTCAACCGATTGAATTCTTGTTTAGATATATTTAAAAACAAAATAATTTTCACTTTTATTTTTTCTTCCTTAAGGCAGGGTTTGTTTTCATTAAAGAACTAGTTTAAAATCCGAAACAACTTGCGTAATGTATTATTTGTACCTACTGACTGTACGCGTGCATTTTTTTTAAATTTTAGGGGAGGGGTTCGGGAACTTAACTAGGTTAACCGCACAAGAGAAAAAGGGTCCTTGATCATGGTTTGGTTCCGAGCCAGTTCCCTTGTTTCCCGGGGAAGTTTGTCATAACAAGCATAAATCAATATAGATTTTTACATTAATAATATTGTAATGGATATGAGATAGACTTTGAAGTTTTTAGTTCATCACTAAAACAAGCTCGAGTTTTAATCATACATTCATTATGACAAATTATCATTATTATTATTATCTACGTAACCACCCCAGCAACGGTATATGATTGCCCCAACCCTATTGCCCTTATGGCAAGCCCCAACCCTTTTTATCATATATGTGCTAGAGTCCCATCTATGGGTTAAATAGAAAAACATGAGTTTATAAAAAAAATGAATATTCATTAAGAAGGAATTTTATTTCAAAACTTTGTCGGCATTAAATGACCCACCAAGGTTGATATGCCGTACAACAAAACAATATATGTGCCAGAAGGCGTTGGCTGAGGGTCTTTATGTCCTGGGAATGACGTTAAACTCTATCTGATGGTGAGGTTCCAGGTCTGGGGAATGTGGAGTACCCCTTCATCACCATTGCTCCCAGATTCATTCTGACCCGGAGTGGTAGTACCTGTTAGGGTCCCATCTATGGGTTAAATAGAAAAATGTATTTATAAAAAAGAATTGAGTATCCATTAAGAATGAATTTATTGCAAAACTTTGTTAGCATTAAATGACCCACTGAGGTTGATATGCTGTAAAACAAAACAGACCCCCCCCCCGCAATGTTGTCCCCCAGTTAACAGAGGTAAATTTGTCTCTTTTTATTAGGTCACATCACCACTGTGATGGTTGTTTTCTGCATCTGGCAAAGTTCTTCTTGTAAAAATGGTTGACATAGTTGGTATGTCTAATTAAAGATTTTTCTTATTCAGATATGTCACTCTCTCACTGTCACAGGATTTTACCAAGTGTGATATTTCAATTTGTGGAGTTATTTGCTGCAAATGAAAGATTTAATGCTGGTATTCTTTATAGACATCAAGGGTTTACCAACGAGGTTCTTTAGTGTTCTTGTTTTAGTATTTAGTATTTAATAATAAAGTATTTAATATACTAATATTTAATGTACCATAATTTAGTATTTGAAAGTATTTAATAATAAAGTATTTAGTATTTGTTCTTGTTTTAGTATTCTTTAGTGATATTTCAATTTGTGGAGTTATGTGCTGCAAATGAAAGATTGAATGCTGGTATTCTTTATAGACATCAAGGGGTTACCAACAAGTGTAAAGGAATTCACCTTAGACTAGATGGAAATATTGAAGCATATGTAATATTTAATGTGACCCTGTGAAGTGGTTGGCTGGGTTAAATTAACATGAACCATAGTGGCCAGTTTTGGAGAAGTGACTGTTGAGGGTGGTAGTATTAATTTTGGTTGGGGTAGTAGGCCTTGGTGGTCATCACGTTGTCGGCTGGCGCTGTAGAATACACAGATTGCACTTCTGCAGAGAGGTAAGACCCCTCCCCAATGGGGACACCTATTGGCCATGGGTTGCAACCTGTAATGCCTGAGGACAGGATTGTGGTAGCTAAGTGGTCTGTGACACAGCTATGAAGTGGTTGTGTGACATGCAACACTCCACATTGATCCTTGTATGGGCTAGATGGGTGATCAGAGAGGCAAACACCCACCTCTTTTTATCATATAGGTGCTGGAAGACAGTGGCTGAGGGTCAACCACCAGTATTTATTAAGCTAATGAAAATTATTTCTTAAATCATATATATATAAAAAAAAAAGATATGGTATTAAATAACTCACAAGGGTTGATATGCCATTAAACCAAACAACCAAGTAAACCACTTGCAGTGATGTTGATACCTTTTTAATTTTGAATGAATCCCTGGGAAATTTGATGGGTCCCAACTAGTTTCTTAAATAATTTTTTTTATCTATGAACAACTAAAACCATCTAACCCCTATCTTGTACCCATGGTGTATGATTCATTTCCAAGAAAATATTGAAATGTATTTACAGTAAGCTGGATACAATTTTACTACATCCTTTTAGATTTTTATATGTCAGTGACACAGGATGCGTACCTATCAGCATCTCTGAACTTGGTAATCAGTTGGGCATTTTTTTAATTAATTTCTCCACTTAGTGGTATGTGCAGGATATGACACAAGGTCAGATTTTAAGCAGATTAAATCTGGTTTGAATTCAGAGTTTTCCTTCTAGACTGGTTGCCTAATCAAGACTAAAGAATCCAGTCTGTCCTACTATTTACCCCATCTCATTAGTAAATATCTGTGCACCAATGTTGTATTGCTTTTTACTTATATTGTACTTATCTTTTGTTTTCTTGGCCAGCTTGTCTACTCTACTATGTGGCCTCTTCTTCTATGCTGGTTGGGTTGGCTATAATCTATTTGGGTTGGTTCTCTCTGTTCTTCTTTTCTGCTGTCTTAGGACTTCTTCATCTCTATTTGAACACAAAGATTTGGATATTTTTCAGACATCTTTATTTAACCCAAGTTAACGATCAGGCATGGAAGAAATAGCCATCTTGGAGACCTGTCTGCCTCCTCCAAAAACCAACAGCTAACTCCCTAAATTCCAAGTCCGCCTCCTGCTCCCACGGACTGAACTGACCAATCAGAATAGCCACAAGGTCAGCGAAAGGCCAAAGCCCTGTAAATTCAGAATTACTCTTATTTTTAAATTATAAGTAAAAAAAAAAGTATATATAAAGTCGGTAGGGTGCCCTATTGTTGGTATCAGCCAGATAGCAATGAGTTTATGAGGGCTGGTATCGTACATGGGCTAAGTTAGTGAGTAAAAATATAGATATTCACCTTGTCACCATAAAGATAGCAGATATTCAATTGAATGAAATTGCACTTTCTAATTCTATAAAACTAGAACAATTATCTAATTACCAAGAAAAAAAAAATTTAAACACATTTTAGCACAATTATTTAATTTTTCACAGGTCCCATAACCTGGTTTGTTTGTAAGGACGCTATTCATGTAACATGTCTCGAGTAGGAATAGCCTGGTGGAGCCCATCCCTCTCCAGGTCTACAATTGGTTTGAATTCAGTTTTACTTGCCGTACCAGCTGACCTTTTTACCTATAACTGGAGAGAGATTAGTTGGATCCATACCTTTCCCAAGGGTATTAGCTCTAAGTGAAATGTAAACAGTCTTGATTTGAATTTGGGTAGCCAAGTCCATTTCCTATGATGGTAAACCATTATACCCCGAGTGCTTCCAATAAAGGAAACACAAGCAGAGATGTTGATAGGTATGCGTCCTGCATCTCTGACGCACGGAAATCTAAAAGGACGCAGTAAAATCATATCCATGTGTCCCAGTGTTTTTCTTTTTTCTTCCTTCACCATTTCAAGCTAACTGTAAATACATTTCAATAGTTTATCGGAAATGAATTATACAGGATAGGTTACAAGGTAGGAATTAGACAGCATTAGTTGGGACCCATTAATTTTCCCGGGCACTCATTCAAAGCAAATATGTGTGTCCCAAGACACACATATTTGCTTTGAATATCAGCATCACTGCACAAATATAAAATTTAAAAAAAAAGATGCTATTTTTAGTGGCAGTTGAACCTGCACTCCAAATTGTTCCTCTATATTTTATTTATTTATTTATTTATTTATTTTTTTTTTGACATCATTTAGATCAGTGTTGATTTGTTTGATTAAAAATGACCTTTTGTTGCTTCCTTTTAGTTTATATTCTTTTATCTATTCAGATATTATCTTAACTTTTTTTTTCCTTCTTGATAAATTTTAAAGCTGAAGAAACACATTGTCTCTCAATATTGCTTTAATCATCTTGTCCATTTTTTGATCCTTTGATTTAATGACAAAAAAGTAGAAAAAGAAATGGAACTTTGGTAGCCAAGGGGCTACCAAAGTTCAAACCCTACAATCAGTGATACTGATAGCTTTTTGATTTAGTGGGTCCTGGGATGCACATATTTGCTTTGAATCAGTCCACAGGAAATTTGATGGGTCCCAACTAAATTTTCTTAATAAATTGTAGGGTTATTATTTAAGATCTGGGGAAACAACTAAAGCCGTCCAACTTCTACATTGTAACCTATCTTGTGTAAATCATTTCTAAGAGACTATTGAAATGTATTTACAGTTAGCTTGAAATGGTGAAGGAAGAAAAAATAAAAACACTGGGATGCATAGATACAATTTTACTGTGTCCTTTTAGATTTTTATGTGTCAGGTACGCAGGATGCTTACAATGATTGAGCTCATTGAGCTACGAGTGCCTCCTAATAGTTATTTATTAAGCTTAGCTTTATCTTGACACAAGGCCAGAAGTATAGAGCACCCAAACAGGATAATTACTCAGTAATAATGATTTCTGAAACCTATTTACTATTACTCTGTGACAGCCATCAACATTTATTACTGGCCTTTGTTGAGTCTCACCCTGTTAAAAGGGCTTAGAATATGCTGATTACACCCCCTACAGAGGGGTAAAAAAATCTAATAAAATGGTGTCCTGGTATGACACTTAACTGCATCTGTTTGTGAGTCACCCTTCATTGCTGTTGTCACTGTGAGGTCCTGGGTATGACGTCAAACTGCATCTAATGGTGGAGCTCTGGGGAGCGTGGAGTACCCCTTTATTGACATTACTCCCAGGTCCACTCTGACCTGGAGTGTTAGTACCTGTTAGGGTCCCATCTATGGGTTAAATAAAAAAAAAACTGAGTTTAAAAAAAATTAGGTTTAAAAAAATTGTTGAATACCCATCAAGAATGAATAAAACAAAATGTCTTTGGCATAAAATAACCCAACAAGTGTTGACATGCTGTAAATCCAACCAACCAACATTATTAGCATTAGATATGAATACTTGAAACCATATAACTGAGTGCAAACAAATAGTTATTATTAAATAGGAATAGTTATTTGAAATGATAGTGCAAAAAAAAAACTGACCTTGCTCTAAAATAATCCAATAATGGTTGACATGCTGTAAGACTAACAAATCAAACTTTGTTGAGGAGGGACTATTTAAACTTATAATTTAACTTTAAATATAGGAATCTATTAATCCTTTGCCTACTTTAAGCAATTGACAGCAGCTCTCCCACCACAAGCCGCTGGCAGCGGTTCTCACACGTATCACTTATTTACATTCAAAAATCACTACTTGTACACACCTGCCATCTTTTGTTTTGTCTGTGAACCAACCCGTAAAATATTACTTGATCCTTTTGCAATAGGGAACCAGTTTAATAAAATAATTTGGTAGGCAAAGAGTTAATGCACTGTTGATTTGTTAAATGTGATCTTACAACTAACACTTTAATATGGTGGTCTCTCATTTATCAACAACCAACCCCTTGATGATGTAACACAAGGTCAGTTTTTAACTCTTTGCCTACTTTAATCTGCTCACAGCGGCTCTCTCTCCACTGCATACCACATTTAAGCAAAGAACAAAAACTGATGGTTAATTGATTATAATTGGGCAGAAGGACTCGGATAATAATAATAATAGGACTTTATTTGAATAGAATGAGTTCTGAGAGGAATAGATAGTAAACTTTGAAATATCCTGTCATACAGGTAAAAAGTACCAAGAAAATTTGGTACAGCCGTGGGGGAAATTTGGTAGGCAAAGAATGTTTCTTCGCATGTTGTTAAAATTTGAGATCATTTGAATGATTATTAGTCAAGTTATTAGATTACAAAATGGTACTGATTTTTTTTTTAAACACTGTCATGAGCAGGATGTGACACAAGGTCAATTTCAAAGTGGAGTCTAACAGATTTGAATTCAGTTTTTCCTTCTTTTAGACTGGTTGCCATACCATAGTCTGCCCTATTATTTACCCATAGTTGGGGAGTGGAGAATACTTGGATTCATACCTTTCCCAAGGGTATTAGTGCTATGTGAAATGTAAACACTAGTCCAGGATTTGAATTCTTGTTGACATGTCTATTCCCTATGATGACAACTGTTAGGCCATGATTAGCCCAAGTTTAATGTGTTATGACTTTTGGCACAACTGACAATACATGTGTCCTGTTTGTAAAAATTCAATTAAAAAAAAATTTGTTTTCTAGTTTTTACATTTTCTTATTTTTCTTATCTGTTTGGTGACAATGCATTTTTGTTTCATTATCTGTAAAACGTTTGTTGTAAATTTATTTATCGATAATATTTTCTCAGGGGACGAGAAAGTTGCCTAATAATTCTGTACATGTATCACGGAAATTATTTTGCCATTTTTGAAGCAAACAGGACTCCCCTGTCTGAATACCATAGAAAAGAAAATTCTTTTGAATGGAAAACAAATTTATTTTTGAAAGAAAATTATTTTTCATTTTTACAAGTCGGCTGGAGCTATAGAATATGCCAACTGCACCTCTGCAGAGGAGTAAGACTCCCCCCAATGGTGCCACCTGTTGGCTGTGAGTGGTAACCCATAATGCCTGAGAACAAGATAGTGGTGGCTGAGTGGTCTGTGACCCAGGTACTAAGTGGTCCTGTGACATGGAACACTCCACTTCGGCCCTTACTTGGGCTAGACTCATGTTCGGAGAGTTCTATCTGATTAATTGGCTGCTCATGTCAAGCTCTAGGAACTATATGATTGTCCTACCCTTATTCTTCAAATTGTTCTTATGGCAAACACCCAACCCTTTTTATTATGTATCTCATTATAATAGAGATTGTGTATTTAGTCTGAAGTCTCAATTAAGAGCCCTCTGCAAGAACTAGCTTAATTGCCACCTGATAAGCTAGTTCTTAATAAATTAACAGGCACAGATCTTATTATAATAGAGCTTGCGTTTTTCTGTCTGTAAGCAAAACTATATTACTATTAAAGTCACAATTCCCTTACTTAAGTCACATTCTCCATGATTTTATTTTTATTTAAACCTCCATTATTAATAAAATGGTTTTACATTATTAATACTGTTGACCATATCTACATACTAGGATATTTACCACGTACCCCATGTGTACAGGTTAGGCACAAGGCCCTATTAATGTGGGACCACCCACAAGCCGTGACTCCTGGGTGGCATGTGCAAAAAAATGCGTTGATCCTGTCGACATTTACCCCCAAGCAATAAACCTAGCCCTGGCCCTTTAAATCAATGGGACAGGTATTGCCTGGGGGGGATGACCCCCTAGGATCAACGATGTTAACTTGTACAGTCCAGGGCCGAAGCCACTGGAACCCGGCTCTGAAGAGCCACATCTACATATTAATAACATGCAGTTGTATTTATATATACAACAAAATAGTAGTTTACACTGTGAACGGGAAGGCTAATTTGCATTTTGATTTTAATGAATATGTGCTTGGTATAATTGATTTCTAATTATTTGGTTTTATTTTAATGGATATGAGCAAAAATCTTGGGGATAAATCTTAAAAGAAATCCATTAATAAGAAGAAATAACTGTAATTTTATTTTTTACTTCCTATTTTAAATAAATAGTTAAATTAGCAAAATTTAGAAATGAAAGACAGGAGTGATGGAATAGTAAGTTTAAGTTGTTCTATTTTTCGATTAAACCCTCCTCTGTTTCAAAACCTTTTATCTGCATTCTTATTTAGTTTCATTAGCCTTTCTAGAATATTTTATTACATTAAAACTTAAATACTTGCACCTGGAGGGTGCATATATTTGAAAATGTGCTTAATTTTGTTAGAACAAATTTCTTTTTGTATTCCAGATGCATTTTGAAAACAATGTTATTTACTTATTTGGTGAATTAGTGCTTTTTAGTCTTAAGTCTTATCAGTGATATAAAAATTATTGCAAGGACAAACAAACCTCTTCAACTCGTTTGTGCGTGAATTGCCCAAGAGATAAAACAATGCTGATAATGATATAACTTTTTATGTCTGTTTAACTAAGCAATGTCAGTTTTGCAATGAGACACACTAGTACCTTTTTTTTCTTCATAATTTTTCAAACATGCCAAAATGATAATTAAGGAGCCAAATTGAAGATGTAAAAACTGTTTTAATCTGAAAAATGTTAATAAACCTGGGGTTTAGAATCCCCCCCGCCACACATATATATATATATATATATATGCATGTTGAATTAAACAAAAGACACATCTGTTTAACAATTTTATTTGTGATTTTTTTCAAGTTTTCTGGCCAACTTTTTAATATTTGGGTGGAATTTGTAGATTAGTCCACCAAAGTTCATGTCTCGAGTACTTTCGGCACTTCAAAGTGCTATCATCAGGGGTGATGTGTTCCAGTTTTTCAAATTATATTAATGGATGTGGAGGCTGGAAGGAGGAGAATTGATGGGAAAGGTGCTATAGGCATTTTAAAATGTGTGTACTGCATTGGAAATTAATTTTGTTTAATGAAAAATCACAAATAAAATTGTTAAACAGGAGATGTCTTTTGTTTAATTCAACATGCATAAATGAAAGAATGCTGCTCAAATACACACATATATATATATATACTAGCAAAAGTACCTGGTCCATGACCGGACTTATAAGAGAATATGATTTATCAAATTTAAAAAAAAAAAAGAGAGGAAAATGATTAATCAAATTTTAAAAATCGCTGATAATTCATATTGTACAGTGTTTGTTTAATTTAGGAAATATTTTTCTTTTTGTTTACTTTTAAAATATATTTTTTTCAAAACCTTTTTGTATATATGACAAAAACTTAAATTCAATTGCTTGTTGCGTTAAAGTGGTAAAAATAAATTTGTTTCGTTTATTTTTTTTTTTACCCCTAAAAATTTAAAGGAGCTATGTATTAAATTTCCTTATTTATTTAGGTCTGTCAGCTGGGACTGTATAATACGCCAACTGCACCTCTGTTGAGGAATAAGAATTAGATATTTACAATTGTCTGTATTCCATTTTTTTTTTTTGTTTGTTTCTAATAGTGTTTTATTTATCTGTTTATTTTCTACAACTCTTTTGTACATACAAATTTATCAGTTTAATTTATTTCCTTCTTTAACCCCGAAAAGTAACTAAGTAGCTAATAAGTAAACATTACCTCATTTTGTGTATTTATTTAATAATGTTTTTCATGAATAGTTTCTTACAAAAAAGATTTTAGTTATACTGATTATTCTAAAATGAAAGTATTAATAAAAAAAGTTATTGTTAAAAGTTTTCATTTGATTTGTTATTTAATTCGCTGTAAAAAATAATTCAATGTATGAAAACACATACAAATTACATATTTAGAAAGATTATTTTCTTTTCTTTCTAACCATATAAATATTTTAAAGATTGGATCATAAATAGGCAAGAGATTCCGAGCTGAATGACATAGACTGCCATTTTGTTCACTAAACTGCTGGTATCGCTATAATAGAAAGCAGGCAGCGAACAATATTTTATTAGCAGCAGGAGCTTGTATACGGACAGTTCTGCAAATTGGTTGATTTTGGTTTAATTAATTAATTATATCTCTTAATCAGTAAAAAATCAATAACCACATTTAGCGTGTTTCTTAGTTAGAAAGATATTAATGTGTATGCAAGGTTTTGAATTTGAGTGACCTCCCGTTTTGAAGTTATACGTTGACATGTACATATCAAACTTCCTTTTGTATAGAGATATATATACAGAGATGCTGATAGGTACATGTCCTGCATATATATATATATATATATATATATATATATATATATATATATATATATATATATACACACACACACACACACAGATGCTGATAGGTATGCATCCTGCGTTACAGATACACAAAAATCTAAAAGGATGCAGTAAAATCGTATCCATGCGTCCCAGTGTTTTTCTTTTTTCTTCCCTCAAAATTTTAAGCTAACTGTAAATACAATTCAATAGTTTCTTATAAATAAATTATACAGGATAAGTTACCTACAATCTATTAAGAAACTTTAGTTGGGACATACATTTTCCTGGGGACTCATTCGGAGCAAATACGTGCGTCCCAGGATTCACTAAATTAAAAAGCTATCAGCATCACTGTGTGTATATATATATGCCCATGGTGTAATGGTTATCGTTGTAGGAAATGGACTCGGCGACAAGTTCAAATCCTGGACGAGGCATAGCGCTAATACACTTATTATCACGTATGTGTTTGAGGGTTTCGTTTGAATTCAGTTTTCTTTCTCCTAGACTGGTTGCCATACCAGGGTTAAAGATACCAATCTGCCCTACTATTTACTCATAGCTGTATGGAAAATAGTTGGATTCATATCTTTTTTTTTTTTTTTTTTTTTAGTGGTATTAGCACACTGGGAAATCCAAATAGCCTCGTTGAGAATTTGAATTTGGGTAGCTGAGTTCACTTCCTATGACAATAACCATTACACCACGAGTGCTTCCAATAAAGGAAACACAAATATAAAAAAAATACTATTTTTAGTGACAGTTGAACCTAAACTTCAAATTGTTCCTCTATTTGTTAGACACTGATGTTGATTTGTTTGATTTTAAAAAAATGGCCTTTTTAGTTTGTATTCTCTTATCTATTCAGATATTATCTTATTAACTGTTTTTTCTTTTTCTTTTTCTTGATGAATTTTAAAGTTGAAGAAACACCTTGTTTATCAATATTGCTTCAATAATCTCAGCTTTTTTTTTTATCTTGATCTTTTGATTCAATTGACAAAAAGTAGAAAAAGAAATGGAGAACTTGATTCTTTATTAGAATTACTTTTATCAAAATAAGGCAACAGTTTTTAATTATATCAGCACTCAATCTTTTAACCTTATAAAAATTTTTTTCTTATTTCCTTTCTTTCATTTTTTTTTCTGTATTCATTAATTTGTTCATTTTATTTTCAAATAATAACAGTCTTTATATATATATATACTAGCAAATATATGCACCCACCGGGTGCAAGTATTTAAGTTTTAATGTAATAAAATATTATATTAGAAAGGCTAATGAAACTAAATAAGAATGCAGATAAAAAGATTTGAAACAGTCGGGTATAATCGAAAAATAGAACTGAAACTTACTTTTCTATCACTCCCATCTTTCATTGTTAAATTTTCCTAATTTAACTATTTAGTTAAAATAGGAAGTAAAAAAAAAAAAAAATTATAGTTATTTCTTCTTAATTGATTTCTCTTAAGAATCTGAGATTTTTGCTCATATTAAGATAAAACCAAACAATTAGAAATCAATAATACTAAGCACATATTTATTAAAATCAAATTTTTAATATCAATATACAAATTAGCCTTCCCGTTCACACTATAAACTGCTATTTTCTTGTATATATAATTACAATTGCATCTTATTAATATGTAGATATAGTCAACAGTATTAATAATGTAAAACAATTTTATTAATAATTGAGATTTAGATAAAAATAAAATCATGGAGAATGTGACATAAATGAGTAAGGGAATTGTGACTTGAGTAGTAATATAGTTTTGCTTACAGACAGACAAACACACAATCTCTATTATAATAAGATTAACCAACACCTCCAAATGAACAGTTTCTTTTTCTGTTGCCATACAACATTATATTGCTATGCTTGGCAGTATTGTAATCACAATATACTCGTTGCAACTTTCACTATTTCATGCCCATTGACAATCTTTTATTAGTGTAGATCATTGTTCTTGGTTAGTATCTTCTTATTCATCTTAAAAACGAATATATATATTTACCAATCCCTCTGCATGAGCCAGATGTGACTCATGATCATTTTCTTAAGTAGAGTTTAACAGGGTTGAATTCAGATTTCCTTCTAGACTGGTTGCCTAACCAAGGCTAAATAGTCCAGTCTGCTCTACTATTTACCTATAGCTGGAGGGAGAATATTTGGATGCATACCTTTCCTAAGGGTATTAGTGGTATGTGAAATGCAAACAGCCTTGTTTAGGATTTGAACCTCGGTTGCAGAGTCCATTTCCTAATATGATAACCATTACACCATGCTCCTCCTATTGTAGTATAATTTCTTTTAGAATACAGCTAGTAATTTAGGAATTCTGACCATTTAAATTTTATTGCAGGTAAGGGTTACCAAATGCTGAACGTTTTTAGTTCTTATTTTTCCGGTTCAGGTTTGCCTGCATTAAATGACTCACCAAGGTTGATATGCCGTAAAACAAAAAAAAGATTCAAGTAGTATTGGGAAATGAGAAAATAGAAATTTGATTTAAGGAATCCAATTGTAGTTTGATAACTTTTCTCATAACTACATTGGAAAAATAAAGTCTAAATAAAGTTTGGTTTTGGATTATTACCATGCTTTTAAACTGGGCTATTATATATACTTTAGTAAGATGATAGATCAAAATTGTAATCTTTTTGTTGTCTATAGCAATGATTATGGTTATATTATGATTTTTTTCTTTCAAATTCAATTTTCTGTGTATATATATATATATATATATATATATATATCTGTACATGAGTATTTTTGTGTATTCTAAGTTTATATATGATTTTTTTAATATTCACTGCAATTAGAATTTTATTTGGAAGGTTAATAATAGTTTTAAGTAGCCACCTACTGATTATTGTAATAAAAAGTATGTAATATTTAGTTATGTCTCATCTGTCTAAAATAAAACTGAATTTTATGATAGACCCTTTGGTGTCCAATTTAGTACACTTGGTATTCTCATAAAATATGAGCAGAGCTACCTCATGTGGCCTGTGATTTAAAAAGTTGAAAATAGATCTTATTTATATATAGATTAATAAAATTTATTTTTATATTTATTTTTATTTTTTATTATTTCTATATTCTTGTTTTTAAGTTATTTTTATTATTCTTGTTTGTATTCTTTCTTTTATTTATTTACTTTTTATTAATTTTTTAATCATTTTTTTCAATATATCATTGATTTATACTCTTATTATATTTTTATTTAACTTTTCTTATGAAAAATGATGGTAAAAAGTGTCTTAATCCTTTTCTTGGGTGTTTTATTGAACTTTGGTCTTTTCTGATCTCCACCAATTTTCCATTATAAAAGGACATGTGCTTGGTTTTTGTATAAACAAACAAATATACAGACAGACATAAAGAATCTTTCTTTTATATACAAAACATATGCTTGTTTGACCCAATTTGATTGTTTTTTTTTCTCCCTTTTTACTCTCTTCACTATTTTTTATGTTTTTTATAATGTTCATTTTACAATGATATTTATGAACCAGCTCATTGATAGTGATAAATAATAATGAATAAAATTATTGTGTACAGTCCTCAGGTGCACTACAACTCATCAAAGGTGCATGTATAGTACATAGAATAATGTAAATGTCAGAAAAATGAACAGTGTATTAGTGATATGTGTGCGTGTGTATGGAGGTGGGATATCGGGTATACTGTTGGCAAATTTCAGGAGGCATGGAGGTTTTGAAGCATGCAGTATCTTGGCAGCTAACAACTGATGCAGGTAGTTAGTTCCATACTTCAATGTGGAAAAACTGTTTCTGAAAGTCATGAGAGCTGTGCTGCTTCCTGACTTTGTAGGCTTGCCCATGTGTGTTGGACACCTGGAAATCAAAAAGGCACTCGGGTTTCTTGTTGGCAAGATGGTTAATAATTTTGGGGGTGTTTATGAAGTCAGTTACCAGATGTCAAATGTTTTGATTGTATAATGTTCCAATACAAATAAAATCCTAATAACTTTAGTTGAAAAGAAAACTGAAAATTTTTATTAAAAAAAAATCAAAAACTATTTTAGTATACAAATGTTACTGGTTTTTATCGTCCGGCTGTTTTGTTTACTAACAAGCAAAAGCAAAATTCAGTTCCTTTTTGGGCTGGGGTGCCTAATGGTGTCAAGGTCCTATTTATCTTGTAATGTCACATGTACATAATGTAAATAATAGAACAATTTAACTATATCATATTTATTTAATTACAAAACAAAATTACATTAAGGACAGAAATAAAGATAAACAAATGATTATTATCCATAATAGATGTTCTAAGAAAATTACGGAGTTGCTTGAAACACAGTATGCACCGGGCCAATCTATGATTGTTAGTCCTCTCACTTAAGCAGCACGGTATCTCTATTTATATCAGATGGAGGTTGGCCATTTACATTCTCTGGCAATCGGTGTTCCAATTTGAGTGTTGGCAGTGACACTTTATTCGTAATTATGATATTTCAGACTGTTGTCCTCATCTTTATTGTGTATAAACACAACTATTCAGGCCACTATAATCTCGGGCACTGTTTTAGGTATTTTTTATTTATAATTTTAATTACCTGAAACAGAGCCTGAGGTTACAGTGGTCTGAATGTTGTATTTATACACGATAAAGATGAGAACAACAGTCTGAAATATCATAATTGTTTATATCAAACCTCATCTCAAATATACATGAAAATATACTTTATTCATATGACAGTTTATTTGGCAATTTGTATTGTTATTAATAAGGTACAAATGCAGAATAGCGTGCGAGAGATAATATTACAATCACATTTTACGTATAAATAGTATTAGATTATGGAAACTCCTGAAGTAGCCTAACACTCAAACAGAGATGCTGATAGGTACATGTCCTGCGTCCCTGACACACAAAAATCTAAAAGGATGCAGTAAAATCATATCCATGCATCCCAGTGTTTTTTTTTTTCTTCTCTCACCATTTCAAGCTAACTGTAAATACATTTCAATAGTTTATTGGAAATGAATTACACAGGATAGGTTATAAATTTTCCTGGGGACTCATTCAAAGAAATGTGCGCATCACAAGATGCACTAAATCAAAAGCTATCAGCATCACTGCTAAAACTAACCCTTACTCTTACCCTAATCTAGCGTCTCAAAGGATTCGAGTATTCCCGTGAAATGTAATGCTTTTTATATGTAATCTAATGATATTATCTCTTGTGCACTATTCTGCATTAGTACAATTAATAATACTAACAAATTATTGCTGTTTCAATTATGTATAGAATCAGACGTTTGTTTGGACTGAATCCAAACATTAAAGTCCAGTTTCATTTTGAGGAATTTAAATTTCTATTAGAATGACCTTTAGCCTTTCCAAAATATAAACTAGATTATATGAAATGTTTGTTTTTATTTTCTTAATTCTTGCAGTATGAATCATCTTTGTATCAATATAGCACAGATTTAAAAAAAAAAAAGATTTTGTTTTTGTATAATTGAATTGTACAGCTGCTTTTTGGGGGGAATGCTGTTTCTATTATGACTGGTACATTACCCTTAATGTTCAAAAACTATTTCATTCCTAAAAAATAATTATACACTGTCTCTACTAGGGGACCAACTGCAGGTGAACTCTTCAAACCATTTGCCAACACTAAAACCTATGACCTTAAATTTATCACAGGATCCTGTATCAACGATTGGAATACACTAACAAAAAAATTTCCAAACATTGATTTCACCAAAATGTCTGCTTACCAACTCAAATTATTTATCAAAAAAGAAATTCTTAATACGTATAAGTAAACTTATAACACGCTATCGCTATAATCAACTTTCAAACTATGTACCCCCCCCCAAAAAAAAAAAAAATTAACTGAGGTGTTCACTATTAGAATAGGCTCAGTCCTAATTAGTAATCATCCTCTACACATTGATACAACAACCAACATTACATTTTTTATTTTGTGTGACATTGTTTATATTGTGTAATGTGTGAAAATAAACCATTGTCGTCTTCTTCTTCTGTAATATACCCATTTATCTTCTGGTATATAATAAGAAGAGGATGTGGGTTCTTACTAGTTCTGCTTTGTAGGCGGCCATCTTATATTCCTTCCTTTTTCTGGGCTGGGTTGTCTGTGGTCATTTTGTTGTTAGCAATAAATAAGCAAGACTTATTGTTTTACAAGACGTCTTTATTCTTTATTAAAAACCCAAAGCCCTAAAGGGTTTTCAACTGCATGGTGAGAAGTTGGCATCTTAGGAGCTACGACCCTTATGTCTGCTTCCTTCAGCTAACAGCCTAAACTCAATTTCTGTTCTCACTTTTTCCCATTGGTGGAAGCCGGGGAGTCAACTAAAGGTCTTAACTATCAATAATATAACCCCTTCAGATTTTGAAATTCAATGAATTTTAATTCAAAATCTAACTACACTTACAGACATAATTTGTAGGCTACCCACAAATTATGTAACACTTCCAAGATTTGTTCAAGACAGTATGCAGCATCTTTGTATAGTTCTCATAGAGATTTTTTCTCCAATTATGTCAGCCATAAAGTAAGACTAATACGGCTACAGCTTAGAAGAATTCTCATTTTATCTTATCAGAGAGATCAGATTGCCATATAATCTGTCTATAGCAGTCCATGCTTTTTTATGCGTATATTAACATCACTTTCTGTAGATGATATATTACTAACTAGGTATGTGAACTGGTGATTAAACATTACTTTTTTTCAAGCTTTATTTATCAGAGAGATCAGATTTATATGATTGATAATCTGTCTATAACAGTCCATACTTTTCTTATGCGTATATTAACATCATTTTCTGTAGATGAGATATTACTACCTAGGTATGGGAATTGGTCTACTAATTTCAGAGGTATACCATCCAGTGTGGAGATGTTTCCATCTTGTTTAAAACACATGAACTCCATTTTGCTTAAAAGATGTATTGGCTTGAATGAATTTATCCGGATTCTGAAAATAGGAGGATTGTAGTGATAAATGGGATTGGTTGTTTTAGCCTAAGAAAAAGGGCTAACCAAATTGCCTCTCATTTGTCTGAATTTTTTAGATGAGGCTTGATAAGTATTATTTTGATTTTTCAAACTGTTGTACTCATCTTTATCATGATATATAAAATGTTTTGGCCTTCTTCAGGTGTTTCTTGTAGATTGAGTTATCCCCTTGAACCGTTTCAGTTGAAGGAACTCTTTAGCAAAAGAGGAAGAAAGTTAGTTGGCAACAGACTACATATATGACAATCATCCACTATTAGAGCAACTGCCATTCAACTGCTTATTGACATGGTAGGTGTAGTGCTTCGTCTCAGACACCAAAACAATCTCCTTAGTCTAGCGCTAGTAAAAAGGGGATAGACTTTCTTGTTGTTTGGCTGATACCAACTTTAGGCCACCCCGATTACTTTTAATTATAAATTACCAGTTCATGTACCTAGGTAGGAAAAAAATGAGCTGTAATGTAGATTATGAGTTATCTCACTTGAACTGTTTCAGTTGAAGGAACTCTTTAGCAAAAGAGGAAGAAAGGTAGTTGGCAACAGACTACATATACGACGATTGTCCACCATTGAGCAACTGCCATTTAACTGCCTATTGACATTTCTTGCCTATCCAAGCAATGATTCAACTTGGGGAAATCATTTTGAATAGTTTGACTATTGGGCAAATAAGCCATTGAAGAACTTATGAAGATCTCATCTATTAATAATAGAGATTCGGTCTTGATTTGTCTGTAACAAAAACTGTCACTGCTTACATCACAATACTGAAAATCATCAATATATAGAATAAAGAACAAACCTGTAATCAATTTTAAAGATTATTTTTTTTACTCTCGCCCGTTTTTCAGTAACAAGAGGTCTACAAAAGTTTACAAATAAATATCTAGGATTTTGTGTAAAATTTATGTGTAAATTATTCAAATTAATTATTTATTTGAGGGGGACAGAACTAAATTTCTATTTCAAATTGTTTACTCCTTTGATATATTTGATTTTTCTCACTTATGATACAAACCCTCTAACATTGAATTTTTAACTCCCACCCTGCTCGGGGGCATTATCTTTCAGAAATGAACTTTTACACCTCCTGGAGTGTGTTTTCTTTATGCTAGTCCAAATAATGATGTCATTGTTTTTGCACACCCATCAATCCAAGAAGTGTCACAATCATTTAAAAAAAAAAACCACTTAAATATATTTTTATTTATCACGAAAAAGATGAGGACAACAGTCCGTTTGCCTAGCTTTAATGCTTAATTTTGTAAGACTTCTGATTTTAAATTTATACTGTTCTGCCTAATATTCCTGCTTTCAAGTAATAGCATAGTTAAGAAAATATTAGAAAGTTGGTCCTTCTATAGTAAAGTCTAATTACTCTGTTCACCTTATATCTTTGCTTAGTAAACCTTTTTCCTATTATTTCTTTAACTCTGATACTCAAATTACAATACTTCTGAAATCATAAAAAATCAATCTTTTCATTGCAAAGTAGCCTATTGTCAGTATCAGCCAAACAGTGAGGGATCCTATTCCCTTTTCGCTAGCGCTAAACCAAGGAGATTGTTTTGCTGAGGTAGAGTGCCACACCTACCGTCAGCACCCAAATATTTTACCGCACAGATCAGATTACTAAATCTGTGCTATTTATGCACTGAGTTGGTGAGGGCTGGTATCGAATCTGGAACCTTGCGATTCCCAGGTGGCTGCTCTACCAACTAAGAATGTATAAATGTGGTATAAACATACTTCTGCTTAATAGATTTGCTACCTGAGAATTCCAGGATTTTTAATGACTTATAATTATGATGTATATTAGCTTTCCTTATGCATTATTATTATTTTTCTCTCTGGTTATGTTTATCTCATCGCCATCATCATCAGGTCATGCTGATACCCCCCTCCCAATGGGGCCACCTGTTGGCAGTGTGTGGCGACCCGTGTTGCTTAAGGAGGAGACACTGGAAGCTGAGCAGTCCATGACATGCAACACTCCACTTTGGCCCTTACTTAAGCTAAATGGGCAGTTGAAGAGGTCCCCTCTGATCAATTTGCTGTTACATCAAGCCCTAGTACCTGTATGATTGTTCCAACCCTATTGCCCTTATGGCAAGCCCCAACCCTTTTTTATCATATGGGTGCTAGAATGCGGTGACTGAGGGTCTACATGTCCTGGGAATGACGTTAAACTCTATCTGATGGTGAGGTTCCAGTTTTGGAGGTTTGGGGAATGTGGAGTACCCCTTCATCACCATTGCTCCCTGGTCCACTCTGACACAGAGTGGTAGTACCTGTTAGGGTCCCATCTATGGGTTAAATAGAAAAATGTATTTATAAAAAAATTGTATTATCCATTAAGAATTGATTTATTTCAAAACTTTATCGGCATTAAATAACCCACTGAGATTGATATGCTGTAAGACAAAACCAAACCAAACCAAACCTATTGCCCTTATGGCAAGCCCCAACTCTTTTTATCATATATGTGCTAGAAGGCAGTAACTGAGGGTCTTATTATCCTGGGTATGGTGTTAAACTCTATTTGATGGTGAAGTTCCAGTTCTGTAGCTCTGGGGAATGTGGAGTACCCCTTCATCACCATTACTCCCAGGTCCACTGGTAGTACCTGTTAGGGTCCCATCTATGCGTTAAATAGAACAAATTGAAGTAAAAAAAGAAATTGAGTTTAAGAAAAAAATGTCTTTGGCATAAAATGATCCAATGGGTTGACATGCCATAAAAACCTACCAACCAACAAAATTACCAAATGTCTCTATTGGCCTATCAGTTTTGGCTGGTCAGCCTACATTGGTGTCCACAGGAGAACATCACTTATGAGTTCATCCCTGCTTCTCTAGCAGTGTCTAGCATATTTTGTTCATCTTACTTGGAGGGTTTGTATGATAGGAGGCAAATGGCCATACAGCTACTTTTTTGTGGGGTGCTGCTTCCAAGATTTTTTTCAAGACAGCTTACAGCATCTTTGTGTAGTTCCTATCTAGCTTTTCCTTTTATGATAACAAGTGAAAGTCATCCATGAAATAGAAATTATTGTTTGTAGAGAAAGTAAAGACCTATGTACATTATGCAGTTTTCCAAATAGACAAATTATATCTTTATTTTGATAAACTTAATTGTTTGAAAAATATTATATGTACTCAATACATGAAGTGTCATTATTAGTCTGAAGGCTCAATTAAGAGCCCTCTGCAAGAACTAGCTTAATTGCCTCCTGATAAGTCGGCCTTTAAGCTAGTTCTTAATAAATTTACAGGCACAAATCTTATTATAATGGAGATTCTGTGTTTTTCTGTCTGTAACCGAAACTATATTACTACTCAAGTCCCAATTCTCTTAGTTATTTACATCACATTCTCCATGATTTTATTTAAACCTCAATTATTAATAAAATTGTTTTACATTATTAATACTGTTGACCATATCCACATACTAGATATCAACCATGTACTCCATGTGTACGGGTTAGACACAAGGCCTTATTAGTGTAGGACCACCCACAAGCTGAAACTCATGGGTGGCAGGTGCAAAAAATGTGTTGATCCTGTCGGCATTCCCCCTCAAGGAGGGCACCTCAGGCACCGAGCAATATACCCAGCCCTGCCCCTTTAAATCGATGGTGCGGATGTTGCCTGGGGGGGGATCCATGACGTTAGCTTGTAAGGTCGAAGCTACCGGACCCCCTGTTTGAAACCTGAGTTAGAGGTATTTGCCTCTCATCCCACTTATGAAGGTGTGACACAAGGACATTTTTATGTGGGCTCACCCACAAGCCAAAGCTCATGGGTGGTAAGCACAAAAAATGCGTTGATCTGGGATCAACGTTAACTTGTAAGGTCCAGCGACCAAAGATCACTGGACCCCCGGTCAAAACTGGAAGTTTGATATGTTACGTACTACTATTTGAAGTGAGCACATTCGTGCACTCGCTATTTGAATTGTATTTATATATATAACAAAGTAGCGGTTTACAGTGTTAATGGGAAGGCTAATTTGCATATTGATATTAAAAATTTTATTTTAATAAATATGTGCATAGTATTATTGATTTCTAATTGTTTGGTTTTATTTTAATGAATATGAGCAAAAGTCTCAGGGATAAATCTTAAAAGAAATCCATTAACAAGATGAAATAACTGTAATTTTATTCTTTACTTCCTAATTTAACTAAGTAGTTAAATTAGGAATGTTTAGCAATGAAAGGCAGCAGTGATGGAAAAGTAAGTTTTAGTTGTTCTATTTTTCGATTATAACTCCCTCTGTTTCAAAACTTTTTATTTACATTCTTATTTAGTTTCATTAGCCTTTCTAATTTAATATAATATTTTATTACATTAAAACTTAAATACTTGCACCCGCAGGGTGCATATATTTGCTAGTTTATGTAAGGATTAAAATTGTCACAGATTAATCTGTATTAGAAAATATAATGGAGAACTGACTGCTAAGCAGGATAGCATGATGTGAACATTTAAATTAGATTTTCAGATCTTTTACATTAATCTTTTGGCAAAAGTCTCACCATTTTTCATGTAACTTTTGATTTTGATCTTTTGTTGTCAAGCCATAAACTGAAAATTATTAGTAAGAGGAAATTGATAAAAATGATAATTTATATATTTTTTATTTTATAATATTTTTATTATTTGTTTGAATTTTTTAGATGAGGCTTGATAATTTGTATTATTTAGATTTTTCAAACTGCTGTCCTCATCTTTATGGTTATATACACAATGTTTTGGCCTATGTGCCTCTGACCTTTTCAGGTGTTTCTTGTCAAACTCAGGAACCTACTTTGAACTAAACCCTTTATTTAATCCATTTGGGTAGATTGTTCTCATTCTGTTAACCATGACCGGATACAAGTAATAAGCTCTCGAGTTCGACAAGGAAAACCTGAAGAAGGGTGGAGGGCACATCAGCTGAAATGTTGTGTATATAACAATAAAGAAGAGAATAGTCTGAAAAATCTAAATAATACATGATATTTGATATATTTAATATTTCATTAGTCAATAATAAGCTCTAAAATGATATTATTTAAATTCTTAAATTTGATATAAAAATTATAATAGATATAATTCTTAAATGATATAATTCAAATAATGGTATCTTATTATAATGGTGATTGTGTGTTTGTAACTGAAACTAGATCACTACTCAAGTCAAAATTATCTTTGTTATTTACATTACATTCTCCATGATTTTATTTTTTATTTAAAAAAATTGCTTTACATTATTAATACTGTTGGCCATATCTACAGATAAAGATTTACATAGTATATGGTTGGAATAATTTGCATGATGATTTTAACAAAACTAAGTTTAATAAATAATCATTTGCTGTTACTGATTTCTAATACTATCATGTTATTCTGAAACATATTTAAAGCAATCCTATATATAATTTTATACAGAAATCAATTAAAATAACATTAGTGTATTATTTTTATATTCACTCTTATTTAGTTTCTATGGTCTTTTTAATTTAATATAATATTTTGAATTAAACTTAAATACTTGCACTCAGTGGGTGCATACTTTTGCTAGTTTTCATAATTGGATCGAGTAATTTATTTATAAAAATTATAATTTATTTTCTTTCATTGTTTTACTTTATCCTTTTGGACATTTTAATATCTTTTCAGTTTTTCATTGTTTTGATGCATTTTGTCTTTTCAGATGAAAACTGTGAGTGTTGCCTTAGTATTATGTCTAAATGTTGGAGTTGACCCTCCAGATGTGGTCAAAACTTCACCATGTGCCCGTTTGGAATGCTGGGTGGGTGAGTATATTTATTTTCTATACATGATATTTAAATCAGGATATTTATTGTCAACTCTTGTTACTTTTAATTCAATAACGCTTCACAATATTGAAAGATATTCAGGGTGGTCCAAAAATCTTGTGGAAAATTATTTGCAAAGTTTGTAATCAGTTAAAAAAAATTTTTACTCTCGCCCTTTTTTCAGTAACAAGAAGTTAACTAAAATGTTTACAAATAGATAAATACGTACGATTTTGTGTAACATTTTTGTGTGAAATATTCAAAATAATTATTTAATTAATAGATGCATGCAACATTTTAATTGAGGGGGACAAAACTAAGTTTCCATTTCAAATTTTTTAAATTTTTATTTTATTTTTTATTTTTATTTTTTACTCCTTTGATAAATTTGGTTTTACTTACTTATGATAAAAACCCTCTGCCATTGAATTTTTAGCCACCCCCAAGCCAATGTCTTTCCAAAATAAATTTTTACACTGGCTGGAGGGTGTTTTTTTTTTTTTTTTGCTAGTATATTTAATGACTTTTCTTTATGTACAGACCCTTTGTCGATGAGTCCACCCAAAGCACTGGAAACAATAGGAATAAATCTCCATAAACAATATGACAGATGGCAACCAAGGGCTCGATACAAGCAGTCTTTGGATCCTACTGGAGAGGAAGTAAAGAAGCTTTGTACTACCATGAGACGAAACGCTAAGGTAATAACAATAAAAAAAAGAAAAAGACAATAAGTTAAAAATAACAATATTCCATCTAAAAAAATTAAGTTAATAGACGATTTGATTGAATTTGAATTGCTGTCTTTTTTTGTTTGCTCATCATTGAATTAGTTCAATATATATTTATTTATATATATATATATATATATATATATATTTTTTTTTCTTTAACAGGATGAGCGTGTCCTCTTTCATTACAATGGTCATGGAGTGCCAAAGCCGACATCAAATGGAGAAATCTGGGTTTTTAACAAGGTCAGTAACTTTGCATTATAAAAAAAACTTTATCACACAGTTAAGATATATTTCACAAGCACATTGTCCTGAATATAAGTTGCTAGTACACTACTTTGAAACCAATGGTAACAATTGCCTTTTAATTGTATTTTACACTATAACAAATAAATACAGCTCTTACACTTGTAATCGAGCACTTTATTTTCATTTCTCCAATACAAAATTCATATATATATATATATATATTATAAATTGTTTCCTTCTTTAACAGCATTGTGTGATGTTTTCATTCCACCTTTTCTTACTCATATATATATATATATATATATATATATATATATATATATATATATTTATGGCTCGGATGGTGAAAAAAACCCTCAGATAATCCAATTTGTTAATAAATAAATATTACAAACAGGTACCTGAAAAAATAAATGCAAAAAAAGAAAAGGTCAAATCATCTGTACAGTTTGAAAAAAATCAAACCGTACCAAAACACAAAAGTAAAAGCAGAAAAGTAAAAAAGATAGCCAAAAGAAAATGCAATAAAAAGTAAAGACCTAAATTTAAAAATACTAATTTTCACCTAAAGGATCTTCAATATATATATATATATATATATATATATATATATATATATATATATATATATATATATATATATATATAATGTATTATTATTTTTTTTTTTTTTGTATTGTTTTCCTAGAAGAAATAAAAATCAACCAGTCAGCCATTGCCTTTATTTTATCTTGCTAAAAAGATAAATACTTCAATGTAGGCTCTAAAATTGCTAACATATTAATATTCAAAAAAAGATCAAGCACTGAATTACTATTGTTAAATCATTTAAGCAATAGCAGGTACTGTAATTAACCACATCAAAATGACTTGATTTGGCAACAAATGACCCAAAAAGGGTTGATATGCCGTAAAACTAAAACAAACCACTAACTAGTGTTAGATATTATTTAGGCAAAATATTTAAAAAATATTGCTTTCATATATTTCATATCCCAAACAGGACATCCCATCATGGTGTGATGGTTGGCAAGCTAGTCTCACAGATCCATTACTACTGAATAGTTTGATACTTGCGAACGGGTGGGGTAGATACTTACACTAATTTGATATAGTAATTTGATCATTGTGTATTCAACTATAAAAATGGAGAGAAAATGCACAGGTTGATTCTACATATAGTTAAGTATATTTTAGGCATCTCATCATGGTATAATGATTAGCAAGCTAGTATTGCAGATCCATTACTACTGAATAGCAAGTTCAATACTCATTGGATTTCCCATACTTGTGACCTTGTGTCAAATCCTACCCATGGCGAATGAGTTGGGTAAATTACCTACTTCATATACCAAACATTAAATAAAAGGCAGATATATATTTTATCAAATTAAATGAACTAGAAAGACCTGTAAATTGTCTCACAAAATATTTTAAGTCATTGAGTCTTTTTATCAATTAATTCACATGTTGATTTTTTGGTTTAATATTAAGATATTAACAATTTTAATGCCAATTTGGGGTATTTTTTTTCCCCTCCATAAGCTAATTCAAAATGTTAAAAAAAATATCATCTGTGCTTTATTGTTATCTATTGATAATGGAGATAGGGTCTCAATTTATCTGTAACCGAAACTATGTCACTGCTTATGTCATAATAACAAAAATTGTCAATACATAGAATAAAGAACAAACCTGTAATCGGTTTTAAAAGATATTTTTTACTCACGCCCTATTTACAGTAACGAGGTTAACTAAAAAGTTTACAATACATAAATACCTACGATTTTGTGGCAAATTTATGTGCAAAATATTCAAAATAATTATTTACTTAATAATTAATAGATGTACATAACATTTTATTTAAGGAGAACAGAACTAAGTTTCCATTTCTAATTGTTTTATAATTTCTTTTTACTTCTTTGATAAATTTGATGATTTTACTTATACAAACCCTCTAACATTGAATTTTTACCCCTACCCCTTTAGGCAATAACTTTCAAGAATTTATTTTTAACACTGTCAGGAGACAGTTTTTTTTTTTTTTTTTTTTTGCTAGTTATATTTAAAAGATATTGATAGTGTTAGTATAGATATTTTGTTATTCTTGCTTTTTAGTAAGTAGACTTATTAGCCTAAAAATTTGTTTACTGTAATTATTTGTGCATAAGATTTTTTGCCCCAAAAGTTAGGGGCATGTATTATACACTTGAACTATAATTATCTTCTTTTTTTTTCTCTTTTGGCCACATTTGGGACGGGATAACCAAAAATTATATCTATAGTCTAAACTAATGTTTTACACTGTTACAGTGAAATATTCACTGGAAGGTGTGTTTGTTTATAATTTTGTTTTTACTAATGTAAGCTTATTTTCAACGCAAGCTTGTTGCATTTTTGCGTGAACATGCCCGTGCATTTGTTCTAAATACTGTGTAATTTTTTTTTGTTTTGAAACATAATAAAAATGCATATTTATAGTCAGTACACACTGATAAAAGTTTACCAAATGCTAAATTTTGGTTAAATTTAGCTGCTATTAATTCTAAACAGTCGGTGCATATATAAATGAGATTTTTTTTTTTTTTTTCCAGAAATCTGTAGACCAAAATGAGAAGTGTGTGTTTAACATGAGTGCGTTTAATACGCAAATAACTACGGTAGTCTTTGAAATTTTTTTTTTTTAATCTCATCAATAACATTTGGTTTTGCCTATGAATATATTTTTTTTAACTCAAGGATAAAAATTGTTTTGTTGGATATTACTGTGTAAACTGTTACAGGACTATCAATACCAAAATAAACTTTTCTACATCATGGCTTTTAGTCTAAGTTAAAAGCATAATAAGGGTAATCCGAAGCCAAACTTTTTTTATATCTTTTACACTGCATCGGAAAAATAAGGTCTTAAAAAAATTTCTGCCCTGGCAACTGGGGCTGTAGAATATGCTGACTGCACCTGCTCTCCAAAGAAGCCACCTGTTGGGCATGGGTGGTAACCTGAGAATGGGATCCTGATGGCTGATCAGTCCAGGACTTGCAACACTCCACTTTGGCCTTTACTTGGGCTAAACAGGCAGTCAGAGAGACCCTATCCAATCAATTGGCTGATCATGTCAAGCACTAGCACCCACCCCATTTTTATCATATAGATGCTAGAAGGCAGTGGCTGAGTGTCAACCACCAGTAATTATTAATACATATGCAGTTAACGAAAATTATTTCTTAAACAAATTTTACATATATATATATATATAAAAACAAGATTTGGCACTAAATAACCCACAAGGGTTAATATGCCATTAAACCAAAGAACCAACCAATCAACTGTAAAAGATTTTGCTTCGGGTTACTCTTATTGTGCTTTTAAGCTGGATTATCTAGAATTTTATGAACTGATTCAAGTGCTTTTCTCTATTCATTTGTCTTTATAGTAATTTTTGCTTTTGTTTCTTTACATACAGAATTATACCCAATACATCCCACTGTCAATTTATGATCTTCAAAGTTGGATGGGAAGTCCATCCATTTATGTATATGATTGTTCAAATGCTGGCGTCATTGTTGAGTCTTTTAAACAGTTTTCTGCTCAACGTGAAGTGGAACGTAAGGTATGAAGTTTGTTTTTTTAAAAACTTTTCAAAACTTGTTTCAAATATTGATGTGTGATCTTATTCAAATCATAGTGTGATATATTGCCTGATCAATTGGTTGCACCTGGGGACCGGGCTACACGCAGGAAGTGCTTGGGTGTCAAGTGCGGGCTGGAAACAAAAACAGGATATGGCCTTGAACTGACCTTTGGCACCTAAAAGATACAGGTGTACATTTGACACTGTTTAGGGGCAGAAAATCATAACCAATGAAAACAGGCTGCGTAGGTGAAGAGGTGTGTCTACAGAAAAACTGCATAGGTGTCACAATCAAAGAAGCGTGACACTGGGAGTTAGACTACAATAAAAAAAAAATTTAAAGAATGTGTAAATCGATTTAGCAGACAAAGATCAGGTTCAAGATCGCTTACAGAGAACTCCCAAAGTCTCCATGTTTGCGTAAACCCTCCTAACGCCTCTCGGTCTGCACACAACTGAGGCAATAAAGATATCATCTTATATTTTCATAAATACAAGTGTTCGTGTTCCTTGACGGGTCCAGTGTGTAACATTAGAATGCAGAGCTTTTGCTCTCATCATAAAATTTTTTTTTTTTTTTTTTTTTTTTTTTTTAATGCAAATAATATGAATGATTCATTTGAAAAAGTCAACATTGATGACATTGTCCTTTTTTAACTTTGTCCTTTTTTGAGAGAAGTAAAATTTAAACCAAAAAAAAACAAACTTAAACCTGATCAATATCATACAAACGTAACCCTCTGAACATGATTCTTGACAATGCTAACATATCATTAAAACTGTGGAGGTGCGTGGTGTAATGGTTAGAGTCATAAGAAATGGACTTGTTGACCTGAGTTCAAATCCTGGACGAAGCTGTTTGCATTTCACATTGCGTTAATACTCTTGGGAAAGGTATGCATCCAACTACTTTCCTTTCACCTATGGGTAGATAGCAGGGCAGACTGGGCTCTTTAACCATGGTTAGGTAACCAGTCTCGGAGAAGGAAAACTCTAAATTCAAACCTGTTAAACTCTGCTTAAGAAATTGACCTTGTGTCATATCTTGCTCGTATGGCGGGGTTGGTATATATATATATATATATATATATATATATATATATATATCATTAAAACTGTTAACTACAAAAGTGTAACCATAAACATACAATGTATATTATTCCCTAAGCTCTAGGCATAAAATAACCCCACATGGGTTGATATGCCGTTAAAATCCATCCACCAACCAACCTAATGCCAATAACTAAATTGAAATTATCTCATGAATATTAGGGTTAGAAGAATATACTGACTGCATCTATCCAGAGGGGTAAAATCCCTCCTAATGGAACTATCTGTTGGCCATGGATGGTGATCCGTGATGGAATCCTGGTGGCTGAGCAGTCCATGACATGCAGCACACCACTTTGGCTCTTACTCAGGCTAGTCAGGGAGGCCTCCTTTGATTAGTCAACTGGTCACATCAAGCCCTAACCAAACAAATATGATTGTCCCGACACTATTGCTCTTCTGGCAAACCCCCAAAAATGTACTTTAAAAAAATTTGAATTTAAAATTTTTTTCAATAACCATCAATAAGGAATAAAACAATGTTTTCAGCATAAAATAACCCAAGGGTTGTCATACCGTAAGATATCCAACTTACCAGCCATGAATATAAATGATTTTATTCCTGCTCCCAAATTGCGTATTGATATAATTTTCTTTAATAAATACTTGGTTGAGTCAAAAGTTTTGCAATATTTTGGTAATGTGATGCACAATTTCAGCAGCTTTGGATGGTTTTGCAAATCAGCTGAATTCTGTTTAAAAATTGACTTTGTGTCACATCGTGCCCATGAGGGAGAGGTTGGGTAAATATATACATCAGTTAATATTCCACTTTTTGTATATATATATATATATATATATATATATATATATATATATATATATATATATACACACACCAGCCTTGTCACACAAGCAGGATATGACACAAGGTCTAAGCAGGTTTGAATTCAGAGTTTTTCTTCTAGACTGGTTGCCATACCAAGGTTAAAAAACCCAGTCTGCCCTACTATTTAACCATAGCTGGAGGAAGAATAGTTAGTGCATACCTTTCCCAAGGGTATTGGCGCTATGGAAAATGCAACCAGCATCTTCTAGGATTTTAACTCGTGTTGCCACTCCATTTCTTACGATGGTAACCATTATACCACGCACCTATATTTTAGTAATATAAGCTTCTGTGATATTTAAAAGCCTAAAAGTAAATTGGGGGTGGGGGGAGGCTTTTTTTATTTTTTATTTTATTTTTTTTAAATTGAAAAATGTATAATTCTATAATATTAAGGTATTATTTTTTCTTATAAAGAATAATTGGTAATCTGAACATTAGCTACATAAATGAGAGTAACCTGCCCTTGTTTCTTTCACTTTGAGGAAGCCATCTGTTTTGATTGGGCACTTTCATTTCACTGTAATCAATACAACTG
The DNA here is from genome assembly GCA_023376005.1 of Doryteuthis pealeii. NCBI lineage: Eukaryota > Metazoa > Mollusca > Cephalopoda > Myopsida > Loliginidae > Doryteuthis > Doryteuthis pealeii. The sequence continues at coordinate 43,935,224 of CM042154.1, read as the reverse complement.
CATGTTTTAACACAAAAATATCATAAAATGTGTTTTTAATAACAATTAAGTTCATTTCAAATAATGCACAAGCACAATTAAGAACACATTTTATGATATTTTAGTGTTAAAACGTGCATTGATTTGCGGTGAAATGAAAATGGCCGACCAAAACAAATGGCTTCCTCAAAGGGAAACAAACCAAGGGAAGTTACTCTCATTTATGTAGCTAATGTTCAGATTACTGAATAATTTTGAATTTACCTGTTTTTTTTTTTTTTTTGTTTTCTTTTTTTTCAACTGAGTTATTTCTCTTTAATTTCAGGCAATAATGAACACAAATGGTACCCCAACAGGGACTGGTAGTGGTAGCTCGTCATCAACTCCAACATCAACTGGACGAGGGACAACAACAACTACCCCCCTGTCTATGAGTAATTGTATTCAATTAGCTGCCTGCAGCAAAGATGAACTTTTGCCAATGAATCCTGAATTACCTGCAGACTTATTTACTTCCTGCCTCACTACCCCCATCAAAATGGCTCTGAGATGGTGAGTTAGACTTTTAGATTAGTCCCATGCGGTTCGCTGTGCTTTCTGAATAGCCTGCCTAATTTCACAAGGAAAATAACGTTTATTAAAACATACACCCGTAATTTTAAGAAAATACAAGGGTGAGTCAAAAAGTAATGCCATTTTGTTTAGGACAGGTATAATTACCAACTATACAGACTATCATCTCTTCGGCCCCATGAAAGAGGGTTTGAGAGGCAAACATTATTCCAGTGATGAGGAAGTGAAATCTGTATTGAAGAAGTGTCTCAAACAACAGTTAACAGAATTTTACAGGGCAGGGATACATGCTCTCATTCGAAGGTGGAACATTGCTATTGAGAGAAACGGTGACTATATGGAGAAGTAGGGATGTGATCCACAGGGGACCAGCTTCATTATGATGTATGAGACATGTTCCTGTGTTGGTAATTATACCTGTCCTAAACAAATTGCATTACTTTTTGACACACCCTCTTGTAGTTTTAAATTTTGATTCATGGATTATGAAAATATTCAAATTTTTTCTGTATGCGTGTATCATATTCATATTGAGTACATTGATTTTATTGTATTTATTTATTTTTCTTTTTTTCTTTTAATTATTCCGTAATGTATCATGGCAACAGTATGCGTTAATCAAATTGATATCATGCATAATTTAGATTTTTTTTTTCTTATACTGTCTTCATCTTTATTATATACACAACCTTTCAGCTGATATGTCCGACAGCCTTCTTCAGGTGTTTCTTGTTGAATTCGGGAAACCTTCTTGTCGACCATGGGAGCCTTCATATTGGAATTGGAACCTTACGCATGAAACATCTGAAGAAGGCTGAAGGGCACATCATTTAAAAAATTAAGACAAATAACATTGATATTTGTAATGATATTATAGAAGACTAACATTTTTTATAGAAAAGATCTTTTTACCAAAGAGAAAAAATCAATTTTTCCCTATTTCTAGAATGAATAACATTAATATTATGTATGTCCAGATGAAACTACGAAAATATAATATTAACGACAAACTAAACTAAATAGTAAATAAAAAATATTAGAAATGAAGGAAATCTTTGTTTTTTGTTATAGGTATGTATCCCAAGATTCGGGGAAACTTGTCTCTGGTGCCACTCAAGAACATGTTGATAAGTAAGTATATTATTAACTAATTTTTCCATTTTACCATAACGGTCTACTTTGGAGGACCTAGAACAATTCTTTGAATCCCAATTCCAAATTATGGAGGTATGTGCTATCGTCGGAAATGGACACGGGACGACTGGTTGTTTGAATTTCACATAGTACTAATACCCTAGGATAGCACTGGATTTCAGCACCTGTGACACTACCGCTGCTAAACTGCATTGGCTCCTTACCTTTCCTTCAGATCACAGTGGCAGTGTGGAGAGGGGGGATTTGCTGCTTGGACAACAGCTCATCCTCCATATGTAATTCCAAAATTTAAAAAAAATGAAAAATTGGACACTACTCCATCATCTCTCATAGACGGAAGGATGCCAACACAAAAAAAAAACCCTAGGGAAAGGTATGCATCTAACAATTCTCCCTACAGTTATCAATAAATAGTAGGGAAACAGAGCTCTTTAACCTTGTTTAGGCTACTGGTCTAGGCGAAGGAAAACTCTGAATTCAAAAACCTGTTAAACTTAAGAAATTGACCTTGTGTCACATCCTGCTCGTTTGGAGGGGTTGGTAAATATATATTCCAAATTATGGTGATTCCACTTTGAGAAAAAAAACAAAAAAAACATTGACATTTACTGATTTGTTCAATTTATTTTGATGCTATCTTTTAAAACATAAGATATCAATCTATTCATCACTTTTCTTGTATATGAAAGTGTGTATGTATGTGTGTGTGTATATATATATATATATATATATATATATATATATATATATATAATGGACTCTCTTGTCGATTTTGATGCATGAGGGTCATAAGATACTACAAGCTGATCCAATGAACAACCCACACTGTGTTTTTGTTTATAGTGGTGAAAGCTTGTGTTGGACCATCCAAACTTTTTGGCACAGTTGATAGGAAAAAATTGGTGCAAGGAGTGCCACAAACCCAATCAATGAATGTGTGAGAATATCCGGTCAAATCTTTGGCATAAAATAACCCAGAAAGGGTTTTATGCCATACAACCAGCCAATACAGCCCTTTTTTTTTTTTCAAATTTGAGTTTCTTAACATTATTAAAATTTTTTTTTTTTTTTTGTCTATAGAATTCCTGGTCAATTGAATGATCGTCGAACTATGCTTGGAGAGTTGAATTGGATTTTCACTGCAATAACTGACACCATTGCATGGAATACTCTTCCAAGAGGTAAGCATTAAACTTATTAATTTAACATTCTAAATAATAACTGGCTTGATGTTATGATCAAATGCAGACTAAGCATTCCTTTTTCTCTGGGATGTCGGCCACCATGTTCTTCAGGGCTGATCCTGTGGTTTGCTTTCTTCTTTCTTGTTTGGGCTGGTCATCTCTTGTTTTAATGAATTGACAAGACTTTGCTGTTTTTCTTCAAGTCTTTATTAAGAACAACCTCAGCTCCAAAACTGTGCAGATTGAGAAGCGACATCCTCTCTCGTTGAGCAACTGGTCGCAACTAAAACTGTCTCACGCTTCCAATTGCACGTTTCCGGAAGGGGTTATGTCAAGATCAATAACAGTTGAGGTAATTTTCCCCCTCAACCCCCGTTATTTTGAATCTAACAAACTTTGATTCAAAAATATCTATCTACAGTACTTACATAATTCATAAGTTACCTATGAATTATGTAACAGTTGGAAGTTGTGACATATTAAATGGCAATACAGAGAATAAACTTATGAAAAAAGGTTTTAGTTCCATTTAATTTACATATGGTTGGCATCAATTCTTGAGCCAATAAAAATTATGCAATCCATTTCAGCATTATATTCAGGAAGATGCTCCTTCCTTACCGGAAAACATCAAATTAAAAGGCCTACATAAGTAGGGCTTTTTTAATTTTTTTTATTATAGTAATTAGAAGATTCATTTTATCCAGAAAGCAATGTGATGTCTATGTATTTCAGACTGGAAGTTGTTCATGGCTTATACCCAGAATGGCAAGCCCCAACATTTTTTATCATGTGTGCTAGAAGGCAGTGGCTGAGGGTCTCATTGTCCTGGGTAAGACGTTAAACTCTATCTGATGGTAAAGTTCCAATTTTGTAGAATGTGGACTACCCCTTCATCACCATTACTCCCAGGTCCACTCTGACATGGAGTGGTAGTACCTGTTAGAGTCCCATCTATGGCTTAAATAGAACAAAATAAGTTTTTAAAAAATGTGTTTTTAAAAAAAAGTTTAAAAAGATACTGAGTACCTATCAAGAATGAATAGAACAAAACGTCTTTGGCATGAAATGACCCAATGGGTTGACATGCTGTAAAACCCAACCAATTTATACCCAGAAGAAAATCCAACAGTTTACATAGTGTCACCTGTCAACAGGCGACCACATTTATAAAAAAAAAGACAGCCGCTGGTTTCTGGATGTATGATATTTTAACATTTCTCATATCTTCAATAAGCATTAACCATTTTGCTTGCCCTCATTACAAAGTACTGGGTGTTTCAGAAAATTTGATATCATTTGAAATGAACTGGGTGTTTCAGAAAAATGTACATTTCATAATTCAATAACTTGTCAAATTCTTGTTTTAAATGATCTCAAATTTTAACTGCATGTGTAGAAACAACTCCAAATTCTGTTTAATGTTTAAATACCTTTTCTTTTCCATTGAATGGCATTTTTATATCTCAAAAGAAAAAAAATTAAATATAGAATTTTGAGTTGTTTCTACACATGCTGTTAAAATTTGATATCATTTAAATGAGAATTTGTCAAGTCATTAGATTATGAAATTATATCAATTTTTCTGAAACACTGATATTTCTTAAGTAATTTAATCTAAAAAAAAATTTTTTTAGATTTTTATAAAGTCTTGTATAATATATTAAATATTTCTTTTCTATTTTTAATATCAGTAACATATTTAAACAAAACCGAATCCTTTTTCTTCTTAATCCTTTTAGAACTGTTTCAAAAACTGTTCAGGCAGGACTTACTTGTTGCTAGTCTCTTCCGCAACTTTCTGCTGGCAGAAAGGATCATGCGTTCTTATAATTGCACTCCTGTGTCTAGTCCTCCTTTGCCTCCAACCTATCAACATAGGATGTGGTAAGTTACTTTCATAATATGATTTTTAATTCATTTTAGCAGGAACCTTTTATATGTATTCCGTATAATTTTTTTTTTGTAAATGTGTAATTTTTTTATAAAAAGTAATTTATTTAAAAGATCTGACAGAAAATGAAATTGCAACACCCTTAAAGGACAATGCAAATTTGGACTTGGGGCTGCTATTATTATAAACTTGCAAGGGTTCCTCACATATTTGTCCCAACAGAAACTCCATTTTGTCTTATTTTTTTCTCTTTTTTTCCCCCCAGTCTTTAATGAAAGTAATCAAAAACTGATTTTTAAAATGCACAATTTAAAAAAAAATATTTACATATTAAACAAAATCAATAAGAAAAATCCTGTTCTATAATTGCAATCCTAAAGCCAATAAGCTCTCTTCTCATTTAGTAGATGTTTATAAAATTGTTATATATATATGTGTGTTGTGTGTGTGTGTGTGTGTGTGTGTATATGTGTATATATATATATATATATATATATATATATATGGCCAATTTAGCTCAGTCGGCAGAGCATCTATTTAAGAACCACAAGGTTCTGAGTTCAATACCAGCCATCGCCAACTCAGCACATGAGTATCACTGATTGAATCTGTGTGGTAAGGTTGGGCGCTGGTGGTAGGTGTGGCACTACATCTCAGGCAAAATTTCCCTGGTCTAACACTAGTGAAAAGGGGATAGACTCCCTTGCTGTCTGGCTGATACCGACAATGAGCTGCTGCCTTTAATATTCTATATTTAATATATATATAAACTTTTTCAAATTAGAATTTTTTCCATGATTTAATACCAAATGACAAAATATGGCAATGTGTGTTCTATTTTCTTTACAGTTATATACATATATATATATTTTTATTTTTATTTTTTACCTAGGGCTGCCTGGGATTTTGCACTCGATATGTGTTTACGGCAACTACCTACAGTAGCAGTGGTTGACGGTGATGGTGCTATGTTTGACCACAGCACTTTCTTTGCACAGCAGTTGACTGCATTCCAAGTTTGGCTTACTTATGGCTCTGAAATTAGAAGTCCACCTGAACAGTTACCAATTGTTTTACAGGTAAGTATCTTCTCATTTATGAATTAGAAACAAAAGGATTATCCTTTTATGCATACTAGAAGCAGCTACCCGGCATTACCTGGGTAGAGGGGGGGGGATAATAAAAAGTTAGTCCATTGATTGTTTTGGTCTTACATGATTAATTTGCTTTAATCAAGAACGCCACAAATGACTTTCCCTTCTCTTACAATTCAAATCCTAATTTTTAAATATCTTCCCAGATATGAATAAAATCTTCATTATTTTTGCACAAAAAGCAAACTCTGGTGATAGTGAATGTGTGTATATATTTACTTTGTCATTAATTGTTTTATTTTCTTAGTTTCCTCCGGACATACATATACACTGTCCTTTATATATGTATAGATATGGATATATAGCTATCTATTATACAGGGTGTCCCAAAATTTAAATTACCCAAATATCAATAAATATTAGATAAATTACAATCAGATATTGTTAAAATATTTATTAGCTAGCAGGACTTGTGGATATACTACAGTATGATAATTTAATTATTATAACATTTGATATGTTTACTTAAGAGCTATTGAAAATAGTTCAATATGTAAAAAGTATAATAATGTTGTTTTAACTCTCTCTGACTTTTTTTTCTTTCTGTCCTTCTTTTTATTATATTCGATTGAAACAGATTAGCGTTATTGCCTCCAAGTGCTCACCCCCTCTCTGTCTTTCTCTTACTCTTACTCTTTTATATTTTTTTTGTGTAGCATATCCTTTCTTTCTTTATAATAAAAATGGAATGGTCCATTATTTAGCTGAGGTGACAACTCATAATAAGAATTCAGTGGATAAGCGACAGCAGATAATCAGGATTTACATTTTTGCATTGAATCTTGAACGATTTGGATGGTCTCTAATATCAAATTTTTGATATCAATAAGCAAATTAGCCTTCCCGTTCACACTGTAAACCACTATTTTGTTGTGTATATAAACACAATTGCATATTATTGGTATGTATATATGGACTACAGTATTAATAATGTAAAACAATTTTATTAATAATTGAGGTTTAAATAAAAACAAAATCATGGAGAATGTGACTTAAATAACTAAGAGAATTGTGACTTGAGTAGTAATATAGTTTCAGTTACAGACACACAATCTCCATTATAATAAGATTTCTTTCATCTCAAGTCAATATCCAAGATTGTCATTTTCTTATTCTATTATCCGTGTCGCTTTATAAATAAACTTCATAAATCTTTGATTTCTTTAAAAGAAAAAGTTTTATTAAGCCTATTATGATATTTTGTTTATTCATATACAACAGAGACTTTAAAACAAGCTGCTGGATACCTAAAAAAATAAAGATGTTAATTCAATACTGAAGATGGGATTGGACTTGGCAAGCTGCTTGTCTGCTGCTCTAGACACAACTTGTACTGATGTTATTTGTACAAAGTATATTGTTACAGCTTACATTTACATAGCCAAGGAAAAGATCAGTAGTAAAACAGGTGTAACTTTTTTTTCTTTAGCTGAGTTTATAGTAATCTAAAAAGAAAGTTATATAGAAATGTAATACTTACATTCACCATTCAGATAAGAGTAAGTTTCATTGATTTGTGTCATTAAAAAAAAATATCCTGAATGAATAGATAACAAAACAGACCCCCCCCCCCAAAAAAACAATTTAATCTTCTTGTGGTTTTAAAATTGAAAGTAAAGAAATAACTTCCAACAAGACTTGAACTCACATCCATGTATATCAACCCATTTGAATTCTTTCAAGTCTATATGCTTGTTTTGGAAAACTTTTGATATACAATGGTAAATATCAAAAGTGATTAATTTTTTGTGAATTATGCCTAAATTTTATTTCTATTTCAGGTTTTACTTAGTCAAGTCCATCGAGTAAGAGCACTTGAACTTTTAGGGAGATTTTTGGATTTGGGCCCATGGGCCGTCAGTTTGGTAAGTTATTTATGGGAGAAAAAAAAAAATTTACTTTTTTTCTTCTTCAGGCAATAATGATAATAATGATAATCTTTTGTAAATCATCAGTGTATTATAATTTTTTTTTCCAATTCATCAATGTATTCTTATAGTAATTTTAAACATTTCAGTCTATATCTAATATGATGAAGTCTACCATTTAATGTGTTACCATTTGACCATGAAATATTTTTTTTATAAAAAGTAATTTATTTAAAAAATCTGACAGAAAATGAAATTGTAACACCCTAAAGGACAATGCAAATTTCGACTTGGGGCTGCTATTTGTTGGTGGGAGGAGGATCGGGGTGCTTGTCTTATGGCCTCATTATCATCAAAAGCAAAAGCTGCTTTGAACCTCTGCTTTGAAACCTTTTTTTTTATTGGAAGAAGTGGAATGCGCACTGCGCAGGTCCCTCAAGTCTCACTTAAGGCCAGTCAGGAGGCACATCGTGTAATGGTTATTGTTGTAGGAAATAGAACCTGAGTTCAAATCCTAGACAAGGCTGTTTGCATTTCCCATGGTGCTATTACCCTTGGGAAAAGTATGAATCCAACTATTCTCCATCCAGCTATGGGTAAATAGTAAGGTGGATTGGGCTCTTTGACATTAGGTAACCAGTTTAAGAGAAGGAAAACTCTGAATTAAAACCTGTTAAACTCTGCTTAACAAATTGACCTTGTGTCACATCTTGCTCATGCGGAGTGGTTGGTAAATATATTAGGCTTACTATTCCTACTACTACTACTACTACTACCCCAGCATGACAACAACTTAAGTTTACCTGCAGTTATTGTTTAAGTTGTTTGTGTATTGATACACCTCATTCAGTGCACCAAAGACTGTCACTCAAGAATTGGCCTGTAGAGTCACTTGCACAGATGCAGATAATTTTTTTTCTTTCTTTTTTTTTTGACATTACGCCATCGTCCTTAGTGGACGGAAAGGTGCCAACAACAACACCTCATTAGAGGACAGATTGGACCAGTTTCTCCTGATCTTACCCTCCCCTTATCTCGAAAGGAAATCTTTCGACACATTATGTGCATGGAGTACTTTTGATATACCCTTATTTTTGACACCTGTGCCTATATTAATCTTTATATGTTATTTACTGTAAAATAAAAGTAAAGTCGTCGGGGAGGCCTAGAGTTGGTATCAGCCAGACAGCGAGGGAGTCTATTCCCTTTTCACTAGCACTAGACTAGGGAGATTGTTTTTGTGTCTGAGGTGAAGTGCCACATGTACCATCAGCTCTTTACTGCACAGATCCCTGTGTTACTCATATGCTGAGTTGGTGAACGCTGGTATCAAACCAAGAACCTTGTGGTTCCTAGGTGGACGTTCTACCAACTGAGCTAAATCGGCCCATTCATTTACTATAATCCAACCAAATCAGATGAACCCCCTTATCCTCCCAGCGGAAGGGTGTCTCTATGGTGTAATGGCTAACATGCTGCAACATTGTAGTAAGTGAGTTTGAACTCCAGTCACACTATTATGTTCACTTTCAGACTAATACCCTTGGGAAAGACAATTCATTAAGGGTAGATAACTCAGTTATCCTAACATACCTTTCCCAAGAGTATTAGTCTTAACCTCCTCATCCTTCCAGCTATAGGTTAAATAATACCACTACTATTCTACTAAGATGGTTTTGGCATTAAATAATCTGCAAAGGTTGATATACCATTAAACAAAGAAACCAAACCAAACTAAATCATCTGCCAGCTATGAATTAAATGGTACCACTATTGTCCTACAAGGATGGTTTTGGCATTAAATTAACCTAGAAAAGTTGGTATGCCATTAAACAAAGAAACCAAACCAGCCAGATTAGCTGGATATTTTTGCAGTTCTATTTTCTGTCAGTATACAAGTGAATATTTTTAATCTTTGGATATTTTTCAAAAGTATTTGTTAGTGAAAAACAAAAAACATACTTGGAATTAAATTGCCTTTTCAACATTATTTATAAGTTGTTTAATGTTATATTTTTCAGGCATTGTCTGTTGGTATTTTCCCTTATGTGTTAAAGTTGTTGCAGAGCTCTGCACGTGACCTCAGACCTTTGCTTGTATTTATCTGGTCGAAAATTTTAGCTGTTGATAGTGTAAGTATATTTTATGATGAATAATTATTTTATCAGAATTCCATAATTATTATTCCAATTATGTTTATTTTTTTTTATAAATAGTATTTTTTCTTTGGTGTAATAAATTTGGAAACTTAAATGTTTTTAGTGAATTTATAAACATAAGCATATTTAAAGCTTGTACATATCTCAAATTTTAGCTCTCAGCACAAAGCAAAAAATTAACTAAGTGACAACTCGTAACTCATAAGTCCAAGTTAGCACTGTACTTTTTCTTTTTGTTGGCATTCATAAACATATGAGGGTGATAGAAGAAAAAAAAAAGTAATGCCATTTTGTTTAGGACAGGTATAATTACCAACACAGGAACATGTATCATACATCAAAATGAAGTTGGTCCTCTGTGGATCACATCCCTACTTCTCCACATAGTCACTGTTTCTCTTAAAAGTAATGTTCCACCTTCAAATGAGAGCATGTATCTCTGTCCCGTAAAACCCTGTTGACTGTTGTTTGAAACACTTCTTCACTACAGATTTCACTTCCTCGTTACTGGAATAATGTTTGCCTCTCAAACCCTCTTTCATAGGGCTGAAGAGATGATAGTCTGAGGCAAACATTATTCCAGTGATGAGGAAGTGAAGAAGTGGCTCAAAGAACAGTCAACAGAATTTTACTTTTTGACACCCTCGTATTATGTTGTTGAAATGTTTGATTTATTATTTTCTAAAAGGTGCTTGTATAAAACTGGGTAAAAACTTGATCTAAAAACCTTTATTGCCCTGTTGGCAGAGCTTAGAATACATTGACTGTATTCCCTGCAGGGTGGTAACACCCTCCTTCAAATGGGTATCCTGAATATGATACTAAACTGCATCTGATGATGAGGCTCCAGTTCTGGAAAATGTGGAGTACTCCTTCATTGCCATTACTCTCAGGTTTCCCCTGCAGAGTGATAAGATACCTCGTCCCAAAAAGATGGCAATAAACTGCATCTGATGATGAGGCTCCAGTTCTTCATTGCCATTACTCCCAGGTTCACTCCAACCTGGAGTGGTAGTACCTTTTATGGTCCCATCTATGGGTCAAAAGAATTATATTAAAATGCTGATAACATATCAGTTAGGCATAGGATTTTTTATGTTCAGTAATAATTTTTGTTTATATATATATATATACCCTTGTGCAAATTAATTGAAACAAAACGAATAATTCTGTTATTATTATAATATCTGCAATCTCTATGTAAGGCTTACCAGTGTGTTTGTGCAGTATTACAATTTTCATATGCCTTCTTGGGGTAATGTCCATTGCAGACAATGGCCATAGGACAACTAGTCGACAGTCAAGACAATAGTGTCTGGGCGTGATAAAAATCTGATGCAATCATGGAGGACGCAGTATTTTTCAAGACCCAGACAATTTCATCATACACCCCAAAAATAGATTCATATTACTGCACACCACTGCAAATGACCCAATCTGAGAAAAAAATAGAAATCGATTATGCCCTGTCACTCCCATGGGTCTAAAACTGACCATATGATGAAAGAAAGGAAACTAGAGCAGTTGTTTCAATTAATTAGTACAAGGGTATATATTTGGTTTCTATTATAAATTTTCTTTCCAAAAAATCTTTTTTAATATTTTTTTATTTTTATTTTTTTAAACTTTTAGTCTTGTCAGACTGATTTAGTGAAAGACAGTGGTCACAAATATTTTCTATCTGTTTTGAGTGATCAGAATATGACTGTAAGTATAACATTTTATATTTTTTACAGTTCACTGCTATTTGATGTTTAGATTAAAAAATTTTTGTTTTGTTTTTTTCATAATTTTTTAACATAAATTGTCATATCTAAAATTCCATGTATATAAAGAATGAGTAACTATCAAAATAAATTTGTCTGTGTAAATACGTCTATATATGGTGGACTCTCCTATTGTAAACGATAGATGGGGGTCAGCAGTAAGTGATTTGTTTCCTCCCACATTGTGTATGCTATCAAGAAGACCTTTTGTGTTTTCTTGAGTGTGATACCAGCCCAACCTTGCATTGAGCTATGAAGCCGCACTGACATGAAACTTTCTAAAACAGGTTGTCAGATGATTTTGCTTTAAAGACGGAGCTGATCACAATGTTTCAGTTTATTTTCTTCAAAGCTCTTTAATTTAGTGAAACATGTCTTATGCCATTCTTTCTGATTTAATGCTAGATTTTCCCCAATGCCTATATATATATATATATATATATATATATATATATATATATACTAGAAAATACGTGACCCGTTGGGTCACCCATTGTGCTCGGTTTAGATTGTTGGAAAAAATCACATGATAATATTATTTCACTAATTTAAAGTTTTCCCAAACTGTCCAAATAAGTTATTTAAACTGGAGTAAACATTTTCAAATGACCAAAGGAAGAACAAGAGAAGGGTCACTTGGTTAGTTAATTTGTAATTAAAGGTAAGTAGGATTTTAATCATGGATATCCATGACAATCTCTAGCCAACTCTACCCTATCAATCATTGTTCTCAAGAGGTCCTCTTCACAGCATCCAATATCTGCACAGAGTTGGTCAATGTACATCTTTGCTCAACGGTCCACACTGGCGTGCCTGTCTGCTGGTTTCCATACAAAAACATCATGAGTTTGTCCTTGATTCTCCAGCAGTGTCCAGCATTTTACTCAGATTGTTTGTGTGATAAGTGGCAAGTGGCCATACAGCTGCTTTCTCATGGGGTGTTGCTTCCACAACTTTTTTGAAATTACATACTGCATTCTTGTGCAGTTCCCATGTAGCTTATTCTCTAGGTGCTATGTTAGTATCCAAGTGGTACAGTTGTACAGTAGCAATGATACAGCTATGGTTGTGAAGAATTGTTGCTTTAACTTGTCAATGAGATCAGATTTCTATATGACTGATAGTCCATGGAAGACAATGCCTTTCACTATGCATTGATTAACATGGTTTTCTTTAGATAAGATATTACTACCTAGGTACGTTAATTGTAACACCAATTTCCAGGGTTTATCATCGAACGTGGAGATGCCTCCTTAATTTTAAAAACACATGAACTTGGTTTTATCGGAGTTCACATAGAGGGTGATGTTCCATGCTGCATTCGGTGCAGAATATTGCCTGCTTCTTGCCTTTTTAAAAAAAAATTATTTATAACATCTAATGATGTTTACTTATGTAGTCTAGGCATATTATAAATATATATGGTGCTAACATATCTCCAAGAAAATATATTTAGTATTGTAAAATAATGGGTGCAAGAAAAATAAAACATTTATTGCAAAAACAGACATAAAATGAGGGTTCAATTTATTTTATTGTAGGAATTTATAAGGAAATTGTTCTTCTTTACCCAGGTAGGAAGTTCATAAATAGCACGGTTCGAATTTTCAGAAGGCATCATGTAGCGTTTTTTAGGGCAAGGGGCCAGAACGCATTAATGCGATATGCACCAATATGTTTCGCGTGTTGATCCCCCGTACCAAGAAACTTAAATCTCGTAAATAAGAAAAAATATGTATCTTTTTCTTTTTTGTTGTTTTTAATTGTTAGATTATTTTCAAAAGAATTTTATATTAAAAGTTCCTATTGTCTACATTTTATTTTTCAGGGAAAAATTTATAAATGAAATACTTTTCTTTAATGTACAGCAAAATCGTATTTATTTAATCAAAGAAAATATTGTATAAAACATATCTTGCTTGTGTTCTGGGTCCATAAGTTAATAGGTTCGAATCCGTGACGCATGTATATTTATACTCTGTAAAAGAAAACTCAAACAAACATTTGTAAGATTGGATTTTCCCCTTTCTTTTCAAAAGCATTTATTAAATAAATTATGTGTAAAAAATTCTAAATACTCTTGATATTAAAAACTGTAGGTAAGTATTAACAATTTGGTTTGTTTGTGTGTGTGTATTATCTCATACATTTTTTAATCTCAAAACAATCTTAAATCGGTTAAACTTGCAAATCGTCGTCAAAATTAAAACAGAAACTTATTTGGGGATATATGACAGTTGTGAATTAACTTTTTTTGCGAATTCTGTTACTTAAAGGTAACTAATCTATATAAAAAATTTGCAAAGCCACAAATCTTAATTTTAAAACAAAATAAGCTGATTTGAATTATTTCGCAGCTAAATTTATTTTAATTTTTCGAAAAAGAGAAACAAAGACAATTTATCTACTTACCAAATAAGTTGATTGATTCACTAATTTAAGATAGATAAATTACCAAAGATTAAAGAGTTAGTCAGCAATGTATTCTTTTAGTATGTTTTAGTTTGTTTTAGTTAAACGATGGGGGGAGTCAACGTTTGCTCATTTGAATAAGATCCCATCACATTTAAATATATAACTACTTTTTTTTTACCCAACATGAATATTTTAATAATCATGTTAAATTTGACTCTATAAATTAATAATTAAAAGTAAAAAAAATCTAAAAGTCTGATTTACGCCACTTTATTAAAAAAAAAAAAATTCTCTTTAGCCTGGAGAAATGAAAGGGGGGTGAATCTACGTACGTAGGTACTTGGGTGTGAGCGTCAGTGCTGATTTTCCTGTTATTACAGGCACTCTCACTAACTGACAAATACAAAGTGGGAGGAGAGTTAACTTAACTGATAAAGTGAGATGGGAAGAGTGACAGGTAGTCTCCAAGACAGGGATTGGTCGGTCGTTGACTTAATTGCTAATTACGCCTAATTAAAGCCAATTAAACTGAATTTTTTTTTCATACACTTTGTAGTGCTAACACCAAGGAATATTTAAGTATAAATATTGTGTCCATAACATAAATAGAAAAAAATCCTTTAGCTGGAGAAGGTTGATAAACTCAGCTTTAGTATAATAATAGATATATATAAGGATGGTTAGGATGTGACTCAAGGTCACAATTATGGGACATCCAGCAAGGATTGAACTCACTATTCAGTAGTAATGGATCAGCGATACTAGCTTACTTACCATTACACTACAATGGGATGCCTTTATACCCAACCCATTCACTACGGTTAGGATGATATAAAGTCCCAAGTATGAGGCATCTAATGAGGATTGAACTTGCTATTCAGTAGTAATGGATCTAGTGAGACTAGCTTGCTAACCATTACACCATGTTGGGATATCCATGTTTCTATATAAGGGTATGCAGAAAAGTTCTTAGCCTAACCAAGAAGTGAATGACATTGAGTCATGAAATATTTATGCTATTCCACATTCACCTTGTAGCCCACCCCCAAAAAAAAACTTTTTGTACATTTGATCCTTCAGTTTTGTAAAGTTTAGTAAACCTTTTCCCCTATCCTTAATACTCTGTGTGTTCCTTCCTATTATTCCTATTAACTCTGATACTTGAGTTACAACAATTATTTATAAACTTTATTCTTTAAAAAAAAAAGCAGCCTTTATTGTTTAGTAAAAAAAACAGCCTTTTAGTAATTTTATAAAACCTATAATATCCAACTTTGCAATAAAACTTTTATCCATAAAATCTTGACAAATACCCAAGCAGCATTATCACAGGTTTTCATCTGTAAACTTATTTTTATATGAAATGTATATAAAGTACTTAACCCTCTTATTTTCTGGACTTGTAATGGTTTTCTATGATAACATCTGATATTTTCAAATAATTATCTGTTCAGTACCCCCCCACCCTTCCCACCTACAATATGACCAGAGAGGAAATTGACTCGCTAAACATTATGATATCTTATGTCTTCTAAAGTGCAACACTACACACTTTGGCCTATTGCCTCCCTCTTAAATTGGCATCTTTGTTATCAACTGATATGTTCCTTTTGACAATTGTCTATGCTGTTATGAATTTTTTATGTTTGCTGTGTTGGTTTATAGAGTCAGGCAACTGGGAATAAAGATGTTATATACTGTCACTGGACCCAACAAATACGGAACAAGTGTGTATATATATATATATATATTTAAAATATATGCTCCTAAAACGTCAGTAGGTGTCGTATGCATGGGTCATTGGGAAGTTTCGGGTCTTTCACCATCATACTCACCATCGCCAGGCTGACCCTATCAGAGATGATCAAACTCAGATCCCCCCCCAAAAATTAAAAATTATATATTGAAACAAAAAAAAATAAAGAAAGTATAGAATGGATAAAATAGGATATTTTAATCAATTTTACTTACACATGTTTCGGTCAGGAGTTTATCCATGTGTACATTATTCAAACTATTATTATTTTTAAATAACCAAATGAAATGATAATAATAGAAAAAATATAGAAATGTTCCGCACACAAAGAAGATTCGACCTTCCTCAGAGTAAATCCTTATTTTTTAAAATGAAATTTGTTGGAAAGCGGAGAATTTTTTAAATATTTGAAAATATAACTTTTTTAAAATCACGTGAAGAGAGTGTTCAAACATAGGTGAGAAAGATGGTTAATGAAGTCATGTTGCATGCGAAGGATTTTGAAGCAGAGAGATGATGGCTGGAATCTTTTTTTAATATACCGTCGGATTCACTTCCATTTTCATTTTACATATATATATGTATTTTTTGATGTGCTTAGACTAAGAGTCGTCGGTAGAGAATGCACATGCATTCGAGAGTCCTGGTGGCAAGAGATCTGCTCAACCCAAAGTTCTAAGAGTTTATATAAATCTCCAAACTCTAACATGGCCATACTTCTTTGATGGTGACACCCACACAGTTTTCCTGTAAACACACCTCCTCGCCCATACAGCTTGTTTCTATTGGTTATGTGCTGTACCCATGTGTTGTCACTACACCTGTCTTCTGGCTGTCATCCTGTTGATCAAGGTCAGATTCAATCAGGTGAAGGCAATATCCTGTTTTTGTGGCAGGCCCATGTTGACACCCATGCATTTTATAAAGAATACTAATCATCTTTTAGTTAAATCTTTAAGGATTGATGACAGTTAGCTCAGTCGGTAAAGTATTCAACTAGGAATCAAAAGGTTCTTGGTTTGATATTGGCCTTCACTAACTTGGTGCATGAGTAGCAGAGCTTGGGTAATCTGATATGTGCGGTAAAGCATCTGGGAGCTGACGGTAGGTGTGGTAGTCCACCTCAACAAAAAACAAATCTCCCTGGACTAGCACTAATGAAAAGGAGATGGACTCCTTTGCTGTTGGTTTGATACCAACAATAGGTCGTTCTGCCTGCTTTATTTAGTTTTTAGTTAAATGCTCAATTGACTATAAATAAACTCCTTAGCTTCTTCACAATTCTTCAGTGTCCTCCATTTTATAAGTTTTTTTTTCTTTTCTTTTCTTCTTTTCTTTTCTTTTCTTCTTTTCTTCTCTTTTTTTCTTTTCTTCTCTTTTCTTTCTTTTCTTCTCTTCTTTCCTTTTTTTTTCTCTTTTTTCTTTTCTCTTCTTTTTTCTTTTCTTCTTTTTTCTTTTTCTTTTTCTTTTTCTTCTTTTTTCTTTTCTCTTTTTCTCTTTTTCTTTTCTCTTTTTTTCTTTTTCTTTTCTTTTTCTTTCTTTCTTTCTCTTTTTCTTTCTTTTTTCTTTTCTCTTTTTTTCTTTCTTTTTTCTTTTCTCTTTTTCTTTCTTTTCTTTCTCTTTTTCTTTCTTTTTTCTTTTCTCTTTTTCTTTCTTTTTTCTTTTCTTTTTTCTCTTTCTTTTTCTTTTTCTTTCTTTTTTCTTTTCTCTTTTTCTTTCTTTTTCTTTTTCTTTTCTTTCTTTTTTCTTTCTCTTTTTTCTTTTTTCTTTTTCTTTTTTTTCTTTTTCTTTTCTCTTTTTCTTTCTTTTCTTTTCTCTTTTTCTTTCTTTTTCTTTTTCTTTTCTTTTTCTTTCTCTTTTTCTTTTCTCTTTTTTTTCTTTCTCTTTTTTCTTTCTTTTTCTTTTCTCTTTTCTCTTCTTTTCTTTTCTCTTTTTCTTTTTCTCTTTTTCTTTCTTTTTTCTTTTTTCTTTTTTTCTTTCTCTTTTTCTCTTTTTCTTTCTCTTTTTCTCTTTCTTTTTCTTTTTTTTTTTCTTTTTCTTTTTCTTTTTCTTTTTTCTTTTCTCTTTTTCTTTTTCTCTTTCTTTTTTCTTTTCTCTTTTCTCTTTCTTTTCTTTTTCTTTTCTTTTCTTTTTTCTTTCTCTTTTTCTCTTTCTTTTTTTCTTTTCTCTTTTTCTCTTTTTTTTTTCTTTCTCTTTTTCTCTTTCTTTTTAATAAAACATTTAATGATTTGAATTATGATATGTATTTGTATTTCCTTAAAGTTGTGGAATTCTTTCTTTTGAAATTTTTAATTTTTCATGTTTTCTTCTAATAAGTTTCTTTGTGTAGCATATGATACATACATCTATTCAAAATGTCTTATCTTTGATTTAATAATTCTTTAGAATAAGGATAGGATGCAATAGTTACCTTTTATTCCATACACAAAAGGCTGAATTTATTGTTTGAATTATAGTTATGGGCTCTTTTAATAATCTCTCACTTATGGGCTCTTTTAATAATCTCCCATGCCATTTTTGTGTTTAATGTCCCAGACATATTTGGAAAGGTTAGTACTATGCATTTGATAGTATATATATATATATATATATATATATATATATACTAGACAAAATGTGAACCGTTGGGTCACCCATTGAGCCCTGGATAAATAATTGGAATTAGGGAAAAGTGAGTTTGCAAAGCAAATTAAATAAATAAAAAAATATGATCGGGGAATTAAAAAAAAACATTAAAATCATTTTGTAAGATTTCTAAGAAAGCGAACATTTGACCTAATTTAAATTTAAATTTATTAAGAGCCAAGATGTTGCCTCAGCTGGCTATTTATAAAACGTAACATACAAAAATGTTTCATCACTCTCCAATATCTCCCTCTCTACGCTCACTGAGAGACTAACATATATAATGAGGAGGTAATCAAGATATATAGAGAGAGGATGAAAGTGACAGGCAAAATGTTAAGTAAGAGATGGGTCAGTTTTTGACTTAATTGCAAATTATGACTAATCAGAACCAATTGAAATGGAATTTTTTTTTTTAAAAACATAACTCAATCCTAAAACTAAGGAATATTTTATAACTTTCCTGTCATTAAACTAAACAGTAAAAAAAACCTTTAGGACACAAAGATTGATTCGCTCAGCTTTAGTATAATAATAGATATATAATTTTAATATATATTATATGTGATGTATTTTTTTTGTTTTTAGTCGGAGCATCGTACTATGGCAGCTTTCATTTTGGCTATGATTGTGAATAATTACCCCCAGGGGCAGGTAAGTTATGCTGTACACATTTGATAGAATACAGTCATGTTTGTTTATATTTAATTTCTCAACATTTGGAAACTGGGAGATGCATGTTCAATATCATTTATCAAGGAATAATCATTTGTTGACTTTGATATTTCAACTTATCAATCTGTGAAAAGTTTTAAAATGAACATCCAAAATTTGATTTTGTTAAAGAAATCTGGACAAAAAGTATTGTTGGAAAATGAACATTTTTAGAAATTCTTAATATGAATTTACATTATTTTTAAATTTGTATAATTTTAATTTTTTAAATAGATGTATAAAAATCAAGCAATGATAAACAAATGATATATCTAGATCATATACTAAAATAAAATTTGACTTTTGTAGATCATGTTGGCACATAGATCGCATACCAAAGTAGCACCAAATAGATGCAATTAATGTTAAAATTTATAAAATTTGATATTAATTGCATATTTCTCTACTTATAAAGTATTAAGCACATTTTGTTTTAGTTTTTACTTTACAATTTTATTTAAAATTTGTGTGTGTGTATATGCAGTCAGGTCATGCTGACAGCACAGATTCCCCTGGCTCTCTCTTGCCACCCATCCCTATGTGTGTATTCATTTTTAAAAATATATTTAACTCTATTTATTTTCTAGAAAGCAGCTTTCCAGGGCAATGTGATCTCCATCTGTCTTGAGCAGTTAAATGACCCGAATCCACATTTGAGACAATGGCTTGCGCTTTGTCTAGGAAAAGTAAGTAAATACATTTTCATGGGAAGAGTCTCTTGAATTGATATATTATATTTCATCCTCGTCAAGTTGTGTCAACAGAACAGGTTCCTTTGAATTTCTCTCACCTCACCCAATTTGTCCCTATTTGCCATTCTCTTAGCAAGTCCTCTAGACCAGCACTACTGTAAGGTTGTATGTGTTAAAAAAAAAAGAAAAATTGATTGTTCTTTGGAAATGTAATTTTGAGTTGCTTTACAATAACTTTTTTTTATTTATTTTTTATTATTCTATTCATGTAGATTATCCAGAAAATAAATTGTATGAGGGCTGACTGAAAATTTCATAGGCTGACTAAGATACTCTCATAGAATTTAACCAAATAAGGTTTATTTTTCAATGTAGTCTCCTTTGTGGTACACGCATTTCTTCCATTAGTGTTGCAGTGCCTGGATCCCATAGTTAAAAAAAAAAGTCATTAGCAGCACATCTGACATTATCATATGAACTTTTCAGCTTATCCTTTTAATACTTATTTGAACTTAAAGAACCAATGAAATGTTATCAGTGATGAAATCTTTTAAAATTTTGTCCTTGTAATTATAAGTACTAGTAAGAATATGCACCCTCCGGGCATAAGTATCTTAAGTTTTAATGTAATGAAATATATTAAATTAGAAAGACTTACAAAATTAGATAAGAATAAATATAAAAAAGATTACACTTATTTTAATTATATTTTAATTAGTATTTTATATAAAATTATTCATAGGATTGATTTTAATACATTGAAGAATAAAACAATAATATTAGAGATCAATAACATCAAGTAGTTATTTATTAGACCTGGTTTTGTTAAAACCAGATTGCAAATTACCACACCATATATTATGTAAACCTTTATTTCTTAGTGATATATAAGACATCCTGCAGGATTTTAAACGCACTAATAATGAGTTGTTTTGAAGTAAATTTTCATAGAGACTACGATAATGAATAAGATTTATTCTATGCATTAATTAATGAGTTTGACTATAAATATCGTTGATAAACTTACGCAATTCCTGGGGGTATTGTGCTGTAAGCAGTGATGTAATTTCGGTTACACACACACACCGAATCTCCATTATAAGAAGAGATATTTGATAAAAGTAATTAATTCGAATTTCATAATATAATAATTTATAAATTAATACAATTTTAATTTGGCTGTGTCCTTTCATAGCCGTGTATTGAAAAATTCAAATTTTTTATTAATCAAATGAATATGTTGAAGTCTGGATTTGTATTATTGAAATGTTTGGTAGTCTAGTGAAGATACTAAGTAGAGTCCTCGTTCTCCAAGGACCAATATTAACATTAGTATATCTGTGATATCAGCATCATGTCATGCTGTGAGCACAGATACCCATGACTCTTTCTTGCTACCTTTCCTTATCAGTCATTTTCCTGAAAAGTTCTCTTGTATTTGCACAGAACTGATCAATGTAAGATTTTGCTGGTCGGCCTACACTGGTGTGTCCATGTGTAGGTGTCCACAGGACAATGTCACTTATGAGTTTGTCCTTATTTCTTCAGCAGTGCCCAGAATAACACTGAATAAACAAGCTCATTTACACATACAGAAATATTTTATATATCCGTGATAGATATACAGGTAGAATTGAAAAGAATACACAAATATATCCCAATATATAGAATATGCACATATTGTTCTATGAACAGTGGAGGTGTTCGTGGTGTATTGATTATCATTATAGGAAATGGACTTGGTGATCCAAGTTCAAATCATAGATGAGGCTGTTTGCATTTCACATAGTGCTGATACTCTTGGGAAAGGTATGCATCCAAGTATTTTCCTTCCAGTTATGGTAAATAGTAAGGCAAATTGGGCTCTTTAACCTTTGTTAGGCAACCAGTCTGGGAGAAGAAAATTTCTGAATTCAAACCTGTTAAAGTCTGCCTAAAAATTGACCTTGTGTTGCATCCTGCTCGTGCAGAGGGGTTGGGTAAATACATAGTTCTATGCACAAGCTGTATGTGAAAGGTGTACAAGGATGGAAAACGTTTTAATTGACAATGATTGAGATTAAAATGATGAGCAAAAGACATCTTTATTGTTGAAAGAACAGAGGCAAAAGAGTTCGAACATGGATTTCTTAGATTGTCGTGTAACTGTCCATAAACCAACTAATGGACATGCCCATTCTCCAAGGAAGACAATTATTTATTGTCTCCCTACAGTATAAACCAAAGTTAAAACTTTCATCAGCTGAAAATAAATAAACATTCATTCTAATTGTTGTTGTGCCTCCCTCAGTAATTACTTGGTTTATCATTGTATGATACCAAGTCAAACGATGTGTGGGAAGATTATATTGCATCAATAGTTTTCCTTCTTTTAAAATTAGCATTTGAAACTCAAATATGAAACTATCTTGGCCACAAAGTGATAATCTTGCCTTCTATTTAAGTTTTAAATATTTTTAAATTGTAGGTTTGGATGAACTACGAAACTGCTCGTTGGTGTGGCGTACGTGATCTGGCTCATGAAAAACTCAGCAACTTACTGACTGATTCTGTACCTGAGGTGAGTGATTTAAAATTTTTACCTTTTTCATTAATTTAAAAAAAATTTTTTTTTCCTTTTTAGTGGTCTATTAACTCTTAACGTCCTATACCACCCCGTTCCACCCAGCCGGAAGTCACATTCGTTTTCCTAATCTGCCCCAAATGATAGCCTTTGTTTAAATGTAATATTAAACATATTTAGAAGTCTTTGATTTAAGGGAAATAACAGGTAACTTTAGATGCAAAGGCCATTTTTAGCCATTTTCTTTATAAATCCTTATAGGAATGGGGCTCTGGACTTTGATAATTCTCAACAGGATGTTAAGAGTTAAAGCAGAGGTCCCTGTGTTACATCATGAACAGTGTAGCCTATTCATATTGTAATATAGCGTAAAAATATTTAAAATAAAAAGGTAAATGGTAGTTTATTAGAGTCATGGAAATAACCATAGATTTTGACAAAAAGCAGGTACTGCAAGAACTGAAGTCCTTTGTTTATTAAAACATAATTTAATTCATCATTGAATGACCCCAAAAAGGGCTGATATGCCATAAAACAAATCAAATAACCTACGTTTGTCAGTTGTCTGCAGGTTATGTTTAAAGAGTTGAGCCTTCAGGGAAGTAATCACACAAAGGAATAGATCTGTTGAGCTGATTTATCATGGGATCTCATCACATTGTATGATGAGACACCACAGAAAAAAAATTTCAAAACTTCTATAAATGCTTTTGTTAGGATAGTAACTGAAATGGCATTGCTGCTACTGCTCAAAGACATATCTCCTACCCCTTCACCACTAGTAGACCCTATGTGGTGGCAATTTTAAATCTGAAAGATCATTCTGCCAAACTGTATGTGTATATATATACTTCAAATGCTGCTACTACATTTTTCACTGTAGTAGCATTAGTAGTTAATCCAAAAAGTGCTCTGGATATTTCATAAATTATAGAGTATTTATAGTTGTGGAAAAAAGTTTTTCTCTCTACCA
The DNA here is from genome assembly GCA_023376005.1 of Doryteuthis pealeii. Lineage (NCBI taxonomy): Eukaryota > Metazoa > Mollusca > Cephalopoda > Myopsida > Loliginidae > Doryteuthis > Doryteuthis pealeii. The sequence continues at coordinate 43,911,754 of CM042154.1, read as the reverse complement.
CGGTTTCAGTGTTTAAGGTACACACCATCTTCAGGAAAACTAAAATTTTTAGGTTGCTACATTTTATATATACTTGTTTGCATGGAAATTAGTCTGGTTTGGAATTATTTTTATTACTCTTTCTGTCTTTTAATTATTTTGTATACACTTTAGTTTCTAAGTCTAGTCATTTTTTCTTGGAAGTCAAAAATTGTTATATATCACAGCCATTTTGTTATATGATTGGGTTGATGTGGTGCACATGTAAAAGTCAAGACCTTCCAGTTTTAAATTTTTAAATTTGAAATAATATTCTCAACCGTGGTCCATGTAACATTCTGGGATTCTACACACACACAAAAAAGTAATGAATTGGGTGTCCATGGTGATATTTTTGTGGTCCATAGATCAATTCTTCTTCAAGAAGGAACAACCTGACTCATAACCACAAGGTTCTGGGTTCAATATCGGCCCTTGCCATCTCAGTATATGAGTATTACGGCTTGGATCTGTGTGGTAAATTGGGGAGCTAATGGTAGGTGTGATGCTCCATCTCAGACGCAGAAACAATCTCCCTGGTCTAGTGCTAGCGAAAGGGGGATAGACTCCCTCGCTGTCTGGCTTATACCGACAATAGGCCACTCCATCTACTTTACTTTCATTATAACAATTTTTCCGACAAAAAAAAAAAACATTAAGAAGAAAAGGGGGTCCATGGGTTAAAAATGTTGAGAACCACTGGTATATTGTCACCTGTCAACTAGTAACCTTGGTATGCTTCTCGACTATTCATGAAACCATATTTACAGAATTGGCCGATAGTATTCATTATAACATTTTTCCTACATTGTTAATTGAAATTATTTTAATGACTTGTGTATCTTTCACTTTTTTTTATTGCAGGTTCGTGCCGCTGCTGTGTACGCACTGGGAACCTACATCAGTAGCTGTTCGTCAGAGCGTAGTGACCACGCCAGCAACATAGACTTAGGTATTGGGATGAGTCTGACTCATATTGTTAATGACGGTAGTCCTCTAGTGCGTCAGGTGAGTACCTTGCTAGTATTGTTATATACACAATGTTGCGATGACCACTCATTAGAATTTAGTGGCTGAGTGACACCAGATAATCAGGATTTACATTCTTGCATTTCATCTTGGACAGTCTCATTTTTAACCAGAGATGTTGAGAGATCATAACGGTTGGAAGATTAAGGAACAAGTGTATTAATATATAGATTATTTCAACTTAAATTAAAGTATTTCATTTTATCTTTAAAATCTTTTATATTATATTTAAAGACTGTTTAAATTTTTTTTTCTCTGTTGTAAGGAATTGGCTGTTGCTCTGGGTGGTCTTGTTCAGCAGTTTGAGTCTCCGTTTGTGGCTGTGGCATCACAAATGCTAGAAGAAGAACGGATGAGAGAGAAGAATGCCCCGATGATAGCTGCTGTCACTCAAGGAGGGTGGAATCTCGTGACGTCTGCATGTGCAGGTAGGAAACTGGCGGATAAAGGATATACAGAATGGGCCTTCCCTTAAAAATGCGCTCCTATACCCCCCCAAAAAAAAAAATAACTCCATTTTCCCCTGCATTTCAAATTTGACTTATTTTCCTCCCATTTTTCATACCCTTCTCTCTCTCTCTCTCTCTCTTTGCATTTAACTCCTAATAATTATTGTCTTTTAATATTAACTTTTCAAGATGGAGCAAATTTTCAGAATACAGCTTTTGATTATTTAAACTAAGATATTTTTAGTTTGAAATCTTGTTTCATATCCTAAAAAAATCAGGAAATTCTTATTAATTTTTTTTTTTTTTAATAAATAAATAAATATACTTTGAATTTCTATGCATAAAATCTGATCTTTCTGATAAGACATCGTGAGAATTCTCCCAAGCTGTAGCCATGTCAGTGCTACTGTATGGTTGCACCACTTGGTCTCTAACAAACGTTTAGAGAAAAAGCTAGATGGGAACTGCACAAGGATGCTGCATGCTATCTTTAACAAATCCTGGAAGTAGCATTCTCACATAAAGACAGTTCAGTGTCTTCAAGTAATTTGTCTTGTCTTGTCTTAATTTTATTTTTTATTTTTTATTTAGAGTAGCATCCTGGTCTTTGTAGTTATTTACTAAGCTTAGTTAAAGCACAAGGCCAAGAATATGGAGAATCCAGTGAGAATCAAACTCACTAGTGGTGGTCTACTAGGTTAGCTTGCTAACTGTTCATTACTTATGTAAGGCACATTTAAAGAAACTAAGAATGCCATCTGTCTTTCTTATGTGTATATTGACATCACTTTCTGTAGATAAGATATTACTACCTAGGTATATGAATTGGACTACTGATTTGAGAGTGGTGTCTGTGCTGCTGTATGGCTGCACTTCTTGGACTTTAACAAAAAAACTAAATGGGAACTGCACATGGATGCTGCATGCTGTCTTGAACAAATTTTGGAAGCAATACACCACAAAAAAAGCAGCTGTAAGGCCACCTGCCCCATATCACACAAACCATCCAAGTGAGTTAAACAAGACATGATAGATCAATAGTGACTTTCCCCTATGGACACCAATGAAGGCCAACCAGCAAAAGCTTACATCAATCAGCCCTGTGCGAATTATGGATGTCATGCAGATGACTTGCCAGAGGTGTTCACCAATAGGGATGATTGATAAGTCATAGATATCCATGCTGTCAGCATATGATGATGATGATGATGATCCATAGAATAAGACAAAATTCTGTTATGGTTTTATTTTATTTTTTTTTATCTATATATGTAGAAATTCTAGGAAATATTTAGATTTTTACCCATTGAAAAAAAATCAATTTATTTATAGATTTTCTTAAAAATGCATGGGAGATTTACTCTATGACCCAATAGAAGTTGATTGTGATTAAATTAAAAAGAGTATAGACTTACTTGTTGTCCAGCTGATACCGTCATTAGGCCCCTCTGCCCACTTAACTATTTTAATGAAAATCAAACTTAATAGTAATGGTTTGCTAACCCTGCTCTATAATGATAAGGTGCCTCATTAATTAAGAATTAAAACTTTAAAAAAATTTCTTTTTACAGTAAGTTGTTACTTCTGTTGGGATTTGGCCTTTCACATGAATTTGTAGAGGTAGACATTTTTGCAACTTAATGTCCTTCCAATCTCTAATACTTTCATTTTGTGAAGTACTAGTGATTTTTGTCTAAGATAGCTGGGTTTTTTTGAGAGAGGTTTCCATATTGGACAATTCTACCTTTTTAAAACTTCCTATTTCTAATACAAATAGTTATTTACATGGTATCATAGATCGGTTTGTTGAAAACCTCATTACCTGACCATAAGCTTATGCTTGATCAACACCAGCTGAGTCACCCTTATGGCAAGCTCCAACCCTTTTTATTCTATGGGTGCTAGAAGGTGGTGGCTGGGAGTCTTCATGTCCTGGGAATGACGTTAAACTATCTGATGGTGAGGTTCCAGTTTTGGAGGTTTAGGGAATGTGGAGTACCCCTTCATCACCATTGCTCCCTGGTCCACTCTGACCCGGAGTGGTAGTACCTGTTAGGATCCCATCTATGGGTTAAATAGAAAAACATAAGTTTGTAAACAAAATTGTATTATCCATTAAGAATGAATTTATTTCAAAACTTTGTCAGCATTAAATGACCCACTGAGGTTGGTATGCCATAAAACAAACCAAACCATTTGGGTCATCTTGGTGAAGGTGAATGATGTTGTAAGACCCAAAACACCTAATGATCTCCGGATCACATCACTGGAAGATGCACCTGACCATATGGTGAGGTGCATCTTCCAGGTGTATTTCTTGATATCATGAGGTGCATCTTCCAGGTGTATTTCTTGATATCATGAGGTGCATCTTCCAGGTGTATTTCTTGATATCATGAGGTGCATCTTCCAGGTGTATTTCTTGATATGTGTAATAATTCTAATATTCAACTATTAAATGTTATAGAACAATTTGCTTCCTTCTGAACTCTTGAGATGCTTTTCTTACTGTAAAATTTACTATTAATGAATTTGACTTTACAACTTACACATTCTTTACATTTCTCAGCTTTGTTTTATTCTGAGTGCACTACTAGAACACTAACAGATCCCATACCCCCCCTCCTCCTGCACTCTTCAATTTACCATATTTTGCCCCCTTTTCTTCCCTTAGATTTAGTTATTTCTCCCTTTTTCCTCACTTTATAGTTGTCTCCCCTTCCTTCTTTTGCTTTGCTATTCACACTTAAAAATAAATGCGCGTCTTGGATTATTTGAGTCAGGTTTGTAAAATGGGTTTGATTATTTCTTGATATTGTAGTGTCCCTAGTTTAGTGGTGGCAGCTGTGACCGGTTTACTCAGTGAGTGTTAATGTTACATTTGGCTGTTTATAGAGTTTACAATTTAAAAAAAAAAAGTCTTATTTGGACAAATGAGTTTTAGTCGCTTATTACGAGGGTGAGTGAAAAAGTAATACCATTTTGTTTAGGACAGGTATAATTACTGACACAGGAACATGTATCATACATTAAAATGAAGCTGGTCCTCTGTGGATCACATCCCTACTTTCTCTCAATAGCAATGTTCAACCTTTAAATGACAGCATGTATCCCTGCCCCGTAAAATTCTGTTGACTGTTCTTTGAGCCACTTCTTCACTACAGATTTCACTTCCTTGTCACTGGAATAATCTTTGCCTCTGTTCAGCCCCATGAAAGAGGGTTTGAGAGGTAAACATTATTCCAGTGAATACACAAAGAACCAGCTTCATTTTGATGTATGATACATGTTCCTGTGTTGGTAATTATACCTGTCCTAAACAAAATGGTATTACTTTTTGACTCACTCTCGTAATATCTATTATGAGGACTTTATTGATTTTAAACAATTTTGTTTCTCACCAGAATCATAGATTGTGGGCTTTCTTTTGGTAACTGCTTCTCTTAAGGATATACAAAGAAAAGCAGGAGAGAGTCCTCTGTGGTGTAGTGGCTAAAGTGCTGGACTGTGACATCATAGTATATAAAGAGTAATATATATTTAATAAAGAAAAGGCTTAAATATCAGTCCATATTAGCAGTTATAAATTTATTTCAACTGTGTCTTTTATTTACGTTACAATTATAAACAGGAAGGGTTTATATTTTTTCTAAATTTGTTAGTTTGGTTTTGTACGGGCATTTGAGATAAATTCGGTTTTCTTTTGGTTCATTTTCTAATAAATATAGATTGAATTTCTTTTTGTATAAAAAGAAAAAAAGTATGATGTATGCACTCTTTAAAAAAATGTGTATTCTTTCTCTTGTATCAATCTTATTTACAAGTCAAAATACGTAAATTGAATAAGTTATAACGATTCAAAGAGTGTATACATTATTTTGGGACACCCTGTATATACCAAAGTTGCAGCAAGGAAAATGTTTGATAAGCCCTGCTTTAGATGGTAATTAGAAGTGGCTACCCGGCGTCGCCTGGGTAGAGGGGGGATTTTTAAAAGTTAGTCTCGCAGATCCATTATTACTTATCGCAAGTGAGATCCTCACTGGTTGCCCCATAAAAATCCCCACGGAAATATACAACAATATAGTAAGAAATTTCCATTCAATGATTTACAATTTAAAAAAAAAAAGATATGAATGATGCAATTAATTCAATCATCAATATTATATTTCAAAGCGAAAAAAAAATTGAAAAAAAGAAAAAAAAAGATAAACAAAATAACGTTACTTTTCAAATTTAAATTTTTAAATATCTTCCCAAATATAACTCAAATCTTTATTATTTTTGCTCAAAAACCAAGCCCTGGTGATATTTAATGTGTGTATATATATATATATATATATATTTATTTACTTTGTCGTTAATTGTTTTATTTTCAAAGTTTCCTCTGGACATACATATACACACAACTGCCCTTTATATATGTATAGACTAGAAACGGTCACCTGGCATCGCCAGGGTAGAGGGATGATTTTTTAAAAAGTTAGTCCTGTGGATCCATTATTACTCAATCGTGAGTTCGATCTTCATCGGATGCCCCATTAAAAAAAGACCTTGAATTGATCCAGCCACTTTGAAAATAAACATTAAAGTCTACTATTCAAAATATTAAATGCAAAAAAATATTCCATTCTGTTATCATTTAAATTTTATTTTTTAATCCTTTTCACAAATATAAATCAAATCTTTATAATTTTTGCTCAAAAACCAAGCCCTGGTGGTATTTAATGTGAATATTTATTTACTTTGTCGTTAATTGTTTTATTTTCGAAGTTTCCTCTGGACATACATATACACACAATTGCCCTTTATATATGTATAGATAGAATAGATAGATAAGCAAATTTTCAACAGTGTTTGCTATTGTATTTTCCCAAATTTGAAGTTAATTCTGGTCATGGTTGACAGTTTTTATCTTTTTAGCACAACAGACTTTATGATCTCCATTCTGATGCTCTACAACAGATTGTATCCGCTAATGGATCATAATCGATATAATAAAATGTTTGCTTTCATATCTATCAATTGATCTATTAGAATACAAATATCTTGTCCAGAAAATTAAGATCCTATATTGCTTATTTCCATGACACAGCTTCTCCCAAACTATTAGTTTATGTATAGAACATTATTTCATTCTCACACTTGCACATATGAAAAAAAAAAAAAACTCCAGCATCTTTTGCTTTTTTACTGATGAAAGCACAAAACCTTGCAGTAAATAGTACACTATAGTCTGTAGTAAGTAAAGTCTGTGGAGTGCCGGTTTAGCTCAGTTAGTAGAGCATTTGCTTCAGAATCACAAGGTTTCAGGTTCAATACTGGTCCTTGCCAACTCGGCACATGAATAGCACATCTTGTGTAATCTGATCTGTGTGGTCACTCCTCTGACTTTACTTTTATAGTCTGTAGAGTGACAGGGTTTCTTCATCCCAATTTAGTTTCACTACAAAAGGCCCGTTCTGTTTTTTCTTTTTTTTTTTTTTTTTTTTCTTTTCTCTTACTGGGGACACTCTACTCAACCAATGGTGATTTGTCCATTATGTAAGATACATCTTTCAAGGTCCATGGTAAGTTTTTAATTGCTGGTCACACTGCTGCTATCGTCGTTGTCAGTGTTGTCATTCATTGTCGTTTCATCCCTTTACTTGAGTAAGTAAGTGTACACATAAAACATTTCTTTCCATTATCGGGGGGGGAGTGGGGTTTTTTTTTTCCCTTTCATTTTTCATTATTTTTCTTTGCTTCTTTTTATGCAGGTTTGTCTATCCTAAAGCTTTTTAATACTTTTTTCCCCTTTCTAATCAAATAACAGATTTATATCATCTCCAACACTCTTTTCCTCAGATTCATACAATAGAAATATAAGCTTTCTTTATTATGTTGTGTGCACATGCATATACATACAAACATGCACACGCCTATATTTTAAGTGATTTAAATTTTTAATATTTGTTTTGATGGTTTCGTTAGTACAGGTAGCCATTGTATCCTGTGTCGGAAAGCATTTGTTACAAATACTAATTGAAGTCTGAAAATTTTTTTAAATTTTCATTTTCAAAACTGTAATCATATTTGATTGTCCTACAATTGTTTCTGTAAATGTTAACTTTACAACATATTGTTTTTATTTTAACAAAGTAAAAAAATTGGTAATCAAATGAAAAAGATTTAAAAAGAAAAGTTTTTTTTTAAAGATTTTTATAGTTTGTTTGATAACTAAATTGTTAAAATATGTAATTATAATATACTAAAGGAGAATTGTTGAATTTCAAGTTCTAATTTAATGTTTAATATTAATATATTAAAACTGGTTAATATGAAGGTAAGTTTTTTGTTTTTTTTGTTATGAGAATTATTGGAAATAATGCATTCTTCTTTCACAGAAAAATGTAAAAAATTTCTCTATATAACTGAACATTTCAAATCTATAAGTTTTCTTTTTGGTTCTTTTTTCTTTTAAATTTGACATGTCAATTTAAATAGTGGGATTTTAGAAATAAAGAATGTAATTGATACCTTTTATTTATGAAAATGGATTTGTCAATTTATATTATTTAGATTTTTCAGACTGTTGTCCTCATCTTTATTGTTATATCCCTTATAGGGCTGGTTAGCTCAGTTGGTAGAGCGTCCGACTAGGAACCACAAGGTTCTAGGTTTGATACAAGCCCTTGCCAACTCGGCATATGAGTAGCACAGGGATCTGTGTAGTAAACTGAGGAGCTGACGGTAGGTGTAGTGCTCCACCTCAGATGCCAAAACAATCTCTTTGGTTTAGCACTAGTGAAAAGGGGATAGACTCCCTCGCCGACTGGCTAATACCGACTTGTCAAATTTGAGAACCTTCTCATTGAACTTGGCAACCTTTACTATATCTCAAACTGAACCCTTTATTTAATCCATTGAGGTAGATTGTTCTCATCCCATTAACCATGACAGGATGCAAGTGTTAAGCAAGGTTAGTATTCTGTTATTTTTGCCTGAAGTCAGGATTGAACCTGAAACCTACAGATGATTGTCACTAAGAACTGTATTAACTCAACCCTTATATCCATTGTGCCATGTCTCCACCTGAAGAAGGCCGGAGGGCACATCGGCAAACATCATGTATATAATAATAAAAATGAGGACAACAGTCCAAAAAATCTAAATGATACAAATTATCAAGCCTCCTCTAAAAAAAATTCAGACAAATAAGGGTTTGTCAATATATGCATAGACTGCTGTCGACTGATTATCGATCATATAGAAGTCTGATCTCTCTGATAAGATAAAACGAGAATTCTTCCAAGCTGTAACTGTGTCAATGCTGCAACACTTGGCCTGTAATGAAATACTTAGAGAAGAAAAAAAGAAAAAGCTAGAATGGTGCATGCTATCTTGAACAAATCTTGGAAGCAGCACCCTACAAAAAAAAGCAGCTTTATGGCCACTTGCTTCTTATCATATAACCCATCCAAGTAAGATGAACAAGACATGCTGTGCACTGTTGGAGAAGCAAGGACAAACTCCTAAGTGACATTCTCCTGTTGACACCTACACATGGACATACCGGTGTAGGCCAACCAGCAAAAACCTACATCAATCAGCTCTAGATTCTGGATACAGTGTGGAAGACCTGCTGATAACTGATAGGGATGGGTGGTGAGAGAGAGTCATTGGTGTCTACTGTTAGGGTGACCTGATGATAATGATTTACATATTTCCACTATTTCAATTGAATACAAGACAAATTTTTAAATGTTTCAGCTTCAAACTTAGGATGTAATATTTTTAATAATGTTTTAAAATGAAATTATATTAATAATATTTGGCTTCTTGTCTAGATGTTTTCAAATTAGTCTTAAGAATGCGATTTTTCTTTTTCAGATGTAAAATCTGTTTGTTTTGAAAGATTTGAAGGTTCAGTTATATAATCATTTTCCTAGTATATATATATATCTATACATTTTTACCAAGCAAAACAAAGATCATCTGCAGAAAACTGAATTTTCATATTTAGATATAATAAATAATTATGCAATGTGCTCATCTTATAAAATGTATTAAGTTGATACTAACTACTATGTCACTAACCCATTTTTATTTATTTAATAATTTACACAGAATTTTATATAGATTTTTCTTATAAGAACAATGTTCTTATATCATGCTCTCTTCTTTCTTTGTAATATTAATTTTTTATGTATATCAAGTTACCATATTTCTGGTTTTTTTATTTATTTTAAAAATACACTCAATTTTACAAAATTTTATTAAAATTGAACAAATATTTCAATTTTAGAGTAAAAAAAAAAATATCTTAAAAAAAATGTTATTTCGAATTTATCAATGTCCAAAAGTATGTATAAAGGCTTTTTGCCACGCTCTTTCGTAAAAAAAATGTAAACATATCTTTGAAATCTTATATTTTTTAATAAGACATAAAAAATAGTTTTCCTGTCAAAATTCAGATAATTGTTTTCTTTCTAATAAAATCAAGTTTCTCACAGTTAAATTAATTCAAACAAGGTTGTTCTTTATTTTATGTATTCGCGATTTTAGGTAATGTGACATAAGCAGTGACGTAGTTTCAGGTACAGACAAATAGAGACTGAATCCCCATTATTAATAGACTTATTTTTGCTTATTTCTATAAATCTCTGCTTCATGAAATGATTAATCTTTGAGAATGTAAATTTTACATTTTATGATGAGCGTATTGTCTGATTATTTTTGCTGATTTATTGTAATTATTATTCCAAAAATGAATTGTGTTCATTTTAGTCCAGGTTAAAAGTGCAGTAAGGGTAACCCAAAGCCAAGCTTTATTAGACCTTATTTTTCTGATGCAGGTATCATTGGGGAACGAGAAAAGTTTTGGTAAATGTGTGAAAGACTTGCCTGTTTACCAAAACTTTTTCTTATACCCCAATAATTCTTGCATCGGAAAAATAAGGTTTTAAAGTTTGGCTTTGGGTTATCCCTATCATATTTTACACTTGGTAAAAATGGTCATATTTGATATGCAGCACCTGTGGATCATTTACCAAAACTTTTCTTGTTACTCAATGATACCTGCATTGGAAAAATAAGGTCTAAAAAAATTTGCTTTTGGGTTACCTGTACTGCTCTTTTAACCTGGATTAATGAGATCAACACCTCAGTTGCATTAATCATTCTTGTTTTGTTATTGTCTGCTGCGCTTCCACCAACAAAACAAAAAAAAAATTAATTGTGGTTGCTGTTATTTTTTTTTTAATTCTCTTATGGCTGGCAGAATTCATTTGACTTGTTTTCATTTTTGTTTGAACATTTTCTGTTAAAAACTAACACTCAATTGCTTTTGCTGTTTTCTATGATTTTATCTTATTATTCTGGAGACAATCTGAAAGCTACAAACTATTTATGTTATATAACCAATGTTAATAAAAGCAAAATCATTCTAGAAAATCTATGTAAAGAAATACACAGTCAAATCATAAATTAACTTTACAATAATATTTATGAATAGCTTATTTGTATGTGTCTACAATAACATCCATAATTATTTCAAAGTTTGTTTTTATAAAAAGAAAAAAAACAAACTCTACAATAAAGCCCTACACATTATTTAAAAAAATAATTTTTTTGCCTGTTAGTTGGTTTTAAACACTATCACAATGTAAGTGTAAATAATTATGAGGTAACTATGATGTTTTGTTTACCTTTGATTTATTCTTAATATTTTGGGATAAAGATCCCTCGTCAGAAGATTTCTGAAAGCTAATTTCTGTAAAAATCCTAGCAACAAGGTAAAAGCTGCAGAACTTGGCTTTCAGAAATTTTCTGACAATGGGATCTTTATCCCGAAATATTAAGAATAAATCAAATATAAACAAACATCATAGTTACCTCATTTTTCTTTACACTTGCATTGTGATAGCCTTCAAAACCAACCACCAAACCAATATAAACACAATGCTTCAAACAAATTATAAAACTTTTTTTTTTTTGGTATTTTAATCTATTTTTATGAATATTTTGAAAAGTGGTATAAGGAAATAATTTTCATAAAGTCTTTTAGATGTTATGATGTGAAGAGTTTTTAATCACAAATTGGAATGGAAGTCATTTTATTTCCTGAGTTATAGCATTTTAATGCTATTTGTATTGATGAAAATCTCTTGATTTGTCATTTTTGTTGGAAGGTAAATATTTGCCTCTGAGGACACAAAAGGATAATCCATATTTACACTGAATCTGTAATGTTTCAAAGCAATGAAACTTGAAAGTATAAAAGATCAACTAACATGATGCATGGGCTTTCATTGTATGAAGAAGCACCATACAAAATGTTGACATTTAATACTTATGATGGCCAAAAATTGCTCAACTTGTGTTTGTTCTCTGGTACAAAAAGTTTTCTAAAGAATTATGTTTATAAGAATCGTCTTTTATATATCAAATTGTCTATATGAAATTTTTATTTCGGTTTCATATTTACTACTATTTATTCATATTGATTCATTTGTTTGCCAAAATTGATATAGCAACATGCTAGCAGTTGTAAAAAGGGATATAAGAGAAAGTTGTGAGAGATAAGTACCAAAGGAGGAGATTTGCGAATAGGAACAGATGAGATACTAGGGGAAACAGAGGCACTTCAGACATCTAAACCTCACCTACTTTGCATTGAGACCACCCTCTCGTTTTTTCCTTTTTTCTTTTTCTTTTCTTTTTAAACCACAGAAACTGAAGATGTTAAGTAAACTTCATGTTATTTGTGGTATAATTTTTAATTGTACAGTTGTGTGCATCTATGGTTTTGTTATACAGTAATAATCCACCCTACGTCATTAATTTGTTCCTGTTGAAAAACAGATTAAGTTGAAATAGCCACTATTTAAATGTAATTATTAGGCCTAGAATTGTTTTTTTTTTTTTTTTTTTTTTTTTTTTTATGTCAGCAAATGACGGTAAATTATGAATCCTACCAGTAGCCTAGTCCATTTTAAAAATTTTTTTATGATAGCCTTCATAATCAATATATTTCGGTGAATTATGAGCGTAAACAATTGAATCAACCTGGAATTAATGGTACCATACAGTATGAATGATACGTTTATTTTTACAGACGACATAGATATTATATTATTTTATATCGCTTTTAATATTTTATTATTTTTGAAAAACTACTTGTCTTTGAAAATGACTTAAGTCGAAACAACGTAAATAGAGGTATGACTGTATTTCTATTATTGTCCCTCCAAAATAGGTTTGTCATATAAGCTTTTAGTTGTCTTTGCACCTTACTTTCAGTATTATTACATGGTCCTCTGAATTCATGTAAGAACAATAGATTGGATTTAGATGTTTAATTTTATATCAAAGATAAAATCACCAATTTGATTATCAGATTTTTTATTCCCCTTTTTCTTATAATTTTTCTTTTGGTTTAGCTCAGTCAGTAAAGCATTCCCCTAGGAACCACAAGGTTATGAGTTCAATACCAGCCCTTGCCAGCTCAGTGCATGAGTAGCACAGTTTGGATCTGTGCTGCAAAGTGGCTGGCTGATGGTAGGTGTGGTGCCCCACAAAAACAATCTCCCTGGTCTAACGCTAGTGAATAGGCAATTGACTCCCTCTATATGTAGCTTACCTTACTTACATAAATTTCTTAGTCATAGATCGTTATGTCTTTTTTAAAAATTTTTTTATCTATCTTCATAAAGTTTGCACTCACAATTTGCCCTGTCATACTCGGTTTTGTGCTTTTTAAAAAAAAAAAAATTTTTTTTTAAAATTTCAAATATTAATCCATAAACAAAGTATGCAAGATACACTCATGAAATCATACAATTTCTTTCCTATCAGTTTTTCTCTTTCTCTCTCTCACAAACACAAACACACACACACTAATTTTATTGCCTAGTCTGGTCTGTTTTACAAACATTTTGCATGTTTTTTTTAAATTGTCAGAGCAATGCACTCAATGCCTATTGTGAATATCCATTCAGAGATGCTGATAGGTACATGTCCTGTGTCACTGACGCATGAAAATCATATCCATGCATCCCAGTGTTTTTTTTTTTTTTTGTTTTTTTTTTTCTTTCTTCCCCTACTATTTTCAGTTAAATGTAAATACATTTCAATATTTTCTTAGAAACAAATTACACAGGTAGAGATTAAACAGCTTTAATTGTTCATAAATAAAATTAAGAAACTTAGTTGGGACCTATCAAATTTCCCGGGGACTCATTCAAAATCCATGCATCCCAGGATGTACTAAATTAAAAATCTATCAGCATCACTGTCCATTGAATTTGACAATATTGAAGCTTTTTTTTTTTTTTTTTTTTAATGTGCAAGTCTTGCGGAAGCTAAAGTAGATTGCACTAGTTTTAATTGCATCTCATCCTGTACTCATTCCCTCTTAAATTATAGTCCATATTTGTATCTACTTCTTGTTGTATTTTCATTTTCTTTTCTTTTTCATTTATCTATCCTTTTTAAGTCTTTGAAGATTTGTTGTTTCTTTGTGCAAATCTAAACTTTAGTTTTAGTTCATATTCATCTTTTTGAACTGTGTGAAAATGTTTGTAAATGTCAAACTTTCTGGGGTGATGTTTTTTTTAATTTGGTTCTCGTTGGTAGAACATCCATCTTGGAACCACAAAGTTCCGGGTTCAATACTGGCCCTTGCCAACTCGGTACATATGTAGCACAGCTTTTTGTTATAATGTTTTTGTTTTTTTAAAAGTTGGTAGAGCATCCACCTAGGAACCACAAGGTTCCAGGTTTGATACCGGCTCTTGCCAACTCAGTGCATGAGTACCACAGCTTGGATCTGTATGGTAAAGTGGGGAGCTGATGCTAGGTGTGGGGCTTCGCCTCAGATACAAAAACAATCTCCCTTGTCTAGTGCTAGTGAAAAAGGGATAGACTCCCTCTCTATCCAACAGATACCAACAATAAGCCACTCCACATACTTTATTAGTATATACCCTGTAGTAATTGAATAAAGAAAAACTTTCTTGGTAGAATATAAATGGAGGCTGATTATTCAGGTATGGATTTTAATCTTATATAACAACTGAGGAGGTGCTCTTGGCATACTGGTTATCATCATAGAAAATGGACTCGGCGTCTCTAGTTTAAATTCTGGATGAGATCATTTGCACTTTACGGGGTACTAATACCCTTGGGAAAGATATCAACCCAACTGTTTCTCTCTCTCTCTCTCCCTCTCTCCCCCTCTCCCCCTCCCCCTCTCTCTCCAGCTATGGGTAAATAGTGGAGCATACCTTGGCATGACAACTGGTCTAGGAAAAGGAAAAGTCTGAATTAAACATTGGACCTTGTAAGAAAAACTAAAGTACTACAGTTGACTATGGCCAATTGTGTCTTCTGAGTATGAATCTAAACAATGTTTGATGGTGAGGCTCCAGATCTGGGGAGTGTGGAATACCTCTTCATTGCTATTACTCTTAGAATCTCTCTGTTAAGGTCCCATCTATAAATATGATTGCAAATTGTGTTAGATAGGAATATTTAATATCATTATAACCATGTTCAAAAAACCCCACAAAAAAACAACTATTAAGAAATTATGCAAAAAGTATAAATGTACAACGTAAGCAATTTTCTAACCTCTAGGAATAAAACATTCCCAGGCAGGTTGACATGCCGTTAAAATCAATCATATGGCCAATTTTTGTTACTTAGCTTGTGACACAAATTCACCCCAGTCAATTTTTATCTTTTTTGTATAGAATGTACTCTTTCTTTTTTCTTTTTCTCTTTCTCTCTCTTTCTTTGTCTTTCTTTCTCTCCTCTCCTCCTCTTTCTTCCATTCTCTCCTCTCTCCTCTCTCCTCTCTCTCTTCCTCTCTTCTCTTTGTCCTCTTCTCTTTGTCTCCCTCTAATCTTTGTCTCCCTCTCTTCTCTTCTCTCTCTCACCTCCCCTTCTCTCTCCCCCCTCCCTCTCTCTTCTCTCCCCTTTCTCACCCTCTCCCTCTGTTATAACATGCAATTTGTAATTTATAAAGTTTCAAGTCAAATTTGTTCCACTAAATCATGGCACTATCTCTCTGATTTATCTTAGTAATTTACACACCTTCACGTTTTATATTGTCAGACAATTGTCTTCCTTGATATAATTTTCTTATGAGTTTTATGCACTAACTCCCTAAAATGTCAGCACATATGTCTGTTTTTCTCCTCAAAAACCCCCAATCATAATGTAGATTTAGTATCAAAATATTTTTTCCTTTCATTTTTTAAACATGTTGATAATGTAACTTTCTATTTCTGTAAGTCCTCTCTTGCGTACATCATATCAAATTCGAGAACAAGAAACCCTTGGAAAAGGTATTAAACCAACTATTTTCCCTCCAGCTATGGGTAAATAGTAGGGCAGACTGAGCTCTTTAACCTTGGTTAGGCAACCAGTCTAGGAGAAGGAAAACTTAATTCAAACCTGTTAAACTCTGCTTGGGGTGGTCACTAATAGAATAGGCTCAGTCCTAATTAGTGATCTATTTCACTATTTAACAATTTTTTTTTTTTAAAACCTGTAATCCAGCTATGGCATTTATTTATTTGTGATTATTCTTTATATTCATGTTAACAAAGGTTTTTGTTTTATTTTTCATTAGTCATTAATTATGTTGATTATCTCCCCTGACCTGGATTTATGTGCCCTTGTTGATTGAATTTACCTAACAATTTCTTACTGTTATCAATTGTCTCTTCTTGCATGTTCACTTAACTGCATTAGTGTATGTGACAGCATTTTGTTCTCCCCACTTTTATTATTTACTTTAAAAAAAGAAAGAAAGAAAAAAAACTTTGTTTCATTAAATTTTGTTCTGCCTTCATTTTTTTGTTTTTGTTTCTTACTCTTTATATTGTTCCACAGCATCTTGTCACTTACTTCCCATCATTCAGTGCATCATCATCATCATCTTCATCATCATCATCATCCTGTGTGGCTTGTGTCTTCCCCTTGCTTGGGTAGTCGTTATGCAAACAGGCAACTTGATGGATGTACCTTGCATAATAGAATCTTGTCATCTGTAGAACTGACCGTGTGTGTTGAGTAGGGGCGGGTCCCCACCTTACTACATTCTGGTTGTTCTCAGATCTTGTTTCTTCTGTTTTAGATGGCTACCATACACTCCCTCTTCCTGGCATGAAGCGTAGTGCCTCCCGCGGCAGTCTCAAAAATATGTCCACTCGTAAGTAGCCCCAATTGGCTCTTCATCAGGCATCTCATGTCACTCCATCTCTACGCATCGTTTTCTGCTATGCAAGTTGAAATTTTTTCTTCCACGTGTCATTTGTTCCCGTGGTCATCTGCTTAATTTCTAACCTGTTGATGATGAAAGTTTGCTGTAAGCCTTACGTGAAATCTGATGCATATTTCAATTATTCAAGGAAGAGGAAGAAATTAGTGCGTGTTTTTTGTTTTGACTAATTACAATAGTAAAAATAACTCTCATGTAGTTGGTTAACATTTTTTTTTTCTTTTTAGAAAGAAAGCTTGCAGAATGAGATTGGATATGATCTTACTGCTTGATAACTTTCTGTTTTAGATACTCTCTTGCTGTAGTCTTGATCAGCTATGACTCTTTTTTTTTTTTTTTTTTTGCTTTTCCTTCTCTTTGTAGAAGACTTTTGTAACATAGTTTGTTCTTTTGTTTTTTCCTGGTTTTTAAATTGTGATACTTTGTTCTTACTAACGCTATAGCAGTTTAAAAATAACCAAATTTCTAACCTTTTTAGACGACTAACAGATTTGGAAGCATGATATTATGATTGTGAGTTTCAGCTCTGGATTGATGAACCTCTCGATGAGAGATGATGGTTTGTATTTTAAGTTTGTGTACTAAAGAATGGTACTGTGGGCCCAAAGGGTGATAAGATTTGGTTTGTATTGGAACTTTGGAGTTAGATGAATATTTTGCTTGTGAATGTTTCAGAAATTTTTTTTTTTTTTTTTTTCAAATTTCTATATTGAATATATTTGTAAAATTGAAAATCTTTTTTCTTTTTTTTTTTTTCTTTTTAAAAAATTTTTTTTGCATTTTATTGATTTTTTTTTCTCTCAGGTGAAATATTCAGTAAATGGAAAGAAACTGATAGTTGGATGTATAAATCTTTATTATTATTTTTTTTTCCCCCAAATTTTTCAAATTTTAAATGTTTCCCTTGCCTGTTGTGCTGTGTAAATGTTTAGCGTTGTTTAAATATCTGATTCTGTTTGTAATCTTTTTTTGCATGCATTAAATTTGAGGAAATCACAGATATTGCTTTTTGTGTGTCTGATTTTATATATATATATATATATATATATATAGTGGTGGTTTGAAAGTCTTGTCACCTGTACATATTGTTTTAACGTTAATTTTTAATCGACTAATTCATCTAGCGAACTTTGTGTGTGGCGTGAGCTGGTGGCCCAGAGATAGTCTCTACTCTGTATTCTGTGGTTGCTGGTTTGATCTCCGTCAGAGGGAGATCACAGTATACAGTACTGAGAAGACCTAATAGGTTGAAACAGCTATCCAGTGTTTCCGCATGTCACACTCGTTGTTTGCTGAATTTTCTGATCTTCATTTAATTGTATATAATTCCTCTATACATATATATTTTTAATGTTTTGTTTTGATAATGTAATATATATGTTATGTAATTATTTTACCTCTTATAGAAATAAAATGTTTAAAAATTGAATTATTTTCTATAATTTTAGGTTGTATTATGGAATTATTTGTCCTCTTAAAAAAAAATATAATAGGGGTGACATGACTTAGACCACTCAGTAAATATTTCTTCTCTATCTTACCTCCTTCTCTTTCTTTTTCTATGGTTGAATCACTTTTCTCCAAGACATTCATTTTTTTTTTTTTTTTTTTTTTTCCATCTCGTGACAATTTATAAACATTTAGGTCATGGTCTTTCAAGTAGTAACAGCATATCAAACTTGGAAGGTCTGGCCACTCCGGACTCTGGTATTGGTTCATCAGGTGTAGTTGGAGGCACAGTGATCAGTAGTGGAGATCGTATTCGTCGCACGTCTTCAAGCTCGAACCTTTCAACTTGCACCTCAGTGGTGAATAATGTTTACGTGAGTGTGTGGCGCACTTTACTTGTTCTTTCTACTGATCCTCATCCTGAAGTGATGGAGAAAGCCAAAAAGGTTATTAATGTCATGAAACTAAAGGTTAGTAAGATTACCAACTCAATATCTTTTCTTTTTTTTTTAGTTTTCATTTTTATTTCCTTTGTTTATCTTTTGTTTTATTTTTGTTTTTGTCTTATGGTGAGCTGTTAGGGTTTTATATTTATGAATTACAAACTCCCATAAAAAGAAGACAAGCATTCAACAATTGAAGTAAATAAAATTGTGTATTTTAAAATATAAATTGTACAATGTTAACAAGTTCATAGAGAGCATTCTTTTTGACAAATTCTAATCTATAATTATATTCACAAGTGTAAGTATTTCAATCAAGTTTTACATATAATTTTTGTAAATGATTTTTACTCAAAACAATATGCTTATAATATATATTTTACTTAAAACTAAAAGAAAAAATAATGTTTCAAACATGGTAGGTTTGTTTCTGAAGGATTCAAGAAGCAGAAATCGTATTTCCACAATATATTAACCTTTTTGCAGGTAGATGATTTTTGTAATCCTTGAATATAAAATAATTTTTACATAAAAACTAAACGAAAATAATGTTTGAATCATTGTAGTTTTTTTTTTTTTTTTTTTTTCATTTTTTTTTCTCACCTATTCAAGAAACCCGAATTTCATTCCCACAATATATTAACCTTTTTGCAGGCAGTAATTTTTGTAATCCTTGTAGGGTGAGCAAATTATTTTCACAAAATGTGCGTATATGTTCAAACCTGTCAATTAATCATATATATATAAAAAGAACAAAAAATAAAAATACATGATAATTTGATCAGTAATTATGTGTCAATTAAAGGAAAACAATGAAGCACTCACTTTTAATTGTTATTTTGCAAAACAACCTTTACACAATCTTACATCTCATTGGGTCTTATGGTGAAGTCACATTGAAAGCACTGGTTCCTGCTAGATCACCAAAATTAAACAGCAATTAACCTGTTCAATACTTGGATGGGTGACAATTTAAGCAATAGCAGGTACTGTAAGAAAAGAAATATCAAAATGATTTGATTCATCATTAAATGACCTGAAAAAAAGGGTTGATGTGCATAACCAACCAACCACAGTGTGGCCTCCTAGTGAAGTTTCTATACATAAATATTTAATTGCTCAACGAGCAGCCAATGGGAAAATACCTTATATTGAGCTATTGAAAAAAAAAAATGACAGTGTTGTTCTGTCTGTATATTGTTGGAAACAAAAATATAGTTCTGCTTGCAAAAGGGTTAAGCTTGAATGATTGCAGTCAATTCTTTGAAGTCTTTGTATGCAGAATGTTTTTTTGTTTTTTTGTTCGTTTGTTGGTTTATTTTTTCATTACTATCATTTACAGGAATCTAAATAAAAATAGATTGACGATTGTCTCTTCGTGTAGGTTCTACTTTTACAATAGCAAATATTTTAAAGATGTTTTTTTTCTTTTCTTCTTTTTTTTTTTTTTTTTTTTTTTTTTTTTTTTTTTTTTTAATTTATTTTTTGTATGTCCCTAAACTGGATTTTTTAAAAAAAGTCATGTGTATTGATTTGGTCCTTAAATGTTAGAAAATGTTGTGACTTAACTTGGCAGGCAACACCCTTCTATGAGAATTTCTGAAAGCCTTCAATCAAAATTACTCTAAACGGCACCTGATGGTGAGGCTTCCATTTCTGGAGCTCTGGGGTGTATGGAGTATCCCCTTCATTACCATTACTTCTAGGTCCATGCTAACTGGGCTGGTAGTACCTGATAGGGTCCCATTTATGGGTCAAATAGTTCTATTTAAGAATTATTTGTATTGAATAGGACCAGGTGCAAAAAAAAATCATCTAAACAAATGTAAATATGAATGTGATTTGCTGGCCTCTAGGCATGAAATAACCTAACACTGGTTGATATGCCATTAAAATTAATTAATCAGTTAATCCTGGATGTGGATCTGAAGCTACACTGTCATCCCTTGAAAATTATGGTAAATATTTGATGGAGCAGCATTAGTTTCTTTTAACTCTTTATCTACCACTGCCATCCACAATAGCCATGTCCCAAATGGTTGACAAGCTAGTATCGTATCACTGATCCTTTACTACTGAATAGAAATGTATTCATTTAATTCATTTCTCTTTTTTAACTCTAAACCATTTTCTAAGAGGTGACAATCTCTGGTGTTTTTGGGCTGTCCAGCATTTTGATCGTCGGATGGTTTGGAGCACTCTGGTAGATAAAGGGTTAAAGTATAAATGTAGTTTTGTAGACAAGTAGAAAGTTTAATTTTTAAACTTAAATAGAATCTTGTTCAAAATCAATTGATCAATCAGAATTAGTAAGAGGAATGAGCAGTTACATGTAAAAAAAAAGAAAGAAAAAAAGAATAGTTAAAATTTGACAAAAATTTAACATTCCCAAAAGTGAAGATGAAAATAACTATCACGTCTTTACAAAACTTACATGCTTTGCATTGCACTACAAATGTATGTCTAACTCTAGGTTAAATAGTACCACTACTGTACTTCAACAAATAAGTATGGCTTTGGGATTAAATAACCCATGAAGGTTGATAAGCCATTAAACATAGAAACCAAACAAATGTATGACCAATACTTCTAGCTTAGCACTATACTGCATGCAAAGATTTGCGTAGTAGTTATCGTCATAGGAAATGGACACAGCGGACAGAGTTCAAATCCTGAACGAGGCTGTTTGCATTTTACATTGCACTAATACCTTTTAGAAAGGTATGAATCCAACTATTCTCTCTCCAGCTATGGGTAAATAGGACAAGTTGGGCTTTTTAACCTTGATATGGTAACTAGGAGAAGGAAAACTGATTTCAAATCTGTTAAACTCTGCTTAAAAATTGACTTTTTCACCTTTTGCTCATGTAGATAAGGTTGATAAATACATACAGTGATGCTGATAAGTTTTTTTTTTTTCTAATTTAGTGCATCCTGGGATGCACATATTTGCATTGAATAAGTACCCAGGAAAATTCATGGGTCCCAACTAAAGTTTCTTAATAGATTGTAGGGTTTTTATTAATGATCTAAACAACTAAAGCTATCTTACTCCTATCTTTTAACCTATCCTGTGTAATTCTGTTTCAATAGAAACTATTGAAATGTATTTACAGTTAGCTTGAAATGGTGGGGAAGAAAAAAGAAAAACACTGGGATGCATGGATATGATTTTACTGCATCCTTTTAGATTTTTGTGCGTCAGGGACGCAGGACATTTACCTATCAGCATCTCTGACATGTACACATTTACCAACCCCTCTGCATGATTAGACTGACACAAGGTCAATTTCTTTAGCGGAATTTAACAGGTTTGTATTCAGTTTTACTTCTCCTAGACTGGTTGCCTAACTATGGTTAAAAAGTCCAGTCTACATATTTTCCCATAGCTAGAGGGAGAATAGTTGTATTCATACCTTTCCCAAGGGTATTACCACCATGTGAAATACAAACGGCCTCATCCAGGATTTGAACTCTTCTCACCATGTCCATTTTTTTTTATGACAGTAACCATTGCACCACACACATCCATTGGTAAATACATATATTGCATGCTAAGTCCTAATAGTCTTCCAATAAAGTTTGGAATCATCTTATAACATATTTTCATTTTATTCTTAAACATCAGTCAAAAGCAAAATGAAAAATGATATAGAACATATAAGCCTAAAAAAAATTCTTAAATTAATTTTTAAATACAACATTAGCAGTGATGCTGATAGCTTTTTGATTTACTGCATCCTGGGACGAACATATTTGCTTTGAATGAATCCACGGGAAAATTTATGGGTTCCATCTAAAGTTTCTTAATACATTGTAGGGTTTTTATTTATAATCTGGGGAAACAACTAAAGTCGTCTAACCGCTAACTTGTAATCTATCCTGTGTAATTAGTTTCTAAGAAACTATTGAAATGTATTTACAGTTAGCTTGAAATGGTGAGGGAAGAAAAAAACCCACTGGGACATAATGATATGATTTTACTGTGTCAGGGATGCAGGACACGTACCTATGAGCATCTCTGCATTAGTCATTGTATAATAAATAAATAAATAAATTTAAAAAAAGATCTATGTTCTACTGAAATAATTATTTCTACTTCATTTTGGAAGTATCTTAAACAAGTCTCTCATGTTATAACAATATCTGCTTGGAGTGAATTTGTTTTCACTTACTAACTACTACTAATCTAAAAGGGCAACAAGAGGGTGCCAGCTATCTCAGCCTGCCATGTGCTGTCACTTGAAATTTTTTATTTCAGGCTACTGTGCCGTTGACTAAAACTAGCTTCTCCTCTTCTACTTCCTGCCAGTCTGCACCTTCCAGTCCACCAGGTCGGGGTCCAAGCCTTGCTACTGTGAGAAAGTGAGTCCTTAAAAAAAAAAAAAAAAAAAAAAAAAAATGAACTTTTTCAAAAATCCTTTTTTTTTTCTTTTTCTTTTTTCCTATTTTATTAGCTAATTTGTTTTGCACAGCTATTTTGTATTTATTTTAGATTTTACCGCCATTTTAAAGCCAAAGAGTATAGAGCTTGCTTTTAAGTCTTTATTTCAATCTGCCTTAAGATTATTTTTTTTATCATTCATGTGTTCAAATGTACAGTATTGGCCAGAATGGATGACTAACATGATTTCTTTTCTTTACTTTTCCATCACGCAGTGTTCGTTCATTTCACATGTGATAGACTCATTTTGATTGGTTGAATTGGATGGCACATTGTTTTTCCAATCAAAGAGTATTCATTTTTATTGTATGTTCTAGTCCAAGCGGCATTTAGCTGTGATCAGAAATGTGATTTAACTGTGAATTATAGTGATACAGTGTGGTAATAGTGACTGTCTGGTAAAAGAATTTAATCCGAGATGCAAAAGCAGATCAAAATTCTCACTGAAGAAGGATACAGCACTTGCGAAATTGCTGCCAGATTGTGACTAAAACAACCAACAGTTACCTGGTCGATAAATAATTTTAAAATTTCTAAAAATCATGGCCATCACATGCAAAATGAATTAACCATGTGATGGAGAAATACAAGAAAAAAATTGCGTGAGTCATCCATTTTGACCAATACTGTATGTATGTATGTATGTGTGTATGCTTGAAGTGTTGAGCAATAATTGTGCTTTGCATATGCTTTTTATTCAATGTAAAAAAAAAAAAAAGAAAGAATACTGGGTTTTGAAATGAAATAGAATTAAAGTGTTGGTGTTTTAATATTAGTGAGTCACTTCATATGTAAGATACAAACTTTATGAAAATAGTTGGCCAAGGCAAGACTTAGGTCAACTAGTGTTATTCAATATAAAAATAAATAGATAATTTTTAAAAATTGAAAATTAATTAAATTTTAAATTTGATTTAGATTAAAAATTTAATTAAATCAAAATGTTGGTGTTTTAATCAATATTTAAAAATTACTGTATACACTCGCATATCATGTGATTTTTTGAGATCTAAATTTTAGCCTAATATTAGGGGGGGGGGGTTGCACCATACACGAGATACAAACCTTGTGTGTATAATATAAGGCTAGGTCTTGGCCAACTAATATGCTCACAATTTCCACCTGCAAAAATCAGCAAATAGTACCGAATAGTATTGGGTGATATTCAAGTGGGTCTGGTTCATAATACTGAATATTGCTTGTCTGAAAACTGACTTCACTGAACATTGTTACACAGAAATAATCTATTCATTGAAAGGTTGTTTTTCAGAAAAATCAGAGAGCTAAATTCAAAGAAAGATAACTTTGATATATGAGTCAATTTTTTTAATGATTTAGTTAAAAACAAGTAAAAAAAATTCTGAATGTAAACAACAAAAAAGCATAAAAACAATAAAAATAAAAAACAAACATAAAAAAATCAGATTCACATATAAAAGTTATTGTTGTATCCCGAGATATAGGATATACAGAATAGATAATAAAAACAGGGAATATGTTAACAATAACAATATTTGTTTTATTTATTCTCACTGACGGGGAATACAGTGGGATGGTTTTCAAAGTAATATCTGACGCTGTGTCGAATTGGAAACGAACTTGTTATCGTTTACTGAAACAACTAAATATTTCCGGGCTTTTGTTTGTGCCGTTTGTCTGTTCCATTGTTTTTTATTTACGATTTTTTTTTCTTGGTTGGATTTTCGGCCCATTTTTTTTTTTTTCTGGGATCACAAAAGTTTTTCTTGTGTCCAATTTTTTTTGCAAACATTACATTTATGTTTTTCAAATGGGCAAAACTGTGAATAATGCATTTCTCCACAAAACCAGCATGCCTCTAAAGGTTTATTTACCTTTTTAGCCTGAACTTTAAAAGTTGATGGTGTGGTATTTTGTTTTTGCACTAACATGGTATCAATTTTAACTTTTACCATATCGTTGCATATATTCATCAGCACATGAATTGTCACATCTTTGTCATTTTCTAATTTTGTAAGTAACCTCAACTGAATATCACTGTGTGCTTCAGAGGTGAGTCCCTTGATAAAAATTAGACATTTAAACTGTTCTTCTGTGAGAGAACTAAGTTTAAATTTCTTGCATTCACGATTCACAATACCAGTGAACGTTACAAAGTCATCGTCACCACTTTTCTCTAACTTCAGGAAATTGAACTGTGTTAAACACTGACTGCTTATTTCCAAATATTTCCTTAAGCAGTTCTACTGTTTCAGCGAAGGTAAAGTCTGTTGCTTCTTTTGGAATTATGTAGTTTATATATCTTTCATGTTCCTGGGTGCCCAGCTTCCGAATTAGTAGACGTATTTTCCATTCTTCATTTTTTTGTGAAAATTCGTTTGGGAAAAGGTCCATCCATCGCTAGTACCACGAAGCAAAAGTTTTTCCATTCTTAAAATCATAGGTAAATTCTGTGATAGTTTTTGCTGTTTCATCGGCTGAATTTGTGTTCAAATTCTGTTTTCCCTGTAGAATTTCAACCTGGTGATTAAACTGCTGATTAAATTGTTGAGTCATCATAGCCATGAACTGTTGTTGTTGTTTTGCAAACATCTCTTGTTGATGGTTTAAAATTTTCGTTAAGGCTTCATGTGAAATCGCAATTAAAAAAAATTTTTTTGTTTATATCCACGTGTGTAGAATCTTCAAAAAATCTTCGTCGCCACAAATCTGTTGTATCCCGAGATGTAGGATATAACAGAATAGAAAAATAAAAACGGGGAATATATTAACAATAACAATATTTGTTTTATTTATTCTCACTGACAGGGAATACAGTGGGATTGTTTTGGATTCAGTTCGGCTGATGATAGGATACGCTTGTGTAATGTACCATGCTCGTTCTTTTCTGTGTCTGATTGTCAGTATTTTTCCCCTGCTCTTTTTTCCGAGAGTATCCGGTTCGAATCGTTAGGGGAGATAACTCTCCCTAACAGTTATCTTTCTTAGAATTTGGCTTGCTGATTTTTTGATGAAGTAATTATTTCTGATTAATGATGTTCCATGAAGTCATTTTGTCGGGTAAGTGACATTTGGTATTGGATTGCCTCTCGACTCGAATATACAAGGTGTTTCAAAAAAGTACCAAGTTTAAAGCTGTATTTACCAAGTTAGAAATGAATGAATGGAACGTAATCATTTTTTCAGAATACAAGGTGTGTCAAAAAGTACAAATACAAAAGTACAGATACTTTTTTGACATAACTTGTATACAGTAATCATTAAAATACTTGAGAATGGAACTGCTATTAATTTTAGTTTGAAAACGTTTATTACTTGTATTTTTTTTTGTTAAATATTAAAAGATGAGAGAATAAAAGGACTAAAGAATGAATGACAATTAGATAATATTGTTTTTATATTCTAGAATATTTCTGGTTTAATTATTTTTATTTGGTGGAAAGGAAACTTGATGAAACTTAAATCTTTTTAGTATTTTATTAAATTTTGTACTTGTAGTGAACAATAATTATCTATATAAAGGGTAGTTTGTCTGTATGTATGTCCAGAGGAAACTATGGAAATAAAACAAAATAATGACAAAGCAAAAATATATACATATATCACCGGTTCCTGCTTTTTGTGCAAAAATTATGAAGATTGATTTATATTCGAAGATATTTAGAAATTAAAATATTCATAGAAATAGCATTGAAATTCTACTAAAAATGTCCAGCATTTGTAAATTTCAAAAGTAAACACATCAATACACCAGGGTTTTCTTTTCCTCCACCTCTACCAGATGATGCTGGGTAGCCACTTCTAGTTGTAAATATTTCTGGGTTTATTTATTTATATTTTTTTATCATTGCTTTTAGGAAAGAAGCTTGTTGCACTTTACATACAGCTTGTTGCCACTTTTTATATTTCTTATGCTTTTCTGCTATATTCATGCTTATTGCTTAAATAGTACCTTTTTGAATTTTTTGCTTGAATGGGTCTGTTAAAACTGAGTTCATATGTTTTAAACAAGATGGGGACATCTCCACACTGGACGGTAAGCCTCTGAAATTAATAGACAAGTTTACATACGTAGGAAGTAATCTCATCTACAGAAATCGATCTCAATGTATGCATATGAAAGGCATGGGCTGCGATAGACAGATCATCAATCATATTGGAGGTGCGTGGTGTGACGGTTAGAGTCGTAGGAAATGGACTCGTTGACTCGAGTTCAAATCCATGGATGAAGCTGTTTGCATTTCACATCGCACTAATACCCTTGGGAAGGTATGCATCCAACTACTCTCCTCCAGCTATGGGTAAATAGTAGGGCAGACTGGGCTCATTAACCTTGGCTAGGTAACCAGTTTAGGAGAAGGAAAACTCTGAATTCAAACCTGTTAAACTTCGCTTGATAAATTGACCTTGTGTCACATCCTGCTCATGTCAAGGGATTGGTAAATACATACAATTAATTTTTAATCTAAAAACAATGAAAATGTCTGATTTTAACAATTTTTAAACACTTTTATAATGTTACATCATTTAACATGCAAAGCATTAATTATTGTATTTGTAAAAATGTTGCTTTTAGATATTTTTTTTCTTAAGTAGAATTCAAGTGTTTGGGCATGAAGAAACTTGTTTAAATTTGCTTTCAGTATTGTGGAAAAAATTTAGAAGATATATAAATACATACAAGATTTTTAAAATCATTTCTATTTTAGTTTTCATATTTACATTGATATGTGCAAAAATAAATACATGTGAAAAATGAGTCATGAAGATCATTTAAAATATTTTGATTATTAAATATATATTAGATAGATATCTATGATCTACATCGGGACATTCAAATATCACCTGGTGATGTTGGCATATTCATTTATCTAGTGATATGCGAAAAAAGGGATCAAACATTATTGATAATTATTTTGAAAATATGGAAAATTTATAAGCATCTCTATTTGAAAAATTACATTGGTATACTGCTAATCAACCATGTCATCTAATGATGGCTGGAAAGTATACAGATTGTTATCTAAAAGCAAAAAAAAGCAACCTTATAATTTTAAGTTAAGCAGTGATGAGCCTGTTGAATACTTAATTGGGTGACCACTTAAGCAACTGTAGGTACTGTAAACAACCTGGTCCTTTGTTTATCAAGATGACTTGATTTGGCATTAATAATCCGAAAGGGTGTTATGCTGTAAAACAAACAATCAACATTCACCACATTACATCAATGACTTGCATACCACACCAGTACATGTATTACCTAGACTAGACGGGACGGAGGGCCCGCTCCGATCAATTGGCTGGTCACGTCAAGCCCTAGCACCTAAATGATTGTCCCAACCTTATTGCCCTTATGGCAAGCCCCAACCCTTTTTATCATATAGAAGCAGAGCTGAGGGTCTTCATTCTGGGCTATGTTAAACTGTAACTGATGTGAGGTTCCACTTCTTGAGTCTGGGAATTGTAGCACCCCTTCATCACCATTGTCCCAGGTCCACTCTAACCCAGTGATAGTATCTGTTAGGTTCATCATGGGTTAAATAGAAATTTGTTTACAAAAAAAAAATAGTTTAAAATTTTTCTTCCAAAACTATCGTACGAATCTTTTTAAAACTTTGCCATCATTAAATGACCCACCATGGTGACATGCCACAAGACAAACAAACCGACATATACACCACTTTGATGCTGCTGCTCTAGGCCATTGTCTTGGATAATTCAGAGACAATTTTAAATGTGTATTATAAAATATGAAACTGTTATGTACCACCATTAAGTAGCAGGAGGAAAAGACATTGAATACTTGATTTAACATATAGTACTTTTTTCTGTAATTTTGATTATCATGTAATGTTCTTTTCTTCTAGCCATTATTTTTTTAAATGTGTAAATATAAGTCTCTATATTGTAAATGTATTAATAATTAGAATTACGAGGGTGAGTCAAAAATTTATGCCATTTTGTTTAAGACAGTTAATTACCAACACAGGAAAATGTATCATATATCAAAATGAAGCTGGTCCTCATCCCTACTTCTCCACATAGCCAATGTTCTCTCAATAGCAATGTTCCACCTTCGAATGAAGTATGTATCTGTGCCCCATAAAATTCTGTTGACTATAGATTTCACTTCCTCCACTAGAATAATGTTTACCTCAGACTATCATCTCTTTGGCCCATAAAAGAGGTTTGAAAGGCAACATTAGTCAACAGAATTTATAGGCAGGATACATGCTCTCATTCGAAGTAGAACATTGTCACCGTTTCTCTCAATAGCAATGTAGAGAAGTAGGATGTGATCTACAGAGGACCAACTTAATTCAATGTATGATACATGTTCCTGTGTTTATTTACCTATCTTAAACAAAATAATTTTTTTCCACCCCATTTAGAAAGATTTTACTGAATATGATATTCAACATTGTATTCATTTAATTCTGCTGTTTTAAAATTTTACTTAGGTGTTTTACAAGCTCAATGATTTATATGCTATGTCCTATAATTTCTGATGCTGCAGTTATTAATATTACAGTGGTACCTTACTTACTATGTCCCAACTTAGAGTTTTCCAAGTTACAGCTGCACTCATCAATTTTTGCTTTGTGTTGAATCAAATTTTTAGTATAAGTGAAATTCAATATGCTTATGTAATAATCATAAATTTTTCAAAATATATCCAAATAAAAATATTTTTATAAAAAATAAAACATTAAAATATATCACAGCACAATTCATTACATTCTATTTCCAGTTTATACAATACAGTGCTATTTTTCTTAGTGTTTTTTGAGGGGGTTGCTAACAGATTAAGCATTTCAGTTTATTTCAATGAGAAAAATTGATTTGATATATGAGGAAATTGAGTTACAAGCAGAACAAATTACTAGCAAGTCTCTCTGAGAATGACATTAAACTCTATCTAATGGTGAGTTCCAGTCAAAGGTTTGGATTAGATCCCCTTATCACCATTGCTCCCTGGCCCACTCTAACCCGAGTGGTATACCTGGTTAGGTCCATCTATGTGTTGAATAGAAAAAATGTGTTAATAAAAAAAAAAATTGAGATCCATTAAGAAGAATTTCTTTGTCGCATTAAATGACCCACCAAGGTTGATATGCTGTAAACCAAAACAGTAATCAACGAATTACCATATATATCAAATATTTCCTTTTTTAATTGAATAAAATTTTTTTCTTGTGTATGGCTAACACTGCTTCACCAATGAACACTTCAGTTGAAATTTTTTTTTTTTCAATACCTATCAAAATTTATTCAGCGATCCTATTTAAAAAAAAAAAAAAAATAAAAAAAAAAAAACAAAAAAAAAAAAATGAAAATAATAGATAAAAAAAAATGCCAGACACCTCTCTTAACTTTATCACTAAAGAGTGTTGAAAAGGGGCAAACTCTGGTTTTAGTGCAGTTTTAGACAGTATAAATGATGTCTTCTTCTGCTACTCTTTCTTAGCCACTCAGCAGATTGCCAGAATCAAAGCCTGATTGCCAAGCTTGATCAACATCTGAGAAGGACCCAAGTCGGAACTCTGAACTGGAGTTGAGAGTCGCGGGAATGACCAGCCCAATCAAAAAAACTCAGAGGACCAGAACAGCGTCCACCATAGTACGAGTAAGGTCAAATGGCCCAAATATAATGGTCACTTTCCAAGAATACGTACCAAGCAGCAGCAGCACAGCAAGCAGTGTGCAGCTCCTCATCAAATGCTAGTCATCATAGAGCGAGACAGCTCTGGGGAAAGGAGCCGTCGTAGCCCGTCCCATGAGATCCAAATGAAGTGCTCTCTTGCCAAGACGGTACTAAGTTAAGCAAACGTTTCAAAACTAGGACCAGCATCTCCAAGTCAGCAGATCCATACTCTGCTAGTTATGCCGAGCCGAAAATCTTTGCCAAAGGACCGGGATTGGTACGTATCTTTTGCTGCTACTGCTTTCTGTTAGTAGCATTTTCTTTTTTCTTTCTCTTCTTCATTATCTATATATAAAGGCAAACGTGTCTCGATCTGTGTTGTATGTCTATGAATGGGTTGAATTAAAAATCTAGACAGTTGAGAACAGAAAAAAAAAATTGGTCACCAAGGAAATTTTAATAAAAGAATTAATCATAGTAATTGTTGTCTATGTATATATAAAGGCAAAACATCTGATTTGTAGTTTGTGTGACAGTTTGTAAGGAAAAAAAAAACAAAAAACTATTACGCTAAGAATGAAAAAAAATCAAATAATAATGGTATCACCAAGGAATGTTTTGATAAAAGAAATTATCATAGTAAAGTGCATCTGTGTGGTGTTATATATATATATATATATATATATACAACACACACACACACACACACTGTTTCATTGCTATAATATACAGGCAATGCGTATGTAGCATATATAAAAGCAGTTGTGTGTATGTATGTCCAATGAAAACTAACCACCAAAACAATATTTAGCAAATATCCTACCATCATATCACTAGATTTATCAAATCATCAGCAAACATCTTAACAAAATAAAAAAATACATATGAACAAGCGCTTAAACTATGGTTTTAAAACCAACCTTATGTATAAAGAGACAGCATCTCACCCAGCCAAAACGAGAATAAAAAAACAGAAATGTGATTTTAAGCAGCTTGGGCCATAACCCAAAGTCGTAATTGAAACTATGCTCTCTCCTACAAATTTGTCTTTCTGCATAGATTCCTCTATCCAAATGCCTGGTCTCCAAACACTGAGCTTAAATAGGCAGCTCTCTCAATGCCTCCCAAGTGCTATTGATGGTCAATGCAAATTATCAACGTACCACAATATTTTATCCAAACTGGCAATTTATTCAGTAGATAACTCAGTTATCCTAACAGTAAGGATTAACAATTATGCAGGATTATTTGAAAAAGTTTTTTTTTTTTTTTTTTTTTTACAAGCCCCCCCCTCTACATCTCAATCATTAGTACAAGGTGACAATGGGCGGCTTGTGAAGGGAAATAAGAAAGAAGAAGGGGGAAGCAAAAAGCCATGGGACAAACAGAGGCGGCAAATGGACAGTAAAGAGGGGGGGCAGCCGCCAAGGCCGGGAGGAAGGGGGGAGCCAGAAACAAGCAAGCGGGCGAGGAACGGAGGAACCGAGGGCCAGCGAAGAAGCGAGGGGCAAAGGAAGCCAAACCAACATGGGAAAGCAGGAAGCGGAAGGCAAGGGGGAAGAGGAGAAGCGACAGGAGGCGGAGGGGGAAAGGAAGAAGAGAAAAGGAGGAGAATAGGGGCGAGGAACGGGGCAGCATTGAACGAAAACACAGGTCCGGGCAGAGCACCAAATGAAGCAAGAAGGGAAGGCCAGGAGGTGGCGCGGGGAAGGGGGGGGGGGGGCCGGCAAAAAAAGGGAAGGGACAGGAGGAAGAACAAAAACGAAGGAAACGGAACGCACAACGGAGGGAGGGGGGGCGGCGCCCGGGATAGAGCGACATAGCGAGGGAGGAGCAAAGTTGGCAAGAAAAAGCGGCAAGCCCACAAGGCGGCGGGGGCCAGCCAGAGGAAGCCCACCGGCGGGCAGAGAAAGAGAAGGGGAGGAAGGAGGAAAGGCGGAGGAAAAGGCAGCCAAAGAGGAGCATAGGGCGATGCAAAAGAAGAGGGGGGTGGGGGGAGATAGAGAGAAGAGAGAGAGAGAGAGAGAGAGAGAAGAGAGAGAGAGCACCAGCACCGGAAAGACAGAGCAAGAAGCCAGAACGGGACGTGACGAAGCAGGAAATTCAGGGGGGAGGAAAGGGCAGGAGGGTACCGCGGGGAGGCGCAGGGGGGGAAAACGGAGAGGGAGCGGCGAGAGGGCGACGAAGAGAAGACACACGAGCAAAGACCGAGGGGCAGGAAGGGACGAAAAAAAAAGAGAACGCATAGAGGAAGGAGAAGAGAGAAAAGAAAAGGAAAAGGGAAACAGAAACAAACAAAAAGGACGAGGCGGAAAAGGAAACAAGGAGATAAGACCCGAAGGCGGACGGGGGGGAGCAGCAAAGCTGGAAGAAAAAGGGAGGAGAAGGCAGGGGAAAAAGATCGAAGAG